>CM035844.1:39788784-40988784 GCA_020510985.1 Pholidichthys leucotaenia | reverse complement strand
GACTCTTCTCCCATTTCACCAGCATCTTCTGATGTGCGTACCAGTAAATCAGGATACGTACTAAGTACTTGGGAGCCCCCCTGTCAATCATTTTCCTAAACAATATCCTGTGATTAACACGATCAAACGCTTTAGAGGCGTCAATAAAACACAAAAAAAACTGAAGAGTTTTGATTTCTATACTTATTTATAATTTCTTTTAAAGCATATATGCACAGATCTGTTCCATGATGGGGTTTAAATCCAAATTGATGATTAGTAGATTTGATGAAAACATTTAATTTTTCAAACATGATACTTTCCAGTACTTTAGATCTTATATTGGCTATAGCTATGGGCCTGTAATTGTCCAGGCTGTGGGGAGACTTGAATAACGAAACCGAATTGCATTTAATTCCAGTTTATTTCAAGTAATCATCCCACTGCCTGCTCTCATTCCTGAGCTGCGAACAAAGAGGGTGAACACACCAAAGTTCTCCCTTTTAAACATTCTCACATCAAACCATTTCCCTCGCAGGGGAAATCACACATCTCTACCAAAATCCCTTTATTCACATTCATTAACCTTTTATTTACATAACTCCCCCTTCTCTCCTCTCGAGCCTCAGCGGTCAGGAAGTCTTCTGTCCCCTGTCCTCCGCAGGGGGTCCAGGCTCTGCGGCTCCGCACCGCAGGGGACTGCAGCTCTGTGGCTCTCCTTCATCGTGAGGTTAAATCACATATGCAGTGTCCAACATATACATGTCTAACAACACAGCCATATAACCCCCCCCAAACGATGAAGAACAGACTATTTCCTAAAATTTAATAACACCTTACTCACTACTGAATAATCAACACCAACATTCAGTCTGTGCGCCGCTTGGGCTTCAGCCGTCTGCCGAATCTGCTGTGAGTTGGCCCCGCCTTGCCTGCGGCGCCTTTCTGCTTCGGCTCTGTTGACTGAGGAAGAGAGTGATTATTTGCCCTTTGCGGGGGCCTGCCTCGTTGAGGCACCACTGCGACCGGTACAGACACGTCCTTCATGACAAAAGCAGGTTTTAGTCTGTCAATACTGACTGTCTCTTTTCTGTCTCCAAAATCTAGCACAAATTGCTTATCACCTGCCTCCAGCACTCGAAATGGCCCTTCGTAAGGTGGTTTGAGCGTTGCTTTTAGGGCTTCGCGCCTGACAAAAACGAAGTCGGCATTTTTCAAAGCCTTGGGGACGAAAACTCGTGGAAAAGCGTGATGAACCGGACCCGGGAGCGTGTCTGCTCCCGTGCCAACTAACGGTCCCAGAGCAGAGAGAGGTGGGGGCTCTGGGTGCTCTGGTAAAAACTCGCCTGGCAGCCTCAGAGTTTGTGCGAATACCAGCTCCGCTGGGGAGGCGTCTAAGTCCTCTTTAGGCGCAGAACGCAACCCTAATAAAACCCATGGCAGTTTATTTACCCAATCTGCATCCGTGAGCGACGCTCTGAGTGCTGCCTTCAAAGACCTATGAAAACGCTCGCATAAACCATTAGCCTGAGGGTGGTAAGCCGTAGTGCGGTGAATTTTGGCTCCTAAGCTGTTGGCCATCGCTGACCACAGGTCAGAGATGAATTGTGGTCCTCTATCGGACGTAATGTCCGACGGAACCCCGAAGCGCGCCACCCAAGCCGTTAAAAAAACGCGAGCCACCTCCGCGGCCGTGGTCGTCGCAAGTGGGACCACTTCCGGCCAACGTGTGGTGCGGTCCACCATTGTCAAAAGATGCGTGAACCCCTGCGATGCCGGTAGGGGGCCCACAAGGTCGACGTGCACATGGTCGAACCTTCTGGCCGGAATGCGGAACGGTTCTAACTGGGCTTTTGTGTGCTTGTGAATTTTGGCCCGTTGACAGGAAATGCAGGTTTTTGCCCATTCCTTCACGTGCTTGCGCAGGCACGGCCAAACAAACTTTTCCGCCACTAGTTTCACTGACGCGCGCACCCCCGGCTGCGCCAGTGAGTGGACCAAGTCAAAAACACGGCGGCGCCACATGGCCGGAACCACCGGACGCGGGCGCCCCGTCGACATGTCGCAGATCAGGGGGGGCATACCAGTTTGTAAACACTTGCTCTCCAGCCTTAACCCTGTTGGTCCAGACTGGAGCGCGCGCACGTCTGCGTCTGCCCCCTGGTCCGCTGCCATGGCTGCGTAATCTATACCCACGTGCACCGGGGCTGCGCACGCCACCGTGCCGCTCTCCTGCGGCGCAGTCACGGTGGCCCGTTCTGCCTCTGCGCGTGTTGGAGTCGTGAACGCGCGCAAGAGACAATCTGCTACTACATTGAATTTGCCCGCAACGTGCCTAATGTCAGTGGTAAATTCCGAGATTGCGGCCAGCTGCCTCTGCTGCCTGCCGGACCACGGGTCTGAAATTTTGGCCATGGCGTATGTGAGCGGCTTGTGGTCCACATAAGCGGTGAAGCACCGTCCTTCCAGCCAGAACTGGAAATGACGAATGGCCAAATGCAGCGCCAACAGTTCTCTGTCGAACGTGCTGTATTTTCGTTCAGCCGCGCTTAAAGATTTGCTAAAGAAAGCCAAAGGCTGCCAAACTCCGGCTACCTGTTGCTCAATAACGGCCCCTATGGCTAAATCTGAAGCGTCTGTCGTCAGCGCGATACGTGCTGCAGGGTCTGGGTGGGCCAGGAGCGCAGCGTCAGCCAAGGCTTTTTTAACCTCTGTGAACGCGCGCTCCCGCTCCGGGGACCATTCGACCGCCTGGGTCGGTTTTTGTTTTTTGAGCATGGCATATAACGGTTGCATGATTTGAGCTGCGTGGGGCAGGAATCGGTTATAAAAATTCACCATCCCCAAGAATTCCTGTAGTGATTTAACCGTTTGTGGACGGGGAAAATCCGCTACCGCGCGTACTTTATCTGGTAACGGAACCGCTCCCTCCGGGGAGACGCGGTGACCCAAAAAATCGATCCGCTCGACGCCGAACTGGCACTTGGCTGGGTTAACTATTAAGCCGTGCTCTCCCAGCCTCCTAAAAACTGCTGTGAGGTGCGTTTCGTGTTCGTTCTCTGAAGTACTCGCGACCAAAATGTCGTCAAGATACACAAACACGAAAGGGAGATCGCGTAACACGGCATCCATCATCCGCTGAAATGTTTGCGCCGCCCCTTTGAGACCAAATGGCATGCGTAAAAATTCGAAAAGTCCGAACGGGGTTATTACCGCTGTTTTAGGAATGTCCTCCGGTTGGACTGGGACTTGGTGATAGCCGCGAACCAGATCAATCTTTGAAAAAATGCGCGCCCCCGCCAGGTGCACCGAAAAATCCTGAATGTGCGGGATGGGATAACGATCGTGCGCCGTAGCGTTGTTTAGCCTGCGGTAATCCCCGCACAGTCTCCAGGAGCCATCGGCTTTCGGTACCATGTGCAGCGGCGAAGCCCACGGGCTCTTCGACCTACGAACGATGCCTAGCCTCTCCAGGCTGGCGAACTCCTCGCGCGCAATGGCGAGCTTAACTGCATCCAAACGCCGAGCTTTTGCAAACACGGGAGGACCAGATGTGGGGATAAAGTGTTTCACCCCGTGCTTCGCGACCGTCGCTGAAAAAGTGGGCACAGTGAGCGCTGGAAATTGGGTGAGGAGTGTGTGAAACTTACCACCTGCTGTAGCGACGTGGGTCTGTACTGGTGGCGGGGACACTCGAGCTGAACAGGGGAGAGAGTAAAAAGAGAGTGCATTTACCAGCCGTCTATTAGCAAGATCAACTAACAGATTGTGTGAACACAAAAAATCCGCGCCCAACATGTTGAAACTCACCGCCGCTATTACAAAAGTCCATTCATATGTGTGGCCATGTAAGCACAAAGGCAAGGTCCTTCTCCCGTAGGTGTTGATGTTCGAGCCATTTGCCGCCGTAGCTCCGCTACCGTGGGGTCCAGCCACCCGGTCCGCGTATGTTGGGGTGATGAAGCTCACTTGTGCTCCGGTGTCGATGAGGAACTCTCGTCCGGAGCGCGCATCCGTGATGTAGAGCAGCTTGCTGCGTTCTCCGAGGGTCGAAGCTGCTAGCGACCCCCGGTCTTGCCGTTTCCCGAACTCCTGAAGTTGCAGGGCGGCACACGCCTGCGTGCCTTCTCTGCGAACCTCCGATGGTAAAAGCAGAGATCTTCTCCTCCGCTGTGTCGTGTCCGCGCCTCTGCCGCCGGACCATTGGCTCCACCTCGTCGCGGCCGTGCTGCCGCCGTTGTCGGCCAGTCTGGGTCTGCCGCCTCTGGCTCCCCGCTGTCTCGGGTCGCCGCTGTGGTTGCTTGCCCGCCGCAGGCGTCCAGGATCCCATCTGCTTCCTGGGCCAGCTCCCGGAACTCCTCCAGGGTGTGACACT
Organism: Pholidichthys leucotaenia; assembly: GCA_020510985.1. Taxonomy (NCBI): domain Eukaryota; kingdom Metazoa; phylum Chordata; class Actinopteri; order Cichliformes; family Pholidichthyidae; genus Pholidichthys; species Pholidichthys leucotaenia. The sequence continues at coordinate 40,984,430 of CM035844.1, read as the reverse complement.
TTTTGCCGGCCAGCGTGCTTCTCGCATGCGTCGGGAGGTTGGAGAGGAAGATGAACTGAAAAATGAAATCATCGTTGTCCAACCCTCTCAGCTGTATCATCTCCTCCATCAGGGTGCTCGGCCTGTGTCCTCCTTGGTCTAGCAAAGACAGGATCCTCCTCGTCCTCACTTCGGCCGAGGGGGTGAAAAACTTGATGAGGGTGGATTTCAGCTTGCCGTACCTGTCGGTCGCGGGTGGCTGCTCCACCAAGCTCTGCACGCACCGAGCTGTGCTGTTGTCCAGTTTAGCGATGACATGGTGGAACTTAGTGTCATTCACCGTTACTCCTGCGAGCGCGAACTGCGACTCTGCTTGCAGAAACCACGACCGTGGGTTATCCTGCCAGAAATCAGGCAGCTTAACGGCCACTGCGCTCGCCAGCTCTGAGCGCTGTGAGTCCGGGACCCTGAGACCTTCTTCGTTCATTCTCAACGTCGTCAGTCACCAATGTGGGGAGACTTGAATAACGAAACCGAATTGCATTTAATTCCAGTTTATTTCAAGTAATCATCCCACTGCCTGCTCTCATTCCTGAGCAGCGAACAAAGAGGGTGAACACACCAAAGTTCTCCCTTTTAAACATTCTCACATCAAACCATTTCCCTCGCAGGGGAAATCACACATCTCTACCAAAATCCCTTTATTCACATTCATTAACCTTTTATTTACATAACTCCCCCTTCTCTCCTCTCGAGCCTCAGCGGTCAGGAAGTCTTCTGTCCCCTGTCCTCCGCAGGGGGTCCAGGCTCTTTGGCTCCGCACCGCAGGGGACTGCAGCTCTGTGGCTCTCCTTCATCGTGAGGTTAAATCACATATGCAGTGTCCAACACATACATGTCTAACAACACAGCCATACAGGCTACACAGCTTGCCAGCTTTATCTTTAATGACTGGTACCAACACAACAGACAATAATGATTCTGGCAACATCCCATGAATCATGAAGCTGGTGAAACAGATTGCAAGAAGAGGAGCAATTCTTGAGCTAGCATATTTAAGATGCTCAGCAGAAATACAGTCTAAACCACTCGCTTTGTTATCTGATAGCTCTCTAATGGCTTTGGTCACTGCATAAGTGTCAATCAGGAGCAAATCGTCCCTTTCTACTCTCCCTACCTTATAAGTTTCATCCTTAGTTGAATTAAATAATGAATAAAAATGCTGCCGCCATAAATCCACAATATTTTCTGTACCTGAAATGCCTTCCAGGGTACAGGGCAAAGATGTTTTACTGTTACTAATCCGTCTAAGCTCCTTCCAAAAATCTGTGACATTCTTATCTAACAATTTCTTGGCCAAGGAATTACTTCTCATTAACTGCTCATTTTTAGTAATATGACGAATAGCATACTTAAACTTTGCATTTGTACATTTCTTCATCTCAAATTCTGGCCTTTGTCTGGGTCTCCCAGCCACCACCCATGCTTTATATGCTTCCCGAGCTTCAGAATAAGGCACAGCTACGGCCTCATTCCAGCCAGGTCTAACATTATATGTTTTATGTATCTTCCTATAATAAGGCTTACCGGTACTGTCCTTATACAGGGAGTTAACTATAGCATTGTACAAACTACAAAGGTCTTTCTTATGCTCGACAATGCTACAGTTCACATCGTTGCACATTACAGCATCTCTAGGAAGACATATTTTACTCAAGGATTTATCTGTACGGACACAATATTCTACAATTTCTTCCTTAGAAAGAGTGTCCCAGTCTAATTTTCCCACCTCATCCTGACTGGCATTTTGACAAAGTGCAGGTAGACAGTCAACATTAATTATCATCTCAAACGGTATATGATCAGACATTGCTAACCCATAATAAATACTCATGCCACCCAAAGAAGCATGTGCATCACCAGTGCTGATGCAATGATCTAGCCAGGACGTAGCGTGCCAAGCCTCACTTATATAGGTATAACTATCAGGAGGCATTAACACCTTACTTGACAAAATTAAGTTATTTTCATAACAAAAATGATACATATGTTTTGCAAATAAGGAGTCAGTGTCAGATATGTCTGCATTCAAGTCCCCCATAACAAAAATACAAGTATTATTATAGTCTATTAAGACTTTGCTGTTGGTAAGAGTGTTTTTTTTTTGCAGATATGCTGTAACACATTGTTATTATTTTCCCTTATTTCTCTATTTGCACTTACTCTTTTTTATTCTTAAGTAACTGTTGAATGTTTGTGAAGAGATTTTAAAGTAACAGTAAACAGTACACTGGGAGAAATAACAGAGTTTAATAGTTGATAATAACACAAAATCGAACTAAATAATTAGAACTAAATGTAAGGGTTGCTTTCCTGTCCCGTTACGGTTTTCTGTCCTGATGAGATTATTTTGAAAAAATATGAAGAACCGGAAGCTTTCAATGGACGGACCATGGACCTGAAATCAAAGATGTAAACGTGAGAAGATCCTCCTTTAGCTAGGTCGTAATACTCTCGAAAAGAAAGGCCAATACTTAACATTGGATACAACAATAATGCTGCTAAGTTAAAATATTTAAAAGCAAAATTGCTGATTATTTTTGGAAGTCCTGTTCGGTCGCAGATCCGTAAACGTGTTAACTAACGGTATGCTATATTTCGGTCAGAGTGGGCGCTCTGTAGTCTTTCCTCCTCCTCCTCCTGCTGCCTTCATCCCTGACCATCGATCCCTGATAACCTTCAGTGATCGGGGCAGACGGTCCTCCTGTCCAGATGGCATCAACACTGAAGCCTGAACGGCAGCAACTGTTGGCATGAACGGTGCTGGCATCGGTCGGCGTCCATTAACGTTACGGTACCGTTATATCACGCTTGATGTTTTGCCGTTAAGGACACCACAGGGGACTCTCGCAGGCGGTAAGCCGGGTTTATGCTTTTGACTTACATTCAGTTAGCTGTGAAGTGGATATTTGCTGTAAAAGTGCAGAAAACAGTAACTTTCATCCTTTTTTGCGAACTTGTTAGCATTGTAAAGTTCCCTGTGAGAAGGAACCGTTGGCCTCTCTGCTCGCTGATCTCCCAGGGACGTCTTTTTTTCCCTTCCGTTTAACCCTTGTATTATGTTGAAAAACATTACATTGATTATGTTGCGGGTCATTTTGACCCGTACTGTGTAAATCCACGCAAAACAGTCAAAAAACAGGTTAAACCAATAACAACTTTATTTTAGATTATATAAACATTTACAACAGAGACATAACAATACATTTTTAATTTCAACACTATATTTAAGAACTATTTTGTTCAAGTTTTTCCCCCTGTATTTTTTTTTTCATTTAACTTACCCCTTTTTTCACATTTTCAGTGCTCTCCACATGATGGACAGAATGTAACTGTGTGCTTTCTGCAGATGTAATTCTTGCGTTTAACACAAGAGGTACTTGTTTTACTGTCCTCTCGGGAGGGACAGACCTGGCATCTTTTCCGTTTCTATACACCTGTGTCCACTGGATCCATTGCAGATTGGTTGGATGACCTGACCTTGACCTTTTCAAATTCAAATTCAAACGTTTATTTCAAACTCAGGGTTCATATTATATGCAGAACTAAAACGTGTAGACAATAAAAATATATACAGTTCAGCAGTCACTCGGCGCTCTTGTAACAACAATAACATACAATATTGAACTCAGTATAAAATAGAACGCCACCACATCCAAATGCTGGAGTGAAGTGTGAGTGACGCGTTGACAATTGCTGATATAAGATGATTGTTACATGCCAGTAACCTTCTCATAAAACTGTAAACATTCTTTCGTATCAACTCGCCAAAAGACGGAATGTTCAAGGACACAAACATCTTGCTTGCTACTCGACCTACGAGGTATATCTAACAACCTTCTTAGGGAGTTATTATATGCAATACGGATTTTGTTCCTAACAGCAACATTGCTATTAAACCATAAAGGCGAGCAATACATTGAGGTACAGAAGGTCTTGAACAGCATACATTTAACATCAGGAGAACATCTATGGAAATTTTGCAACAGTAAATTTGTTTGAGCATAGAGTTTTCTGAGTTGCCTGTTACAATCAACATTGGTCTTATCAGATTCAATCCACACACCTAGGTATTTGACTTTTTCAACAAAGTTCAGGCTATTACCACAAAGTGGCATAACAGGATTCGAAGTATTGACACCCTTTGGTTTGAAAGCCATACACATAGATTTAGTACAGTTGAACGAGATGTCATTTTTTTCACCAAATTTCTCACATTCCGAGAGGAGATGTTGCATCGCTGCAGTAGACAAACTTAACAAACAGAGATCATCAGCATAGAAAATGTGATTTAACAGTGCACCATTAATGGAGCCACCCACATTTGTACTGTTCAACAGTACACTGAGATCATCAACATAGACATTAAACAACAAGGGTGACAGTATACCACCTTGTTTAACACCATTGGTCACATGAAATTTGGATGAGGTAACATTGCCCCACCTAACAACCATAGACTGCCTTCTGTACCAGTATAACAGGATGCTAACAATGTAAATAGGAATACCTCGATCGATCAGTTTTCTAAACAAACACCAGTGGTTAATCCTATCAAAAGCTTTGCTAGCATCTAAAAACGTACCATAGACACTAGTGGATTGGCTTCTGAAGTAGTCAACAAATTCATGGAGTAGGTAAACAGCCTTATCAGTTGAATGGGCTGACTTGAAACCAAACTGATTGTCGTTTGTCCACAGATAATCCTCAATTCTGTTCAGAATTAAACCTTCTAACATTTTAGATATAACATTTGCAATAGCTATAGGTCTGTAGTTGTTCATGTCAGACAGACTGGCACACTTGTTTTTCACCAAGGGAATAATAACAGAGTCCATCAACATATCTGGCATGTAACCATGAGCAAACATACAGTTAAAACACAATGACAACAGAATACACAAATTGAAATCAGCATTGATGAGGCATTCACTGGTGAGACAATCAGGGCCAGCTGATTGGCCTTTCTTGAGTACTTTGATCAGTGAAGCAACTTCAACAGGAGTAACAGCAGAAATATCGGAGGTATCAAACATGTCATTATACAGGCGAACATCATGCATAACAGAATCCTTCATTGAAACATTCTTGACTGGGTTGAAAATAGCTTCATATTGACATTTCCACTTTTCAGCAATATTAACATCACCAGTCACACCATCAATAGTGTTTGATCTAACAGACCGGTGGGAGCTCATAGCCTTCATTTGTTTCCAGAATTCTACCATGTTCAGTTCACTCATATGACTAGCTAACTGGTCACATTTGATACTTTCTTCATTGCGCCTACATGCTCGTAGAGCATATTTAAACCTAGCCCTACAACTTTTCATGTTATCAAATATTGGACCATAACGTGGTTTGCTATTACTCCTCCACCACAAAAAGGCATCCCGAGCAGCTGTGTGAGCCTCGCTAACATCATCATTCCAGCCTGGGACGTTATACTGGGTGGCCACACTGTGACTAGGAATGCATTCACTCACACAAAAATTTAAAGCATCAACAATATCGCTGTAAAACCTATCGATATCATCCCTGTGTGCCGCACAATTACGGTCATGACACCTGATGGCGTCCGTAGGTGCACGGATGTTACAGAGTTTCCTATGAGTAAGTTTCTTATATCTGGACAGGTCTGACGCTGTGGCATCACGCCATTTGTATGTCCTACTACCCGTTGTGGCCGAGGGAGCTCCCCGGGGGCCACTTACAACACTTGATACCTCAATATCCATAGATAAAGGTAAATGATCGGAACTCACATAGCCATATAGAACTCTGATATTGGACACGTTATCATGGCTTGAGGATGTAGTCACACAGTGATCAAGCCATGATGTAGAGCCATGGGCCATGCTAACATGAGTAAAGGTGTCACCTGGTAAGATAATCCTGTCCGAGATGTGTAAAGAGTATCTCTCACAAAAAGACACCAGTTCATTTCCAAAACAACTTGAACGTGATATATTAGCGTTGAAGTCACCAAGTATATACACATATGGAGTTGGAAAATCCTCAGTGATACGTTTAACAAGACTCATGCAGTGCAAGTATTCATCCAAGTTTTCAACACTGTCGCAGGGGAAATATACACACAATATAAGACAGTGAACGTCACCCAGGCTGACTTCAATACCTGTAACTCTTTCGCACTCGTAAGTTTTCATAACACAACTGTTAGCAAGTGACTTCCGCCATAGGATACCAACGCCGCCATAGGGGCGACCTAAGATAACACGTTCTTCCGTATCCATAAAAGAGACACCTTGTCCTATAAAATCACTATGTATTCTGCTCAGAATAGACAATTCATGTTCAAACAGCCAATGTTCCTGCAACAACACAATGTCATGGTTATCACATAAACTGGAGATCTCATTAGCTGAAGTTTTTACATTCTGGCAGTTGAATGAACATATTCTTAGTTTGGTCCTACTACTGAATGGATATGATGACAAACACAATAATGACAATCACATGAAGTTCATTTCTTCTCAAAAAAACTGTCGATTGTATAAACCAGATGGCCACACATTTTTTCCAAGCAACTTCTTGCTACAACTGGCAGAACATGTAATTTTGAAAGAGGCATAACCATCATGCTTGATTTCTAGTTGCTCAATCTTGAGATTGTCATTTATTTTAACATGAGTTTTGATATAGGAGCGTACATGATGGGATCTGGTGGTGGGGTCGAGTCGACTGATGAAGACTTGGTGCTTCTTATGACCTTGATCTTGACCCTGATGTCCGCCAGATGTCCTACCAGACTTCGGTACAACGCGTAGCTGTGAGTGGGGGCGTGTCATGTTGACAACCTGTAGCTGGTTCGTGATCTGCTTGGCAGTCGATTGGTTGTCAGTCGATTGGAGTGCATTGGCGTAGGACCTCTTCTTCTTCTTCTTGGTACGGCGACTCTCGACTTCCTCGAACTCGAACTCGCGTTCTTCGGCAACTTCAGCAACTTTGGCAACTCCAGCCGGGCTGCTGTCGACAGCGTCATCAGCACAGGCCTCTGCAGAGTTGGTGGCCACGTCCGCATTCTCACCGTCGGCCGTGGCAGTAGGTGGTGGACCGCGGGCTGCATTGGTGACCAAGGCATGGTCGACAGCTGCTACCACAATCTCCTCATCGCTGGTGATGCTGACAACACTCTGAGTACTGCCATCCTCAACCTCACCATCCTCGGCCAGGACGTCAGCTGGAGGAGGTGTGTCGCCGAGTTTGGACTTTATTGCCGCCACGTCGTCCTGGATAGCAGCTATCGTTTTGAACACAGTAGCAATGCTCTCTCCAAGAGTCATCACACGGCACACATCATTAGACAGCCTGCCAAGGTCAAATGGCTTCAACGAAGCGGGTGGCAAGTTCATGAGGTTCTGGGCAACGTATTGTGGCGCCTGCTGACCAACCTCATTCAGCTTGTGGTAGATGTCGGTGATGTTGTCCCTCTTCCGGTTGGGGCCTATCCTCTTCTTCATCCGCGATGTTCCCTCTGGATACTGCTCGAACAGCAACTTCTTTGCTCCTTCAACCTGATTCTCATTGTAGAAGTCGCCAACTCATTTCACGAGATAGTCCATCGAGACATTATCCATCTTGTTCTGCATAAAGCACAGCAACTCACAGACGGACATCTGACGTGTGAGTCTTTTCAATGACAGCTGCAGCTGCCGGGGATCGAGCTGGCCTGGCTCGCCTCTGGATCTTGGGAGTGACAAGTGCTTTGCCGAGCTCTTCCAGGAAAAGCCGACATCGGTACAATTTGCCGGCATTCCATTGCTGGTTGATTTCAGTCCACAGGACATAGGCATTGTAAGCAGACACATCGACAATGTTGTAGAAAATCACCAAGGGCCAACAGGCAGTCTTGCGCCGGCAGCTGTATGTTGTTGTGACTTTGTCCAGATTGTCAACTCCTCCTTTGGTGGAGTTGTAGTCCAGGATCATTTGTGGCTTCATGTCTTCTCTTGTGCTCAGAGATGCATCTGTGTGCATTGTGCTCATTACAAGAACATTCTTGTTTCTCTTTGGGCAGTATGAAACAACTGCTGCTTTCTCAGTGAAAACAAATATTGAGGAATGCAGAGGTCTGCCCTGCATCTTCAGAATTTCACTGGGAAGTTCTGGCTTATTTCTTCTGACTGTTCCCAACATAGTCAACTTTCTCTTCTGAAGTTCATCTCCAAGGCGGTAGGATGTAAAGAAGTTGTCACATGTGATGTTATGACCTTGCAACCCTTCACTCATCTCCAGCACCACATGCATCCCCTGATTCTGCTCAGATGCTCCTCCAGGTAGCTTTCCAGTATACACTTGCATGTTTTTGATTTTTTTTTTAAAATTTTGTATACTTTATTGATCCCCAGAGGGGAAATTGAGGGCATCCACCTGGATGGATGAAGCAGCCACGGTACGGCGCTATCCCTTAACCATTCACACACACATTCACACCTAGGGCCACTTTAGAGTCTCCATTTAACCTAACCTGCATGTTTTTGGCCTGTGGGAGGAAACCGGAGAAATCCCGGAGTAAACCCACGCAGATACGGGGAGACCATGCAAACTCCACACAGATCACTGTTGGTCAGGGGCTGGGATCGAACCAGGGATCCCATGGCCAAGGTTGAGTTGCTGTGCTGGCACAGTGCTAACCACTGCGCCACCGCACTGCCCAATATTCATGCATAGCTAGATTTTGCATCACAGGTTACCCACATTTTGATGCCATACTTGGCAGGGTTGTTGAGCATGTACTGTCTGAAAGGACAGCGCCCCCTGAATGGTACAAGGCGCTCATCTACAGTAACATGGGGACCAGGATTGTACAACAAAGGTAGAATTTCAACCCATTTATCCCATACATCTCTAAACGCAGCTAGTTTGTCTCTTTCACGTTGACCGGCTCTGGTGTCACGGTTGTCAAATCGGATCACACGAGATGTCATGTGAAATGTCTCCAGAGACATTGTTGCTCGAAAGATTGGCCTTCCATACTCTTCATCCCATAGACTTGCAGTTGCTTCTCCCTTTGACCTGTACACTCCAGCTAATACCAGAATTCCAATGTAAGCATGCAAGTCAGTCTGATCCAGTGGCTTCCATTTCTCCTGAAATACACGCCTCCCCTCCAAGTTGGCCATTTCCAGTAAAGAGCTGAAATGCTGATTGAATATCATCAACTCGTGTGACAGCAAATCTTGTAGGACCGAGAGTCATTTTGATGACATTGGAAGATGACAGTCTAACTCGGCTTGGTGATGTTGACCATTTTATATTACCATCTGTAGATGCCCATGTCCCCTTTGTGGATGATGATTGCTGCATTCCTTGGCTTTCATCCGATGGAGACACAACGGCAGGCTCGTCCTCTGAATCCTCCTCATCGTCGGAAAATTGACAGTCTGGATCATCAATTACATTGTCCTCGGTCTCTGAAATCTCTTCCTCTGTGTCACTATCCCAGTTCAAAATATGTGATGAAGCTTCTTCAGCTGTAAACCTTCTTGAGCTCATTTTTGGTGTTCGTCAAAGAGATGGCATGAGAAAAGTGACAAGGACAAGGGAGAGAAAGTCCCTCCTCGACACACACCTGGGTCTCTGGCAGTCAAAATACAATTAACTGGACAGTCAAAATAAAGTACATCAAAGAGGCATGTTTATTTTGGATCTGTATAGCTACTTACCCACATAAAAGTGTCCGGGTCACAATGACCCGCAACATCATCTTTGTATACAAACTCTGCACATACATTCCACTACACATCAAAGTGTTCAGATTTTACACACCAGTTCATGACCCTAGATGAGGAAAGTCACAAAATTTCATGAAGAAAAAGAAAGGATAACCTGTACTTTGGTCAACACAAAAACCGAAATGGGTCAAATTGACCCTTAACATACTACAAGGGTAAACTAGTGCATACCTGTGAATGTCCGTAGAAACCAAGTATAAGCAAGTATTTCTGCATGCCCGTAGAAAGCGGGTGTAAGCAAACACGTCAGCGCTCGTTCAGTGATGCCTGCCTTTGATCTTTGATAATGTCGTAGGGAGTTCTTTGATCTTTGATGATGTCATAGCGAGTCTTATGGTCATTGATGATGGCATTGCGAGTGCTATGATGCCTGCGTTTGATCTTTGATGATGTCATAGCGAGTCCTGTGATCGTGAGTGATGCCTGCATTTGATCTTTGATGTCCTATGATCGTGAGTGAGTGTGAGTGATGCCTGCCTTTGATCTTTGATGTCATTCTCTCCTGCATATTGAACTCCTGAAAAGATCAAAGGCAGGTTTCACCATGGTTATTGTTGCCATGGTAACCATGTCAAAGATCAAAGGCAGGCATCGCCATGGTTACTGTTGCCATGGTAACATACTTGGTTTCTACGGGCATGCACTGCTTATACTTGATTTCTACGGGCATGCACGGGTATGCACTAGTATTATTAATAGTCAGAATATTGAAAATATTGTGTGATTTTTTTTTTTCCCCTCATCTACCCAGGCAGCTGAGTGAAGAAGGCTACCTGGCTCAATCATGGCTCCTCACCCGGTGGTCCAGGCCATCATTGATCTTTCAGCAGGTGCCATAGGTAATAATTACATTGCACCTTCTCCAGACCTTTAGGAAAATATGTGCAGTTTTTATTATAAATTCTATCAAATGATCAAGTTGTTTTTCTACTGAGGTTATTAGTTGATAGTAGGATATTGTGATGAACACTGTCTCTTTTTTCCAGTTTGTTTCTCTTTGAGTTTTCTCTCTATAAAGCTCCATGGGTTCTCTCACTTCACTGCACATCCAGTTGACTTTGAGCAAGTTTAGTTTCAGCAGCCAAATTCTGTAGCTATGGATCATTTTTTTTAACCGACTGTTCTGCTTTATTGTTGCTTCCCAAGGAGGAGCTGCTTGTGTCTTCAGTGGGCAGCCACTGGACACAGCGAAGGTCAAGATGCAGACCTTTCCTACACTTTACCGTGGTTTTATCCACTGCATCACGTCCACCTACAAACAAGTGGGTCTGCGTGGTTTCTATCAGGGCACCATTCCGGCACTGATGGCCAATGTCGCAGAGAATTCCGTGCTCTTCATGAGTTACGGCTTCTGTCAGCAGGTCATCCGCTTCACTGCCGGCCTGCACAGTGACGCCGTGCTGAGGTAGCTGTTCTTGTTAACACACAGCCAACCATGACAATGTGTATTTATTGTCTAACGGTCTTTGTTTCTCTTCTGACTCTGTTAGTGACTTTCAAAAGGCCTGTGCTGGCTCAGTAGCATCCATCTTTTCATCTTTTGTGCTCTGCCCTACTGAGCTTGTCAAGTGTCGGCTGCAGGCCATGTACGAAATGGAGACGTCAGGCAAGATCACAAAGAGCCAGAAGTAAGGGTTGCTCAGATTGTCACACATTCTTCGTGGGTCACCTACTACATAGTTGCATGATTGTGTGTTGCCTCACAGTTAATAAAATTAGTAACTGATTAATATGTGACTTTACAATAATTTTTAGCCGAAAGGAGTTTATGCGTCCTTCCATTCACATTTCACGAGAATCACTACTCCTTGGCAGTTACCCTGATCCTCACCAAACTCTAAACAGTGATCCTCAGGTGGGTCTGCATCCAGGTTGTGGTGAAGGTCAAGGTCAGGAGATTTAATATCTTATGTGATTTTAAAAAAAAAATTACTCCTCCTAGACAATTGCTCAATGGCTACCAAACTCACACATGATGATCTTCAGGTGGCTCTACATCCAAGTTGTTCTCAAGGTCAAAGTCAGTGGTCAAGAGATCTGAGCAGTCTCAGAGCGATTTCATCAGACCAGAATGAGCTACTCCATCAATGACAGTCTGGTTCAGTCTCAAGCTGACTACATTTCTATAAATTGTAGGAGCCACTGGCCACATCCACACCACATTCTGGTTAAGGCAATATTCTGGGTAAGGTATTAATATGCACGGCAGCTAAAGGAATATTCCCACTTACGTTAATCAGCATATTTCAAATAAACCAGTGACACACTCTAGTCGTGGTAGCAGCATCATTTTCATCTGACGTCGTGATAGGGGTGCATTCTTTTCAGGCAGTAACTCCATCCCAGGAAAACGAACACTTTCTTTGATGCTGGATTCCAGTTTTTTTAGGCTATTCTACCCTGCAATCTAGTGAGAACACATAAACTCATCTGCGTGCTCTGCATACATTTGTTAACACTCACTTGTTTAAAAGCTGTAAACCAGAGAATGCATCGTAAAATGTTTTCAGATTTCAAACTCAAATCTAGTAGGAATATTTCAATGATCACTGATGGCGTTTACATGTCTGAATGCAGCTTGGATCAGAATACTCAGTGTTGTAATTCCCTATTCCAATTATAGTGATCAGAAACCGGTATTTTGTTTTTCATTGTCTTATTCAGAATATGATCTTATTTGGGTTGATATTTTAGTATTGCTGTGCATGTAAACCTCGTCCCTTGCTTGTAATGCACATTGGACACCAGAGGGCACTGATCCCATATGTACAGTTGAAACCAGAAGTTTACATACACTGTGTAAAAATACACATAACCTTTTTTTCCTCACTGTGACATTAAATCAGACTAAACTTTTCCTGTTTAGCTCTGTTCAGATTACCCAAATTATTTCTGTTTACTAATTTATTTTTTTTATTTTTGATAAATAATTTTTTTAGGTAATTTTTTTACTTTCTTCAAAGTCAGAAGTTTACAGACACTGAGATTACTATGCCTTTAAATAATTTTGGAATGCCCAGATGATGATGATGTCACAGCTTTGGAAGTTTCTGAAGAGAGGAAGAAGCCATTACTCCAAAAGCGACATAAAAAAGCCAGATTACAGTTTGCAAATGCACACAAGGACAAAGACCTTAATTTTTGGAGACATGTCCTATGGTCTGATGAATCTAAAATTGAACCGTTTGGCCATAATGACCTTTGTTACACACTTAGAGGGAAAAGGGGGAAGCTTACAAGCCTGAGAACACCATCCCAAATGTGAAGAACAGGGGTGGCAGCATCATGTTGTGGGGGTGTTTTTCTGCAGGAGGGACTGGTGCACTTCACAAAATACATGGTATCATGAGGAAAGAACATTATGTGAAAATATTGAAAGACATCAGCCAGGAAGCTCAAACAGGTCTTCCAAATGGACAGTGACATTCAGCATACTGCCAAATTAGTTACAAAGTGTCTTAAGGACCCCAAAGTCAATGTTTTGGAGTGGCCACCACAAAGCCTTGATCTCATTCCCACTGAAAATTTGTGTGCAGAGCTGAAAAGATGTCTGTGAGCAAGGCGGTCTATAAACCCAACTCAGTTCCACCAGTTCTGTCAGGAGGGATGGACCAAAATTCCAGCAAACTGTTGTGAGAAGCTTGTGGAAGGATACCCAAAACGTTTGACCCAAGACGCACAGTTTAAAGGCAATGCTACCAAATACAAAGGGAATGTATGTAAACTTCTGACTTTAAAGAAAATAATAAAAATTCTCAAAATTATTTAGCAGATATAAAAATTAATTAGCAAATAGAAATAATTTTGGTAATCCCAACTGACCTAAAACAGGAAAAGTTGAGTCTGACGGTGAGGAAAAAAAAGGTTTTGTCTTTTTATGCAGTGTATGTAAAGGTTCTGGTTTCAACTGTATGTAAGGGAAAACTGAACCAGGTGTGATGATAATGAAGCACACAGTTCATTAACCAATGCTGTGGTTTTGGTTTGCATTACTGTGACTTTACATTTTTGAATAATTGGAAATTTTTAGGTGATATATAGTTTTTTTTCCTGCTAAAATAAAGTTTGGATTAGACTGTTTTACTGTAACAGCTGATGTATAAATTTTTTATTCCTTGTCTGTTGTGTCAGTGAGAGACACTACATATATTAAATGGATAAAATTGAATTTTTACTCTCTCCAAAGCTCTGTGTGGTCGGTGGTGAAATCCATTATCAGGAACGAGGGACCACAGGGCTTCTTCCAGGGTCTGACCACCACTATAGCCAGAGAGGTCCCCGGTTACTTCTGCTTCTTTGGTGGTTATGAGTTCTGTCGGACCGGCTTTGCAGAGTACATGAAATGTGCCAAAGATGATATAGGTATTGTATAAATGTCTATCAGTCCTCAGACTTGAGCTGTTTTTTTTTTCTCTGTTTATGAATGGATGATTATATCACAAGAAACAATCTTGTTTTCATTGTTGGATTGCAGGAATAAGGGTGCTTTCACACCTAGAGGCTTTAGTTCATTTCACTCAAACTCAAGTTTGTTTCTCCATAAGTGCGGTTCGTTTTGTCCGGTGAGAACACGGTAATCGCCTTCAGGTGCACACCAAAACAACCGCACCAAGACCACCTAAAGATCGAGACCACTCGATCTGAGTCATTTGCTGAGCTCTGGCGTGGTCCTCCAGGTGAGAAAGCAGACCGAACTGAAATGGGACCAAAAACTAGAAAACACATGATTTGAGGGCATTATATTATGAGCAGATTTTAATTTATTTCTTTCAGACGCCTAAAACTCACGGCAGGATGACTCACACACAAACCTGGAGTTGTGAGGAGAAGCAGACTGGTTGAATGAGCACATAAACGCTCCTCTATCCAAAGCACAAAAATACAGAAACGGACTCGTTAGCAAATGGTCTGGGGGATAGGGGAATACAGAAATCAGCTGTTCAATGCCACAGCAACTCTAAAAACCTCTGAGGAGAACAATAAAGTGTAAAATGCAATGAATAAAACCCGGGAGCGTTAGTGTTGTGATCCCTCACAATCTGCCACCTCATCACTACTTCTGCTTAATAAATAATGAAAATATTAAAATAATAACAATTTTCAGGAGCTCTGCCCACCTCTCACATTGATACACACTTCTGATTTTTGGACCACACGCATGCAGACAGTGTACCACATCACCGTGTGCAGTCACACATTCTGATGAGTCACAGATTTCCAAATAACTGTGGGAAGGAAAAAAAGTATTTCCTCTGTTTACTTTTCTTGTTAGCATGGCAAAAGCAGCTGACAAATCAGAGGAGAGAACCTTCTCATGCGATTCTTGTGTGAATTGACGTGACGCCTTTTGGTCCGCTTGAATTTTTTTCCTGTGTGAAAGGGAACCGAACCAAGGAGAAAATGATACAGAGTAACAAACCTATCAGCTGATTCAGACCAAAGTAAACAAATGCAGATGTAAAAGCATCCTGATATTATAAATGATAGCATAAAACTATGAGTTTTCTATTTGTTGAGGAGGTTCTGTGGTTGTTGCTGTTTGGGTGTTAGCAGGGCTACACAAAAACTGCTGAACAGATTTAATGGAATTTCCTGACAGTATGAGCCTAAAAATTTGGAGCAGATGTGGATCATTATGCGTACTCTGGATCACTTTTTACTTTTGTTTTCTACATTGCAACATAGGGCTTCTTTATTGCATTTTTTTTCTCATATCATGACAAAAAAAAGGGGTTAATGAACATGAAAATACACAAGCACAAATAACTTGTAACGCTCCGTCAGTTGACTAATTTTGATCAGATTTTAATCAGCAAACAGGTTTGGAGGAAGTAAGTGCTCTGAGTGCCCTCTAAAGGTTTTTGAATAATTTACTGGATTTTTTTCTCTGCTGAAATGTGAATTTTCTTGCATTATTAAAGACATGGGCGGCGCGGTGGCAGAGTGGTTAGCACTGCGGCAGCACAGCAACTCACCCTTGGACGGGGGATCCTGGGTTCGATCCCAGCCCCCGACCAACAGTGATCTGTGTGGAGTTTGCATGTCCTCCCCGTGTCTGCGTGGGTTTACTCCGGGATTTCTCCGGTTTCCTCCCACATGCCAAAAACATGCAAGTTAGGTTAATTGGCATCAAACTGGGGATTCTAAATTGTCCTTAGGTATGACTGTGAGAGTGAATGGTTGTCTGTCTCTCTGTGTTGGCCCTGCGATGGACTGGTGATCTGTCCAGGGTGGACCCTGCCTCTTGCCCAAAGATGCTGGGATAGGCTCCAGCCCCCCCGCGACCCAAAAAGGATTAAGCGGAAGAAGATGAATGAATGAATGAATATTAAAGACATCTTTCTACAAATCTGTAGAAGTACCTGTATAGACTTGTCAGTGAAGTAGACAAGTTCAAAAATCTTTTAACGTTGATAAAAACCTTTTGAAATGTCAGCTCATTATTACATTATTCTAGTACTGTAACAGTGTTGCAGTCATTTTTTTTTAAACTGCACATGAAAATCCTAAAACAAAAAAATATTGCATATTCTTTGAGGCTTTGCAAGAGCTGACTTGGATTCTGTTAAGGCAGTGGTGGCCTAATGGTTAGGGATGTGGACTGGTGACCGGAGGGTCACGGGTTTGATCCTTGGACTGGCAGGATTAGACCTGGGTGGGACAGATAACATAGCAGTGTTTGCCCCACCCTCCTAAACCCCACTGTGGTGCCCTTGAGCAAGGCCCTTTACCCCAACTGCTCCAGTGGAGCTGCTCAGTGGCCACAGGTCAGTCTGTGGTTGTGCTGGGCAGCTTCCTGGTGTGAATGTGTGGATGAACAGGGCGTCCTTGAAAAAGAGAGGTTTCCTCTCAGTGGAACTACCCTGTATAAATAAAGGTTAAATTAAAAAAGTAACTGAGCAAGTAATGTATTTATGTGTAGCAAGAGTAGATTATCAGTTTGAAATGGGTTTTCTAAGTTGTGCAAATAGACCAATAATGTTTCAGACAGTAGTTGGGCCCTTTTTGTTAAGCTGTCAAAATACATATTTTTGTTGTCTCTAGGTAATAAAAAATCATTTGCACTCTAATAGTTATATTTTAAGCCGTTTAGGTAAGAGGTAGCTTAGGTGCATTTGTACAAGCTTAGAAACTGCAAAAAGATTTGAACATGAAAAGACATCTGATCACATACAGTGGTGTGAAAAAGTGTTTGCCCCTTCCTGATTTCTCATTTTTTTGTATGTTTGTCACACTTAAATGTTTCAGATCATCAAATTTAAATATTTGACAAAGATAACACAAAATGCAGTTTTTAAATGAAGGTGTTTATTATTAAGGATAAAAAAAAAATCCAAACCTAAATGGGCCTGTGTGAAAAAGTGATCCCCCCCCCCCCCCGTTAAAACATAAATTAACTGTGGTTTATCACATCTTGGGAAAGCTGAGTTCAATCTCTCTAGCCACACCCAGGCTTCATTACTGCCACACCTGTTCTCAATCAAGAAATCACTTAAATAGGACCCACCTGACAAAGTGAAGTAGACCAAAAGATCCTCAAAAGCTAGACATCATACTGTGATCCAGAGAAATTCAGGAACAAATGAGAAACAAAGTAATTGAGATCTATCAGTCTGGAAAAGGTTATAAAGCAATTTCTAAAGTTTTTGGACTCCAGTGAACCACAGTGAGAGCCATTATCCACAAATGGTGACAACATGGAACAGTGGTGAACCTGCCCAGGAGTGGCCGGCCGACCAAAATTACCCCAAGAGCGCAGCAACGACTCATCCAAGAGGTCACAAAAGACCCCACAACAACATCCAAAGAACTGCAGTCCTCACTTGCCTCAGTTAAGGTCAGTGTTCATGACTCCACCATAAGAAAGAAACTGGGCAAAAATTGCCTGCATGGCAGAGTTCCAAGACAAAAACCACTGCTGAGCAAAAACAACATAAAGGCTCATCTGTTTTACCTGAAAACATCGTGATGATCCCCAAGACTTTTGGGAAAATACTCTCTGGACTGACGAGACAAAAATTGAACTTTTTGGAAGGTGTGTGCCCCATTACATCCAATATAAACGTAACGCAGCATTTCAGAAAAGGAACATCATACCAACAATAAAATATGGTGGTGGTAGTGTGATGGTCTGGGGCTGTTTTGCTGCTTCAGGACCTGGAAGACTTGCTGTGGTAAATGGAACCATGAATTCTGCTGTCTACCAAAAAATCCTGAATGAGAATGTCCGACCATCTGTTTGTAACCTCAAGCTGAAGCGCACTTGGGTTCTGCAGCAGGACAATGATCCAAAACACACCAGCAAGTCTACCTCTGAATGGCTTAAGAAAAACAAAATAAAAACTTTGGAGTGGCCTAGTCAAAGTCCTGACCTGAATCCAATTGAGATGCTGTGACATGACCTTACAAAGGCGGTTCATGCTCGAAAACCCTCCAGTGTGGCTGAATTACAACTTTTCTGCAAAGATGAATGGGCCAGAATTCCTCCACAGTGCTGTAAAAGACTCATTGCCAGTTATCACAAACGCTTGATTGCAGTTGTTGCTGCTAAGGGTGGCCCAACCTGTTATTAGCAAGGATGAGAATCCTCCGCAGATCCGCGGAATTTCTCGGATTTGATCATGTCTAGGGTCGTTCTCGTGAATCGTCTAAATTCGAGGAAAAAATTTTAGGGGGGGGTGTATGTTATGAGCGGCGAGTCGTATTTTCGATCGGCTGCTAATATCCGTGCAGAACGCGCTACCCAGCGAGATCAGTAATGTAATGTAACAAGGCCACTGATTGGCTGATACTTATTGAAGCAACCAATCGGCGATTTTGTTATTCCTTTGTCATATCCAACACGCGGAGCGAAATGCAAATGACAGACAGTTCAATCAGTTCAATCAACCGAGTTTTCCCGATTTCGTGAAAATGGTGAACCTAAAACTCACGAAAGACAACAAAGCAAGAATTTTAGAAATCGACAAAGGGATAAGGAACAAGTTTCGTTGGGAATGGCTCGAAAAAACTGTGTCAGTGACTGTAAAGCTCGGTAAAAATACCGAAGTTGTGGTTGAAAAAATGGCCGACTTCATAGCGAAATGCGAAGTACCAGGGAAAGCCCAGTGTGTTTATTGCAACGATTTCTTGAGTTATGGATCTCGTGGTTGTGTTGCCTTAGTTGAGCACTGTTCAAAACAGAAACGTCTCAAAATTGTGGCTACAAGGAGATCGAACTACTCGCTCGTGCTGCATTCAAAAAGATCGATGGACATGGTCAAATTCAGATGCCAGTCAATCAAAGTTCATCACAATCGGCCCCGATTACAGCAATTAGTGATCGGAAGACACATTCCGAGGTAAGATTTTTTTCTCGTTATAAGTAATGTACTTGAGAATTTTCGCGTAATGAATTTGTTATGAAATAGCGTGTGTAAGTTGTGACGTCATGCCTGTTTTGAAACACTAATTGCATTTGAATGCTGATTATCGATTGTTATGTTATTACATATTTTCTCACAATTTGAAATGTAATCCAAGAATTTTGAATATAATTTATGATTTTTTGTTTCACTAGGAGGAGTTACATAATGCATGTGTAAGTTTTTTTGTCATGGGTGGTGATGGGTTGCCTTTTCTAAGATATCTTTGCTTTTATTAGTAAACATTTCTTTATGGTCATTGCATAAAAATATTAAACATCTTTTAGGTTTTACTTTCTTAGATTATCTTTCAAATATTAAAATATACTAATATGCAACTTTTTTATATTCCTAGTAACACTAACAAATGCACACATTAATAAATCAAAATGTTTGCAGAATGTCAGTATATTTTAATAAATGGGTGATGGACTTGGGGATGGAATTTTGTTAATATTTATCATTTATTTTACTTGGTTAAATTATTTTGTCTGTTCTAGAACTATGTAAATGTAATTCTGTGTCAGTTCTAAACATATTAAATAGTAGTAAAATATAATTTAGTATTATTACATCAACATACCATTCAGATATCATAAATTTACACATGTGATGCAGCAGCAGATTAAAAAGGTAAACTATAAATGCATTTGTACTTACTTCTAACTTTAAATATAAGACCACATTTGAGCATTCTAAAACACCAGATTTCGTTAGCTTCTGGGGGGCATTGCCCCCCAGACCCCCCACCAAAGCTCCGCCTTGGATCCAGTTTGGGGGCCAGCGTCCCCCAAGACCCCCGGCTTAGTTTCCTCTTTTTTTCCCAAACCCCATTCTCATCCCTGTATTAGGCTTAGAGGGCAATCACTTTTCCACACAGGGCCATGTAGGTTTGGATTTTTTTCCCTTAATAATAAACACCTTCATTTAAAAAGTGCATTTTGTGTTTACTTGTGTTATCTTTGTCTAATATTTAAATTTGTTTGATGATCTGAAACATTTAAGTGTGACAAACATACAAAAAAACGAGAAATCAGGAAGGGGGCGAACACTTTTTCACACCACTGTATCTTTTAAATTGCTCCTTGTGGATTTAAACCTTATCATGGTGGGGGTTTGTGTGCCCTAAAGATCCCAGAAGCTGTTGTTGGAGACAACTTGCCCCTAGTAGGGACTCCCAAAGCAAATTAGTCCTGGGTGAAGGGCCAGAACAAGAGCGGTCCAGTGGATCCCCATAGAAAGGTTACAGGGATCCAGTGTACCCTGTCCAGTCCAGTGCTTTTTGCTGGAGCCAAGCTGGAGGGAGGGACTCAACGGAGGGCAAGTGCATGGTGACTGGGTTTCTGCCCATGGGATCTAGCCAGGCTTAGCCCAAACGAGCCACACAGGTCTGCTTTTATGTGGGCTCACCACCTGCAGGATAATGCTTGCTATGTGGATGGGGTGGCAGTGTGGGCTTCACTGCTTCGACTGCTGCCCTCATGACCTGGACCCCCAGATAAGTGGTAGAAGATGGATAGATGTGTGGATGCATCTCTTTAATTGAATCACAGATGAGTTCAATTTTTTTTTTTTAAATGTGTAAGATTTCACACCCTCCCACACCAAAACACTTTTCAAGCTGAGGAGTCTGTCCCGTTCTTGTCCTGTTGTCAGACCAAAAGTTAAACTGCTAGATAAATGTGTGATTATTTTGAAAGCAAAACTTTCATTGGAAATGACTCTCTTTAACTCATATTCCAGAACTGCATATAGTCATTAATCTGAACTGGAGTCTACTCTAATGCAGTAGCTACTTATTTTATCTGTATTTTAATTAAAGGCTTGCAGTTATAATACATCAAGGTGTATTAAAAATATCCTTTCAGTACACTTGTAAGGATGTTTATGAGCCTTTTTGTTACTCTGTTTTTGAAGGCGTGATTCCAGTCATGTTCAGCGGCGGTTTTGGAGGCGCGTGTCTGTGGCTTGTGGTCTATCCCATGGACTGTGTGAAATCCCGTATCCAGGTCATGTCCATGATGGGTAAACAGGCAGGTTTTCTGAAAACCTTCATAACCATCACCCGCACCGAAGGTAAGCACAAGGAGCAGATGAGCACTGCCCATCCACTTACTGACCAGAATGTAATCTTTCTTGCTTCTCATTTTCAGGTGTGAGGGCACTTTACTCTGGTCTCACCCCCACCATGGTCCGCACCTTCCCTGCCAACGGAGCTCTGTTCTTGGGTTATGAGGCCAGCCGTAAGCTCATGATGAAGCAGTTTGACAGCTAAAGGGGTCTGCTTACAGTACACAGATGAAGGGACTTAATGCAGCCATATGGCCTTACGTGTGGGATCTGGATGTTCCATTTCCTGCTACGCCAAAATGAAACTGCCATTTGGTTTCCTTTTTAAACTACAGAAAAAGTATTTGACATGATAATGACATGTTGACACTAAAATTTGTCTTGGTAAAGCTGAGTATTATAACACTGCCAGAATGCTGCTAGCAATAATGAGCCGCTACAGTCATTATGAACAACAGTTATCACTCCAGTTTGTTTTGTGTCTACCTCAGCAAAGTCGTATCCGCACATAATGGTGCCTTTTCTCTGCCAGTTAATCAGACACTTGAATAAGAGACTCCTATAGGTTGGTTGTCTCATTAAGGCTGCGTGTCCACCAAACGCATTTTTTCCGCTCTGGGCGGCTGTTTTCCATTCATTCTGTATGTAGTCCAGTGTTTGCAGCGCTGAGTGCCCTCGGTGGTGGCGGTTTTTTGTCACGTTGCTCAGAGTTGAAAAAAGTTCAACTTTTCAGAGACTGCAGCTGAGCTCGCCATGGTTACATGTGCAAAATTTCTTCAATCTGATTACAATTCAGATCAGAACTTTACTGTTTACATGGATCCTGAAAAAGTTGATCGGATTAGGACGTGCGTTCCCATGTGTCAACGTTTGAACGGACCAAATCATTTTGACATGCGCTCAATTATCCGACATTCTGGAAATAGTAGAAGAAGAAGAAACTTCCGATGTAAACAAACCCCGCTTCCTGTCTTTCCCTTTTTGTAATGGACCTCTATTGGGTTATTCAGACTGTACTTTTGCTTCTGCTGGTCTCCGTCATGAAGCTACAAGTCCATCAGTACATACTAATACATATGACGAACAGAGGGAGACAGCAGGACAATACAGACCAGTTTTGTTTTACTCTCGCCATGTCTTCCACTAGCTGCTGTAAAGGTGGAAATACGTCACATGGACGTATGGCTGACATACAGACATGCGCAGTAAACATATTTTCTACCCAAACTTTGGAACAAGTGTTTATATGCACACCAATCGGATTAACAATCAGCATAACCCACCTGTCTCAGTCGGAAGGAAATTTTGATCTGAATGAGTGTGATCAGGTCAGAATATTCAGACTGGCGTGTTTACATGAAGCATTTTTATTCTGATCAGGCTTTTAATGCAGTTACTTGTGTCCATGTGAACATGGTTGTCAGACCTTAAGCAGCCAATCAGAACTGCTGCATGGGCGGGACATAGGACACCGGTACTAGTCTGTACTCAGACTCCTGCTTTCCGTGTCATCATATTTTACATCCAGAGCTGCTAGAAAATGTTTCCTGTCCATTGTTATGTAGAGACTGCTATTAAAAAAATCAGTAGAAAGTCTGACAACAGGAAAAGCGGGAGTGCTGAGCTGAGAGTGACAAGCTGTTGCTGGGATACAGGGCACAGCCTTTTTTTTTTTTCCCCAAAGCGCAGCTCACAAACACTGAAAAAAAATGCTCAGGGCGGTCAGGCGACAAAAATCACGTTTGGTGGACACGCAGTAAGCTGCCTAAGCTGCATTGTGGCAGCTGGTGGTTACGTTGATAATTTTGCCATCATTGAACACTATAGGCGCTTGTTAGTTTTTACTTCTCAGTGGTTAAAGTAACAAAACTAATTCTGGACACAAAGCATGCTTTTATTTCTCATTGACCTGCTTTAGTTTACACGGCTGTTTTAAGACTGATTTTCTGTAGAACCACAGGCAGGAGGTGTTTTACTACTTGAACATTTTTTTTCACCTGGTTGACTGTTACGGCTTATTCCACACCTGCTTTTGTCTTTTAAACCTCCTTTCACCTTTTCATTTCTGTTCACAAGCCCATGAGAAAATGCCAGTTACCCAACTGTGTCATTTACATTATAACCAAGGAAGTGTTAGTGCTTCATAGTTTGTCAAGCTCCCATGCTGTAGATATTTTATCCAGAAAATTCCATTAACTTGGAATTATGCTGAAATGGTTTTTTTTTGTTTCAGTCATATTGTAATAATGCAGACAACATTAAAGATATCAGTGAAAAACTGTGTTGTATTTTATTTCAAAGATGATTTGACTGTGAAGTGAAACAAATCAAAAGATCAGTACAGTATTGTGAAACTTGAAAATACAAAAAAAATAGTAAAAAATACTGTAGCTAATTTTTTTAAAGCGCTTATACTTGCCTCTTTACATGAATTATTGCTTCCCTGTGCATTAGGGCCACATATTTAATCTAATCACAATCACCAAGTCAGTTTATGGAATTGTATAATTGCACAAAATGCTGCAATTTAGTTTTAAATAATATAAAAGTTTGTACAAACTTACATTTTCGTATTTTTTCGCAGTTTAATATTTGAGCTGAGCTGATATTTTCTTTGATAATAAAACAGACTCAAAACCACCTGTTTAAAAAAATATAATCAAAATTGTATTTCAAATTGCAATATTTAGGGTCATAATCACAGCTGCACCTTTTTGTTCTTTAAATTGTGCAGCCCCGCTATGCGCAACTCATAACAAACTACTGGAGAGCCTTTTGGTTGGTTAAACAGAAGCATGAAAAATGAAGTATAAAAATCGGCGGTCAAACAATTTCAAAGTGAATACATCTTATGTTGTTGCATCCTTGTTTTCCCAGCAGGGGGCGACAACCGACCATCTCAAATCTGCCAGTAGCTGCAAATGAAGACAAAAACCAGAGGGGGGGTTCTGGTTAACACACTCGGTCTCAGACTTCCTTCAGTGGAAAGCTGAATGTGTGATTATTTTACCCATCATTTTTAGGATGAGGCCAGCTTATATGACTTCTTTCTTGCAGGTCCCACACAGACAGCCAAACAGCCCGTTGATCATCTGAACGGCACAAAGTACAGCCTCCAAGATGCTTGTGGCCAGCAGGGTAGCAAACAGTCCAATGTGGAACTGGACGATGTCCTTGGGCTCCGTACATGTCCCCCACCACGTGCTGTCACTCAGGTAACTTTGGTCACTGCCAGAGTAGAGACTTGATCAGTCATCAGAGGTCAACAGACTTAACAATTGTTGCCATAGTGATCATATGATAGTGATGCCATTACCGGCCTTTAAAAGGTGTGCCCCAAATGAGTAAGACTCTGCAGAGGGGTCCATTTTGCAAACCAAGCACTGCCACAGCGAAGCTATACAGTGCACCCACCACACCCACAGCAGCAAAGGCGATGGATAGGAACATCTGCAGAGGTTAAATCATAAAAATGGTAAATGGTAAATGGCATTCCCTTATATAACGCTTTTATTCTCATCTCTTGATGACCAAAGCGCTTTACAGATCCTGCTATCCACCCATTCACGCACACATTCACACACTGATGGTGACAAGTTAATGGATGGTGACTGCAAAGTCAGACGTCTTCCTTTGCAGTTTAACAGACAGCACAAGATGTTCCTAATTTCAGCTGTTTGTGAATGAGGAATTTAACAGCTTAATGAGTAGCTGACGCTGACATTTTTTCCAACCATTTCTGACAGAGTTAAATTACAGGCCAGAGTTGACATGGCGAAACTCTTGGTCTAATCTGGCTCCATATCAGAGTCTCTAATCTCACTGTAATAAAGCAGCATGGATCAGTAAGCAGTGACAGTTCAGTTCACACACATTGCAGCTCAGATGTTTTCCAGTGTCTTAAACTTTGGACCGAGAAGGTACAGCAGATGCTTTATGCTCTAATCAAAGTTGGACAGGATGGTTTGGCAGTTTATCACAGTGTTATCTAGTATGTAGGTTTTGTCCAGTGCCGCAACAGGAAGTAAATGTGTTTCATTCAACAGAAGCACCTAAATGTAACTTTGAAGAAAAGGTTGAAATGTATAACGTGTATTTTCTATCCACTGTATAATCTTTTGACGTCACAAACTTAATGTCATATAATTTTAAGATATAGATCTTCTTTACTTTACTGGACTCATCTGCATTTGATGCCTGGCGTATACAGTTTAGCATCTAGTTACATGAAGATAGACGTGTCTTCTCACTGTGCCAGACTCCACACTCACCCCACAGCGGTTTCCACAGCACCCTTGCTTTCCAGTTACGTGAATGAAAAGTGCCGGCAGCAGCACCTATGACAGGACAACATGTTCAGCTTTTCATTGTCGGCTCATTTTAACTCCATGCTTGTTGCGTAATGCTAAAAGGTGTTATGAAACAGTGCAGAAGTTGAAGCTAAGTTGCAGATCAAACAATGCCTAAACTTGTGGTTTTTGCTGCACGCATTAATTTACTGTGCTTTCCCCACCATTGAAGTTCCTCATAAAATTGAAAGAATGCACCAAACAAACAAGTTTGCCACTTGTCTAGCTGTTGAATGGATCTCAAAACAAGCACTTGGATAAAAAAAAAACAATACTTTTTTCCAAATAAATATAATTTTTCCCCATCCATCACTTATAAAGGAATTTGCAGCTCTTGCAGGTAAAAAAAAAAACAGAAAAAACTTACCATCAGACCCCCTCCAACAAGTCCCCCCATGTATTTCACCTCCTCGGTAATATGTCCATCTTTGGCATATTGGACGTCTCCACCAGGAAAAAACAGCACAATGTTACAGATAATGGATATGAGTGCTAAAGGATACAGGGCAATCGCAACAAAACGGGAGCATCTTCCAGTACACATGTTTCTTACAGATAAAAGCTGACCAGGGAAGTTTTAGCTGAGAAAGCTCCTGCTCTAAAGAGGAGGAACCAGTCGAAACTGTCTGACAGGGAGGGAGAACCAAGCCCTGACACTGATGTTGGGGTGTGGGAGGAGTAATAAAAAGATAACACAGGCAAGCACTGGGTTAGGCAGTGGAAGCCCACATGATTCATGCCATGGGAATTCATGGAGACAAGGATGTGTGTGTTCTTAGGGATAATATAATATTCACATTTTTGGTTAAACATATTACCCAAGTCACGCATGTTGCTGCTGCTCATGAACTACATAATAATGCTAAGGTGAGGGAGGCCCTAAATGCTTGTTGCAGCTGCATCTGGGGACTCTGTCATGTTGGGTCGTCTGCTACTACACCGTGTTTAGAGTGTGAGACATGTCTGATATCCACCAACAGTATTCTAGTGACATGTTGACTTTGCTGGAATTTGGACCCGTGAGACACACTAAGTGGATGAGGAACGATGTGTCACCGACATCTACAGCCAATCATTAATAAGTAGCCATATTGTTCATGGTTAAACTCTAAAAGGACTGTGTGCAGCAGTAGCCTCAATGATGGAAAATGAGTGGGGGGGGGGGTGAGGCTTTGCTTTATGAAACAGTATCTAAGCAACATTTGGGCAGGACAGTGTGTTACTCATCCGGGTAACCATTAACTGGGAACAGTCTTATGGAGAGTTTTCCTTTTCTTCCTAAAAACAGTAGGCTGTTATAACTATTGTGTATGCAGTTCCATTTTTGTCTAAACGTGTCTGCCAATACAACCCTGATTTTACACAGGTCCTTTCAGAGCAAAGGGATTTAGCCCTTTGTTTTCTGAAGTTTACAGTTGCTTATGAAGCAGAAACGGATTAGTTTGTGACACAAACTGAGGTGAGTGGTAACTAGTTCCACTTGTTCAGTTAGATGTACTCAAGTTAACTTTAGCAAAATTATACCTTACTCTGAATAGCTTTATTGTAATTTTTACTCTTACTATCCAATACATTTATGGCGAAAAACACTGTACTTTTATGCTTGTACATTTTTCGGAGTTACTTTTGATTTTGCCGAATTAAATAAAGTGCACAGCCAATTACTGAAATCTGTTTAATTGCATGAAATCATCAGAGGTGTTGCAAGTAAGCATTATACCCCAGCATGTCCAGACAGTTTTCTCATGTATCCCCTAAATGTTATTTTAAAAGTAATGCTGCAGTTTGACTTTGGTCATTAAATGGTAAATGGCATTCACTTATACAGCACTTTTTCCTCATCTCTGGATGACCAAAGCGCTTTACAGATCTTGCTATCCACCCATTCAAGGCGCTGGCCTGACCCACCAGGAGCAACTTGGGGTTCAGTGTCTTGCTCAAGGACACTTCAACATGCAGACTGCAGAGAGAGAGAGAGCGGAGATCAAACCATTGACCCTCCAATCAGAGGTCAACCACACTACACCTGCGCCATAGCTGCCCTCCAGAGGTTCGTTAATGACTAGGACTGTGCGATTAACCCAAACCGACGTTTGGGGTGTAGAATCGACTTAATCTTGCTCATATCTGTTTATTTTGTTTTTTCCCCTCTCCCTGTTGTGTGCGTGTATGTGAGAGCTTTTCATGTACTTCCCCTTTAAGATCTGCCTGCAGAATTTCAGGCATGGGCACATAACTCCAGACGCAGCGCAGTCACCATTGTTTAGATGCAACAGAACACCTGTGGGACAATTGTAACAAAAACAAACGTGGTCTCCATCTACATAGTATGTGATGATTGACTCTATTCCATCTGAAGATGCCAAGAAAAAGTAAGCAAAATTGTCGATACTAACACTAAAAGGAGCCAAAGCTAAGTCACTGTGCCTCTGAAGGCTATCCGCATCATCTCAGCTGTTTTACAGAGGGAATGGACAACAAACTAAGGCTGTATTGAAGAACCCGATAAGAAACTCATAATCACTGTGTGGTGGTAACACAGTCATGGGGGCATAAAGGAGTCCCTCAATGCAGCTAACAAGCTAATGTTTATTTTCAGTGCGAAATGACAATAGTTCTGTTCTTTATTATATTGTGCTCATTACTACCTCATCACAGTGATATGATACCACACTCTTGTGTAATATTGGTAATTATGAACCTTGTCAGTAAGAAGAGGGGAGGGGGAAAATGAAAACTGAAATGACAGGGTCAATCAACCGTAATGCTGATTTAAGGTTAAATTGCCCAGTCCTACTAACGACTGTAGTGTATTTTTTTAAACAAAAAAGATGGATGGATGGCATGAGAGCTCCCAAAATGTGAAGCCCATCCATCTCTGCTGCCCACTGGTGGCTGGTTGCAGTAAGATGGAAAACCCCCTCCTCCTCCCATTATTGTGTGTGACATTTTGCCAAACTGAAAAGTAAAAATAGTCCTTGAATATTTTTTTAACCCCCAAAATGACTTCTCTTCTTATTTGTTCTTTTCACGCTGACTTTTGGTCAGGTGTAAATTTTTCCAGATAAATTTGGTTTTAATTAGTTTTCTGATGCTCTTCCAGTGGAGGTGTGGTCATAACTAACAGCTGCCATGACTCGTCATGTTTGCCTACACTGTAAAAAATAGCTGTTTCAATTTAAAATTGGTGTCCAGGTTACCTTATTTAAGTTGACTGAATGCAAGTAGACCAGTTGTGGTGATTTAAAACATGTAAAAGACTCCATTTGCACTGTTCCACAGTGAAAGCACCGCTGGGATTCAATCCCAGATCTCCTGCTGAATAGACGGATAATTTAACCAAATAAGCCAGCACTTTTGTTGATGTAATATGCAAGGGTGGACTTAATCATTCCGGGGCCCGAGTCTACAGCTTTTGTACCTGAGGTGTAGCTATGGGTGGTTCTGGCCAGCATTTGCCCATCCGCTTGTCAATTTTGCCCACCCAATCAGAAGGCTTCCTTTGTTTGATTGCTCACCCCTACTGCCAGTCAGAGTGTGAGCAGCCGTTGCCCCTGTCTTGTCTTCACGTGTCTGGAGGACTGCACTGTGCCAGTACTTTACTCTGTTTATTTTGCAGTTAAAAAAAAGTTTCAGGGAGGAGCAGGTAGGTGCTTGCACCATGTTCTCAGAGTCACTGTAGGAGTCTTGACACACCAAATATTTCCCAGCAGCAGCTCCTCTCCTGCTAAAGCCTCTCTCCCCTGCATGTCAGAATCCATGCACAGATCCGTGACAGAGGTGGGTGAAACAGCCAGAAATTGGACTCAACAAAAGTAGGGCTGCTTTGTGACATTATCTGTTATGTCTGGAAATAGGACAGCAGAGGCAGGAGCTGTACTGAACGATGACTTTATTAATAACAGACACAGGTGGTACACCTGTCGGGGGGTAGTAGCTATAGTGTTAGAGTGGTACAGGCTGTGGTTGGCTCGGAGGCGAGGCACCAAAGAGGATGACTCCCGCCGTCAGACTTCTAATAGAGGCATGGCGTGATGACGTCACGTTGTGCGTACATCGCTGCGTCTGTGCTGCCTATTGTTAACATGTCAATATCTAACACTTACCTCCGCCTTGAAAAAGTCAAAACATTATAAGCATTTCAAATCACAGCCGCTCTCCTTTTTTTGTTTTTACAAGAACAGAACCTGGGCCACCAGGTAGCCCACCGGTTGACCCTGCACGACTGTGTAACGGATGCCAACTAGTACTGTTCGGCGTAGAACGTTAGTAAACCTCCCTCCCGAAAGCCTCATACAGTATCGGTAGCGCTGAGCTATCGGTCGGACCTTTAGCTCAGCACGATCGTGCTGTGTCTCCCATGCTCGAACTGTGTAGTTGACTGAGAGGTCGCGGGTTCGTGTCCCGTGTGGGGCGAACTGCGCAGGATGATCTCTGTCACAATGGTGCCGTGAACCCGGGATGGGAGTGAGGTTTAAGGGGGAGAGTGTAACGGATGCCAACTAGTACTGTTCGGCGTAGAACGTTAGTAAACCTCCCTCCCGAAAGCCTCATACAGTATCGGTAGCGCTGAGCTATCGGTCGGACCTTTAGCTCAGCGCGATCGTGCTGTGTCTCCCATGCTCGAACTGTGTAGTTGACTGAGAGGTCGCGGGTTCGTGTCCCGTGTGGGGCGAACTGCGCAGGATGATCTCTGTCACAACTGCATGGATTATTCTGCCACTTTAAAGCAGTTGTGCCCTGCTGAACAGTCCTGAACACAGTTACAGTTAAAATTACAGGTTGGGGCCCCCTGGTAGACTCTCATGGCCGTGGCCCTGGAGGCGCTGAGCGCGGCGGGTCTGGTGGTCCCGCTGTAAAGTCCCAGTCCCGGCCCCTCACTGGCTGGATCAGCTCCTGGGCAAGTGTTTTCACCCTTCGCAGATGGCTGGCGTGCCATCTCGATCCATTGGTCAGCTGGAAAGTGGCTGTCCCCAACTGTGCAACGATTCTCATCTACGGTGACGAGACTCCCTGTGGGTCCAGGCGTCCAGCTTG
The DNA here is from genome assembly GCA_020510985.1 of Pholidichthys leucotaenia. Taxonomy (NCBI): domain Eukaryota; kingdom Metazoa; phylum Chordata; class Actinopteri; order Cichliformes; family Pholidichthyidae; genus Pholidichthys; species Pholidichthys leucotaenia. Next base: position 40,953,773 of record CM035844.1, on the reverse strand, counting down.
TCAGACCCAAACCCATTCCAACACTGCGAGCAGTGATAGGTTCTGCTGCACACGGCATTGCTGTTGTGGTGATATATCCTTCATGTCGGCGGTGGGACGTGCCCTGTGTTGGCACCATCCCACTGGATCCTGCTGGGCCACGAACTCTCCATCCTGCTGCCCCATGGCGCCCCCTTGTTGTCTACAACAGACGCTGATACTGGACGAGTCCGGTTTCTGCCCTTCGTTCCCGGTGTCCTCTCCCTGCGGTCTCAAACTGGGAGCGACTGTGTTCCCATCCAGGTGTTTTGCGCCTCCAACATCAGCGTTCCAAGAGTCCAAGGTTGTCATAGATGGTAAAACCCAGTTCATAAAACGGGTCACAACCCAGAATATTATCCCCGAGTGTAGCCACCTGGAAAACAAACGCCGGGAGGGCTCTTGACCCATAGCGAACCACCAGCGACACGGTTCCTATCAAGCTGATGTGTGTGTGTGCCCGTAGCCACATAACTCCGCTGGATTCTTCTCAATAGGATGGTTAGGGAAGAATCTCTTAACTGAAACCCAATTCAGCACTGACCTCACAGCGGCGGTGTCCCGCAGCAATGGCAAGTTGATGTCGTCCAACTTCACCATGCACCACATATACACCAAGCCTCTGGAGCTTACAGCTCAGATGGTGGTCATTGGTGGTTTTTTTGGGCTGGGTAGCTGGTCTGATGTCCGTCGTGACGATCGGCACACCTTGGCGAAGTGGTTGAGTTTGCCGCAGCGTCTGCATCGCTGCCTCATGTCTAGGCAGGAACGCATTCCCTCTCGATGCTTCGGGAAGGTGCAGTTACTGTACGAATGGTGTCCCATGATGCTCCTCTGCTCCGCAATGTTCACCTCGGCATCCTCCAAGCGAGTCGTGGTGTTCGCAGGTACTTCTGCTTGGGTAACTGCATAAGCTAGCGAAATTTGTTGTAGTGGCTCACCCATTTGTGATGTTAGCTTGTCGGCGGCCTCCAACTGGAACGCCAGCTCCACTGCCTTTGCCAGCGGTAGGTCGTCGGGCGCCCTGACCAGCTTCTCCTGCAGACGTGGTTTGCTGGTGTGCTCCGCCAGCTGATTCCGCACCATTTTGTCCTCCAATCAGCCAAACTCACATGTGTTCGCTGGCAGCGTGAAGTGTCCAGCCATCAGCGTGATGCAGTCCTGATTTGTGTCTGATTGTCTTAAGGTGTTAAATATCCGCTGACCCTCGGTGCCCAGGCAGTGAAGTAGAATTGCTTGCAGTCTCAGTTTACCATGTTTTCCTAGATCCATCGCCGCCGAATAAGTGTGGAACAACTTGAACCAATGGGGCCATGGAACGGGCGGTTCAGCTGAGGTCGTGAGGAACGGTGGAGGTAGTGCCAGACACGCTTCCATCTTCGGGAAAATGACTAGTTTTCCTCCAGAAGACCAAGTTTTCTGGCCAATTATTATGTCTGGAAATAGGACAACGGAGGCAGGAGCTGTACTGAACAATGACTTTATTAATAACAGACACAGGTGGTACACGTGTCGGGGGGTAGTAGCTTTAAGCTAGCGCTAGAGTGGTACAGGCTATGGTTGGCTTGGAGGCGAGGCACCAAAGAGGATGACTCCCACCGTCAGACTCCTAACATAGCCATGGCGTGATGACGTCGTGTCGTGCGTACATCCCCACATTCGTGCTGCCTATTGTTAACATGTCAATATCTAACAGTATCTACTACGAATCTCGTAAGTTACTTAAGCAGAAACAGTCTAATCAACAGACAGACTAATTTGGAAGATTTTTCTCCTACATCTGTGACTCTTTTCATAAGTTTACAGTTTTTCTCCTCATTCATTTAGGACCTGTTTCTAAAGAATCCATGTACAATTATTTCCTTGTATATATAAAATTTTCCCACAAATGGGGTTTTAATGACAGAAATTTGCAACTTTTGCTCATAAAATTTTTTTTTCTTTCATAAATTTAACTTTTTTCATATACCTCTGAGAATTAAAAAAAATGACTTTTTCATATAAATTTGCAACTTTTTACTCAAAATTTTGCAATGTTTTTCTCATAAATTTAACCTTTTCTGAGTTACAAAGCCATTATTATAATTTGCACCGGAGCCTAAATAGAAGAACCGTATCAACTCCAATCTCAATAAAATGATTAATTTTCAAAAATTACAGGAGATGCAGCCATTTCTGGTGAGAATATTACAGTATAAACTATAAACAAACTGATTTCTTATATAAATCTACCATTATAGTATCAGTGCTGACAGACAGGCTGAGCTCTGCCACTGTCTTTTAGAAGAGATCTAACTGAATCGATGGACTATACAGAAATCATCATTACAGTGTTCAACTCCAAACCTCATCATCTCTGACTGTAATCAGCAAATGTAAGTCATTCTGGACTGTGAAGGCTATTTCATGTGTGTTGTGGCTCTATAAAATATGCTCTTTTGGACTGTTAGTTGCCTTAATGTGTGGTTTATGTGGCTGCCTGGTCTGCTTTTATCAAAACTGTTTTATTTTTTGATTGGTGTGTCGTTTACGTGGCTGTGCTGAGCCCAGGGTATATTCAAGTATTTTTCTTTTATATAGACTGTTGAGGGTATGTAGCTTATTATACAGTAGGAGATGCTTGTTTGTCATGTGTTTCTTCTGTCATCAGTGCTGTGTGGCCACTGTGTCAACAGTGCTGTACCTACATGACTGCTGTAATATTGTTTGGGATAAGGCTGATGGTTAATTAAACCTGTGGCTCATTCAAGCAGGTATATAGCACTTGGCTTTTTTGGTAGTATGTGTGTTATAGTTTTTTTGCCACCTGATTTTCTCTCTGTCCACCTACTTTTTCCATTTCTGGCTATGCCACTGTTTTGTATTCCTCTTTTTGTGTTTTTTTTTTTTTTTTTTGTTTTACTAAAATGAAAAGTAACACAATACACTCAGTTTATTTATGGAGACATAAAAGCAATAACCTGATTAAAAAAACTCCACTGCTTTGTCTTTGTAAAACTTTATCTCTTCCCCACAATGAAACAATTTTTTCCCACGTTTATTGACTTTATGACCATTTCTCTCTCTGATGTGTGTTGCATGATGAGTTACGCTGACTAACCTAGTGACCATCAGTTGGCCACAGCTTTTCAAGATGCACTGTGTGACATTTTTGTTCCATTGTAGCATGGCCTGAGATGGAAACAATTAATTACTGAAAGTTAAACCAGTAAAATTTTGATAACCATAAGCTCATGGCTCCTTGCAATCTTGTGGCCCAAATCAGTTTCCTACCTTTTCTCAGTGGTTGAGTTCACCTCTGGCAGTATCTACATTGTGTTTACTTATTTAATTAAAACAGGCATTGACAGTCAATATTTTAATCAGTACATTATTTTGACTGCAATTCTTTATTGACTCACTTTTTTAAGTTCAAAAATTTTTATTTGAGATGACAAAAAAAACCCAAAACGATTTATCGCAACTATTTCAACTATTCAAAGTTAAACTGACAACTATTTAACAGTGGGCCATCAGGACCAGTAAAGCTTTCTCTGCTGGCCTAAACACTATCAGAACCACTGTCCTACATTTACACCCTACATTCTTGTTTCATGCATATACCAAATTATTCCCAATAGTCTATTCTCTTCATTTCATAGCATTTCAATTGATTCCGCCAGTGTTACGTAGTGTCCGTAGAATTGACCAAGTGCATTCTGGGTAGGGTAGGAACCGTTAGTTTGCTGAGATCACGTCAACGTAGGAGACATCGTCACAAAGCAGCTGTGTTTTAAACTGTAATAGTCGTTCTCGCAACCGCCATGGAGAAAAGGTAAACCACGGAATAGGCTTGTATCGTTTTCCAGCATGGAAGAAGAACAGCACAGCACACGTTTCGGATGTAACTAAGAGGCGACGCATGGCCTGGATTGCAGCAGTCAGAAGACCCATGCTCAAAGCATTTTCATAAAGGTACGTTATGATTTATTGTGTATGTCTGTTGTTAAAACTTTCTTGTGTTGTGGTTAAGACTTGCTTGGTCATGGCTTTTACCCTACGTCAGCAGTGCTAAGCTAAACAGAGCTAAGCTAAAGAAAGACTCCGATATCCGAGTAACTAGAGAAAGTTACCACTCACACACCTGTGTGAGCGGGTTTAATTTGTTCTACACCAAAGTATTTTCTTACCGTTTCCTTTGCTTTAACAGCAGACCAGCTTATGAAATGCTAGACTGTGATCCTGACTGGGCACCTTCTCTAAACCTTGGGCATGCAGAGCTTCCAGCTGCCACTCCTGACAGGTTTAACCGCTTATGCAGACGGACAAGATTATGACAAAAAGAATCAGCAGGGCAGGCAAGTGACCCCCCAGCACAGACCCCCAACATCACTGGCCCTGTGACTGAGATGGATAATGTAGCTCCTTCAGGTAGTCTTTTTTTTAACCTATGTTTTTCTTTCTAAAATGTGTCTTGGGATTCCTTTTGATTACAAAATATATTAACTACAGTTGTTTATTGTCCTGATCACCAACAGATGGCACCACACCTCTGGCTGAGATGGAGGAGACAACATCTGATGAAGCAGCACAGATCTGTTCATGATGGATCATGTTCTTTGACTTCTCCAGTGCTTTCAACACCATCCAACCGATGATCCTGGAGGACAAGCTGCTGCGCGCAGGGGTGGACCAGCACCTGTCATCATGGATCCTGGACTACCTCACGAACCGGCCTCAGTTTGTGAGAACCCGGGACTGTGTTTCCGACACGATCATCAGTAGCATGGGGGCCCCCCAGGGAACGGTGCTGGCTCCCTTCCTGTTCACTCTTTATACTGCGGACTTCTCACACAACACAACACATTGCCATCTACAGAAGTTCTCTGATGACTCTGCGATCGTTGGTCTCATCTCCAGCGGAGATGAAGCTGAGTACAGAGGGCTTATCCAGGACTTTGTGGACTGGTGCCATCGGAACTGCCTCCAGATCAACGCGAGGAAAACTAAGGAGCTGGTGGTGGACTGCCGCAGGCATGGGCAGCCCCTCACAGCACCAGTAAATATACAGGGAACAGACATCGAGATGGTGACATCCTACAAGTACCTGGGTATTCATCTGAACAATAAACTAGACTGGTCACACAATACTGACGCACTCTACAAGAAGGGACAGCGCAGGCTGTTCCTGCTGAGGAGACTCAGGTCTTTTGGTGTACAAGGGGCGCTGCTGAAGTCATTCTATGACACGGTGGTGGCATCAGCCATCACTTTTGGAGTGGTCTGCTGGGGCAGTGGCATTACTGCAGCCGATAGGAAGAGACTGAACAAACTGATTAAGAAAGCTAGCTCTGTCCTGGGGCAACGCCTTGATCCGATGGAGGAGATAGGAGAGAGAAGGACGGTGGCTAAACTGTCATCTCTGCTGGAGTCCGAGTTCCACCCTATGCAGGACATACTGGATGCACTGAGGAGCTCATTTAGCAGCAGACTACATCATCCCAGGTGCACAACCGAGAGGTTTCGTAGGTCCTTCCTACCAACGGCTGTCAGACTGTACAACCTAAGCAGGGCTGCTCGCAGAGATAGCAAAAAGACGTAACAAACTAATAGGGTTTTTTTTTTTTTTTTTTTTTTTTTTTTTGAAAAAAATCTGACATAACCAGCACAATGAGTGGAGCAAGTTACTTCACAAAATTAGATGCCAAATCTGGGTTTTACCAAATAGTGCTCGACGAGGAAAGCGCTAAATTGTGCACATTTAATACGCCATTCGGAAGGCATTGCTTTCTACGAATGCCGTTCGGGATTAGCTCAGCCCCTGAAATTTTCCATAGAACCGTGCAGCAATTGTTTGACGGAATAGAAGGGGTGGGAGTTTTTCTTGATGATGTGGTAGTCTGGGGAAAAACAAAAGAGGAGCACGACGAAAGGTTGGCAAGAGTTCTCACACAGGCGCAAAAGTCAGGTATGAAACTGAATAAGAGTAAGTGCCAATTTGGGGTACAGGAGATTACATACCTGGGAGAGAAATTATCTGGGGCAGGCGTGCAACCAGATCCGGAAAAAGTGCGGGCCATAGCAGAGCTGCCAGTACCGCAGAACAAAAATGACTTGCAAAGAGCCTTAGGGCTAGTCAATTACATGGGGAAATTTATCCCAAATTTATCAGCTAACACAATAGCTCTAAGAAGCTTGTTAGAGACCAATACAATGTGGCAGTGGATGGCAGAGCATGCCAGAGAATGGGAGTGGCTCAAAAGCAGTCTAATAAAGGAGCCAGTGTTAAAATTCTATGATCAGGACAAACTGCTAAAAGTGTCCACAGATGCGTCCAAAGCCGGCCTAGGAGCTGTGCTATTGCAAAAACATGACACAGAGTGGTATCCAGTCGCATACGCATCGCGCACCATGACAAGCGCAGAAAGAAATTACGCGCAAATAGAGAAAGAGACTCTAGGTGCAGTGTTTGGATGTGAGAAGTTTCATGAATATGTGTATGGAAGGTCAGTAATACTAGAAACAGACCACAAACCACTGATTGCGATCTCACAGAAGCCACTGGGTGATGCACCACCGCGCATCCAGTGTCTAATGTTAAGATTACAGAAATATGACTTGAAATTTGAGTTTACACCAGGCAAGCAACTAATTGTAGCCGATGCGCTGAGTAGGGCTAGCTTGAGCAACACCAGCAGCACAACAGAGGAAGCTGTGCAAATACATGTAGACTCTATTAAGGCACACATGCCAGTGTCAGATGCAAAATGGACGAAGATAGTGAAAGAAACACAAAAAGATGAGAAACTAAAAAGAGTAATGGAACAGATACATCAACCAGGACAGGTTATGATTGACAAGCCTTACCAACACTTTAAAGGTGAACTGTCTGTGTTAGATGGGGTTCTGTTAAAAGGTACAAGGATAGTCATACCTACCTCCATGAGATCAGAAATGGTTAAATTAGTGCATGAGGGGCATTTGGGTATTGAAAAGTGCAAAAGACGTGCATGTGATGTTTTGTATTGGCCCAACATGCACAAGGACATTGAGGCATATGTGCAGCGCTGTGAGATTTGCCAGCGCCACAGGTATCAACAGCCAAAGGAGCCTATGAGGCCCCATGAGAAGCCTCAAGGGCCATGGAGAAAAGTGGGCATGGATCTATTTCAGCTTAAGGGCAAGGACTATCTGTTAGTCATGGACTATCATTCCACCTACCCAGAGTTTGCAGGGTTGAGTGACACAACAGCAGAAAAGGTGATTGCACATACAAAGACAATGTTCGCACGCCATGGAATTCCAATGACTGTTGTAAGTGATAACGGACCACAATTCACGAGTCAGTGCTTCAAAGACTTTGCAGACACATATGGGTTCAAGCACGTGACCTCAAGCCCTCTGTACCCACAGTCGAATGGGTTAGCAGAGAAAGGGGTGCAAATAGTGAAGCGCATACTGAAAAAGGCTGCAGACAATGCAGAAGACCCACATCTGGCGATCCTAAATTACCGAGCATCACCACTGGAGAATGGACTTTCCCCAGCAGAAATGCTCATGAACCGGAAACTCAGAACGCGACTTCCATCAGCATCTCAGGTGATGGAAAAGAGAGATGTGAGGCGTGATGAGAGGCAAACTGAACTGTACAACAGAACAGCACGACCTCTGAGACCACTTGCACATGAGGACATAGTGCGAGTGAGATGTGATGGAGAATGGGGACCGCTGGCAAAAGTGGTCAAAGAAACAACTCCCAGATCATATGAAGTCATCACAGAGCATGGGAAAACAATGAGGCGAAACCGACGTCACTTACTGAAAGTGCCTCAGACAAAAATGAGAGTCACGGACAGTGAAACAAGCGACATGCTAATTTCCAGCCAAACCGAACAATTAGAAATGGCTGAGAACCAGAACATAGAGACAGACACTAACGAACAGACTGAGGTGACACAAAGGAGATGCTCACAAAGGCAAATTGTGAAACCGAAAAGATTGATTGAGGAAATGTAAGGAGTACTGAGATGAATGAAAAAAAAAAAAAAAATGTGTTGATGTTGAATTGTAAACAGAAAAAAATGTGTTGATGTTGAATTGTAAACAGAGAAAAAAAAAATTGAACTTGTGATTCAGTGTACAAGGTTGAAAGAAATGTAAATAGAAATGGAGTTTATTTTGTTTATTGAAATTAGAGAAAAAGTTTATAGTTGGATATGACCTTTACTAGAAAAAAAGGGAGATGTATTGATATGTGAAGTTCCTATAGAGTCACCACTAGAGGGCAGTATGACCCCAGCCATGACCTAACTATAAAAGGAGTTGTACATGTGCCACTGTGTGGTTAGTTGTTAGTTGCAGTTGAAGTGACAAGTAAAAAGTCCTAACTGACACCCGGTGTGTGCGCCTCGTCATTACATGTTCCAGGAGAACGTTACAAGGTTCCAGGAGAACATTACAGTTCACACAACGTTATAGCGCATAACTGTCTCATGCTACAGCACTACTCTAATGTGCACATTGCAAAACCACGGCTGCTGTGGGGTTGGTGCTTCAGAGTCCCGCACATCCTAAATGAAACCACTGAATTTCACAGTTTTGGTTGTCACAGGCAACCATGTCATCCAGCTCTTCTGGCTGCCTGCAAGTCCACCACACTTCTGCTGTGTTCTGTGCCTGTCTTTTGGGATTGTGTGTGGGACCTGGCTGTAATGCAGTTAGACGTCGTCTTTTGGGCTTCTGGGTGGGTTTATCAGCTGCAGCTTTCCTCTTGTGTTGTGGGGTCAGAGTCAGTAAAGTGACGGGCAACAAGCTCAGGTAGGAAAACTTTATAAAAAAAGTTCTGGGCCACTGGTAAAAGTGTTTGTTCCCACAGGTCAGAATCTGGTGTGACGCGTACAACAACACAACTTTTTGTGGTCCACACAACAAAGTCACAGAAATGTGAGCCTGTCACAAAAATTTGCATTTGTACTGGCTTGTAGTACTTGTGACTGTGCTTGAGTTCTAGTCTCCCATCAGAGAGTTTCAGGTAAAAATCCTTGTCTGCACAGGCCTGCAGGATGTTGTTGCGGTGCTTATATGGGGATTTCATTTCCACACAGCCTTTTTCACAACAGGTGCAGGACACAAGTGCATCAGGGGTTGCACCAACTTCAGGAAAGGAGGGGTTAATTGTAAAATATTATAAGCACACTTTCACATGTATATTGGGTGCATAATTCAATTTATGGCATGCACTTATTTTATTTAGTAAATAAATACTTGTAATCAAGACAAGAAATTAAAAAAAAACACCTTTGTGAGCACAATTGTCTTCAAGTCTACCTTGTACATCTACAAGTCATGCACCCATCCGTCTGTGAACTGCACTTTCGCTTGCTTCAAAGACCTAAAGTTACTAAAAACTTCATGTGTGTGTGGACTTATGCTTACAGTCATATAATTATAAATGAAGGCATGGTTGAAGTTTGTCAGAATGTTTACATCCGAACTCCATGTGATATGTTGATAGGGATCGAGTCCATTAACCCCTTCAAGCTTCGCCAAATAGCGTGCCTTTGCGGTCCCATTCAATTTGGCGGAGTATGGTCCCTTTAAATTTTCCTTCACGGTCCATTTTGTGATTTTTTTTTCCCCGTTCATTCACAAGAAATGCCGAGGCGCTGTGTGATTGCAGTCCGTTTACGATCGCTGTTCCTACCCCGCCCAGAATGCATTGCGCGTTTGTCACGTGGGCTGGCGAGGTTAATTGGGTGCACTGCTTCCAGTAGTGTGTGATAGAGTTTTTGTCCAATCATATTTCAGCCATCATGGGTTGCCGGGGTCAAAGAAATCTACCTTGAGGCCTCCAGGAATGGCGACTGCAGGCATCTGTACCCTGAAATAAATTGTAATGACTCTTGCCTTAGCCAATCAGATTTCAAGTTTGCCAGACTGAGCTATCCTGCAGGCATACAGTAGCGTTGGCATTTTCACATTCTTTGATTGGATGGTCATAGTAACGTGTTAAAAAAATGCATAACCAGAGCCATTTAGGTGAAGTGACAGAAAATGATTGACATAGTGTACAACCAATAGTCAAAGAGACTGCTGCTGAGAACACAAGGGCTGCACCTGATTGGTCGACGCATACTGACATGGATGGCAGTCATGGACAACATGGCGGATCGTGAGTAAAAGTTGTCCGATACCTTTAAAACAAACCAGCGAAAAGTGTTTCTAACAACATTTGAGGTGAGAAATAGTAGGTGCAGTTAATAAATCCATGTGCTGACTTAAACGTTGACATCCGAGATGCCCGCCACCCCCAAGCCAACAAGCATGAGCGGCTGCTGCAAACCACACTGTTGGGAGCACAGCGAGACCAGAAGGCAGCATAGCCGCATGCCCACAAGCAGCAGCACCCCCGAAACCCCAGGGAGCAACACAACTTAAGGAAAAATATTAAAAAATGGCCTGATTAATGCTACTGCTAAAGTGATGAGAGAAGAAACAGAAAGTGAGACTGGTAAAATACCCCCGATGCAGCAATGATGAGTAAAATGTATTTTAATTGACATTTTTTAGGTTCTTGTCATTTTATTATGTAAATATTAATACGTCTGCTTGGGATAATGCGCATGGTGCAGCACGGCTGTAGTGAAGGGAGACTGCAACATCTTGTACTGTATGTTGTTTTTTGTTTAGTACTGGGGCTTTCTATAACTGTGGTGTTCTGATGGTACTGAGTGGTGGATTAAGTCAGGTGGAAAATCACTGGTGGCCCATTGGTCAAATGCATGGCCCGCCACTGCTGTAATGAGCAGATGTATGGGCAGGAACTCAAAGTAAAATGGCAGCACCCTAAATCTAGGAAGCAAACGAGCTTCATCCCGGCTGTGTTTAAACTCTTTGCCGATTAAACTTATTAAAGAAGAAATTCAGTAATAAGACTGTCCATCTGACTTGGCTTTATTTGAACAACCAAACACTGTACAAAAACTCTGTTTTGCAAATTAATTTAAGTGATATCTGTAATATTCTGTCTATACAACATAGGCACACGCATATGCTGCTTATCTTCCAATATGGCAGCTTTCTTCACTGACATCAAGTGAATGCTATCTATAGCTTGCTGATTATTCAAATGAATAAGCTTGATCAAAGTTGCTCCCCTCAAGTATTTTTTGGTGCCTGCTTGTTACCTATACTTGAGTAATGAAAGCACCAAGGTGATGATGCCTCGGTGCTAGAGCCTTGGCAGAGGTATGCATTCTCAGATCATCACCAAAATGTTATGGGTTCCTCTCTATTCCAAGAACCACCTCTGGTAAAAAAAAAAAAATCATCCAGATCCATCCAGTAGTTTTGGAGTACATACATGCATGGTGAAAATAATCTGCAGTTCACATGCCGTACTGTTGGCAGCAGCCAAGAGCCACCAAACTGATTTGAACAGCTGCAATCCAAACAAAAGAAGAACATGGTGGCAGACATTTTAAATGGTGGAAACGATGGAGGTACGAGAATACAATGACAGTCAAGACAAGCAGGAGCTTTTGCTGTTTAGTGGCAGAGGAAGAAAATAGACGGGCAAAAAGACGGACATTTGTTCACCCAGTATTGGCGGATTGCTCAGTACTTTCCTGTAGCGGGAGTTTCCGGGCGCATGCGCAGTAACGTTCCATTGACGGTAAAGGTGAGCTATTTTTGTATCTATTTCAAAAACAAAGCGTTATTTCAAAATTCTGGCAAATTAAAAGTTGAGAAACTATGGTGATACAATGATACAAGCCTTTAGTTCCACTTAAATTTGAGGCGAGCTGAAACAGAGAGGCAGACGGACACACACACACACACACACACACACACACAGAGCCACAAACAGACGCACTCAGTGATTACTGTATGCCTTCATCTTCACCGAGGCATAATTAAGATGAAGTTACGATGCTTTGATTTGGTACAATTTCTGGTTAACTGACCAATCTGTGGGGAAAATATTGGTCACTTTACAGCAAAGACTGATGCACTGAAATATTGAGGGGAGAATAAAGAACCCAGCAGTTTGTAATTTAATCATTTTATTTAAGTGATTTCATAATTGGCACAATTTAATGCATCCCTCTTTGAGCACATAAATTCATTACATTTTAACAGCAAATATAAAAGCAAACATTTTACAGACACATGAGCCAATAATCCATCTGTCAGACTTCTAGCAGGGAGAATCGTCTCTTCAGATGGGACATGAATGCAAATGATTAAATGGCTTCTGTGCAGATCATTATGGGTGCTGTAAGTAGGAAAAAAAAGAGGAAAAAATAAGATGAAATTTGAATGAAGTTATGACTATCTCTTGAACAATGATAAAATATTTGTGTGAGTTGTCTTTGTCTCACATTTTTGTCCCGACAGGTTCCAAAGATGGTACCGATAAGGCCGTTGATTATCTGAAAGGCACAGAACAACCCCTGCAGACAGCTGGTCACCATCAGAGTGATGAACAGCCCCGTATTGAACTGGACCACATTCTTGGGCTCACTACACACTGTCCACATATTTGAGTTGTGGAGGTAGGTCACATTGCTGTAAAAAGAAGAATCTTGTTTATGATAAGAACTGCATGTTCTCAGCTACTCTCATCAGAAAGTCTGCTCATCACCTATTTATGAAAGGCCGTTCCCACAGGTTGCCAACTTTGCAGAGGGGTCCATTGCTCAAACCAAGCACTGCTACAATGAAGCTGTACAGTGCCCCAGCCACACCCACCGCAGCAAATACAATGGATAGGAACATCTGCCAAAGTAACAAAAGATCGCAAAGCTTTCTGAAGTCATTTGAATATGCTGTTTTTGACCATGCTTGTGAACACTGCAAATAAACAGGAAACAACTGAAATGTGTTTTGATGGTTATCTACCTCAGAAGAACTTAAATGTTGTGCAATGATGATGTAGCACCAACCTCACTTCTCTTTTTTTTATTTATCTTTTGTTCATATAAAAGACAAAAAATAAAATAGAAAGATGTCTTTACCTTCTTTACATGTTTCAACTGCACTGCAGCCTTCGTCAGAACTGACGAATTTTATTTTATTTTATTTTTTGTCTTTTATATGAACAAAAGATAAATAATTAAAAGAAGACAAAGTGAACCTATTTGATGTCTCACTTCTCTTTTTTATTCAAGTGGTTCTAGCTTGACTGACAACTATCATTTCAATTTAGTGCAGCATTCATGCATTGTCTTAATTTTTCGTAAAGATACTTATTTTCTGTCTTGTAGGAAAACATCCGACCACATGATGCTACCACCACCGTGCTTTACCTTTGTTATCATGGACTTTTACCTTGCAAGCATGACCTATTTTCCAATCATCATTACTGTGGTTAATATGCTACCATGTGAAAATGCAAATTGTCTAACTTTCTATGGTGGTTCTATAGCTGTAGCCTGTCTGCTCTGAGAAGGTTTTTAGGCTGTTGTAGGTCTTGTTTCTCTCTGCTTACAGATACTGTATGTGTTAAGTCATTGGGGTTTTGGAAAAGGCAATTTGAGCTTTTACTGAGCACCGAAAAAGAATTCTGACTACTCACCCCAAAGCGATTTGCACAGCATCCTTGTTCTCCAGTCAGCTGAATCGAAAGTGCTGGGATCAGCACCTGTGAAGATAGACAGTATTTGTCAGGATTCTAGATGCAAAAATCACTGTTACACATACTCAAAATTATAACTTTAGGTCATATAAATACAAACAGATTTTCAGCTTTATCTGAGGTTGCACCATTTTTTTTTTAAATATATGAAAAATAAAGCTTACCAATAACCCCCCTCCAATGACTCCCCCCATGAACTTCACCTCCTCAGTGATGTGCCCTTCTTTGGCAAACTTGACATCCCAGCCGGGAAAGAAGAGCACAATATTGCAGATGACGGACAGAAGCACCAGTGGGTAAAGAAGTGTAGCAATGACACGGGAACATTTCCCGGTACACATGATGTTGAGGTAAAAAGCTGACCAACTGCTGCAAAACCTTCAGATCACACAGTTTTAGATCAGCTTCTTCCTGTTTTCAGCGAACAGACACCCCACCCAAAACCGACCAGAGACGTCTATAAGATTTTATGTCATCATGTTTACTTAACAGTTAATACAAAAGGTGTATTAACCTTTTGTGCGTACATGGACATACTTTCCAGTCGGCCAATATTTCTATTAAAAATTCATTTTTTTTAAAAAAAATTAATTTTATGTAATATTGTAATTTTTTGAGAAATGGAATTTTGGGTTTTCATTAACTATAAGCCATAACCATCAAAATTAAAAGAAATAAACACTTGAAATATCACTCTGTGTGTAATATGAGTTTCATTTTTTGAATTGAATTACTGAAATCAACTTTTTGATGATATTCTAATTTACTGAGATGCACCTGTGCATATCTGTATAGTTCACGTGGTAATTTGAAGCTCTGAACTCCTAAAGGTGCCTTCATACCAAACACGAATGGGCAGCGCAAATCCATACAAAGTCAATGGAAAGGAGCAAGCACACGTGAAATCACGCATTCACGCATTCATGTCCGAGGGATAATGCTGGCTTTGAGATTCTGCCGTCATCCAAGTAAAAGTATCAACATTGGAGAGTAAACTAGTTTGAAAATGAGGCTGACACTCACCTGCAGACAGAGGGCTCGGGAGCTCTTCAGCTGATTCGAGATGTCGGACTTACTTACCTACGGATTCCTGCCACGGACGTGCTAACAAGGCTAGCAAGCTAGCAACGGAAACATCCATCAAGTTTTCAAGGCAGGGACAACTTTTTCAGGTGAGCCCCCTGTCGGATAATGTAAACCTAAGCATGATGTCATTCTGGGGATTTCCACAGCAGGATGAACACTGCTGCAGAAGTTATAAAGGGAACTTCGCCTGTCTGCATCTCACCCAGACGGTGAATTCATGTCTATTCATGTATTTACACTGAGTTATAATGTAATTGTGCTGCGCAAAAAATTTGCCCGTTCATGTTTGGTGTGAAGGCACCTTAAGAGTTTCTCTTTTACGGGAGCTAAGGTGGAATAAGGTGTGATAATGGAGCCAGATGAATGCAGAGTGGTCATCAGGTTCCTGTACTTGAGAGGTCGTGCCCCACGGGAGACGTTCAATGAGATGAAATAGACTTATGGGGAGGATATCCCATCTGGCATCGACAGTTCAAGTGTTGTCGGACATTTTGGAGGATCACCGCATAACTGTTTGCCAACTAGCCCAAGATGTCAAGAGCAGTCTGGAGTCTGGAAATAACCACCCATGGCCTTCTGCACATGCAGAAGTTGTCTGCATGATGGATTCCCCCAGTTGCTCACATCTTTCCAGAAGCAGGAACAAGTCACATGCTCTGACCATGTGTCAAGAAAACCAGGAGGATTTCTTCAACAGACTAATCATGCAGGACGAAACATGGGTCCATCACTATGATCCAGAGACTAAAACCTAGTCAGAGCAATGGAAGCATTATGACTCATCACCTCCAAAGAAAGCACGTGTCCAACCCCCGGCGGGCAAGCTCATGCTCACGGTCTTTTGGAACTATCATGGAGTATTAATGATGGATTTCCTGGAAAGGGGTACCACAATTACAAGGACTTACTACACTTTACTAATGAAGAAATTGCAGAAGGGCATCAAAACCGAGAGACGTGGCATGCTGACCAAGGGTGTCCACCTCCTTCCTGGTTCACAATTCACATGTTGCGCAGAAGGAAACATGGTCCTGCAGCTATGAAATCCCCTTACTCACCTGACCTCACGCCATTTAACTTCCACCTCTTTCCAACCATGAAGTTATCTTTGAAGGGCAAGCACTTCCAAGATGACGAAACACTGATTTCTGAGGTCAAGTCGTGACTTCTGACACAACCTGCAGACTTCAACAGGTGAGGTCTCCACAGCTGCATAAAACGATGTGAGAAGTGTTTGACCCTTGGTGGTACCTGTGTAGAGAAAGATTCTTGGTTGAAATGTTTCTATTATGAGCCTTTCTGTTGGTTTTACATGCTCATGTTGGGACCCGTGTGGAACCAGAGGACGTGCTACCTTTATTACAATCATGAGTCTCAGTCACAAAATTGCTGAAGAGGCCTACACATGACAGTTAAGTTACAGGGTGCTGGCTGCAAGAATTTGTCCACTCTGTGTTGCCATGAAATTTGTTTCTCTCCTAAATCTAGAAAAGTCATAATTGTAACACATTTTGCAAATATATTTTTATATGAAGATGACAGACCTTAAGCCCCACGCCCCCTCTCTGTGCCTGTAGACACACACATAGAAAATGTCATGTTAAAATTTGCTGAAAATTTGTTTTACTTGTTGCTATCCTTTTTTTAAAAACATGAACTCAGTTTTTCCCATCCTGCTGTGCTCTCCTTAAGCAGGATTTAGCTTTTCCAAAAACAAATGAAAGTTTCAGTGTGCACAACTGCCAGTGCAGTGGAACACAGTTATTTTTATTCCTTTGGTGGTCAGATTGGATGCCAGAGGAAAAAGTGAACAAGCCACTGACTGCAGGGAATAGTTTTAAAATCCTGTTTCACAAAGTGAACCACGTGAATGATCGTTGCTTTCTGCAGAAGCATCCCACCAATGTACACAAAAGCCCAAATCTGAGATAGACCAGTGATGCAATCTCTGCTGGACATGCTGGGGAGACTGGAACCACTCCCCCATTACTGAGCTCCATTCCCGACTGCAGCTGAGCCACCATGGAAACTTCTCCAGTCAAAGACTCCATTGTTGCATATTTCATGCCAGAAAAATGCTACGAGGAGATTGTCGTCAACTTTCACTTCCACGGTGAGGCTAAACGTGAAATTTGTGGGCAAATGTGGTTAAAAAATAAAATTCCAGCTGTCTTGTAGAGGAGGGCAGTTTGGGGAGTGGAAACTTAGCTGGCAGCTGCAGATTAGTCCCTTGTATCTTATTATACTGTAATTCTTCTTGTCTCTGCTGCAGTGCCGTGTGTTAAACTGGTCCTGAGCAAAGCTGCTGGGTTTTGGATCATCTTGGACACGCTCCTGGGTAAGACCTTTCAATCACGTGATCCCAGCGCAGCCACGTGACAAATTTTAGCAACAGACAATTTGCCATAAGGCAGAAACAAGAAGTGAATTATTTTTTTTTACAAGGGGATGGTGGTGGCTGTGCCAGGGATTCACAAATTATACATAATGTATACGTTTATGTGTAAATTTGGTATAAATTTGAGGTACAAAAATATGGTAATAGATGCTAATTTAACCATTTTTAGATATCAGATTTATCACAAGTAAATTACAAAGTTTATGAAAAAAGTTACAAATTTATAAGATGGGAAAAAGTTTCTAAAAAAACTAGAAAAGCACTCAGAGAGCGCAGACCTCCACCAAGCGCCACAGTTCCCCCCATACAGTGTTTTACATCATAAATATTAATCCTACATTTATTGTGTGTACGTTTTCAGATTCCTTGACCATGAAAACATATGAGTGGCAATTGGATTCACATGGATAGGATTAGTGGTTCAGTAGTTATTGAGGAAAATCGCATTTCGCATAATGGCGGTTTTCTGGATCACTGTGGCGATGTTAAAATAAGGCACGGCGATCTGGAGTTTTTAAGGAAGTTTTATTCATCAAATCATCGCCATCACGGAGCTCACCCCAGCTGCTGTATAAGCATGCTGGGGATCGCTCTCAGGCTCTCATGAGCAGTAGTCAGAAGCAGTCAGAAGAAGAAAAAGGGTGAACATATGAATTCAGCCACTTAAATACCCAGCGACAGACAATACATCAAAGGCATTTTATCATCAAAGGAAATGCATTCAGGCATATGACATTTGTACCACAATGAGAGCAGGAAGCATGAATGTTTGCATTTGAGTCATACGTATCCACAGGATGCTGGTGCCTGAACTAAGCACAGGAAGGCTGCCTATTGACCATTTGCCAGTGACGTCCCGCGTCACGTGATTTTTGTGGATTCCCCCATATCGGACGGCAAGTCGGGCGCTGTACGTGTGCGTTTCAACATGGCGTCCGCTGTCAGATGTGACGGCTTTGTCCGATGTAGCGCAACTACTAGATAAAAAACATCATGACCGGTACACGGAAAAGATCCGTTTTATCGGCGTGGACCCTTACAACTTGTCGCTTTAAAAAATTCACCAGTTTCATTGATTTTTGCCCCAAACCTGACGTACGCTATATGGACATCAACAACTACCTAGTCAACACACCGTCTAGGTACACTGGAGAGTCTCTGAAAGCCTACAAAACTTTGTGTGATATCAGTTATGTGCTGATATCCCCAGTCATCACTTCAATGGCCCACTATGTCGTGAAGGCCCTACCGTATAGATTTGTCATGTTGTATAGAATCTATTAAGTGATAAAGTATTAAAATTTAATAAAATATTCAATTGTTATTATTAGCAGCATATATCTCAATTAAATTAATTAAAAACTAATTAAATATTTTTATAGATCTATATATATTCTGTAAAAGGATTTATAAATATTTGTCGTATCAATAGAATACTGGATAAACACAAAGACTCATAGACCAGATGCGACTCAGTGGTTAAGACAGATGTTAAACCTTCCACTAGAAAGAATAACATACATACTGAAATCCAAGGAAATTGTGTTTGAGAATATATGGAGACCTTTCATTGATTGTGTAAAGAATTTAAACATAACTTTTGAAGAAGAAGGTGAATGATGTTTGTGGACCTTGTAAATTGCAAAGTGTTTGATTGTTTGTGTTGTGTTTTTAAAAAAGGTTCAATAAAAAATTTTGTGGAAACAAGAATACTGGATAAACAACTCCCACCACTATTAGATATATTACAAATTTTATTGTCCAGTCTATACAAGAAAGAATTATATCCAGATAAAAAGTCATCAAACCCACATATTTTATTAATTTTAAGAATATTTATCCACTACAGGTACATCACTCCCAGAAGCTGTCGGACCCCCCACTGAAACCCTGGGTGATCATGAAGCAAGATGGTGTCATATTCTCTTCACACTTTCTGTTTTGACCAAAAATTAAACGCCAAATCAGTTTAATTGAAAGGCACAACAGAATCATTTACATTTATCAATGCACAACAAACTCTCACTACTTTGTCGAGACAAGTCAAGTTAAGTTAGTGGTTTTATCAAGTTCCAGCATTGTGATAGGTAAAGTGCCCTGCAAGATAGTCCTGGAAGCAGTTAACGCATGAATTCCAAATCTGTAGGCGAGGTCTTGGAAAGTCAGGTTCAAGCGCAGCCTCATCAAGGTCAACAGAAACTGCTGAAATTTTGATACTCCTTTCACATCACATATATGTCTTTCAATATGGAAAAATAGTTCTTGCAGCAGTTGAAAAGACTGCAGTCCTGTATAAAATTTCACTTTTTCATCATTTCCAGTCAGTGATTCTTCAGTGTCAGACTGCGACTTGACCTGGGCACGTAAAGCATAAACTTCTTCTTGTAGTGATTGGCACTGCTTCTTTAATGCATCACACTCAGCTTTACATGAACAAGAAGTCCCTGCAGATGATACCAAACTCTCAGTGACCTTGGCTGGCTCTGATGCAATATCCACCTTGACACACATACCAGGCTGCTGCTCTTTCACCTCCATTGTCTCTTCCTTTTCACACACAGTACCTCCAGAAGACAGTTCTAAGAGTACACTGGCAGCAAGTGAGCGATCAAAGTTCTCTCTCTGTCTTTTTTTCCTTGCTTGTGTTTTAATGTACCGATGGAGGCTGGCGTTGTTTCTGTCTTTCGTTGGAGTAGACGTGGAGGTGAAGAGTGATGGTATGTAATCTGGGGAAAGAGGGTCAATGCTCTTCTCACCTGGAATATGGAGTAGTTAGAATATATAGTTTATACAGTTTGAGAAGCAATATAACGATTTATCATGTTTATATCATTCTTTTAATCCATGTAGACCTATTTATGTGGTACATTGAAGTATAAAGTAATAAACAATGGTGGGAGGTTTAACTGTATCGGTGAATGTGAATTATTGTAAAAATACTCCTTATTTTTGTAAATGTAATAAATTTTTTATTCATTGTAAAATAAACTCAGCCATATTGATCAACACATTAAATTTCAAACAGGAGCATGCATTCATGATCATTATCTTGTCATCTAGCAGTTGGCTAGTGCTAGGTCACAGATGGTAGGCCTTGGTGGTGCACACAGGGAGGGACATACCCATTTACCAGTGTTTACAATGATATAACATTACATCTATAGACACTGATACATCATACATACCCGATATAAAATGTTGATTGCATAGCCGCGAGTAAGGCGACGTGGACCAATCTTTCCTCTTCAGCGCTGCTACCCACCTCCTGCGCCTGTCTTCGTCAGCTGGGAGCCGGTAAAACTTCAAGTTGGATCCCTTTTTCTGGCGATTTGTACACCCAAAGGCACAGCAGTGAAACAACATAGTCTAATTCAATGCCAACATAAAATAAAACAAAGACGTAGGTTGAAATCAGGTAAATATATCGCGATCTGGTACAACGCTGAACAGCTGCTGAATGCGCCGTCCACTCGCTTCCGCCGTTCAATGTGGCGGCGTAAAAAAAAGTGTGACGTCACAGCAAATGGTGTATTGATCTCAACACACACATCTCACTGTCCTGTTAATTGCTCTAGTCGAGCGCTGTGTTTGTCCGTGGCTGTTGTGGGGGTTACCCCATATCACCACCAAAATGTAATCATCTGTAGGATGCCCCATTTCTGACAATCTGTGAAAATTTCATGAAAATCCATCCATAACTTTTTGAGTTATCTTGCTAACAAACAAACAAACAGACAGACAGACAAACCAACGCCGATGAAAACATAACCTCCTTGGCGGAGGTAAAAATAACAGGTGGGGTGTCAAAAGTTTGAGAAAGTGGGAGGGAAAAGTCACAAATTTACAAAACTAGTGCATGCCCGTAGAACCAAGTCTTCCTGTCTGAAACAGGTTTCCCAGTCAGGCTTTCCAGACCCAAGTGTAGGCTGTGTCTGAAAGTGGAATACAAAGAGGTGTAGCCAATATGTAGGCAATCACATGTTAGACTTTGACAAATAGGGGCTAAATGGCACTAAGATTTATTTGACTGTGTGAATATTAATTACAGAATACTTATATATTGAAAATGAGTGGGACATCCAGTATTAGTGACTGTTTCAGAGCCCTTGTTTATTTGTTTGTCAGATCACTTATTTGTGTGATCTTTTATCGCTTATGTTCAAGATAATAGTGCATCTTGCACTTTGGGGAATGGGAGTTGTTCAGTCATTGTAATTATTTTAGTTTATATCACTGTTCAGTGTTGGAGTTCAGTGTAATATTGAACTTCTGTGTATCATTAATAAACTCATGCAGTACTATAACAGGACACGTTTACAAATATTTGAGATCCATTATAATGCATCATTTTATGTTTTAGCAATATTTTCTTATTAAAAGTTTTTTTTAAAGCTTTAATGCTAACATTGAGGTGATGCTTATATTGTCGTGCTGGTGCAATACTGAGGCCAGATAATGATAAGATTGTCATGCGATGGCCCTCGCGAGCCACCTATAAGATGCACACAAGTCCACCAGTGAGTTTTAGTGAGTTTTATTACGGTGAAAAGGTGTTTACACAAGCTGCTGAGCTAATGACAGAGTCCTTGCAGAACAGGAAGCATAGGGCAATAAAGCACACTACAGGTCCAGGGCAGGAGACAGTCACACACAGACAGGCTAGGTAATAATAGCACTCGGACTGCAAAAGCAGGGACTTACAGCACAAATTACACCGGAGGGAATAAGGCTAATACAGCTCACTTACTAGTGCCGGTGAGAAGACGGTCAAGCCCTTAAGCAGCCGAGGTGAATATAGTCCAGGCATCCGTGACGATGAGTGAACAGAATAACGATCAGATACGTGACCATTAGCGATCAGACACTGCTGCGTCTTAATGACGCCAGCACTCAGCTTAAATAACCCAGGTACTGATGACAGATGACACACAGCTGACCGACCGTTGACAGGCGGAGACCCCTCCGAGCACTTTCACAATAAGAGCCCGGAGAGGCCAGAATACCGCCCGCAGCTGTCAAGGCCGGCAGCGAGACATAACTTTAACCCGAGCGCGATCAGAACCGATGCTCGGGTCATAACAAAGATAAGATAAGATAAGCCTTTATTAGTCCCACAACAGGGAAATTCCAGGATTGCAACAGCACAGGGATAGCAACACTCAGAGCAACAATCAGAAGGCAAGAAAAAAAACAAGCAAGCAAGAGCAGCTAATATACATATGTACATATTACTATAAAATATATATATACACACACACAGACACACAGTGCAGAGCATTGTAGCTGGATGGAATAAATACGTATATGAATATATAAACACACAGTGCGGAGCATTGTAGCTAGATGGAATAAATATGTAAATATATAAACACACACAGTGCGGAGCATTGCAGCTAGGTGGAATAAATATGCAAGTATATAAACACACACAGTGCGGAGCATTGTTGCTAGATGGGATGAAACAGCATAACCGTCTACTTAGTTATCCTACATTGTATGATTATGTGCCCATACATGTTCTCACCCTCCATAGCGACCGGTATTTTCCTAGTTGTATGCCGGAGGGGACCATTGTGTAAGTCTATTGCATCTTTTGCATTCAAAAAACTATTAGTTTGTTACGTCTTTTTGCTATCTCTGCGAGCAGCCCTGCTTAGGTTGTACAGTCTGACAGCTGTTGGTAGGAAGGACCTGCGAAACCTCTCGGTTGTGCACCTGGGATGATGTAGTCTGCTGCTAAATGAGCTCCTCAGTGCATTCAGTATGTCCTGCATAGGGTGGAACTCCGACTCCAGCAGAGATGACAGTTTAGCCACCGTCCTTCTCTCTCCTATCTCCTCCACCGGATCAAGGCGCTGCCCCAGGACAGAGCTAGCTTTCTTGATCAGTATCTTGAGGGCGTGACTGGCAATAATGCTCTATTGCAGGGCTATTCGATTACAAAATCAGCTGGGCCACAATTTGAAATCAAGACATGTAACTGGGCCGCACATGTTCAGCAATCTGTAGAATGATAAATTTCAAACCAACACAGATCAATATGATAAAAAATATGCACTTTTTATTCATTGTCTTGGTTTTAGATGTGTGCTTGGCACATGACAAATGCACATCAAAAGTGCATAAAAACACAACAGTGCTGAGGTTGAGCAGAACTTGAAGTAGTAGAAATATTTTCCCTCTTGAACAACAATTAGATATGTTAACCGTTCCTGCTTCTCGTCTCCTAACCGTGGTTGGGGGACGCAGGGGAGATCTGTCTTCTCCAGGGCCGGAGGCGCTTTTCCTCCTCCGGGGTCAACTCCCGAGTAAAACCTCACTCTTGTTAAGCAGGAGATATGGTGGTACAAAGAGGCACAGGCCGTATTGCTGAAGCGCTGGGGCTTTATTTACAGACTGCAATATTGTTAGCAACCATTTCTACCTGCTCCGGTCGCCTCACTCTCTGTCTCTCATCCGCCCAAAATCATACACACCGTTCACTCGTCAGGGCCGTTCCACACACCCCTGGGGCACGCCTCGGCTGCGCGCACGCACTCACTCACGTTCACACACTGAGCTGTCCTTTCTAAACACCTGCATTAGGCACATCTTACAACACTACCCCCACCATGGATTGGCAATTAAACACTAATTCCATTCCATCCAAACCATATAAAATTGGTACACACTCTCTACATTTGTACGCCTAGCAGTAGCAGTAGCAGTGTCCAATATATAACAGGGATTCAAATAGGTAGGTAGGTTACGAGTGTCTATGCAGTGGTAAAACTAGCTCATTTGGCAGTGAAAACATGAGGGACAAATACTTGGAATACCATTGTTTCGAATTAAACAAGGAGGTACATTACATTCTGAAATCTATTTCTAGGCGACAGGGAGTAATACTGTCTAACTAATCAAAATACAATACATTCAAATGGAATCAAGTGCAGGTGGGTATATGAAAGCATTGTCACTTCAGCTTTTTTTTTTTTTTCCAAACAAACATATAGAACATTATAACGAGAGTCCGAAAATGTGAACTGGAGAGTCTCTAGTGCAAACAGGAACTACCACAGTTGGTTCACTCAGTAACCCAGTCCCCGTAACGGTCCGGTCCTCTGCGCCGACGTTTGGGCCGTGACACGTACTGAGCCTGATGGCGTGGTTCTCCCACCGCACCCCCACCATGGCCAAATATCACATGGGAAGGAGTGGGTGGAAGAGACCCGATCACAGTGGGGGCATTAGCAGGTGGAGTGGACGGCTGGGAACTGCTGGGGTCATCACTGGAGGCGGTAGCGAACAGGTTGTACAGGCTGAGGTCCTGGTCTGCTGGGTCCCCGTCCACAGCCGGTGGCAAATTGAGCGGGGCTGCCGAATGGCGCGAACAAATTCTCTCCATCAACAGGTGCGCCCGCGCAGCTCTCATCACACAGAAATGGGCCACAATGTCCACACTTCGTCTCAGCCCGACATTCATGAGCCCTCACAGCACCTCGTCTGCATTCCTGACGATTAGCCAGCGACATGAACGGGTTTGAGTAGTTAGTATCTTGTTTGTAGATATCGGCGGGATAGCGAGCGGCCGCCATGTCTCATTAGCTTAGCTGCCATCACAGTCACTCGGCCCAGCTGCCGCTGTCCTTTTCTTTCTGTACTCACCACCCTCTTAACAACGTGAGAGTCCCTTCGTGGTCGCCAGTGTTAACCGTTCCTGCTTCTCGTCTCCTAACCGTGGTTGGGGGACGCAGGGGAGATCTGTCTTCTCCAGGGCCGGAGGCAGCTTTTTCCTCCGGGGTCAACTCCCGAGTAAAACCTCACTCTTGTTAAGCAGAAGATAGTGGTACACAGAGGCACAGGCCGTATTGCTGAAGCGTTGGGGCTTTATTTACAGACTGCAATATTATTAGCAACCATTTCTACCTGCTCCGGTCACCTCGCTCTCTGTCTCTCATCCGCACCAAAATCACACACACCGTTCACTCGTCAGGGCCGTTCCACACACCCCTGGGGCACGCCTCGGCTGCGCGCACGCACTCACTCACGTTCACGCACTGAGCTGTCCTTTCTAAACACCTGCATTAGGCACATCTTACAACACTACCCCCACCATGGATTGGCAATTAACACTAATTCCATTCCATCCAAACCATATAAAATTGGTACACACTCTCTACATTCGTACGCCTAGCAGTAGCAGTGTCCAATATATAACAGGGATTCAAATAGGCTGGTAGGTTACGAGTATCTATGCAGTGGTAAAACTAGCTCATTTGTCAGTGAAAACGTGAGGGGCAAATACATTGACATACCATTGTTTCTAATTAAACAAGGAGTACATTACATTCTGAAAACCTAC
Source organism: Pholidichthys leucotaenia (assembly GCA_020510985.1). NCBI lineage: Eukaryota > Metazoa > Chordata > Actinopteri > Cichliformes > Pholidichthyidae > Pholidichthys > Pholidichthys leucotaenia. Next base: position 40,928,309 of record CM035844.1, on the reverse strand, counting down.
ACTACCGTTCAAAAGTTTGGGGTCACTTAGAAATTTCCTTAGTTTTGAAAGAAAAGCACTTTTTTTCAATGAAGATAACTTTAAACTAATCAGAAATACACTCTATACATTGCTAATGTGGTAAATGACTATTCTAGCTGCAAATGTCTGGTTTTTGGTGCAATATCTACATAGGTGTATAGAGGCCCATTTCCAGCAACTATCACTCCAGTGTTCTAATGGTACAATGTGTTTGCTCATTGTGTCAGAAGGCTAATGGATGATTAGAAAACCCTTGTGCAATCATGTTAGGTCTGCAATGCTGTAATTGCTGCAAATGGAGGATTCTTTGACGAAAGCAAAGTTTGAAGGAAAAAATTATTATTTCAAATACAAATCATTATTTCTAACCTTGTCAATGTCTTGACTATATTTTCTGTTCATTTTACAACTCATGGTGGTAAATAAGTGTGACTTTTCATGGAAAACACAAAATAATTGTCTGGGTGACCCCAAACTTTTGAACGGTAGTGTATTTCTAGGCGACCGGGAGTAATACTGTCTAACTAATCAAAATACAATACAGTGTGGCCGACACACATTGTGGGCTCACGTTGCCACAGAGACAGGACTGTATGTGTATTGTGGGGGTGTCACGTCTGCAAGGACACAAGGACTCGAATCTGCAGTAGATGACAAGGAAGTGCAAGATTTGTCTCTTTGTCCCACAGAAGATGCCCCGGAGGGGATTCCGGTTCATCAGGGGATGAGAGACAATGGGTGAAGCTTCAAAGGGATGCTTTGTAACTGTATGTTTACTGAAGACACCATGTGACTTGAATCCTGATGCTGGAAATGTATAAAAGGGGTGTTGAGATATGATTCTTCCTCTTTCATGCTTTGAGAATGCTAGGAGCTTGCGTTCTATCAAATAAAGCTGGTTTATGACTGAAACTCAGCCTCGTTATTTGAGCATGCTCCTACACTGGTGACATACGACGGAGAATGAGCAATGAGAATTCTTCCAAACCGGGCTCGGTGGAAGCCAGCCTGTTGGCCGCCTCCACGCTCCGGCTGCCCGTTTTCTGGCAGCACAGCCCGCGCTCATGGTTTAGCGCCATCGAGGCGCAGTTCAACCTCCGGAGAATCTCCAACGACGACACAAGATTCTACCACGTGGTAGCGACACTGGACAGCGACACGGTCCAGAGAGTGGAGGATTTGGTTAATCATCCACCAGACAGCGACAAGTACAGCGCATTGAAAGACGCGCTGATCAGCCATTTCACCCCCTCAGTCCAACAAAGAGCAGAGGGGCTCCTGGCGCTGACGGAGGCAGAAAACGATAGACCTGCGGACCTGATGGTGAAGATGCTGCAGCTCAAAGCCTCCGAGGATGGCGAATTCATTTTCGCCCACCTATTCCTTCGAACCCTACCACCAGCGGTGAGAGTGGCCCTGGCAGAGTCACCCCGATTGGCCAAGCGAGACTACCATGGGTTGAGCAAGGAGGCGCAGAAGTTGGTCGACGCCCACAAGTGGAACGCGGTTTCGGCCGCGGCGGCTAGTTCGGGAACGGCGTCCGGAGACAGCTTGGGTCCAGCGGCCGCGGCGCCAGACGCACCAACAATGGCGGTGACCGGAGCCAGACAACGCGGAGCGGAGAACGGCTCGTGCTTCTACCACCGCCGTTTTGCAGAGAGAGCGCACAGGTGCGTCCCACCGTGCAATTTTAAACGCCAGGACCGAGGGCCAGTAGCAGCCGCGACTCTCGGCAATGAGAACAGGCTGCTTTACCTGACGGATGCACGCTCGGGGAAACAGTTCCTCGTGGACACGGGCTCTCAGCTGAGCTTCGTCACACCCACCTACGCGGAACGGCTCTCGCCTTCTAAAGCCCCCTGGGTGTCAGTGTCAGCAGCGAACGGCTCCACGATTAAAACGTTTGGTGAGAGGACCATGCTTCTGTCCTTACAGGGCCGTTCATTTGAGTGGACATTTATTGTAGCAGCAGTCAGTTTCAACATGTTAGGGGCTGATTTTTTGTGCTCACATGGTTTATTGGTTGACCTTGCTAATAGACGTCTGATTAATGCACTGTCCTTTCATTCTATTCCCTGCACAGCTCGGGTGGCCCCGCCAACTGCACATGCCAGCGTCTCAGCCGCGGGTGGTAAGTTTCACACTCTGCTTGCTCAGTTTCCAGCACTCACAGTCCCCACTTTTTCAGCAACGGTGGCCAAACATGGGGTAGAACATTTCATAACAACCGCAGGCCCTCCCGTTTTTGCAAAAGCTCGGCGCTTGGACCCAGCTAAACTGGCCATCGCGCGCGAGGAGTTCACTAATCTGGAAAAACTAGGCATTGTTAGACGCTCCAAGAGCGCTTGGGCTTCGCCGTTACACATGGTCCCAAAGGCTGACGGCTCGTGGCGGCCTTGTGGCGATTTCCGCAGGTTGAACAACGTTTCAGCTCATGACCGCTACCCGATTCCGCACATTCAGGATTTTTCTGTTCATTTGGCGGGGGCGCGCATTTTTTCTAAAATAGACTTGGTGCGCGGCTATCACCAGGTTCCAGTGCGCGCGCAGGATGTACCCAAAACAGCGGTCATAACTCCTTTCGGCCTTTTTGAGTTCTTGCGCATGCCTTTTGGCCTCAAGGGGGCCGCGCAGACTTTCCAACGCATGATGGATGCAGTTTTACGCGACCTGCCTTTCGTGTTCGTTTATTTGGACGATATTTTGGTGGCCAGCACGTCCGAAGGCGAACATGAAAAACACCTCACAGCAGTTTTCCAGAGGTTGGCAGAGCACGGGTTAATAGTGAACCCAGCGAAATGCCAGTTTGGGGTGGCGCAGATTGATTTTTTGGGACATCGCGTTTCGGCAGAGGGAGCAGTTCCCCTTCCAAATAAAGTGCGTGCCATAACAGATTTCCCCCAACCTCAAACGGTTAAGGCGCTTCAGGAGTTTCTAGGGATGGTTAATTTTTACAACCGTTTCCTCCCAAGTGCAGCATGACTCATGCAGCCATTGTACACCGCGTTAAAAAAACAAAAGCCCGCAAATACAGTCGAATGGTCTCCGGAGCGGGAGCGCGCTTTCGCCCAGGTCAAATCAGCCCTGGCAAACGCAGTTTTGTTAGCGCACCCAGTTCCAACGGCCCGCATGGCGCTCACCACTGACGCTTCCGATGTAGCGGTGGGGGCGGTAGTTGAACAGTTTGTGGCAGGTACCTGGCAACCCCTCGCGTTTTTCAGCAGGACTTTGCGTGATAGTGAACGGAAATACAGCGCGTTTGACAGGGAGCTTTTGGCCCTACACTTGGCCATTCGTCATTTTCAGTTCTGGTTAGAGGGGCGACGTTTCACCGCTTTTGTGGATCATAAACCGCTAACGTTTGCGATGGCCAAAATTTCGGAACCCTGGTCAGGCCGGCAACAAAGGCAACTAGCCGCAATATCGGAGTTCACTACTGATATTCAGCATGTCGCGGGTAAGCACAATGTGGTGGCAGACTGCCTCTCGCGTGCGGTAGCACCGCCAAGCCCCATAGGGGCAGACTCTGTAGCCATGGCCGCGGGCCCGGGCAGCGACGCGGGAGCGCGCGCAGCCCCGGTCTGTGTTGGGTTAGATTATGCTGCCATGGCTGCGGAGCAGGTTAACGACGCGGACGTGCGCGCGCTCCAGTCTGGACCAACAGGGTTAAGGCTGGAGCACAGGGTGCAACAAAACGGTATGCCCCCGCTAATCTGCGATGTCTCCACGGGACGGCCCCGCCCTGTGGTGCCAACCGCGTGGCGTCGCCGTGTTTTTGACTTGGTCCATTCTCTCGCGCACCCAGGGGTGCGTGCATCGATCAAATTGGTGGGGGAGAAATTTGTTTGGCCCGGGTTGCGCAAACAGGTTAAGGAATGGGCAGCAGCCTGCGTAGCGTGTCAGCGAGCCAAAATACACAGACACACTAAGGCCCCGTTAGAACCTTTCCACATCCCCGCTAAGCGTTTTGATCATGTGCATATTGACCTGGTCGGCCCGCTTCCATTATCACACGGGCACACACATGCGATTCCTCTGACATCAACCACAGCGGAAGAAGTTGCGCGAGCATTTTTAGCAGCGTGGGTTGCGCGTTTTGGTGTACCGTCAGACATAACGTCCGACAGGGGTCCCCAATTTATTTCCGAGCTATGGTCATCGATGGCCCGCAGCTTGGGGGTGAAGATTCATCGCACCACCGCGTATAACCCCCAGGCTAATGGTTTATGCGAACGCTTTCACAGATCATTGAAAGCAGCCCTCAGAGCGTCGCTGACGGATACAAATTGGGTAGACAAACTTCCATGGGTCTTATTAGGGTTGCGTTCTGCACCTAAGGAAGATTTGCACGCTTCCCCGGCTGAATTGGTGTTCGCTCAACCGCTCCGTTTGCCCGGGGAATTTCTTCCCGATAATCCCGCACCTAATGGCCTCCCCGCTCAGCTGTGGCAGAGCGGCTCAGGAGCAAACACGCTCCCTGGCCCAGTCCATCACAGTTTCCCACACGTTTTTGTGCCCAAGGCTCTAAAAAATGCAGAATTTGTTTTTGTGAAACATGACGCCCAGCGCCCCAGTTTGCGGCCGTTTTACGATGGACCGTTTCGAGTGCTGGAGACCGGGCAGAAGCATTTTCTGCTAGATTTAGGGGGCAGACGGGAGCTGATTTGCATTAACAGGCTCAAACCCGCTTTGTTCTGGCTGATGAGGGAGTGCAGCTCGCGAGGCCCCCCCGCCGGGGCAGGCCGCGGAAACGACAGTCTCCAAAGTCTTCACAGAAAGGTGCTAACAGCTTTAATCCACAGGTGCAGAGAGATGTTGCAGAGGCAGCCAAGCCAAGTTGCAGCAGATTCGGCAGAAGGTTAAAACCTAGGCAGTTGGTGGATTGATTAGCGATGTATGGAGTGCTTTGTGTCTTTCTTTCTTTTTTTCTTTTTTTATGCCATACAGGTTCTGCCTTACTAGACGTTTGGGGGGGGGGTAGTGTGGCCGACACACATTGTGGGCTCACGTTGCCACAGAGACAGGACTGTATGTGTATTGTGGGGGTGTCACGTCTGCAAGGACACAAGGACTCGAATCTGCAGTAGATGACAAGGAAGTGCAAGATTTGTCTCTTTGTCCCACAGAAGATGCCCCGGAGGGGATTCCGGTTCATCAGGAGATGAGAGACAATGGGTGAAGCTTCAAAGGGATGCTTTGTAACTGTATGTTTACTGAAGACACCATGTGACTTGAATCCTGATGCTGGAAATGTATAAAAGGGGTGTTGAGATATGATTCTTCCTCTTTCATGCTTTGAGAATGCTAGGAGCTTGCGTTCTGTCAAATAAAGCTGGTTTATGACTGAAACTCAGCCTCGTTATTTGAGCATGCTCCTACAACATTCAATTAAAACAAAGTGCATGTGGTATATGAAAGCATTGTCACTTCAGCTTTTTTTTTTTTTCAAACAAACATATAGAACATTATAACCAGACTAGAGTCCAAAAATGTGAACTGGAGAGTCTCTAGTGCAAACATGAACTACCACAATTGGCTCACTCAGTAACCCAGTCCCCGTAACGGTCCGGTCCTCTGCGCCGACGTTTGGGCCGTGACACGTGCTGAGCCTGATGGCGTGGTTCTCCCACCGCACCCCCACCATGGCCAAATATCACATGGGAAGGAGTGGGTGGAAGAGACCCGATCACATTGGGGGCATTAGCAGGTGGAGTGGACGGCCGGGAACTGCTGGGGCCATCACTGGAGGCGGTAGCGAACAGGTTGTACAGGCTGAGGTCCTGGTCTGCTGGGTCCCCGTCCACAGCCGGTGGCAAATTGAGCGGGGCTGCTGAATGGCGTGAACAAATCCTCTCCATCAACAGGTGTGCCCGCGCAGCTCTCATCACACAGAAATGGGCCACAATGTCCACACTTCGTCTCAGCCCGACATTCATGAGCCCTTACAGCACCTCGTCTGCATTCCTGACGATTAGCAAGCGACATGAACGAGTTTGAGTAGTTAGTTTCTTGTCTGTAGATATCGGCGGGATAGTGAGCGGCCGCCATGTCTCATTAGCTTAGCTGCCATCACAGTCACTCGGCCCAGCTGCCGCTGTCCTTTTCGTTCGGTACTCACCACCCTCTTAACAACGTGAGAGTCCCTTCGTGGTCGCCAGCGTTAACCGTTCCTGCCTCTCGTCTCCTAACCGTGGTTGGGGGACGCAGGGGAGATCCGTCTTCTCCAGGGCCGGAGGCGCCTTTCTTCCTCCGGGGTCAACTCCCGAGTAAAACCTCACTCTTGTTAAGCAGGAGATATGGTGGTACACAGAGGCACAGGCCGTACTGCTGAAGCGTTGGGGCTTTATTTCCCGACTGCACTGCTATTAACAACCATTTCTACCTGCTCCGGTCACCTCGCTCTCTGTCTCTCATCCGCCCAAAATCATACACACCGTTCACTCGTCGGGGCCATTCCACACACCCCTGGGGCGCGCCTCGGCTGCGCGCACGCACTCACTCACGTTCACGCACTGAGCTGTCCTTTCTAAACACCTGCATTAGGCACATCTTACAACAGATAAATAGAATGAAAAAATTTTTTGTAAATAACCATTTTGGTCACATCTTACTCAGGCATATCTCAAAGTGCATAAAAACTCAATACTGTTAGTAGCTTTAACATTTGTTTCCCTTTTGAAATAAAATGTACTGTATCCTGGTCATAACTGACCTTGGCATGTCACAAAGTGCATTTAGCTGAATAAAAAATGAACTGTCAAACACTTCAGTGCACAAACCCCCCAAGAAAAGATTGATAACATTAACAAACATTGCACATCCACCATTGTGGTTTGTTTTGTATTAAATCACCCACATCTGTGAGTCATCATAGCAGTCTGTCATGGGCGACAATGACTGTTTCATTTAGGTCTGATCAGATTCCTCCACGCAGATCTGTCCTTAGCCTTCCGCTGCCAGGAACTCCTGTCTATGTCCAACTTCTTCAAGTTTCTTTTTACAGTGTCTTTAAATCTGAACCTTGGTCAACCCTGATTGCGTTTGCCCTCGCATAACTGTGAGTACAGTAACTGCCGAGGGAGACACTGGTGGTCCATCCTCTCAACATGTCCAAGCCATCTCAGGTTCATCTGTATTAGCATGTCCTCCACTGATGGTAGACCAGCTCGTTTCAACACTTCTCTGTTGGTTATCTTGTCTTTCCATGAGATGTTCATTATGGCTCGAAGGTGTCTCATCATGTACGCGTGGAGTTTCTTCACCTGCACTCTGTAGACAGTCCAAGTTTCAGCACCGTACAATAGAGTAGCCAGTACTGTCACTCTGTACACTTTGCATTTCACACGGATAGACACATGTCGATTGTTCCACAGTCTCTCCCTCAAGTTTCCAAACACAGCACTTGCTCTTCCCATTCTGAAAGATAGTTCATCCTCCAGCCTAGCATTCTCTGAAACAGTGCTACCTAGGTACTTCAAGGTCTTGCACTTGACTAGTGGCTCTGTACCAATGCTGATCTCTTCTGGTAGTGATGTTGATAATTGAAACTTTGGTGGTTGATAAAGGCACTCTGTCTTCTTGATGTTGATTTGGAGGCTGAATTGGCTAGCTACTCTTGCAAATTTCTCCACTAAAGATTGCATATCTTCCACGTTGTGTGCAACTAGAGCACTGTCGTCGGCAAAGAGCATTTCTCTTACTACCTTTATGGATGTCTTACGCTTGGCTTTAAACTGTGCCACATTGAACAAGTCTGCTTCTTTCCTTGTTTGAATGTACACTCCTTCTGAAGTGTCTTTGAAGGCCACCTCAAGCATGGCTGCCAGATATAGCGAGAAGAGTGTAGGCGCCAGCACACACCCTTGTTTCACCCCATTGCGTACTAAAAAGTCTTTAGATACTGAACCACTCATTGCCACATTTGCTTGCATACCTGTATGGAGTGCCTCGATCAGGCTGACAAACTTCTCTGTACAGCCATATTTCTTGAGTACCTGCCAAAGTCCTTGTCGCGAAACAGTATCGAAGGCTTTACTGAAGTCTATGAAAACTACATAAAGCGGCATGTTCTGTTCGATACACTTTTCTTGAACCTGTTTCAAGCAGAAAATCATGTCCATTGTGCTTCTTCCACTTCTAAAGCTGCACTGGGTTTCTGGTAGTACATTCTGCGAGATGTGTTTATTGAGTCTGTTCAGTAGTACACGTGAGAGAATCTTACCAACAGTGGCTAGCAGTGATATACCTCGGTAATTTCCACAGTCTTTCCTGTCACCTTTCTTGAACAAAGGTACAATACTTGCATCCTTCCAGTCTTGAGGTACTTTCTGGGCATCCCATATCTCTTGGATGAGCTTGTACAGGCAGTTGGTCAGCTGAATATCACCAAATTTCCACACTTCTGCTGGAATTCCATCCCTTCCTGGAGCTTTACCATCCTGTGTTGTTCTGATAGCTGCCATTAGTTCATCAAAATTTGGTGGTTCATCCAGACTTGATACAGCTGGTCGCTGCACTAGAGCTTCTTTAGCCTCTTCAGTGAGATCTCCAGGGTTGTTTAGTAGTTGGTCAAAGTGGTCTGCAAATCTGTCCAGGATTTTGTCTTTCTCCTGCAAAACCGTTTCACCATCCATAGCCTTTAGTTGGATCAATCCTCTTGGTTTAGGGCTGTAGATTTCTCTCAAACCTGTGAAGACTGTTTTCATGTCCTTCCTGTCTGCTGCAGTTTGAAGTTCCTCCGCTTTTTCATCCCACCAGTTGGACTTCATCTCTTAGGTGTACTTCTGTAGCTCACTCTGAGCCTTTGAATATTTCTTCTTCTTCGACCTTGTGTTACACTGTAGGTTTTCCTGCCTAGCTGTATTCCTCGCTTCCAGTAGTTTCTTCAGGTGTTCATCATGCTCATCAAACCAATCTTGATGTTTCCTCTCAGGGTGGCCTAATACATCACTCGCAGTCTGATACACCGTATCCTTCAGTGTTGCCCATTTCTCTTCTATGTCATTCTCTGAGTTGTTGCTGGCCCAGTCTTTCAAGTTTTCATCCATTTCCTGTGTAAGTTCTTCCTGCTTCTTTTGGCCTTTCAGTGCACTAGTGTTTAGCTTCTGTGGTGGCTTTGCACCCGTTCTGCAGTGCTGTTTTTGTCTCCAAATCCTTAATCTAGATCTCAGCATAACATGATCAGTACCACAGTCCGCACCTCTCATTGCTCTGGTGTCCAATACATCCCTTATGTCTCTCTGCCTGACTATGATGTAGTCTAATAAGTGCCAGTGCTTGGATCTTGGGTGCATCCATGTCTTCTTGTGTGTGTCCTTGTGCTTAAATAGAGTGTTGGTTATCACAAGGTTGTACTCTGAACACAGTGCAAGTAGAAGTTCTCCATTAGCATTGCACTTGCCTACTCCATGACTGCCTAGCACTCCTTTCCATTTCTCAGTGTCCGAACCAACTCTGGCATTAAAATCTCCAACGAGTATCAGCCTGTCATCAGTCGGTACACACCTGATAGTCTCACGTAACTCACTGTAGAACTCTTCCTTCATCTCCTCTGTGTTGGTCATTGTTGGGGCATATACACTGATGAGTGTGGCATACATCTTCCGCTGTAGTGGGAGTCTCATAGTCATTATCCTGTCGTTGATTGGCACCGGTTCCTCATCAAGCATTGCTGCTATCTCCTTTCTAACTGCAAAGCCCACTCCTGCTTCTCTCCTTTCTTGAGTTGATCTCCCATTCCAAAAAAAGATGTACCCATGGTCTTCCAAGCTGTCATATCCAGGCAATCTTGTTTCACTAAGTGCAGCTATGTCTACATTGTACCTGTTCATTTCCAGGGCCACAAGCGCAGTCTGTCTTTCTGGGTGCTGTGATGTTGTTCTGTCCAACAGAGTGCGTACATTCCATTCTGCTACACACAAGGCTGCTGTTTTCCTCTTCTTTTGTCTTCCTGCTCCTAGCTTACTTTTCGCTGCCTGTCGGAGTGTGAACAGATCAGCGCGGACCTAGTAAGCCCGGGCGACATCCGAACCGGTATAAGTTGCTTTCTGATTGACCATTTCATGAAACTGCTTGCAAAGTATTTGTGTACTGCTAGCTTTTGCTGGACTAGCAGCACATTCTTGGCAGATAAAGGTATTATCAGTGGCAAGGACAAGCCAAGGCAAACTGACTCCAGTATCTGTTGCAGTGACTGACCAGATGATAGGTTTGTTTATCTCCGCTCTTTGTGTAGTGCATGTCACAATGCACCGACTGGCACAGTCCACCACAGACCTTGCGACAGATGTGTTTATCTGCCAGGATGTCCAGTCTCACCCCGTGTAACTGGGAGTGATCCACCACAGACCTGTGGCAGATATTGTTTTTAGTTCTGCCAGGATGCCCTGTTTCACCCTCCACGCCCTTGGAAGGGCGGGGATGCTGGTTGAGTCGCCGACGGCCCGACCCATGAGACAGGTAGTACCGGTTTTCATGGTTATCCAGTAGCAAGCAAGCCAATGCCTGACCTGGCAAAAAGCCACTACCATACCTGTCTATAGTTCCATAATCCTGGGCTATTTTTATTTTTATTTCAGTTGTGTGTTTAATTGTGTGTTCTGTAACTGTATTTTATCTTATCCTTCTCTCTAACTTTATTGTGCAGTAGCGTGGTGGAGCACCCACAAGTTTGTTGTACTGTACAATGACAATAAACCTATTCTATTCTATAATATATCCCCTTAAATGTAAATTATATTTAAAAAAAACCATCAGCTTCTTGTCATGCTGAAATGATTTCATGCTGGTGTACACAACTGCTGAATCTTTGTTAGCCAGTTCTGGGTTCAGACTTTACCGACTTTCTGTGACATATTTGCCCATCAGTGTTGCCACTGACAACGAAAGCAATCCTACCGCGAATTAATGCCATCACATTTCTCTGTGTAGAGCAACAGAGAAAAGGCATGAATACACAACATGGCTTACCAAACACACAAGAAAAACACTACTTCTCCGTATACATTTTTTTCATAATGAGGGATAAAATTAAATTCAAAGGCTTCCTACTGATACCTCAGACAGGTCTCCATTCTTCAGGTGAGCTCGGGCCATGCTGTCCAGCCAGGTGTGCCTCAGCTCAGGAGTGCTGGCGTAAGACCAGACCAGGCTATACTGAAGGTCCAGCAGCATCTCTGGGTCTTTCTCGTGCTCCCGCATCTAGGCCGTAGCCATGAGTACAGTGCGAATCCTCTTTGTTAAACCCTTCACTTCTGAAGGGAAGGATGTGGACTATGCCAAACACAGGAATTAGAATAACACAACATAATTCACGGTTGTAGCATATACAGTAGACCTGCTCCCGTGTGAAAATGAACGACATCAAATATAACAATAAAAATGCTTAAAGTGTGGTACAAGAGTCTACAACCTATGGCTCTTCAGCTCATGATCAGAAGTTTTGGCTTAAAAAAATCAAATACAATAAAAATACAAACATCAAATTTATGAGAATAAAGTTGGAATCTCTAGAAAAATTGTTTCCCAATTCTGGAATTCTGCTGGAAGTTTCTTCCTGTTAAAAGGGAGTTTTTCCTCTCCACCATCGCCAAGTGCTTGCTCACAGGGGATCGCCTGATTGCTGGGGTCTTTCTGCAATTGTGGGGGTTTCCCCTAAAGTTGAAAGTACTATGAGATGACTTGTTGTGAAATGGCACTATATAAATAAAGTTGAATTGAATAACAACTAATGTGTAAATTTATAGGAAATACAATGGAAATTTACAAGGAAAAAACAAATTTAAATGAAAAATGTCACAAATTTTGGGACATTTTAGGGAAAAATGCAGGAAATTTACAAAAGTTACAGAATTTAAGAGAAAAAAGACAAAAAAGCAAAACAAAGTCAATTTATAAGGAAAAAGTGAAAACAGATGGCTGCAGAAGCATAGCATTAGCACCTTTCAGCTTCACTGGAGTGAGACAAAAACTGTATTAGAAGATGTAAATTCATGAGGAAAAAAGTCCCAAACTGAACTTGCATATTTAGGAGAGAGAGAGAAAAAAACCAACCTTTTACTAAAGTTGGTAAGATAGTTAAAGCTTATAAGTTGGATGTTTTATCTTCAGTTTCAGGCTCAAACATGTCTTGGTGGGTCCATGCACATACTTACATACTTACATACATACTGCTGAAAACTGGCTCAAATATCTGTTTCCAAATCAGAGATTACTGCTCCCTGTTACAACTTGCCACTCATTAGCGGCGCCAGCTGAGCGCACACCTGCACCTCGTCAGCGGCGGAGTATATAAGCCGCTCTGCCCTGGGCTTCGGCCTGAAGCCGTCTGATCCCTTCGGCTACTTGCTGCAGAGAAACCCCCTCGCCTAACAGCAAGATCTCTCACGTAAACTACCCACTACTTGTGTTTCAGTCTTCCCCTGTGCACAGGTGGACCTTTCCCGGCGGCGGACCCCGCCCCCACATCACCACCTCGCGGCTGCTGTCAGGTGCATCGTCAGGTCTCTGTCTTCCAGACCCTCCCTTGTGTGTGCCTGCCACCTGCCCTGCCAAGTAAGCCAACTAACCTTTCACCTCCTGCTGTATTGGTTTGGTGCCCGTCACCTTCTCCCTGTGTTCTCTTCCCAGGGTTGTCTGGCTATATGGTTTCGTTCCTCCGTGCCTGACGCTGACGTCCACCACCAGTACATCCACATTCCACAGACATGCATCCACACACACACTTGTTGTTAAATAAACTGTTAAACCTATTCTGAGCCTGCGTGTGTGTCTCACGCGCCGTCCTACCATCTTTGAGGCTCAAATAGATTTGATAGTTTATCAACAACAGGTGATGTTGAATCAATTATCTAAGATTACTGGCCGGTTAGACCGCCTGGACCCCCATCAGCCGTTCCCCCCGGCTCATCAGGGAGGCGCAGCCCCTGCTGCTCCAGCGGCCGTCCAGCCTGCTCCGGGTGACCCAGCCCGACTCACTCCTATCCCGACCCCCGCCCGCTTTAGCGGTAAGCTCGGTGGAGCGCGGGGGTTTATTATGCAGTGTGAGTCGGTATTCCTGCGCGTCCTCGGGGATTTTCCCTCAGACCACAGCCGAATTGGCTTCATAGGAAACCTCCTGGAGGGTCGTGCGCTCACCTGGGCTTATGCCGTAATGGCGAAGCCCAGCTACGCCACCCTCACCTATGGCCAGTTCATTAAACTATTCCTGGAGGTCTTTGATCACTCTCGTTTTGAGTGTCCAGGTCGATCGCCTCCTCAGCCTTCAGCAGGGGAGCCGATCGGCCGCCGATTACGCCATTGACTTCCGGGTTACAGCGGAGGAGGTTGGCTGGGAGGAACGCGCCCTCTGTGGCATCTTCCTCCGCAGTTTAAACGCTGGTCTGAGGGATGAACTGGCTGGTCGCGATCTCCCTGGAACGTTTGCAGAGCTAATCTCTCTCACCATCAGCTTGGATAACCGGCTGCGTGAGCGCGCCTCGGAGCGGAAGTTGCCTTCTTGCTCGCGGGTTGCCTCGTCATGCTTGTCCCAAGCTCGCCCCCTGGCGTTTCCACCATCGGAGGTCTCCGAGGAGTCAGGACCTACAGTGACGGGCCAGGCAAAGCTTCCCCTTGCGGAGAAACAACGCCGCCGTGAGTTGGGTCTCTGCATGTATTGCGGAGACAACCAGCACATTGTGGAGCATTGCCCGGAGAAGCCCAGACGGGGAGGTCCGCGAATTACTGTAGGGAGCTTCGCGGACGCTAACCGGTCAACCCCCCTCACTCATTTGTCGCTGCCCATCCGTTTTTGCCACAACACCACTGGGCATCCCACTCACGCACTGGTGGACTCAGGCGTGGAAGGCAGCTTTATTTCACAAAGCCTGGCAACCCGATTGGGCATCCGTTGCCAGCCCCTCAAAACTCCTCTCACCCTCATTAATCTCTCCTGCGCATCTCTGGGAAAAGTGACCCATCGGACCAATCCCGTCTCTGTCATCGTCTCAGGAAATCACCGGGAGGAGATCTCCTTTTACATCTTGCCCTCCGCTGTGTCACCTGTGATTCTGGGTTATCCGTGGCTCCGCCTCCATAATCCCGTCCTGGATTGGAGGACCGGGAAGGTAATAGCCTGGAGCACCTTCTGCATGAGCACCTGCCTCCAATCCGCTGCCTGTTCGCCATCCTCTCCTCCCGTGGTCAAGGATGCCGCGCCTCCGGACCTCTCCTTGGTGCCCGTGGAGTTTCACGACCTGGGCGCGGTCTTCAGTAAGTCCAAGGCAATGCCCCTCCTCCACACAGGCCTTACGACTGCACCATAAACCTCCGCCAGGGGGCGCCGCTCCCTTCGGGACGCCTCTACAGCCTGTCAGCACCGGAGAAGGAGGCCATGAACTCATACCTCAAGGAATCTCTCAGCGCAGGTATTATTCGCCCGTCATCATCGCCATTAAGTGCAGGGTTCTTCTTCGTGGGCAAGAAAGACGGCTCGCTTTGTCCGTGCATCGACTTCCGAGCCCTAAACGACATCACGGAGAAGGATCGTTACACCCTGCCCCTGATGGACACTGCCTTCCACTCCCTCCAGGGGGCGACCTGGTTTACCAAGCTGGATCTCCGCAGCGCGTACCACCTCGTCCGGATCCGGGAGGGGGATGAATGGAAAACAGCCTTCCGTACCCCGAACGGCCACTTTGAATACCTGGTCATGCCGTTCGGGTTGACCAACGCTCCAGCCGTCTTTCAGCGCCTGATAAATGATGTTCTCCGGGATTTCATTGGCCTGTTTGTGTTCGTTTACCTGGATGACATTCTTATCTTCTCCAAGTCCAGGGACGAGCACCAGGTGCATGTGAGACGGGTCCTGCAGAGGCTACTGGAGAATCGGCTATACGTGAAGGCAGAGAAGTGCGAATTCTATGCCAAGAAGACGTCATTTCTCGGGTTTGTCATCTCCCATGACCAGGTGCTTCCAGACCCAGCCAAAATTAAAACGGTGGTAGATTGGCCGACTCCCTCGTCTAGAAAGCAGGTGCAACAATTCGTCGGCTTTGCCAACTTCTACCGCCGCTTTGTGCCCAACTTTGGAGCCATCGTCGGCCCTCTGACCCGTCTCACCTCCCCTAAAACCCGGTTCCAATGGACTGAAGAGGCCGCGGCAGCCTTCCAGGCGCTGAAGGCGGAATTTTCATCCTCCCGGGTCCTCAGCCAGGTCGACCCCTCTTTGCAGTGCATCGTGGAGGTCGACGCCTCGGATACGGGGTGGGGGCGGTGTTGTCTCAGCGGTCACCGGCTGATGGGGTCAAACGGCCTTGTGCCTTCTTCTCCCGGCGCCTGTCCCCGGCGGAGCGCAACTACGACGTGGGGGACAGGGAGCTTCTTGCCATCAAGCTCGTGCTCCAAGAGTGGCATCACTGGCTGGAGGGGGCCGCCCTGCCTTTCGTGGTGTTAATGGACCACAAGAATCTGGAGTACTTAAGGACTGCCAAGCGCCTGAACGCCCGCCAGGCCCGTTGGTCTCTGTTTTTTGCCAGGTTCCGTTTCACCATCACATTCAGGCCGGGCTCCAAGAACAGTCTCCCTGACGCCCTCTCCAGGCAATTCGCCCCTGAAGATTCGGGGGACGCGGTTCATACCATCCTGCCCAGGTCGTGCATCGTGGGAGCCGTTACTTGGGAGATCGAGGATAAGGTCCGAAAGGCGCAGGAATCAGAACCGGATCCAGGCGGTGGACCGGAGGGGAGGCTCTACGTTCCGTCCTCCGTTCGGGGGGAGGTCATCCATTGGCTCCACACATCCAAGCTAGCCTGCCATCCTGGGACCTCCCGTATGATTGACCTGCTCCAACGCTCCTTTTGGTGGCCGGGGTTACGCAAGGACGCTGCCCGCTACGCCCGGGCCTGCCCCGTCTGTGCCACCAGTAAATCTGGCAACTCTCCTCCTGCGGGTTTGCTCCAGCCCCTCCCCGTCCCTAGTAGGCCCTGGTCGCACATCGCATTAGACTTCGTCACTGGCCTCCCCGTCTCTAACAACTTTGACACTGTCCTGACCATCGTCGACCGGTTCTCCAAGGCTGCCCATTTTGTGCCATTACGGGGGCTACCCTCTGCCTTGGAGACGGCAGACCTTCTCGTCCAGCACGTGGTCAGGCTGCATGGGATACCAGAATCAGAATCAGAATCAGAATCAGAATCAGGTTTATTGCCATTGTTCATGTAGTACACAAACTAGGAATTTGTCTCGGTACAATGCTGCAACATTAAACATGATAAGATAAGAGAAATAAACTATACATGTAATAAAGTGTAGGATAAGATTAAGTGATACTGGTCAACAGTTAAAATATATATTAGCCAGCAGCAGATACTGTGGAGAACTATATAGTGCAGTCGGTAATGCAGGAAGAAAACAGTGATGATTGACATGAGTCTGGTTGAGCTGCTGTACATGGTGCACGAGAGTCACTTAGTATTCAGCAGTCTAATGGCAGAGGGGAAGAAGCTGCTCATGTGACGGGAGGTTTTAGTCTGGATGGACCAAAGTCTTCTACCAGAGGGGAGGGGGGCAAACAGTACGTGACCAGGGTGTGAGGGATCGGCTATGATCCGGCCAGCACGCCTCCGGGTCCTGGAGATGTACAGATCCTGGAGAGATGGGAGCTTGCAGCCGATCACCTTCTCAGCAGTGCGCACGACGCGCTGCAGCCTTAGTCTGTCCCTGGCAGTGGCTCCTGCGTACCACACGGTTATGGAGGTGGTGAGGATGGACTCGATGATGGCTGTGTAGAACTGCACTAACATCTTGGTGGGTAGCTTGAGCTTCCTCAGCTGCCGCAGGAAGAACATCCTCTGCTGGGCTTTTTTGATGAGTGAGCTGATGGTCAGCTCCCATTTGAGGTCCCTGGTGATGGTAGTGCCTAGGAAGCGGAAGGAATCAGCAGTGGTGATGGGAGAGCCTGAGAGGGTGAGGGGGGGCAGAGGAGTAGTGACTTTCCTGAAGTCTACAATCATCTCCACTGTCTTCAGAGCGTTCAGCTGCAGGTTGTTATTGCTGCACCAGGACGCCAGCTGGGCCACCTCTCTCCTGTAGGCGGACTCGTCGCCGTTGGAGATGAGCCCGATGAGGGTGGTGTCGTCCGCAAACTTGATCAACTTGACAGACTGGTGGCTGGAGGTGCAGGAGTTGGTGTAAAGGGAGAAGAGTAGGGGGGAAAGTACACAGCCCTGGGGTGATCCGGTGCTGATGCTAGTATAGTCTGAGACAGTCTTTCCCAGCCGCACATGCTGCCTCCGGTCCGTCAGGAAGTCGATGATCCACCTGCAGAGGGAGTCAGGCACGTTGAGCAGGGACAGCTTGTCCCGGAGCAGAGCGGGGCGGATGGTGTTGAATGCGGAGCTGAAGTCCACAAACAGGATCCTGGCGTAGGTTCCCGGGGAGTCCAGGTGCTGCAGGATGGAGTGGAGGGCCAGGTTGACTGCATCGTCTACAGACCTGTTGGCTCGGTAGGCAAACTGCAGCGGGTCCAGGAGAGGGGTGGTGATGGACTTGAGGTGGGACAGGACCAGGCGCTCAAAGGACTTCATGACTACAGAGGTGAGCGCTACAGGTCTGTAGTCATTAAGTCCAGTGATCCGTGGCTTCTTGGGGACAGGGATGATGGTGGAGGATTTGAGGCAGGATGGCACGTGGCATAACTTAAGGGAGGTGTTAAAAATGTCTGTGAATACAGGAGCCAGCTGTTTCGCACAGAGTCTCAGGGTGGAGGGAGACACGCCGTCCGGGCCGGGGGCCTTGCGCGGGTTCAGTCTGGAGAACTGTTTGAGCACATCCTGCTCACTGATGATAAGGGGAGGGGGGGAGGTGGGGGGGGGTGCCTTAAATGAAGTAGGGAATGTGGAGGCTGT
This sequence comes from Pholidichthys leucotaenia, assembly GCA_020510985.1. Classification (NCBI taxonomy): domain Eukaryota; kingdom Metazoa; phylum Chordata; class Actinopteri; order Cichliformes; family Pholidichthyidae; genus Pholidichthys; species Pholidichthys leucotaenia. The sequence continues at coordinate 40,910,406 of CM035844.1, read as the reverse complement.
GGAGCTGGAGGGAGGGGGGGAGTTGGACACAGATGACGAGGTGTCAAAACGGGCATAGTGTTGGGACAGTCTCTGACAAAGGGCTTTGTCATCCTGACCTTTAGGAGCCTGAGGCCGATAGTTGGTGATCTGCCTCAGTCCTCTCCACACGGAAGCCGAATCATTAGCAGTGAACTGCTGCTGGAGTCTCTCTGAGTACACAGATTTAGCCCTCTTCAGCTCTCTGTTAAACCGGTATTTAACCTCCCTGTAGCAGTCCCTGTCTCCATTTTTCAGCGCTGCTTCCTTCTCCTTCCTGATCTGTCTGAGCTTAGCTGTGAACCAGGGTTTGTCATTAGAGTAACTCACCCTGGTGCGTGATGGAAGAATGTTCTCTTCACAAAAGTGGATATATGAGTTCACAGTGTCCGTGTACTCATCCAGATCATGCGTGGCTCCTTTAAGCATGCCCCAGTCAGATATTTCCATGCACGTTTCCAGCTTCTCCTCAGCATCACTGGTCCGTATCTTCGTAGTGCTCACAACAGGTTTAGTGAGCTTCAATCTCTGTCTGTATGTGGGAATGAGGTGAACCATCACGTGATCAGATAATCCCAGCGCAGCTCGAGGGACAGCGCGATATGTGTCTTTCACTGTGGTGTAACAGTGATCCAGTGTGTTTAATCCTCTGGTGGGGCATTTAATAAACTGTTTGTAGCGGGGGAGATCGTGGCTCAGATTGCACTGATTAAAGTCGCCAGCCACAATAATCAGCGAGTCTGGAAAACTCCGCTCTGTGTGTTGAATGTGATCCGCGAGCACGCGCTGAGCTTCGCGCGTGTCCGCGTCGGGAGGGGCGTACACAGCGATCATTATGAAAGAAGCAAACTCCCGCGGGGAATAGAAGGGCTTGCAATTGATAACAAGAAATTCCAAGGCAGGAGAACAGTGTTTGGAAATTACCGTTACATCAGAGCACCAGCTACAGTTGATGTAGAAGCAGACACCGCCTCCTGTGGTCTTGCCGGAAAGCTCTGTGTCACGATCAGCACGGAAGAGCTGGAAGCCGTCGAGGCGCAGCGCGCTGTCCGGTATATTTTCCCGGAGCCAGGTCTCAGTAAAGCAGAGGACAGCTGAGGAGGCGAGGTCCTTAAAACGCATCAGCAGTCTCAGTTCATCCACCTTGTTAGAGAGAGAGTTGGTATTGGACAGAAATATGCCAGGCAGCGCCGTTCGCGAGCCTCTCCTGCGAAGTCGTACGAGAGCGCCCGCTCGTCTTCCTCTCTTCCGCCGTCTCACTTTCCGAGCCAAACAATAAACCAGATCGGCGGCAGGGGCTAGAAAAACTGGGAGGAGGTCCGTGGGGGTCAAAGTCCTGATATTTAAAAGTTCTTCACGGGTATAAGTGCAAGCAGACACACAATTGACAAACAAAAACAAACAAAGAGCGCAGCGAAGCACCATGTCGACCGCTGTGGGTGCCATCTTGGATCGAGTGTGACCACGTCAGCTGGTCCCCGGTCGGAGACCAGCTGACGTGGTCTCCGACCGGGGTCCCCGGTTCGCCTCGGACGTCTGGCAGAGTTTCTGCAGGACAATAGGAGCCCAGGTAAGCCTCTCCTCCGGCCATCACCCCCAATCTAACGGGCAGTGTAAGCGGACCAACCAGGAGCTGGAGGCTGCTCTCCGTTGCGTCACTGCCTCGAAGCCTGCGTCCTGGAGCAAACATCTCGCCTGGGTTGAATATGCTCACAACACCGCTCGTTCTTCAGCCACAGGGATGTCCCCTTTCAAAGTGTCCCTGGGTTACGACCCCCCTTTATTCCCCTCGCTGGAGGACGAATCTGCAGTTCCCACGGTCCGGGCTCACCTCAGGCGGTGTCGCTCAATTTGGACAGCCGCGCGTAATACGCTTTTTCGCACAGCGGAGCGCAATAAGGCCACAGCGGATCGGCGAAGAAGACCTGCTTCTGCCTACCAGGTGGGCCAACCGGTCTGGATCTCCACGCAGGATGTCAGCCTGAAGGGTGAGAGGAGGAAGTTGGCGAAACGCTTCATGGGCCCATTCCCCGTCACCAAAGTAATCAACCCGGTGGCAGTGCGCATTGCTACTCCCCCCTCCCTCCGCATCCATCCCACCTTCCACGTCTCTAAGGTGAAACCGGTGGTGTCTGATCCCATCTGCCCTCCTCCTGCTGCACCGCCCGCGCCTCGGATGATTGATGGCCATCCGGCTTGGACTGTCTCGACCATCTTGGACTCCCGATGCCGGGGTCGCGGGCTACAGTATTTGGTGGACTGGGAGGGCTATGGTCCAGGGTGGAGGCAATGGGTCCGTTCCTCATTCGTATTGGATCGCTCTCTCATCACCGAGTTTCACCGGATGTACCCGAATAAACCATCGCCAGGAGGCGCTGCTAGAGGGGGGAGTACTGTTACAACTCGCCGCTCATTAGCGGCGCCAGCTGAGCGCACACCAGCACCTCGTCAGCGGCGGAGTATATAAGCCGCTCTGCCCTGGGCTTCGGCCTGAAGCCGCCTGATCCCTTCGGCTACTTGCTGCAGAGGAACCCCCTCGCCTAACAGCAAGATCTCTCACGTAAGCTACTCACTACTTGTGTTCCAGTCTTCCCCTGTGCACAAGTGGACCTTTCCCGGCGGCGGACCCCGCCCCCGCATCACCACCTCGCGGCTGCTGTCAGGTGCATCATCAGGTCTCTGTCTTCCAGACCCTCCCTTGTGTGTGCCTGCCACCTGCCCTGCCAAGTAAGCCAACTAACCTTTCACCTCCTGCTGTATTGGTTTGGTGCCCGTCACCTTCTCCCTGTGTTCTCTTCCCAGGGTTGTCTGGCTGTATGGTTTCCTGCCTCCGTACCTGACGCTGACGTCCACCACCAGTACATCCACATTCCACAGACACGCATCCACACACACACTTGTTGTTAAATAAACTGTTAAACCTGTTCTGAGCCTGCGTGTGTGTCTCCTGAGCCGTGCGTTATGCCACTCCCCTGCTCTGGTATGAAAAAACTTTGAAGTCCCTACCACCTGCTCTTACCTTCAGAAACATGCTTCCATAGTTCTTCTTCTAACTCTGAGCATGGTTAAGCTGCAAGTGATCCTGACTGCTTGACATATGACATGGTGTATTCATTCTCTAGTCTCAGACATCAAAATTAAGTCACATTTTAGCACAACAAGTTAGTCGACCCTATCTCTCTTTTTTGCCACTGTAACAATTGCTGGAAACAATGTAATATGACATAATTTTTGTACAAAAACACTGTAGCTACATGCTTAGAGACCAAAGTTGGGAAGAACGAAGTGTACAACTGACTAGAAAAGAAATAATGTTAAGAAATGCTAATAAATAGTATATTTATCACTACTGTTGATACACAGGGTTTGGGAACAGCCATGTTGAATTGTTGAACAAGATGAAAAACCGCCTTCACAGGCCCAAAACCTGAGTGGCTCTGGTTCAAGAAAGTAGTCGAGCCAACGCAAAACCAAAAAACAAACCTTTCTCCAGCACGGATAACAAATAGGAATGTCTGGACTGTAATGCTGTTGGAGAAGCAAGTTTTTCAGCTTAAGTGTTTAATTAATCTCTTGTGACACCCTGGTTATTTCCGTGGTTTAGCACAGACAGGTCCTTTAAAGTCCAGAGACTTCACATTAGTCATAGCATGATTCGATTTTGATGTCAAATTGGGAGCAGGGTATTTTAAAGAACGACACTGAACACAGAAGTGAATCGCAATCACATTTTCATGGTTTTGATGGTTCACAAACATTTAAAAATCAGCAGCTTCACAGTCTCAGACTTGCATTCTCACTGATATCATGGCTTTAAAGAGCCATCCACACCAAGCACGATAAAGATAACTATAAAATTACAATTTTAAAAATGGATGCTCAGTGCACAACAGGGGGAGGAGAAGGCAAAATGATTGGATGCATAAAGCAGTCCTCTGAAACATCTCTATGCATCCAAGTTGAAATTATTATTAATTCATATTATTATCGTCATTGGTGTGGACAGGCCTTAAGGCAGTGATGGGGGTTCACACTAATTTACTTGCCAACAGCTGTTGCGCTTTCCACCTTACCTTCATGGCCTTGTCACTGTTTGCAAAGTTGTTGATGATGGACAGAGACTCCTGGAAGCGTGAACTGCCAGTCAGAGCCACATCATGAGCCATGATGTGACATGAGCCACCATGAGCCAACATGAGCCACCGGAGTGGTGGCTCAGTTGGTAGAGCATTTCTGTTATAATATTTCTATATATTTATAGGGTTTTTTTAGAATTCTCTTCACCACCCAGACAGCAGGAAAAACCTCCCTTATTTTGAAATCCAAATGGTGGCACGTTTAGCTTGTCTGAAGGCTGTTGATGGATTAAAGTCATTGACTTCGTGAATTTTGGTCATCTTAACTTTCCAGGTACATAATATCCATCCATCCATCCATCCAGTGGGTTAAAACCACCATAAATTCCTCCACTGCTTACATATCTCTTCTGCTTTTTTTCCGCGTTTAAAGTACTTTAATAAGCTCATGTTTCTCTCAGACAGCAACACTAGAAAACCACTCTGCCTGCCGGCTGAAACACTCATGTGGGCGGGGCGCTTCTGAACTCCACACGGATGACGGTCACACGCGTTGTTCGTGCACGTGCTTGCGGACCGTCATTCCTTCATATTTTTTTCTTAAATTTATATTTCCTTGGCTTGGCCTGGACCACTCGGAGGCTGGTTCTGGGTCGCATGTGGCCCAGAGGCCACTAATTGAATAGGCCTACTCTATTGTAAGCGGTTTGTTTTTTATTGATGCGAAAGGATTATTACCTCTGCCAAGGAGGTTATGTGATCATCGGCGTTGGTTTGTCTGTCTGTCTGTCTGTTTGTTAGCAAGATAACTCAAAAACTTATGGACGGATTTTCATAAAATTTTCACAGATTGTCAGAAATGGGGTATCCTACAGATGATTACATTTTGGTGGTGATCCGGATCACCGTCCAGAAGAAAACCGCCATTACGGAAAATGCCATTTTCGTGAATAACTACTGAACCACTAATTCTATCATTGTCAGTCCAATTGCTAGTCATATGTTTTCATGGCCAAGGAATCTGAAAACGTACACACAAACACTATATGGGGGGAACTGTGGCCGCCTTTACGGAAAATGCCATTTTCATGAATAACTACCGAACCACTAATCCTATCATTGTGAATCCAGTTGCTAGTCATATGTTTTCATGGTCAAGGAATCTGAAAACATACACACAAACACTGTATGGGGGGAACTGTGGCGCTTGGCGGAGGTCTGCGCTCTCCGAGTGCTTTTCTAGTTATTATTATTATTCCGCATAAACAGTAAATTTTTGACTCTCTAAACGTTAACCAAAACACAACTTTTTTTTTTTTGCACACACCTCAGACCCCGTGAAAAATTTTATAAACTGGAAAAAATATGTGCCCCATGCTGAAAATTTTCCGACGTATCCAGCATATACGTCACCGGAGTGGTGGCCTAGTTGGTAGAGTATCCGCCCCGCACCTTGGAGGCCAAGGTTCAAATCCCGGCCGGGTCATAATGACGACCTTATAAAAAAGTGGAACTTCCTGCCGTCCAGATTGGTGCTCAGCAATAATGGAACGGAGGAGGGAAATGTGGCAGTGCCTTGTGTGGCAGCGACCCCTCTGATTCTATATATAAGATAAGAGATAAGATAAGCCTTTATTAGTCCCACAATGGGGAAATTCCAGGATTGCAACAGCACAGGGATAGCAACACTCAGAGCAACAATCAGAAGGCAAGAAAAAACAAGAGCAGCGAGTATACATACACTACCGTTCAAAAGTTTGGGGTCACCCAGACAATTATTTTGTGTTTTCCATGAAAAGTCACACTTATTTACCACCATGAGTTGTAAAATGAATAGAAAATATAGTCAAGACATTGACAAGGTTAGAAATAATGATTTGTATTTGAAATAATAATTTTTTCCTTCAAACTTTGCTTTCTTCAAAGAATCCTCCATTTGCAGCAATTTCAGCATTGCAGACCCAACATGATTGCACAAGGGTTTTCTAATCATCCATTAGCCTTCTGACGCAATGAGCAAACACATTGTACCATTAGAACACTGGAGTGATAGTTGCTGGAAATGGGCCTCTATACACCTATCTAGATATTGCACCAATAACCAGACATTTGCAGCTAGAATAGCCATTTACCACATTAGCAATGTATAGAGTGTATTTCTGATTAGTTTAAAGTTATCTTCATTGAAAAAAAGTGCTTTTCTTTCAAAAATAAGGACATTTCTAAGTGACCCCAAACTTTTGAACGGTAGTGTATGTACATATAAACATAAATATATAGACACACGGTGCGGAGCATTGCAGCTAGATGGAATAAATATATAGATATATAAACACACAGTGCGGAGCATTGTAGCTAGATGGAATAAATATATAAATATATAAACACACACAGTGCGGAGCATTGTAGCTAGATGGAATAAATATGTGAATATATAAACACACACACAGTGTGGAGCGTTGTAGCTAGATGGAATAAATATATGAATATATAAACACACACAGTGCCGAGCATTGTAGCTAGATGGAATAAATATGTAAATATATAAACACACAGTGTGGAGCATTGTAGCTAGATGGAATAAATATGTAAATATATAAACACACAGTGCAGAGCATTGTAGCTAGATGGAATAAATATGTAAATATATAAACACACACAGTGCGGAGCATTGTAGCTAGATGGAATAAATATGTAAATATATAAACACACACAGTGTGGAGCATTGTAGCTAGATGGAATGAAACAGCATAACCGTCTACTTAGTTATCCTACATGGTATGATTATGTACCCATACATATTGTCACCCTCCGTAGCTACCGGTCTTTTCCTAGTTGTATACCGGAGGGGGCCATTGTGTAAGTCTATTGAGTCTTTTGCATTCAATACTATTAGGTTGTCACGTCTTTTTGCTATCTCTTCGAGCAGCCCTGCTTAGGTTATACAGTCTGACAGCCGTTGGTAGGAAGGACCTGCGAAACCTCTCAGTTGTGCACTTAGGATGATGTAGTCTGCTGCTAAATGAGCTCCTTAGTGCATTCAGTGTGTCCTGCATAGGGTGGAACTCGGACTCCAGCAGAGATGACAGTTTAGCCACCATCCTTCTCTCTCCCATCTCCTCCACTGGGTCAAGGCGCTGCCCCAGGACAGAGCTAGCTTTCTTGATCAGTTTGTTCAGTCTCTTCCTATCGGCTGCTGTAATGCCACTGCCCCAGCAGACCACTCCAAAAGTGATGGCTGATGCCACCACCGTGTCGTAGAATGTCTTCAGCAGCGCCCCTTGCACACCAAAAGACCTGAGCATATGTGATTAACATTGTAGATAGGAGAATTGTAATTTCGTTCTACTGTACATGATTGGCTGTATGGACTGAATGACAATAAAGTTGGCTTATCCTTGTCCCATATGGTTGATACATCCCGCATTTGTTTAGCAAAAGTTGTAGGGCCTTCCCCCCCATGTTTTTTTTAACCTTTGCAGTCTGTACCATCAGCTGTCCAGTGCTGTTCTGATAGATATGTAAAAATGTCAGAACACCGGAGGAGGTGGATCCAATCAGCTAATCGCTCAAACCACAGAGCTCAGCTGTTTTCCAGGATAAATCAGCTTCAGGGCAAAAGCACACTCCATGCATTATCTTTTTTCATTTTATTGAAAATAACCTTTTTTTTAATCACCATCAGTTAGCGTGCCTTTGAGCCAGGTCATGTCTGGCCACTGCTTCTCCCGGTATGTCAGACCCAGTCTCTGCTGATGCTCCGCCCAGTCTGCTTGCGCACCTCATGTTCTCCACATATGGCGAATTATCCTTTAGCCCATCACAATAATGGCAACTTTATGGTATAATTTTTTTTAAGCATTAGATCTTCAGTATTATGTTTTTCTAGTCAAATTTGTCTTTTTTCACTTCCTTGTTTTGTCCAGGAAACACTGTGGTGACTGACAGGTCATGGTGCCATGTATTATCCAATCAGTATGGTCGTGATGCCGCGTATTATCCAATCAGCACAGAGTCAATCTGAAACCCTGCCCACACTTCTTGAAGCCAGGGCATAAAGAGACACAGAGCGGTGGCTAAACTGTTATTGATAAAAATTACATATTTTGACTGAGCCACTCCATATTCAGGGATGCACACCCTTGTAACCTCAGCAAAACATGTATAAAACCTTAGGTCAGTCTGACGAACACTTCAAGAGATATGTGTGGAACAGGCAGATAGACACACAGACACACACACACAGACAGAGATTTTGTGCATTTATAGATAGATAGATAAAAGGAAAACAAAATCCAAATTAGTCATAAAAAACCCACAGCCATAGCTACCCCAATTACAACCACAGCCGCTCCAACCACAGTTGCTGCTGCTGCAACTACAGCTGCCCAAGAAATCACTTAAATAGGGCCTGCCTGACAAAGTGAAGTAGTCCAGCATTGCACGTGTGCTCTGCTACTTGGTCGTGCTACTAATAAATATTTCATAAACAGACCAATCATTGCAACTCTGATTTCAGTTACTGTAAATTAGATTATGTATTTACAAAGAAGACCAACTCTCCCACCACAAACTAGCTGAAAAAATGATGAAAGACGGATTACCCAACCATCTAAAAAATTAAATTCAATTCAGCTGTATTTATATAGCACCATTTCACAACAACAGTCATCTCATAGCACTTTCAGCTGTAGAGGAAACCCCCACAATTGCAGAAAGACCCTCCAATCAGGTGATTCCCTGTGAGCAAGCGCTTGGTAATGGTGGAGAGGAAAAACTCCCTTTTAACAGGAAGAAACCTCTAGCAGAATCAGGCTCAGGGAGGGGCAATCATCTGCTGCGACTAGCTGGGGGGGTGAGGGGATAGAAAAGACGAAAAGAACAGACATGTAAGAGCGAACAGCATGACAGGGACTCAATCTATGGGAGAGAACAAACAGATGTTAATGACCAGTGAAAATATTTCATTGGGAGTGAAGAAAGGAGTGAAGCCCAGTGCATTACTGGAGGTCCCCCGGCTGTCTAAACCTATTAGCAGCATAACTAAGGGAGGGTTCAGGGACACATGATCCTGGATGCGTGGATTTGGTTGACAAGTGAAAGATAAGCTGTCTTCTTCAAGTTGTTGAAGACATCTTCATGTAGACTTCTCTGTATGGTCTAAATTTGTTTGAAAAGTGAAGATGACAAAACTTGGACCGATGGACCTGATTTAGCCCAAAACACAACGTCTAAGCTATGGCTTGTGTTGGGGGCACAAAGCAAAAGTCATCTCAGTTTAAACGAGCACATTTCAGTCTTCTCTGTTACCATGAACAGCCATGTTGCTCATAAACCTTCAGTGTGTTCTAGTTCGTTTTGCTTTTTTAATCCTTAGAGAAAATGGGGAGAAGAAATATTTCAGACTAAGGTAAACAGACAGTAGTATGTTCAATGGGGACCAAAACTCTGCTCATGTTTTACTATTGCACCAGCTTCAAAAGTTGGACACAATCAGTGAAAGCATAAGTTAGATGCAAGGAATAAATTAACTGTTTTGTCTTCATAAATGTGCTCAAGAGTACAAAGCAACTCAGTAAAGCAGTTTTGTGATAAAAGATACTTGAGTACATGTGATAGAAGAGATGGACCTAGAAAGCCATCTCTGCTCATGGGAGTTTTTTAAAGATCGTGAGAACCACCAATTGCTCCTCTGTTGTCTCTTTGTGCTATAACGACTGCGTATGGTGTTTAAATCCTCACAACAACCTGAGGTGCTTCGATAAACTATTGCCCAAGCTATCGTGTAGATAACAGCATCAGGTCTAGTGATGAAACGACTGTTTCTGCATGTCATCTGTATGCAGCACCAGGTATTGATGGTAAACATCGGGGCCAAAAAACAATCTAACACTCATGTATAATTTACCTTATGGTCATAACTATTGTTTTGACCCATTATGAGTTATTTCTCTCTCCTCACCACTATCATGTCACCATACACACATTGCCTCCATGCAGCTCAGGTCTCTCAGCTGTTCAGGATACTGTGGAGAGGAAGCACAGACGGCCTCAATCTGCCTTCCTTCATGCTGCAGCTTTATGCTTTTTCATGTCCTGTTGTGTACGCCTTGGCCAACAACTTCCCATTCTTGTAAGTTATTAGAAACCTAAAGAACAACACTGTTAACTGTGTTCTCCTTTTCTGTGATGTGCTGCTTGAAGTAACATGTGAGATGTGTCCTTTGTTTGATCAGGTTTTATAAATGCATGAGCCACTGGCTGTGATAGTGAACTGTTTACACAAAGCCCTGCCTGGACATTCATTAAGTAAATATTTGAAATATTTTACCTCAGCCCCAGTGGATGTTAAGAGGAAAGAGTCCATTGATGTGTATGGACTGCAGAGCTTTCTTTTTTTTAATCAGAGCAGAAATCTCCTATAGTTGTTGATTATTACATATTTGTTCCCTGCATATGTATGTTCCACGAACTGTTGTGCAGTGCCTGGGCTGAGAGGCTTGTCACCTCTGCACAGAGCGCAGTGATCGTCTTCGTCATCCTGCATCACCGCAGTCAAACCCTCAGAGGTCAGTGCACGAATCTAACAATCTTCCAGTGGAATTTCCAAATAATGCATGTTGATGCACGCAGTAACATTTGTTTCATTTTACGTATGCTATCTGTCTCTCTCTTTGTCACACACACGCGCACACATACACAAGTTTACATACACTGCATAAAAAAGACACCCAACCTTCTTTTTCTCACTGACATTAAATCAGACTAAACTTTTCCTGTTTTAGGTCAGTTAGTATAACCAAAATTATTTCTATTTATGAAATAATTTTTATATTTGCTAAACATTTTTTAGAGAATTTTTTTTTATTACTTTCTTTAAAGTCAGAGGTTTATATACATTTTAGTATTTGGTAGCATTGCCTTTAAACTGTATGTCTTGGGTCAAACCTTCCACAAGCTTCTCACAACAGTTTGCTGGAATTTTGTCCCATCCTCCTGACAGAACTAGTGTAACTGAGTCAGGGTCGTAGGCTGCCTTGCTCCCACACGTTTTTTTCAGCTCTGCCCACAAATTTTCTATGAGATTGAGATCAGGGCTTTGTGGTGGCCACTCCAAAACATTGACTTTGTTGTCCTTAAGCCACTTTGTAACTAATTTGGCGGTATGCTTATGGTCATTGTCCATTTGGAAGACCCATTTACACCCAAGCTTTAACTTCCTGGCTGATATCTTGAGATGTTGCTTCAATATTTCCATATAATGTTCTTCTCTCATGATGCCATCTTTTTGTGATGTGCACCAGTCCCTCCTTCAGCAAAACACCCCCACAACATGATGCTTCCACTCCCATACTTAGGCAGTATTACCAGTCCCTCCAGGATTTTGCGATGCTGCGATCGCACCAATTCACATGAAATCAGCCAATCAGCACAGCTATTGCGCGACCTTGCAACTTTGTCCAATCACTGCAACTTTCTTGCAATTTTGGCCAGTCCTTGTCAACTTCCTCAAATTTTGCCAATCAAATTTGTCTCTTAACTGGCACTGAAACGCTCAGTCTAACCAATCAAATGCATCACTTCACCGCGTTCACTTCTGTGTTTACAGTGAGTAGTGAGTTTATAGTTTACAGTGAGTAACGGAGCACATCTGTAAACAGAGTGTGTGATTTTAAAAAACACTCACCCACGAGGTTTTCAACACCGTCCCTTCCTCCGTCTCCCCCAACCTGTCCATGGACGCCTCGCCATGTCTCCATCCTGACCGCGTGTACGAAGCGCTGGGTTTGTGTTGAAAAACATGCACCTGCCCCAAAAGCACCCCATTGCGGGAGCGCGCATGAGGAGAGAACACTACACTACAGCCAGTGTTTGAACATTTATACATCTTTAGAGGTAAAATCATTACTACATCTGGTCTATGAGCTTTAAAACTGTGAATCTCTGGTCTGGACGGACAAACGTACCCACCCATCCCCCCCCTTCCCATCCCAGTGTAAATGAAAGATGTCTGTGGGTGAAGACCGACATGCAGCAGACAGACAGGTAGCCATGGAAAGAGAGAGAATATTCTCTGTATTTTTTTTTTTCAGGAAAAACACAGACTCCAATAGCCAATACAGTGCAACAGAATAAATTATTTATTTTTTCCTCTCCGCTCGGTACCGAGTGGTTGGAAACCGTAGGGAGTTTTCAAATGAAGGTGCTGCCAATAATTTCCAAATCTATACTCTTTAACATGCATTCAATGCAATTTAGCTGTTGTAATGGATATTGTGTTAATGTTTGTATTTGCTGTAGCACAAGAGCTTTTCTGTATAGCAGAAGTTTCTGCTTAATTTACCAATCACTATAATAGGAAATTTTTGACAATCCTGTGCTTTTCTTGTATTGTTATATAGAATATCACTGCAGTAAACTGGAAAAAAACCATCTGCTTTAAAATTTGGAATTCTTACCACAACTTTTAGTGCAAAAAACACTCTTAAAACATTGCAACTTTTATCGCAACTTTTTAAAAAAGCTCCAGCGAATTCAGGCTTTTTGGCCTGCAACAATCATAAAAACATCCCACGAAATCCTGGAGGGACTGTATTACACAAGAGGGAGTACAGTGTCATTGAATATAGTAAATGCAGTGATTCGTCATAGGCCCAACATGAAGCAGACGGCCAAAGACATCACTGCACTTACTATGTTCATGATACTGCACAACCTCAAGTGTAATATTGCTTCTTTACAACCGTTCCACAAGCACAGTTTATTAAATGTCAGCAATACAGGACAAAATATTAGGATTTCAGTGTTTCCTCTGGCTTAAAGACCTTGGCGCGGTGGCAACATATTTTTTTTTTTTAGGGGGGGGGGGCAGAAAACACATGACATGATTGTAACCGGAAATGTTAATTCACCTTTTTTTTTTTTTTTAAATTTTGCACAGTAATATTGCATAATGGAACTTATCATTTGAAGTATTGTCGTACCAAGGCTTGAATGTTGGAATATTGGGCCAGTTGAGGTCTCACCCAGATGTCCTGTGTTTGGACTTTTTACTAACTACTAACTAACCTGCACTTATATAGCGCTTTTCTAGTCACAAAGACCACTCAAAGCGCTTTCATTAATACTAACCCTCTATTCTAAGGGCCTATAGGAAACAGATATCTAGGGACAATTTTAGAACAGCCAATTAACCTAACATGCATGTTTTTGGCATGTGGGAGGAAACCGGAGAAATCCCGGAGTAAACCCACGCAACATGGGGAGAACATGCAGGTGTCATTCCCTCTACTCTCACCTCTCCTGGACCCTCTGCCTGAACACTTTCCTCTCCTTGGCTCCTCTCTTCTGTCTCATCTTTCCCTCTCTGAGCTCTGTCTAATTCAGGTTCTGTCTCTGTCTATGGTGGTATAGAAACAGGCTAGAAAATACCAAGTGTCATGTTTTGTCCTGCAGGATTTTTTTTTTCATGGTTTACATAAATAACCAAAATGTGCATTTTTATTCTAGTGTTTCTTTTTTTCCATTGACAAAGAGTAGGAAAGGGCAGGGAAAAAGAAGCATTCATAATAGTAATTTACTCATTCATACTTAAATTATATGATCAGAGGTGGGTATAGTAGCCAGAAATTCTACTCATGTAAAAGCAGTGCTTTGAAATTAATAATTAAAAGTAGACAACCAAAAATTTCTAGTTGAGTTAAGGGTACAAAGAGCACCAACTTAAAAAACTTGAGTAATGACTTCAGTCTTGAAGGTTTGAGGTTTTTCTCCAAAATTTATAACAATTTTCTTATAGTTTTCTACTTTTCGCTGTATCTAAATTTGCAACCATTTTCCTCAAATTTGTAATTTTCTCTGATAAAATTATGACTTTTCTTGTACATTTGAGACTATTATAAATTTGTGGATTATTTTATGGCTAATGTTTATCTTTTTTTAATCCAATCCAACTTTATTTATAAAGCTCTTTAAAAATGACAGTTGACACAAAGTGCAGTACATCAACGATAAGTAAAATATAAAAATTAGAAAAGCACTCATAGAGCGCATATCTCCGCCAAGGCTCCTTCCGTTTCTCATGGATCACCTCCAAAATGTAATGGGTTTGTGTGTAGGCCTATAGGCACTTGTGGTGAAAATTGCATCAAAGTCTGTCCATCAGTTTTGGAGTACTGTTGCTAACACACTGTGAGAAGATAAGAGCCTTGGCTGAGGTATGCATTGTCAGATCATCACCAAAATATAATGGGTTCCTCTCTAAGCCAAGAACCACCTCTGGTGAAAATTTCATCCAAATCCGTCCAGTAGTTTTTGTGTAATCCTGCTGCACAAATACAAATAAAGCCCTTGGTGGAGGTATGCACACTCAGATCACCACCAAAATCTAAACATCTGTTCCCCGTGCCATTACACACCTCTCCTGAAAATTTCGTCAAAATCCGTTCATAACTTTTTGAGTTATGTTGGTAACAGACAGACAGACAAACCCCAGTAAAAACATTGCCTCCTTGGCAGAGGTAACAATAAAATACAGCTAAAGTACAAACAAAACAATAGTCATACAATAGAGACAATAAGAACAAATAAAATCAATGTCTCAAACTGGGTGAAAAGCCAGATAATAAAAATGGGTTTAAGAGGAGTTTTAAAACTGGACAGTCAAGATGCCTGTCCGATGGACAAAGGCAGATTATTATAAAATTGCTGGGGGTTTTTTTGTAATAAATTTGAAAGAGAATGTGGCAAATTTTTTACTTTTTTCCTCATACAGTTTAAACTTTTGACCATAATTTTGTAGAGCCAGAACAGAACAATAACTCTGAATTCAAAGAAATATAATTATTTTTATTATATTTAAAGACATAAATTAACTTAAATGACCAAAGATGCAGTTATTTCTGTTACAATATTTCTATGTTTTTATAGGTTTTTATAAATCTCCTCACCAACCAGACAGCAGGAAAAACCTCCCTTATTTTGAAATCGAAATGTTGGCACGTTTAGTTTGTCTGAAGGCTGCTGACGGATTAAAGTCATTGGCTTCATGAATTTCAGTCATCTTAACTTGCTAGGTACATAATAATGAACATAAATTATTAATTAATATTGTAGTTGCTGGTGAAGTAAATCCTCAGCGATTCATCAGTCACTCTTTCCTTTCCCTGCAATGAAGTCTAACCAGACCTGTTAGCTAAGCGACTCCTCATTGTTGTTCCAGTTACCAGTGGGTTAAAACCACCATAAATGCCTCCACTGCTTATCTTTTGTACTTTTTTCCATGTTTAAAGTACTTTAATAAAGGTCATGCTTCTCTCGGACAGCAACGCTAGAGAGACATGCTCTGCCTGCAGAAACGGTCACGTGGGCGCCGGGCGGGCAGGGCGTTTCCGCGTGGATGACAGTCACGCGCGTTGTTTGTGTGTGCGCTTGCAGGGCGTTTCTTTCATATTTAATTTTTCTTAAATTAATATACAAACATGGACAAAATTGTTGGTACCCCTCTGTTAATGAAAGAAAAAACCCACAATGGTCACAGAAATAACTTGAATCTGACAAAAGTGGTAATAAATAAAAATTCTATGAAAATTAACCAATGAAAATCAGACAAATGCTTTTGAATTGTGGTTCAACAGAATTATTTTAAAAAACAAACTCATGAAACAGGCCTGGACAAAAATGATGGTACCCCTAGAAAAGATTGAAAATAATGTGACCATAGGGACATGTTCAACCAAGATGTGTTCTCTAATTAACATCACAGGTGTCTACAAACTTGTAATCAGTCAATCGGCCTGCTTAAAGGGTTACAAGTAGTCACTGTGCTGTTTGGTGACATGGTGTGTACCACACTAAACATGGACCAGAGGAAGCAAAGGAGCGAGTTGTCTCAGGAGATTAGAAAGAAAATTATAGACAAACATGTTAAAGATGAAGGCTATAAGACCTTTTCCAAGCAGCTTGATGTTCCTGTGACTACAGTTGCACATATTATTCAGAAATTTAAGATCCACGGGACTGTAGCCAACCTCCCTGGACGTGGCCGCAGGAGGAAAAATGGAAGAGACAGATAATACGAATGGTAACAAAAGAGCCCAGAACAACCTCTAAACACATTCATGGTGAACTCCAAGGTCAAGGTACATCAGTGTCAGATCACACCATCCGTTGTTGTTTGAGCCACAGTGGGCTTCATGGGAGACAACCAAGGAGGACACCGCTGTTGAAAACAAATCATAAAAAAGCCAGACTGGAATTTGCCAAACTGCATGTTGACAAGCCACAAAGCTTCTGGGAAAATGTCCTATGGACAGACAAGACAAAACTGGAACTTTTTGGCAAGGCACATCAGATCTATGTTCACAGACGCAAAAATGAAGCATACCAAGAAAAGAACACTGTCCTTACTGTGAAACATGGAGGAGGTTCTGTTATGTTCTGGGGCTGCTTTGCTGCATCTGGCACAGGGTGTCTTGAATCTGTGCAGGGTACAGTGAAATCTCAAGACTATCAAGGTATTCTAGAGAGAAATGTGCTGCCCAGTGTCAGACAGCTTGGTCTCAGTCACAGGTCATGGGTCTTGCAACAGGATAATGACCCAAAACACACAGCTAAATACACTCAAGAATGACTAAGAGCGAAACATTGGACTATTCTACAGTGGCCTTCTATGAGCCCTGATGTAAATCCTATTGAACATCTGTGGAAGGAGCTGAAACATGCCTTCTGGAGAAGGCACCCTTCAATCCTGCGACAACTGGAGCAGTTTGCTCATGAGGAGTGGGCCAAAATACCTGCTGAGAGGTGCAGAAGTCTCATTGACGGTTACAGAAATCGTTTGATTGCAGTGATTGCCTGAAAAGGTTGTGCAACAAAATATTAAGTTAAGGGTACCATCATTTTTGTCCAGGCCAATTTCATTAGTTTGTTTTTTAAAATAATTCTGTTGAACCACAATTCAAAAGCATTGTTTGATTTTCATTGGTTAATTTTCATAGACTTTTTATTTATTACCACTTTTGTCAAATTCAAGTTATTTCTGTGACCATTGTGGGTTTTTCTTTCATTAACAGAGGGGTACCAACCATTTTGTCCACGTCTGTATTATAGGCGCAGCGGCAAACTTCCTTAAGGCGGCGGGCCGCCACACAGAAATGTTACTAGAGGAAACCCTGGATTTGTTTGTTTAACCAGTTATTTTGCTCCGCTAAGAAAAATAGTCCCTTCTAAATGTAGCCAGTTACAGTGGGGCAAAAAAGTATTTAGTCAGCCACCAATTGTGCAAGTTCTCCCACTTAAAAGATGAGAGAGATCTCCAATTTTCATCATAGGTATACCTCAACTATGAGAGACAAAATGAGAAAAAAAAATCCAGAAAATCACATTGAATGATTTTTAATGAATTAATTGGTAAATTCCTCTGTAAAATAAGTATTTGGTCAATAACAAAAGTTTATCTCAATACTTTGTTACAGAGGTCAAACGTTTTCTGTAAGTTTTCACAAGGTTTTCACACACTGTTGCTGATATTTTGGCCCATTCCTCCATGCAGATCTCCTCTAGAGCAGTGATGTTTTGGGGCTGTCGCTGGGCAACACGGACTTTCAACTCCCTCCAAAGATTTTCTATGGGGTTGAGATCTGGAGACTGGCTAGGCCACTCCAGGTCCTTGAAATGCTTCTTACGAAGCCACTCCTTCGTTGCCCGGGTGGTGTGTTTGGGATCATTGTCATGCTGAAAGATCCAGCCACGTTTCATCTTCAATGCCCTTGCTGATGGAAGGAGGTTTTCACTCAAAATGTCATGATACATGGCCCCATTCATTCTTTCCTTTACACGGATCAGTCGTCCTTGTCCCTTTGCAGAAAAACAGCCCCAAAGCATGATGTTTCCACCCCCATGCTTCACAGTAGGTATGGTGTTCTTTCTCCTCCAAACACGACAAGTTGAGTTTTTACCAAAAAGTTCTATTTTGGTTTCATCTGACCGTATGACATTCTCCCAATCCTCTTCTGGATCATCCAAATGCTCTCTAGCAAACTTCAGACGGGTCTGGACATATACTGGCTTAAGCAGGGGGACACATCTGGCACTGCAGGATTTGAGTCCCTGGCGGCGTAGTGTGTTACTGATGTAACCTTTGTTACTTTGGTCCCAGCTCTCTGCAGGTCATTCACTAGGTCCCCCCGTGTGGTTCTGGGATTTTTTTCTCACCGTTCTCGTGATCATTTTGACCCCACGGGGTGAGATCTTGCGTGGAACCCCAGATCGAAGGAGACTATCAGTGGTCTTGTATGTCTTCCATTTTCTAATAATTGCTCCCACAGTTGATTTCTTCACACCAAGCTACTTACCTATTGCAGATTCAGTCTTCCCAGCCTGGTGCAGGTCTACAATTTTGTTTCTGGTGTCCTTTGACAGCTCTTTGGTCTTGGCCATAGTGGAGTTTGGAGTCTGACTGTTTGAGGTTGTGGACAGGTGTCTTTTATACTGATAACGAGTTCAAACAGGTGCCATTAATATAGGTAGCGAGTGGAGGACAGAGAAGCCTCCTAAAGAAGAAGTTACAGGTCTGTGAGAGCCAGAAATCTTGCTTGTTTGCAGGTGACCAAATACTTATTTTACCGAGGAATTTACCAATTAATTCATTAAAAATCCTTCAATGTGATTTTCTGGATTTTTTTTTTCTCATTTTGTCTCATAGTTGAGGTATACCTATGATGAAAATTGGAGACCTCTCTCATCTTTTAAGTGGGAGAACTTGCACAATTGGTGGCTGACTAAATACTTTTTTGCCCCACTGTAACTGGTGCTAAGCACCTCAGTCAGCATCAAATAAAAATAAATAGGTCTATTATCATTTCCCACATATCTAAGCAAATTAAATATTGTCCAGTACAGAAGTCAGTACTTATAATACTGGTTACCTGTTGAGTAGAATTTGTGGTCACCATGAGATGCAGGTGGCTAGCGAGCATGCTAGTGATTTAGCTTCTGTTTACTTTGGTCTCTTTTTCTTGGCATTTCGAGACGAAATAAAGAGTCCATCACCTCAAAGGTATTGTGGTTTGCTAATGGAGACAGTAAATCCAACTCTAGCTTGCCTATTTTTTTAAAAAAAGATGTAAAATATCTTGCAGGCGTTTACAAGGGTAGGACTTCTGGGTCATGGAGGTAGGATTTCTTTTCAAACAGCACCTCACTGTGAAAATTTAGGTATCCAACACAGTATTACAGTCCTCATAAACCACCGATAGAGTTGACAGTAAATAACAGTTAGTAATAAACAGATTAGATTATTTGTTTATTTGACAGGGACAGTGCAATAAACATAGACAATTAATCAAATGATAATCAATCTGATGTGTTGCACAAAGAGTGTATAGCTATTAGCTAATTTGCAGCTAATTTGCAGTTACTAGAACACCTTTGAAGCAGAGTGATACATATTCAGTGAAACATCAGAGTGTGATTATTGTGGAATATATACTGCTCAAAAAATAAAGGGAACACTTTGAAAACACATCAAATTTTAATGGGGGGAAAATAAACTGGATATCGAAATTGTGGCAGGCTAGTCCAGTTTACTCAGATTAAAAAGTGTTCCTTTAATCTGAGTAAGCTGGACAAGCCTGCCACAATTTCGATATCCAGTTTATTTTTTCCAATTAAAATCTGATGTGTTTTCAAAGTGTTCCCTTTATTTTTTTGAGCAGTATAGTAACTCCTGGAATCCCTATTGTCCAGTGAAACTGCTCAGTCAGAACTAACTGTTGTATAATTCACAGTTGGGACGGTGTTCTCAGGCTTGTAAGCGTCCCTCTTTTTCCTCCAAATGTAACGAAGGTCATTATGGCCAAACAGTTCAACTTCAGTTTCATCAAACCACAGGACATGTCTCCAAAAATTAAGGTCTTTGTCTCTGTAAGCATTTGAAAACTGTAATCTGTCCTTTTTATGTAGTTTTTGGAGTAATGGCTTCTTCCTTGCTGAGTTGCCTTTCAGCCCATGTCGGTACAGGACTCGTTTCACTGTGGATAATAATCACAATGTTTTACCAGCTTCAGCCAGCATCTTCACAAGGTCTTTTGCTTTTGTTCTGGGGTTGATACACACATTTCACACCAAAACAAGTTCAGCTCTGGGACACAGAACCCGTCTCCTTCCTGAGCGATATGATCGCTGGGCATTCCCATGGTGTTTATACTTGCATATAATTGTTTGAACACATGATCGTGGCACCTTCAGGCATCTGGAAATTGTACCTGAGGATGAACCAGAGTTGTGGAGGTTCAAAATTCTCTTTCTGATATCTTGGCTGATTTCTTTTGATTTTCCCATGATGTCACACAAGGAAGCAGTGTGTTTGATGTGTGCCTTAAAATACAACCACAGGTGTGCCTCCATCTATCCATCTTCTTCTGCTTAATCCTTTTCAGATCACGGGGGGGCTGGAGCCTATCCCAGCATCTTTGGGCGAGAGGCAGGGTACACCCTGGACAGATCGCCAGTCCATCGCAGGGCCAACACAGAGAGACAGACAACTATTCATTCTCACAGTCATACCTAAGGACAATTTAGAATCCCCAGTTTGATGCCAATTAACCTAACCTGCATGTTTTTGGTATGTGGGAGGAAACCGATATATATATATATATATATATATATATATATATATATATATATATATATATATATAGATAGATAGATAGATAGATAGATATATAGATATAGATATATACGTATATATACACTACCGTTCAAAAGTTTGGGGTCACCCAGACAATTATTTTGTGTTTTCCATGAAAAGTCACACTTATTTACCACCATGAGTTGTAAAATGAATAGAAAGTATAGTCAAGACATTGACAAGGTTAGAAATAATGATTTGTATTTGAAATAATAATTTTTTCCTTCAAACTTTGCTTTCGTCAAAGAATCCTCCATTTGCAGCAATTACAGCATTGCAGACCTAACATGATTGCACAAGGGTTTTCTAATCATCCATTAGCCTTCTGACGCAATGAGCAAACACATTGTACCATTAGAACACTGGAGTGATAGTTGCTGGAAATGGGCCTCTATACACCTATCTAGATATTGCACCAAAAACCAGACAT
Source organism: Pholidichthys leucotaenia (assembly GCA_020510985.1). Lineage (NCBI taxonomy): Eukaryota > Metazoa > Chordata > Actinopteri > Cichliformes > Pholidichthyidae > Pholidichthys > Pholidichthys leucotaenia. The sequence continues at coordinate 40,889,192 of CM035844.1, read as the reverse complement.
TTGCAGCTAGAATAGTCATTTATGCGGCGGCATGAAATAAAGCGGCGTTGTTGGAGGTTTTAAGTAGGCTTTTATTAATCATACTGCTGTCACGAGCTCCTCTCGCGGCGCTGTGCGTGCGCGCCGGGAACAAGCCCTCGGCTCTCAGAGAAGGAGAGGGGAGGCACGTGTGTGTGTGTCTCCAGTTGCAGGATCAGAGTGTGAGTGAGAGAGAGAGCATGGATTTCAGTCAGCTTAAATACCAGTTACAAACAATGCATGAAAGGCATTCACAGCAGGGAGTATGGCATTTGCATTTGAGAGGCATACATCACAATAGGCAGATTTGCTAGACTGTGCTCTAGGTGCAGAACAAAGGGGTTAACAGGCACATCTACATATTGATCTGAGTCTCTAGGTCACCGTAAGGACAGGACGCATGAACACAATACATGAAAGGTGACATTATCACAGTAGTGTAGCGGAAAAAGCCAGGAGTAGCGAGTTGTCTGTCCTTAGTCTGTTTGTGGGGGTTTTCCCAAACCGCCACAGCTCCCCCCCAGAGGGCTCGGCAGGTGGTCGAGACCTCGATAGTGCAGCTTGGGCAGCGAGCAGGGAAAAGCTCTGTGCAGGAGGGGGTGGAGGGGGGTGGGGGTAATAAAAGCCGGCCGGAGACGATGAAAACGTCCAGAGTGGCTCTTGGGTGGACGGGCTGACGTTTTTTGACGGATGGTCAGATCTCCGAAAGAGAGTCAAAGAAGTTTGTCGGGTGGTTTGGCAAGGAGGTTGGGTGACGGGACTGGAGTCTGCGGGCTTGGGAAAATGGAGAGGAGGAGCAGAGTAAAGACAGGTGTGGCGGGTCGGCGGAACAACGTTGTGAATGGGCCAGACTGGGGAGATTCTGATTTGTGGGACAGTGAAGATAGTATGGATACTGGGCAGGGAAGCGGGAAAGGGAAAGAGAAAAGGGAGAACAACTTTCCCGGTAATAATGCAAAGAAGGTTAGAAGTAGTGGAAGTGGTGGTGGTGCGGAGGGAGGAGGGCAGGAAGGAACCGAGTTAAAAATTATTGTAAGGTTTGAGGACGAAAAGGGGATATCCACAATGAGTCCAATTAAATTAACAACAATATTGAAAAATCAGGTAGGAGACATATGCATGGCAAAGGTATTGAGGGACGGAAATTTACTGATTGTGTGCAGGAGTGAGGAGCAAAGGGAAAGAGCTGAAAAAATGAGGGAGGTTGGGCGATTTAAAGTAAAAAATACAAGCATTATTGATAATGGGTCAAAGTGGAACAAGGGTGTAATTTGGGGGGTGCCGATAGGAATAACAATGGAAGAAATTAAAGCTAATTTAAAAGGGGGGGTAGTAAAGGCAGCTCGTAGGCTACAGGCCACCCGGGAAGGACAGAGGAGAGACACTGAGGGCGTGGTGGTTGAGTTTGAAGGAGAAGTGCTCCCCAAAAGTGTAAGTTTGGCCTTTTTGAGGTATGGGGTAAGAGAATTTGTCCCTAATCCAATTCGGTGCTATAATTGTCAAAGGTTTGGGCACATAGCTAACACTTGTAGGTGGAGGAAAAGGTGTGCAAGGTGTGGGGGCAACCACCAGTACGGAGAATGTAAACAAGAAACGCCAAAGTGTTGCAACTGTGGCGGGAATCATAGTGTGGCCTATGGAGGCTGTGAAAGTATGATGAGAGAGAGGGAAATTCAGCGAGTCAGAGTACAAAGTAAAGTTTCATATGCTGAAGCAGTGAAAAGGACGGACCAGGGAGGAGGGAATGGGCAAAGGACTGGGGGAGGCTGCCTGCAGGGGAAAGAGAGCTGGTACGGAATGGGGAAATTCAGGTTGATTTGAAGAGACTGGTTATCTTTATAGCAGGAGTTGTGAATGCCACAATGGAAGTAAAGTCTAAAACTGAAAGAATTCAAATAATAGTGAAGGCAGCAGCTAATCATCTTGGTTTCAGTGGTTTAACTTGGGAGGAGGTGAGGAGTGGGCTCAGTAGCCAGATAAGTCAGGATCAAGCATTGACTGGAAAGGAATTGTGAAGATGGTTATAGTGATTCAATGGAATGCAAGAAGTTTGGTGGCAAATGGGCAGGAATTTAAACGATATATTGAGGAACTTTCAGACAAACCAGATGTCATTTGTGTTCAGGAGACGTGGTTGAAACCTAATCTGGATTTTAAAATAGTGGGATATGTGTCTATTCGGAATGATAGGAAAGAGGGAATGGGAGGTGGGTGTGCAACTTTTGTGAGGGAGGGAATTCAGTTTAGAGAGGTAGGTAAAGGGGATGAGCTGGAATACGTGGTAATTGAAATTTGGACTAAAGAGGGAGAATTAGTAGTCGTTAATTTGTACAATCCTTGTAGGAGACTGACATTGAGTCAGTTATCCCAGATGGAGGGGATAGATGGGAGCAGGGTGGTAGTTTGTGGGGACTTTAATGCCCATAATGTGTTATGGGGGGCAAATTATACGGACATAAATGGTGAGATTATTGAGGAACTCTTGGAAGAGAAGAAGCTAGTGTGTTTGAATAATGGTAGAGCAACCAGAATTGATGTACATACGGGGGGTGGTTCGGTTCTTGATTTGACATTGGTGACTAGTAATATTGCAAGTGTGTGTGAGTGGGAGGTTTTGGAGGAGTCTTCAGTGGGAAGTGATCATTTTCCGGTATATTGTAATCTTTTCGTTTCAGTGAATAGGGTAAGTGGTCACAGGGAAGGGAGGTGGGTTTTTAGCACTGCTAATTGGAAATTATTTAAGTTTATTTGTGAGAGAGACCTTCCCCTAGTAGAGGTTAGTGAAGACGTGGAAAGCATGGAGGAAAGTATTAAAACTATTTTTCTGGAAGCAGCTAATCAGTCAATTTCTAAAAGTAAAGGGAAAAGATTAAAGAAAGCAGTGCCTTGGTGGACAGAGGAATGCACTAGAGCTATTAAGGAGAGGAATAAGAGGCTTAAGGTCCTAAGGAGAACTCACAACTGGCAAAACCTGATTAATTATAAGAGAGCACTGGCAAAAGCCAGGAAAACTATCCGGAGGGCCAAGAGAGAAAGTTGGCAGAGATACTGTAGCACTGTAGGTAGATCAACAGCCGTGGGAGATGTATGGAACATGATCAAGGCTATGAGGGGAGTCAGGAGGGAATGGCAGTACCCAATATTAAAAAGTGGGGAAGAGATTGCAATAACTGATGGGGAGAAGGCAACAATGATAGCAAAGAGCCTGACTCAAATTCATAGCTCAGGTAATTTGACTGAAGAGGGTAAAAGAGGAAGAAGTAAGACGAGTTTAGCACACCCTGGGGTTTTGGAGGAAAGGTGTGATTTTAGTAGCCCGTTGGATTCTCCTTTCACTTTAGATGAAATAGAAAGAGCGGTAAACAAATCAGGATTAACATCCCCTGGGAAAGATAGTATCTGTTACATCATGGTGAAACACTTAGGGACTTTGGCAAGGAGGAAACTATTGGAAGTTTACAACAAAGTGTGGGAAAAGGGAAAGCTCCCAACTGCATGGAAAGAAGCTGTGATTGTTCCTATTAGGAAACCTGGAAAGGATCCCTCAGACCCAGCGAGTTACAGGCCTATAGCCTTAACGTCGCATTTGGGGAAAATAATGGAGAGAATGATTACAGATAGGATTGTTTTCTATCTTGAAAGTAGGGGAATTCTATCACCACATCAGAGTGGATTTAGAAAAGGAAGGGGAACTATGGATCCTGTTGTGTGTTTGGAGACTGAGGTACGGAAGGCTCAGGTAAACAAAGAGTCGGTAATTGCGGTATTCTTTGACGTGGAAAAAGCGTATGACATGTTGTGGAAGGAGGGGCTGATGATAAAGTTAAGTGTGTTAGGAATATCTGGGAGAACATTTAACTGGATAAAGGATTTTTTGTTTAATAGGTACATCCAAGTTAAAGTGGGTAGAACCATGTCAGATAGGTACTTGGTGGAAAATGGCACCCCCCAGGGTAGTGTTATAAGCCCAGTCCTTTTTTCTATTATGATAAATGATGTTTTTTCTGTTGTGAACAATGACATTGGCCGTTCTTTATTTGCTGATGATGGGGCATTATGGAAAAGAGGGAGTAATTTTAAGTATATAAGAGGGAAAATTCAAGAAGCGATAAGTGCAGTGGAGGGATGGTCATATTCCTGGGGATTTAAATTCTCTGTTGAGAAAACAAAGGTGGTGGTGTTTACAAGGAAAAGGGTAGCGGATGCCCAGTTAACACTGTACGCTCAGGAATTGGAACAAGTCAAAGTTTTTAGGTTTCTGGGCATCTGGTTTGATGTTACTCTAACTTGGAGGGAGCATATTCAGAAGATGTCAGCTAGGTGCAAAAAAGTACTGAATGTGATGAGGTGTTTGACAGGGGTTGAGTGGGGTGCTAGCAGAACGGCTATGAGAAACATTTATGTTGCTTTAATTAGGTCTATATTGGATTATGGGTGTATTGTATATGGATCGGCTGCTAAAACTACGTTGAGCAAGTTGGATGTCATCCAGGCCCAGGCACTGAGGATCTGCTGTGGGGCTTTTAAAACAACTCCTGTTGCGGCCCTCCAGGTGGAAATGGGGGAAATGCCATTAAGCATCAGGCGTAAGCAGATGATGATGAGTTACTGGGTCAATTTGCAGGGGCACGCTCAAAAGAAACATCCTACAGTCGGAGTGTTGTTGCCTTGTTGGGAGGGGGAAAGAGGGAAAGGGGAGAATTTTGCATTTCACGCTGGGAGAGTGGCGAGGGATATGAAGTTATGTGATAGAACGTATATCCCATCAGTTCCTTTGCCAGTCACTCCTCCTTGGTTTTTCTACCCAGTATCAGTTGATTTGTTTTTTTTGGAAAAGATGCGAGGGTGCAGAGAATTTGGAAACGCTGCAATTTTAGTAGAGGATCGGTTGGGTACAATATATCATTCCCTTACCCCAGTATTCACAGATGGATCAAAGGACCCTGACACGGGCTGCACTGGATTTGCTTTCCATATCCCTGCCTTAAAAATATCTGATAGTAGAAGAACATCTTCCCATCTGTCTGTGTATACAGTCGAATTGTTGGCTTTGGTGGCTGCATTGCAGAGGATTGAGGAGCTGATGGTCAAGGGTTTAGTCCTTTGTTCGGATTCCAGTGCAGCCTTGCTGTCAATAAAATCAGGGTCATCTGATAGCAGACAGGACTTGATTTATGAGTTATATGAGACTTTATATAGACTCGGAAACAAAGGGGTGGCTGTGGTGTTTATGTGGGTTCCAGCTCACAGTGGGGTTAAGGGAAATGAGGTCGCAGATAAATTGGCTAAACAGGCTCTGGGACACTGGGAGGTGCGGGATATTTCACTGAGTAAATCTGAGGCAAAAACGCTGATTAAAGAGTGTATTAGGCAGGAGTGGCAGCATAGGTGGGATACAGGGGAAACAGGGCGACATTTGCATGCTATCCAGAGTGCGGTTGGAGTTAAGGGCAGGATGGGGACAAGAAACACAAAGGAAGAGAATATTTTATCTAGGATAAGGATGGGACACACTAGGCTAAATAAAACTTTGCATCTGGTAGGTAAGCACCCGACAGGGATGTGCGATTATTGTGAGAGAGAGGAAGAAAGTGTGGAGCATGTCATTTTCCACTGCCAGAAGTATACCCAGGAGAGAGACAGATTAGTGGAGGGAATTAGAGGATTAGGGGTGGGTGATGTTAACCTAAGCATGGTGGTGGGAGATGGGGTAAGAAAGTTGTTGGTCTTCCTTAAAGATACGGGATTAATTAATAGAATATAGTGAGGGGGGGGGTTTTCTCCTCCCTTGGGGTATAATGTCTGGTCCACACTCCAACGCTGGATGGCGGTAATGCGCCTTTAAGTTGGGTGCCCCCGCCAAAAAACAGAAGAAGAAGAAGAAGATGAAAACGTCCAGGCCGCGCAAAAATTGCTTGTGGGTCCGCGATGTCGAAGGGCTGGTCCCGTTGAACGTGCAGAGGTCCACAAGAAGAAAAATTAGTCACTGGCTCCTCTCGCGATTAAGTCCTGCAAGGATTAATAGCGGCCATGAAGAAAAGACGAGGCTGCGTGGCGGCTGTGATGAGGGCAGAGGGACTGGCGTGTTGACTTTAGGTTCAGGCGTAACCCTAAAGCCTCGGGAACCGCAGACAGCTGAATTCCCCTTGTGTGCCGTGGCTAAGACCATAAAATCCAGTGAGCAAGCTGCGTGCCTCAGGTGAACGAGCAAGCCTGAAGGGCCAGTGCGCAGCGGAAGGAAGGCGGTCAGAAAAGCCGTATTTGTCCCGTGCGTGGTGTGCGCCGTCCTCGTAACTCCCCGGTGCGTGTGCCGGGGTCCCGTGCGTGGGTGGGCCGCTGGAGAGGAGAACCAGGGTCAAGGAGATTGCTGGAGATCATCCCTGTTGTCTGTTGCGTCGTTCGGTCGTGGTGCGTTGGAGTGGTGCGAGGAAAGTAGACGCTCTTGTCCCTCGCTCGGTCATGGTGCGTTCAGGTCCACGTGTGCTCCGTCGGCCATGGGAGTCGCCGTCGCGGAGAAAGGACGAGGTACATGCGCTCTCGAGTGGAGGAGCTGTGAGCGCGGCCGGTCCAGCGTGGATGTGCCGATCTAGGCGTGCAGATCTCACCATGAAACGTTGCTCAGCTTTCCCGGTCGTGGGTGTTCTCCGTGGAGTTTCGCCTGGAAACTCCGCGTTGCGGTCTCCCTGGAGCAGAAAGGAGGGCAGATCAGTCAGGCTGCCGTGTTCGCTTGTCGTCGGAGAATCACCGCTGGGTGTTGCGTTCGCTGGCAGCGTGTTCGTTTCAGCGTCGGGTCACCAGTGCGGCGGCATGAAATAAAGTGGCGTTGTTGGAGGTTTTAAGTAGGCTTTTATTAATCATACCGCCGTCACGAGCTCCTCTCGCGGCGCTGTGCGTGCGCGCCGGGAGCGAGCCCTCGGCTCTCAGAGAAGGAGAGGGGAGGCACGTATGTGTGTGTCTCCAGTTGCAGGATCAGAGTGTGAGTGAGAGAGAGAGCATGGATTTCAGTCAGCTTAAATACCAGTTACAAACAATGCATGAAAGGCATTCACAGCAGGGAGTATGGCATTTGCATTTGAGAGGCATACATCACAATAGGCAGATTTGCTAGACTGTGCTCTAGGTGCAGAACAAAGGGGTTAACAGGCACATCTACATATTGATCTGAGTCTCTAGGTCACCATAAGGACAGGACGCATGAACACAATACATGAAAGGTGACATTATCACAGTAGTGTAGCGGAAAAAAACCAGGAGTAGCGAGTTGTCTGTCCTTAGTCTGTTTGTGGGGGTTTTCCCAAACCGCCACAATTTACCACATTAGCAATGTATAGAGTGTATTTCTGATTAGTTTAAAGTTATCTTCATTGAAAAAAACAGTGCTTTTCTTTCAAAAATAAGGAAATTTCTAGGTGACCCCAAACTTTTGAACGGTAGTGTATGTATATATATATATATATATATATATATATATATATATATATATATATATATATATATATATATAATATGTATGTATGTATAAAGATGTATAGAGTGATTTTTACTGCGTGACATACATGGCGGTAATGCACCTGTAAGCTGGTTGCCAACCGTCAATCAAATCTAAAAGAAGAAGAAGAAGAAGAAAAATATACTGTATATATAATGTTCTATTTGTACTATACAGACTCAGTGAAAATACCAGTTCTGTAAAATACCAAAACCGCACCCCAGAATACTTTATCTATAAATACTTGGCTTTTCCTGTTTGTGGATCTCACTGTATCCCAATTAATTTCTGTAAAAAACAGTTTTAAATCCTTAAAATAGCAGTGCCCTTACCAGATGACACATTTATTGTGTTCTGTGTATTTTTATAGTATAGTAGTATATATTAGTAGTATATATTAATAAAGATTAGGAGCTCTGTGGAGTATTTAAAGAGGAAACATAATGGAACATATGAAAATCTGCTTTTTCTGTCATTTGAAATCATTTTTACTTTTCAGCATAACTTATCATGGGCCAGACAAAAATTTCAGATTGCTTTCTAGCATTCTTGTTGGCCATAACAATTGGTGTTGCTCTTTGATTGAAGAATCAGTCCCTTAAACCTGTTGTTACACAGGGGCGCTATGTTGAACTATTGGTTTCATGAACTCAAATGGCGATTTCCAGGAAATACTGCTTGTTAACAGGTTTTTCAGCATCAGAGGCCCTTGCTGAGGTAAAGAATTCAGACCAGGTCCCAGCTTGTGTCACCACACCTTCCCTCTGCTTAACCAAATCCATCTTCTGCTGTGTCTATTGCCACCTTAATGACTCTTTGCTGCTTCTCTTCCTGACGCCCAATAGTTTTATGTCCTAAAAAAAAATCTCATCTCTGAAAACTGCACATCATATTCTTGGCTTCTTCATTATATTGCCTTTCTTCAGGTATTCCACATTATGCAGCTAGTTAGTTCTACCAAGAGGACAATGTTTTTCTTATGGTGTGGTTTTTTTTCGGCCTGCTGAAAGTCATAGGAACTGCTTAGAGATAATCCCACGATGGAATATAATCAAGCCTTTGTGTTTTTACAGCATCTTAGTCACAGTAATCAAATGACTCAGAATGGCAGATGTTAGGTAGTGGACCATGTGTCATGAAGAAGATCGATCAGTCTTATGCTGCATGGGAAAATAAAAGTGCATGAGGTTTGCCTTTTGGATTGTACATTCCTGGAGCGCCACCTTATGGTGGTTCCCAAAACTCCCAGAAACCTTTATTGCCCAGTTGGAGTTTGAACCACAGAAAATCTCATTAAAAGTTTGGGTGAATCCAAATCATTGGATGGATGCAGGACTTTTTTCTACTTTCTTTATTATTACCAAATGGAGCTTTTTTGGCATTCACTTTACTTTCTCTGAATATTATGTATGGCATTTGATCAAAGAAATTTCAACAAGTCCTCCACCTAATATGAAAATACAGTCTGTGTTCCCAACCTCTAGTTCTGACCATACTGTATATGGGAGGGAAATATCCATGAGTGTGCACGATATGTGTGGTTTCTAATGACAGTCTGTATCTGGCACTTTAGGGTTGGCAGAGGTATGCACTCTCTGACCACTTTCAGGTTTGAAATGTAGTTACAGCGTTCCCTTAAAATTTGTAAATGATGGCTGATTTTAGCTTCATCCATCCATCCATTTTTATCCCCTGCCGGTTGAAGACCTCTTCGGCTGAAGACCAAAGGGGGATTATGTCATGGCGATGCCCGTCTATCTGGCCCGCCTGTTTTGTGAAATCAACTCCTCCTACAGTTTTGTAACATGCTTGTCTTTCAACTGTGGGAGGAAACTGGAGTACGCAGCAAAAACCCACGCAGACATGGGGAGAACATGCAAACTCCATACCGATAGGTCCCCAACTGGCCAGGTCAAGCCCAGGACCTGGACAGCACTAGCCACTGCGCCACTGAGCTGCCCAGGTTTTTGGTTTCCTGTTTCTAAACTCTTGTGCACCTTATACTCCCCCCCCCTTTTTTTTTGGCAGGATTGTTGCTGCTCTTGAGTTTTGGGGGTGGTGCATTTCTACTGGCTTCCTATGCAGCTGCAGCAGTCATCTCACTAATACAGGCCTCCAGGCTGCCAGCTTTAATTGCAAGCAAGGTAGTGACTCGAGGATTTGATCTGTTAATAAAACATATTTAAACAGAGGAGGACTTTACCTGATCTGGTTTTTCCTTCACTCCATCAGGTTCTCCAGACCCTAACAAACTTCCAGAATGGGCACACAGGTGAACTGTCCACTCTGTCAGTGATACTGTCATGGGCAGGGTCCATCAGCTTGGTCTTTGTTTCTATACAGGTAGGTTGTCTGGAAATACACCCAAACATACCTGTTCAGATGTCCATTATTTTATCATCAGTTATTGTTTTTTGTTTTTTTTTTTTCTTTTAGGATGCTGGACGTTCTTTTACTACTCTGTTCCACATTATATCAGCGTGCCTCAGCAGTGTCCTCCTGGTCCAGGTTCTCACCTACCAAAGCGTTCTTGCATCCTCTAATAATAAGAAGAGAGACTAGATAGGAACCTCTTACAGACAGAACATTAATCCTTTCATGTGATAATGTTTTTGTCATGTTGGGCTTGATACTGCCTCATTCTGAAATGTCAAAGTAACAGTAAGCATTTACAGGAATTGGTTTTTTTTGTACTATGTCTGAAAGTTGCATTCATATTAAAACAAGTTGTGCACTGGACTCTACTCTTTAAAGCAACACAATTTATTACCTCCGCCTAGGAAGTGATGTAATCGGGTAGAGGAACCCATAACATTTTGGTGATGAGCCGAGAATGCATACCTCCACCAAGGCTCTTATCCTCTCACAGTGTGTTAGCAAGAATCCTCCAAAACTAGCCGATAGACTTTGATGCAGTTTTCACAACTGGCTCGTGGCCTACATATGAACCCATCACATTTTGGAGGTGATCCATGAGGGATGAAAGGAGCCTTGGTGGAGGTATGTGCTCTCTGAGTGCTTTTCTAGTTTGTGTTTGCAGTTGATTTTTTCAAATAAGGAAATTAAGGCACAAATACATAGACTTAAACAGATTGTGACTGTATGACTGTGATAAATCAGCAGCTGCTATTTTCAGAAATCGTAGCTACTAGTAGATCATCCTCAGGAAGCACTTTCAGTCTTGTCACACAGCTTTATCTCTAAAATGTACCCAGTGCCCAGATTTTTACTGAAAACATTTACTCTGCTGACTGCAAGAGGAGCTTTCAGCAGCAGTAGCACGATGACAGAAGTTTTAAAATTTTGTTATAAAATACATCAGAAATGCCATACAAATATCCATTTTAAATGGATTTAGCCTTAGCTGGGAGGAGGAGGTCTTCAGGTGGTTTCCAGTCATCCTCGAGTGTTTCGACCCTTAACCACAACACTCTCCGACTGGTGGGTTGGCAGTGAGTGTCCAGTTCACTGCCCCTCTCCTCCCAGCTTCCAGCTAGTGTCCTCCCTCTTATGCCAGAGCCAACAGGAGGCCCTCTCAGCTGCTTCTCCCAACCTTCAAACAGCGATTTTCCGCTTGTGTCCTCTAACTCCTACTTTCGTCATCAGGTTCTACACAGATTGAGCTGGGAACCCTCGACACCCCACCTCCACTGCAAGTAACCATGTCCTCCACCCTTTGTCTTGACCAGGGGTTTTCAACCTTGGGGTCGCGACCCCACATGGGGTCACGTGGAATTCAAATGGGGTCGCCTGAAATGTCTAATAATTGATAAAAAAAAATTACTGATAAAAAATTTTTTTCAACTAATTATTATTCTTTTAAAAAAATTTTGATTAAAGCACCACACACACTCTTAAAGAACTATATTCTTTCACTTTCAATAAAAATCAGTTCAAATAAAATGTAGTATATAAAAATATCGGAGCTGGCACATCTTAATTGACGGCGGCGATCACGTGACCCCTATTTGAGTTCCCGCTAACTGTGTAACCACAACCTAGTCAGTAGGGAAAAATGGAGAGATTTCTTCATCCGCCTGCCCCTGTGAAGACAGTTCCAGGAGGAAAAAGACAGAGAAAATATGACGAAAGCTACCTGAAATATGGATTTACGAGTGTCATTGAACACAATAACGAGAGGCCTAAGTGTTTGCTGTGTGGTAGTGTCCTGTCTGCGGAGAGCATGAAACCCAACAAACTCAAAAGGCATTTTGAGATAACACACAGAGAACATGTCGGCAAGCCGATATCTTGTTTCGAAAATAAATATGCCGAGTTGAACAAGCAGCGAGTGTATTTTAAAAAAGCTGTGACTGTTAGTGTGCGGGCCCTGAAAGCATCTTTTGAGGTGAGCTATCTCATCGCTAGGGCTATGAAGCCGCATACTATCGCTGAGACATTAATATTGCCAGCTGCCATCGAGTAGGCAGTAGAGAGGCAGTGGACCTGCCTACCACTGCTGTTTGAACAGCTGATTGAACTGTCGTGACAAAACGCATCAGGGAATACATTCGCGAGTGGCCGTGGACGAATTCTGGTTTGGAGCAAGAGATGAGTACCCAGAGATCTCACTGTGTGCTTTAAAAATGTTGGTTCCTTTTGGAAGCACATATTTGTGTGAAGCTGGATTCAGTGCCCTTGTGTGTATGAAGTCAAAGTACCGTTCCCGACTGGATAGTACGTCAGAGATGAGATGCGCTGTGTCTACTACAGCACCCAACTTTGAAAAGCTGCAGCGAGGTGTGCAGGCTCAGCCATCCCATTAAATGTGGTGAGTTGAGAGGATAATAATATATAAAAAGACATGACTGAAGCTGAAACTGAAGCACTATGATACTGTCCATCTTTCAAATGTTCACTGTGGCCAGTTTAAGATGCTGCAGCTTTTTTTCCCCACAATTCATTGTTTGAGAAATTGTTTGCTCAGTATTAATTTTAAGCCTTTTAAATACAAGTTGCACTAACCGTACATCATGATCAAAGAAAATAAAATGACACTTTGTGCACTAATCTGGCTACTCTGTATTTGTAAGACAGTATAACAAACATGATCAAAAAATAATTATAGCAAAAAAAATGTCGCTGGGGTCGCGAGATATTTGTGATGTCAAAATGGGGTCACGACCCAAAAAAGGTTGGGAACCCCTGGTCTTGACATTCCCGGGCCAGCTGTTGGTATTTGGCCTTCTTCCTCTCTGCTGCCTCCTCACAATTCTCCTCCCATGGGACTGTTAGTTCCACCAGGATAACCTTCCTACCTTGCCGAGACCACATGACAATATCTGGTCTCAGGGTTGTGGAAAGTATCTTCTCTGGGAAGTGGAGTTTCCTCCCTAGGTCCACCTTCATTTCCCATCCCTTGGCAGACTGCAAAAGGTTTTGTTTTGCACCTCCCAGGATGACTGGCTTCTGCCCCCTTTCACAAAGCCGATTGTGTTGAGCAATGGTTGTGCTTTGGCTGGATGTTTCCTTCTTTGCTCCTGTTCCAAGAATTCCTCCAGTGGTGTCAGCACCCTGTCATGGCACCACCTATATCTCCCCTGCACTAGAGCAATGCTGCACCCTGACAGAGTGTGCGCCATGGCCCCTCTTGCTTTACACAAGCTACACAGGGGGTTCTTCCTCAATCCCCACTTGTGCAGGTTAACTGGGGTTGGAAGGGTATCATATACTGCTCTGAGCAGGAAGGAAATCCGGAAAGGCTCCAGTCGCCATAGATCAGTCCATGAGATTTTCCATGTAGGCAGTTCCCACCTGGTCCAGGATCCTTGAATTCTGAGCTTGATGGCTTTAGCTCTTCTCCTCTCCTCTTCAAGGTTTCTGACTTCTTCCTGGATTAAGGTTATTTTTTTCTTGAGGGGTAGACTTTGACCACTGTTGAAAATGAGATGTTCCTAAGACTTGACGTCCAATGCAGAGGTTTCTAATGATCTCCCTAGTAATAAGGGAGCCTTCTGCTTGACTGACGGCTTTAGTGGCAGACCACTTTCATCCTGACCTTGTTTGAATTCCCGCTTCTCGAATAAGACGGTCCTTGGAGTCCCGGTATGTCAGTGAAAGTCTGCACTTGGCAACCTTGAATTCCTCCACTACAGAAGACAACGGTAGCTGAAGCTGTCCAGACCTGATGTATAGCCCCATAGATGTAAAACTTGGGGGTATTCCTAACTGTCTACGGAGGTGCTTGTTGAATTTCCTTTCCAGTCCTTCAACCCATGTTAACGACACTTCATACACGGTGAGCAGCCACATAAGTCTCGGAAGCAGGCCAAGCTCATAAATCCAGCACTTGTGTTTTCCAGGCAGCCCAGATCTATTGAGTTGAAGAGTTCAGTAGAGATAAGTTCCAGTCATTCTGCTGGTCAACTTTATCCTCCTTGTTTTGGATGTTTAAAGTTAAGTTTCTTCCAGGGGGCGGGGCTTAAGTGAAACTTCAAAGCAAAAACAAAAAAAACCAGACATGAGACATCTAAGTGATGTCGCTCTTGATATGTCGCTTAAGTCATAAAAACAGTTTACAGACATGTTAACAAGAAAAAAAGAGTTTTGGCACAGTGTCACTAAGTTTTAAACTGACTTTTAGTGAACACACAAGAGCATGTTGCTCAGCTGCAGTGATCCCTGGTTCGAGTCCTGGCCAGAGCAATTGTTACACACCTCTCCTTTGTTCTTTACCCCATTTCCTTTCTCTCTTATCTGTTCAATAAAGGCAAAAACTGCCCAGGAATAAATGTTAAAGGCCCTTGTTATCTACAGCCGTGGACAAAATTGTTGGTACCCCTCTGTTAATGAAAGAAAAACCCACAATGGTCACAGAAATAACTTGAATCTGACACAAGTGGTAATAAAAATTCTATGAAAATTAACCAATGAAAATCAGACAATTCTTTTGAATTGTGGTTCAACAGAATTATCTTAAAAAAACAAACTCATGAAACAGGCCTGGACAAAAGTGATGGTACCCCTAGATAAGATTGAAAATAATGTGACCATAGGGACATGTTCAACCAAGATGTGTCCTCTAATTAACATCACAGGTGTCTACAAACTTGTAATCAGTCAGTCGGCCTATTTAAAGGGTGACAAGTAGTCACTGTGCTGTTTGGTGACATGGTGTGTACCACACTAAACATGGACCAGAGGAAGCAAAGGAGAGAGTTGTCTCAGGAGATTAGAAAGAAAATTATAGACAAGCATGTTAAAGGTAAAGGCTATAAGACCATCTCAAAGCAGCTTGATGTTCTGTGACTACAGTTGCACATATTATTCAGAAATTTAAGATCCACGGGACTGTAGCCAACCTCCCTGGACGTGGCCGCAGGAGGAGACAGATAATACGAATGGTAACAAAAGAGCCCAGAACAACCTCTAAACACATTCATGGTGAACTCCAAGGTCAAGGTACATCAGTGTCAGATTGCACCATCTGTCGTCGTTTGAGCCAAAGTGGACTTCATGGGAGATGACCAAGGAGGACACCACTGTTGAAAACAAATCATAAAAAAGCCAGACTGGAATTTGCTAAAATGCATGTTGACAAGCCACAAAGCTTCTGGGAGAATGTCCTATGGACAGACGAGACAGAACTGGAACTTTTTGGCAAGGCACATCAGCTCTATGTTCACGGATGCAAAAATGAAGCATACCAAGAAAAGAACACTGTCCCTACTGTGAAACATGGAGGAGGTTCTGTTATGTTCTGGGGCTGCTTTGCTGCATCTGGCACAGGGTGTCTTGAATCTGTGCAGGGTACAATGAAATCTCAAGACTATCGAGGTATTCTAGAGAGAAATGTGCTGCCCAGTGTCAGACAGCTTGGTCTCAGTCGCAGGTCATGGGTCTTGCAACAGGATAATGACCCAAAACACACAGCTAAAAACACCCAAGAATGGCTAAGAGCGAAACATTGGACTATTCTAAAGTGGCCTTCTATGAGCCCTGATCTAAGTCCTATTGAACATCTGTGGAAGGAGCTGAAACTTGCCGTCTGGAGAAGGCACCCTTCAAACCTGAGACAACTGGAGCAGTTTGCTCATGAGGAGTGGGCCAAAATACCTGCTGAGAGGTGCAGAAGTCTCATTGACAGTTACAGAAATTGTTTGATTGCAGTGATTACCTCAAAAAGTTGTGCAACAAAATATTAAGGGTACCATCATTTTTGTCCAGGCCTGTTTCATGAGTTTGTTTTTTAAAATAATTCTGTTGAACCACAATTCAAAAGCATTGTCTGATTTTCATTGGTTAATTTTCATAGAATTTTTATTTATTCAAATTCAAATTCAAATGTTTATTTCAAACTCAGGGTTCATATTATATGCAGAAAACGTATAGAAAATAAAAGTATATACAGTTCAGCAGTCACTCGGCGCTCTTGTAACAGCAATAACATACAATATTGAACTCAGTATACAATAGAACACCACCACTTCCAGATGCTGGAGTGGAGAGTGAGTGACGAGTTGACAATTGCTGATATAAGGTGATTGTTACATGCCAGCAGCCTTCTCATAAAGCTGTAAACATTCTTTCGTATCAACTCGCCAAAAGACAGAATGTTCAAGGACACAAACATCTTGCTTGCACTCGACCTACGAGGTATATCTAACAACCTTCTTAGGGAGTTATTATATGCAATGCGGATTTTGTTCCTGACAGCAACATTACTATTAAACCATAAAGGCGAGCAATACATTGAGGTACAGAAGGTCTTGAACAGCATACATTTAACATCAGGAGAACATCTATGGAAATTTCGCAATAGTAAATTCGTTTGAGCATAGAGTTTCCTGAGTTGCCTGTTACAATCAACATTGGTCTTATCAGATTCAATCCACACACCTAGGTATTTGACTTTTTCAACAAAGTTCAAGCTGTTACAACAAAGTGGCATAACAGGATTCGAAGTGTTGACATCCTTCGGTTTGAAAGCCACACACATAGATTTAGTACAGTTGAACAGGATGTCATTTTTTTCACCATATTTCTCACATTCCGAGAGGAGATGTTGCATCGCTGCAGTAGACAGACTTAACAAACAGAGATCATCAGCATAGAAAATGTGATATAACAATGCACCATTAATGGAGCCACCCACATTAGTATTGTTCAACAGTGAAAGCGACTACAGTATTTTGGGGGAGTCGATATTGACAAATCAAATTTTATTATTCCCAAATCAAAAAATGAGGAGTTTGAACATTACTTAGAGAATCAAAATTGGGAGCAGCTCATGTCAATATATGAAGTAGATGATTGTTGTAATTTTATAACTGCAACAATTACAAAGTCCATAGAAAAATTTACAAAGCAAATTAAAAGTAAACAACAGAAGATTAACCTACCATGGTTAAATAATGAATTAAGAAAACTTATGAAGAGGCGAGACTCTGCATTGAAAACAGCATTAACCTCTAAACTACAAAATGATCACCTTGTATACAAAAGTTTAAGAAATAAAGTGGTACAAGAGCTGCGAAAATCAAAAGTATCTTACTACAATAAACTGATAGATCATGCAAAGGGTAACAACAGTTCCCTATGGAGGCATTTAAATAACTTAACAAATAAAAAAAATGTTCAGAAGGGGGTAAAGGAACTTAGAATCAATGGCAAGACCATCAGTGACAAGGCTACATTGGCAAAGGAATTTAATTCATATTTTGTGGACTCTGTGGAAGAATTAACAAAAAACTTTGTGCTGCCAACTGTGCTCAACAACACAAAATCAATACTTCCAACAGATTCTTTTCACATCGATGAGGTAAATGAGGAGTTAATTGCTGGTATTGTTAAAACACTGTCAAACTCAAAAACTAATGATATCTACAATATGAGCACTTCCTTTCTCAAAACGCACAGCAAAATATTAATCAAACCACTGACTCATCTGATTAATCTCTCCATTAGGTCTAGTACATTTCCATCTGGTTGGAAAAAAGCTGTCGTCATACCAGTTCATAAATCAGGCAGTAAAGACGATATATGCAATTACCGCCCAATCTCTATTTTACCAGTCCTGTCTAAGGTTCTTGAAAAAGTTGTAGCTACACAGCTGATAGACTATCTACAAGACCGTCAACTTCTTCATCCACACCAATTTGGTTTTAGACCAGGATACTCAACAGAAACAGCAAATTGTTGCCTTATTGAAAATGTCAAACAGTCCTTGGACAGGGGTAATGTGGTAGGAGCTGTTTTTCTAGATCTCAAAAAGGCTTTCGATACTGTAAACCACAGTTTGCTTTTATCCAAAATGGTATCTTTTAACTTCTCTCCAGATACATTAGAATGGTTTGCATCTTATCTCCAGAATAGAGAACAGTGTGTAAAAGTTCACCAGGATAAATCCTCATTTTTGAACAACCGCATGGGCATCCGACAAGGGTCCATTCTTGGTCCTTTACTTTTCAGCATTTTTATTAATGACTTGCCGCTACACTGCTCAGCTGCAACATGCCAACTTTATGCAGATGATGCAGTTATTTACACAGCTACCAAGACTCCAGCACAGGCTGCAGATGTACTGTCTACAAGTATGGTCGATGTCCAAGAGTGGCTCCTCCAGAACCACCTATTGCTGAACCTTCAGAAAACAGTTTCAATGTGCTTTTCAATCAAAAAATGTAACCTGCAACGTTTTAAAGTTAATATACATGATCAAGACATCAGTTTAGTTACAGAATTCAAATACCTTGGCATTGTACTAGATCCTCAACTCAAATTTAATCTTCATATAAAGAAAATTTCAAAAACAGTAAAAAAAAATCTGAACTGCTTTAAATTAATTAGATATTACATACCTTACGAAGCAGCTGCACTGTATATGCACTCTATGGTTTTTTCTCATATATCATACTGTTTAACAGTCTGGGCTCAAGCAGCCCCTTCCACAATAACACACATACTGTAGGTTCATTATATAATCAAACTCTAAAAATCTTGGACAAAAAGCCCATTAGGTGGCATCACTGTGACATTTTAAAAAAATACAACCTATTGAGTTTTGAGAGTTTCATTGACCTCTGTTTTCTGAAATTAACTTTCAAATGTTTCCATAAATCAGCACCTGAGCCACTTGCTGGATTCATCCAAAGACAGGACAGCAGCAGAGCCACCAGGAGTTCTGTTAACAATAACTGTAAAATATTCCACCGCAGAACCACATTTGGACAAACAGCTTTCTCTATAAAGGGCAGTCACATCTGGAACACAATGCCAAATGTAATTAAAATAATAACGGACTTTAAAACATTCACTAAAAAGGTTAAAAACTGGCTGAAAAATAAACAAGAATGTACTCATGTATGAATTGATTGTCTGCAAGGTGAGAGTGAATGAAGGGAAGGAATGAATGTGTTTGTTTATAGTGAGTGACTAAGGGAGGGAGGCCTGAAATTGGCAAATGTGAGTCAGGTTGTTATATTGTGTATTTATAATATTTATAATATTTATAATTGTGTATTTATAATGTATAGTATTTATAATATTTATAATTGTGTATTCATAATGTAGTTACAATCTTTTTTGCATTGATGTATGTGGTTGTGTATTCTGTTTTCATTTTTTTTTAAAAATTATCTTTTCCTTTTTACTTGTTTCTCCTTTCTAAAGCCCATCCAGGGACAAGAGTTGCAAATTAGCTAATAGCTGTACACTCTTTGTGCAACACATCAGATTGATTGTCATTGATTAATTGTCTATGTTTACAGTATTGCACTGTCCCTGTCAAATAAACAAATAACTAACAGTACACTGAGATCATCAACATAGACATTAAACAACAAGGGTGACAGTATACCACCTTGTTTTACACCATTGGTCACATGAAATTTGGATGAGGTAACATTGCCCCACCTAACAACCATAGACTGCCTTCTGTACCAGTATATCAGGATGCTAACAATGTAAATAGGAATACCTCGATCAATCAGTTTTCTAAACAGACACCAGTGGTTAATCCTATCAAAAGCTTTGCTAGCATCTAAAAACGTAGCGTAAACAGTAGTGGATTGGCTTCTGAAGTAGTCAACAAATTCATGGAGTAGGTAAACAGCCTTATCAGTTGAATGGGCTGACTTGAAACCAAACTGACTGTCGTTTGTCCACAGATAATCCTCAATTCTGTTCAGAATTAAACCCTCTAACAATTGAATCGGTGAATTCAAAAGGGGCCCAAGTCCAAGAAATATGTTTTTCCAGGAAATCAAATAAATTGCATATCTCAAAGGTAGTCTATGCCAGATGGTTCATACTTTACTCAGATATAGCACAAGGCCATAGCTTAGAAATGCTATAATATGAAGCATTTCACTTTTTTAATTTCAGAGGATTGGCAAACTAAAGTCCCTGGACTTGGGCCCTTCTTGAATTAAACAATAAGAACATATGAAAAGAAGCGCATAACATCTATTTCTCACATGTTGAAAATGTTTTTTTTTTAAATTATGCCATGTTTTGAACACCTTTTATGATTACTTTATATTCAAACTATTGTTTTGATAACTGCCAGCAAATGAGATTTTCATCTAAAAGTGGGCAGATTAACATAGAGGTCCATCTACTGGTAACTAAAGGCCTTTTTCCACTAGCCTCACTTAGCCCTACACCGCACCACTCAGCCCGCTTTAGGCGCTTTTCCATTAGCCCCAGCACCGGTTAGCAGGTACTTTTTTTGTACCTGATCCAGGGCAGGGTCTAACCGAGCTGAGTAGGGCTGAGTATGGCTGTGAAATGACTTTAAGAGACTGGTCGCCACTGATTGGTCAGGTCGTAACGTCACGAAAGCGACTTTTTCTGCTGAATTTACTCCACGACCGCCATTTGTAATTGTTCAGCCAGTGAACACAGTGCGCCCCTTTAATACTTTTTTTTTTTTTTGTTACTTATTTGTACCCCTAGGTAGATTTGGTATATTATACCATATTATACGGTATATTATATTAATATACTGTATAATATACTTATATAATAATATACTCCTAATATTATATATTAGGAGGTGTGCAATTTTCTTTCTATATTAGGCGACGATCGCATCCAGCGCGAGTTGGACGGATCTACTTGAAATGCAGGTGTCCGAGCAGATGGCTTCCCAAGGGCACATCCGTACTGCCAAACAGTGTCGGGAGAAGCTGAAAAAGCTGAAAAGCGATTACCGAGCAGTGAAGGACCACAACGGTCGAAGTGCAGCGGCTCGGAAGGGGTGGAAGCGGTTCACTGAGAGACATTGGGCTCGACACGGCCACTGTCACGGTCACGGCCCTTGGAAACCGTGGATGGCGAGTGTTGTTTTGATATTGCGCATCTTTTCGCCACTTTATCCTTTCTGTGCCAAGCTCACTGTTTTTAAGAAATAGGAAGGTTGTTAGATTGTGGGTAATGGTTGTTACTGAGGCTTGCCTATTGTTTTGCAGCCAACTGCAGATTCATGCTTGCTTTGTGTTAAGTATTAGCGCGAACAAAACGCTGAATTACGCTTATTGTATTCCGGTTAAAAACTTGAGAGTGTTGTGTACATGTTGCACTTTGGTGTTAAGTTTTAAATTGCGTGCATTTTCTTTCTAGAATCGCATTTCATATCACAGGGGTCCACCTCAGTGGACATGATGGACACACCGGACTCTCCTGGCGCTGCGTGTGCGTCTGCGTGTGCGTCTGGCGGAGCGCCAGCTGGATCGACTCCACTTCACCAGCTCCATCTGGATCACGTTCAAGTGCCGGTAAGGCACAATAACCACGATTTTTTTTTTGGTTGAAACAGGTCCAGCAGCGGAAACCAGGGTCGAAAATCCATCCATCCATCCATCCATCTTTTACCGCTTAATCCTTTACAGGTCGCGGGGGGGCTGGAGCCTAACAAGTTATGTCCCAAATTGATTAATGCAATTTCCTGTAGCTGCATATTAATTAATTGAAAATGTCTTTTTAAATGTACAAAAAGGTTATTCTTTGGTCTTCACTTATCGGTGTTACACAACCATTTTTAGGTGTGGTGATTGAAGTGCTGTAATTCCTGTTTTATAAAAACAATTAAAGCTCATGAACTGCCGTTGAAATCAACATGCTTCATTGAAATGCTTCACGTCAGCTGACTGTATTAACCCATTCAGATTTCTGCGGCCATACTACAAGCAACTAGTTTAAACATTACCCATCCATCCATCCATATTCTTAATCTTAATCCTTTTTAGTTTTGCAGGGGGGCTGCAGCCGAAGACAGCACCCTGCGTGTTGCAAAATCTGCTCTACTGAGGGGCAGCAACATGACAGTTCAGCTTATATACAGCAATGAAGCATAATATAATAGTGACATTCCACCACAGACTTTCACCTGTGTAATTCTATAATATATGTAGTGATCCAGCTTTAACGACCATGCCTTTCTGTCTTTCCATCTACATTAGCGATGGTCAACATGCATGACGAAGAGATGCGGCTCTTGGAACGGCAACATGACCAGCGGCAAGAATCAGGAGTACATGCAGCATTTGCGACAGGTGGCCGCAGATGTGCGGGCAGATGCGCATGAAGCCCTGGAGCAGGACGCTGCGTTACGAAGGGAAGAGCTTGCAGAGATGTCATCGCCCAGTCTGTTTTTTTGTTTGTAAATTTTGCTTCTGGAATAAAATTGTATTGTTTGCATCAAAAGTCTGGTTTATCTGTTATGACACTGTATGAGAAAAGCCAATAATTACATACACATTCCATTCTCTGTTCACTCCACATGCTGCTGTTCATCAGCTCAGGTGTATAGCCTTCTAATGGTAATTTAATTTTTAACAACACAACGAAACGTAATGTCTTAGTAGTTTTTTTTTTTATTTTAAACAAATTTGCAATGCAGAATCCATTTCTCTTGAACGGGTACATTTTTTATGTTATAAGCAGTTGTACAGGTGTGCTTGAACTTGTAGACACTGCTAAAGGTAAGTACGTGTAAGTTGAATGTTGCATCACCAGTCAAAATTTAATAAATTAAGAAGGAATCTAGCAAAAATTTGGCACTAATAACAGTAGACAAATCGGACAAGGATACACAACTGTGTTTTTGTTGCACACAACTGTTGTTACCAACAAGTGCAAAATTTATATTCCCTTTTCCCAAAAATTAAAAATCAATTTGTAAGTAAAAGTGGGAGACCTTTACATGGGAAAATATGACATGTATCAGCACATGATTTATAGTTCAATTTGCATTTCCACCTAAGCAAAAGTGGCTTGTCGAGCTGGATTTTTGTGAAGATGGCCTGTGCGGTGTTTCTGCATGTAATTACATACCTGCCAAGTGATACGGTTTCGCCGTATTTTAATACGGGGAAAATGCAATTTTAGCAAATACGGGCGTATTGCCATTTCTGTACGCCAAAGAGAAAAATATACAGGAAAAAAAATTATTGAGAGTGTGGGGAGGAACACGTCGTGTGTGTGACCCCCACAGCGTACGAGGCTGTCAGAGCGCTCAGCGTGAGCAATTATCACAACAGTGAGAAGTGTGGACTCATCATTAGGCTGATGGCTTTGCACCTTCTTAACAGATAAGCGTTATGAACAACAGGACAGGTAGATGGACCATGCACAACATTTTATTTACAAAAAACACTTTTGAAATATGTATGCACATAAATGTGGATGAAATAGACAAGTATTGCATCACAGCATCTCGTATTATATTGTAACGTGCAGCTTGACATGGCGATGTCCCACCGGGAGGTTTGAACTCACGCCTCCCGCTCCAGAGTCCCGCACTCTACCTGTGTCGCCAAGTAGGGTGCTTATATTGAGTTCGCTACAATATCACCACCCTGCTCCTCTGCTCCCTGTGCTGCTGCCACCACTGGTTCATCTACTGCATCATCCAGTGTAGTGTCAAATGTCTCTCCATGACTCTCACACAGATTGTGCAGAGCACAACAAGTCAGCACCATAGATTTAACCAGTTTCCTCCTTCCTTCTCTCCTCGTCATCAGCCATTTTGTTTGTTGTGGAGGATTCGGTTGCGTGTTTCAGGTCACGAGGGTGTGGCGCCGCCTGCTGTTCAACAAATCCCACCCACAGCAGGTGTGCCAGCAGGTGTGCCAGCAGTAGTTGAAAAGCAACTGAGGCCGAACCGAAGTGAGTAGAGTCGGGTTTTCAACCGGGGCTAAGTGAGGCTAGTGGAAAAGGGCCTTAATCGTCAAAGTCAGACTCATCTTCACGCATGATAAGTGGGAACCCTTACCTGCAGTTAACACCCGTTTTCCTTGCTGGTTTCACTTCTTTTTTGATATTGACATATTCTTTGCCTTCAGCGCGTAATCGTTTTTGTTTGTTTCTGGCCCATTCCTTTTCATTACGCCTTCTTTTTGGCCTGACCTCTTCATCACTTGAGTCAAACTCGTGTTGCATTGGTGCTGCCATCTTGGATGACTGGTGCTACCACCTATGACTTTAAGTTTAATCCATGCAGGAAGGGCCCAAGTCCTGGACTTGGGTCTCTCTTGCACTCAATGCATATAATAAACAATGCTGTGAATAGTCAATGCATTAAAGTTGACTTGGGACGTTTTTGCACATAATCAGATAGCTTGTCTCTTAAAGTTCATTAAACATGTAATATCTGGGTTTTGAAAAAGTGTGGACTTGGGCCCTTTTGGAATTCACCGATTCAATTTAGATATAACATTTGCAATAGCTATAGGTCTGTAGTTGTTCATATCAGACAGACTGGCACATTTGTTTTTCACCAAGGGAATAATAACAGAGTCCATCAACATATCTGGCATATAACCATGAACAAACATACAGTTAAAACACAATGACAACAGAACACACAAGTTGAAATCAGCATTGATGAGGCATTCACTGGTGAGACAATCAGGGCCAGCTGATTTGCCTTTCTTGAGAACTTTGATCAGTGAAGCAACTTCAACAGGAGTAACAGCAGAAATATCGGAGGTATCAAACATGTCATTATACAGGCGAACATCATGCATAACAGAATCCTTCATTGAAACATTCTTGACTGAGTTGAAAATAGTTTCATATTGACATTTCCACTTTTCAGCAATATTAACATCACCAGTCACACCGTCAATAGTGTTTGATCTAACAGACCGGTGGGAGCACATAGTCTTCATTTGTTTCCAGAATTCTACCATGTTCAGTTCACTCATATGACTAGCTAACTGGTCACATTTGATATTTCTTCATTGCGCCTACATACTCGTAGAGCATATTTGAACCTAGCCCTACAACTTTTCATGTTATCAAATATTGGACCATAACGTGGTTTGCTATTACTCCTCCACCACAAAAAAGCATCCCGAGCAGCTGTGTGAGCCTCGCTAACAATATCATTCCAGCCAGGGACGTTATATTGGGTGGCTACACTGTGACTAGGAATGCATTCACTTACGCAAAAATTGAAAGCATCAACAATATCGCTGTAAAACCTATCGATATCATCCCTGTGTGCCGCACAATTATGGTCATGACACCTGATGGCGTCCGTAGGAGCACGGATATTACAGAGTTTCCTACGAGTAAGTCCCTTATATCTGGACAGGTCTGACGCTGTGGCATCACGTCATTTGTATGTCCTACTACCCGCTGTGGCCGAGGGAGCTCCCCGGGGGCCACTTACAACACTTGATACCTCAATATCCATAGATAAAGGTAAATGGTCGGAACTCACATGACCATACAGAACTCTGATATTGGACACGTTATCATGGCCTGAGGATGTAGTCACACAGTGATCAAGCCATGATGTAGAGCCATGGGCCATGCTAACATGAGTAAAGGTATCACCTGGTAAGGTGATCCTGTCCGAGATGTGTAAAGAGTATCTCTCACAAAAAGACACCAGTTCATTTCCAAAGCAACTTGAACGTGATATATTAGCGTTGAAGTCACCAAGTATATACACATATGGAGTTGGAAAATCCTCAGTGATACGTTTAACAAGACTCAAGCAGTGCAAGTATTCATCCAAGTTTTCTACACTATCACAGGGGAAATATACACACAATATAAGACAGTGAAAGTCACCCAGGTTGATTTCAATACCTGTAACCCTTTCGCACTCGTAAGTTTTCACATCACAACTGTTAGCAAATGACTTCTGCCATAGGATACCAACGCCGCCATAGGGACGACCTAAGATAACACGTTCTTCCGTATCCATAAAAGAAACACCTTGTCCTATAAAATCACCATGTATTCTGCTCAGAATAGACAATTCATGTTCAAACAGCCAATGTTCCTGCAACAACACAATGTCATGGTTATCACATAAACTGGAGATCTCATTAGTTGAAGTTTTTATTACCACTTTTGTCAAATTCAAGTTATTTCTGTGACCATTGTGGGTTTTTCTTTCATTAACAGAGGGGTACCAACAATTTTGTCCACATCTGTATGTATAGAATTGCCCAATGATGACTTAAATACTGTAACCCACATGATTCTACATATGAGGGTCATTAATTCTGTCTAAATCCTCTCTGGGGATGGAGAAAATAATAAAGGACAATGTTTTAATTTTCTATGAAAAATTGACAGGGAAAAAAGTCTTTAGGGTGACAAAATGCTCTTAGATGCTCACAGGAGCTGTGCAAAGTCTTCGATTCTGGGGAAATTTTGTATTTTTATCTTATTTTTCACACACACAAAAATTAATTTTCATCGGTCTCAGAACATTATGCTTACTAATATTTAGCAAACATATGCACACTAAGATGTGTGATTAACATCATGCCTACTACACACTCTCAGTTGGCAATTTGCAAAATACATTTAAATAATGTGCTATATTTTAAAACGCCCTTTAAAGAATGAATTAATAAATACAGTGGTGTGAAAAAGTGTTTGCCCCCTTTCTGATTTCTCATTTTTTGTACGTTTGTCACATTTAAATGTTTCAGATCATCAAACAAATTTAAATATTAGACAAAGATAACACAAGCAAACACAAAATGCAGTTTTTAAATGAAGGTGTTTATTATTAAGGGGAAAAAATCCAAACCTACATGGCCCTGTGTGAAAAAGTGATTGCCTTCCCTGTTAAAACATAAATTAACTGTGGTTTATCACATCTTTGGAAAGCTGAATTCAATTTCTCTAACCACACCCAGGCCTGATTACTGCCACACCTGTTCTCAATCAAGAAATCACTTAAATAGGAGCTGCCTGACAAAGTGAAGTAGACCAAAAGATCCTCAAAAGCTAGACATCATGCTCCGCTCGAAAGAAATTCAGGAACAAATGAGAAACAAAGTAATTCCGATCTATCAGTCTGGAAAAAGTTATAAACCCATTTCTAAAGCTTTGGGACTCCAGCAAACCATGGTGAGAGCCATTATCCATAAATGGTGAAAACATGGAACAGTGGTGAACCTTCCCAGGAGTGGCCGGCCGACCAAAATTACCCCAACAGCACAGTGACAGCTCATCCAAAGAGTCACAAAAGACCCCACAACAACATCCAAAGAACTGCAGGCCTCACTTGCCTCAGTTAAGGTCAGTGTTCATGACTCCACCATAAGAAAGAGACTGGGCAAAAATGGCCTGCATGGCGGAGTCCTAAGACGAAAACCACTGTTGAGCAAAACACAGAAAACATCTTGATGATCCCCAAGACTTTTGGGAAAATACTCTGCGGACTGACAAGACAAAAGTTGAACTTTTTGGAAGGTGTGTGTCCCATTACATTCGGCGTAAAAGTAACACAGCATTTCAGAAAAGGAACGTCATACCAACAGTAAAATATGGTGGTGGTAGTGTGATGGTCTGGGGCTGTTTTGCTGGTTCAGGACCTGGAAGACTTGCTGTGATAAATGGAACCATGAATTCGGCTGTCTAACAAAAAATCCTGAAGGAGAATGTCCAGTCATCTATTCGTGACCTCAAGCTGAAGTGCACTTGGGTTCTGCAGCAGGACAATGATCCAAAACACACCAGCAAGTCCACCTCTGAATGCCATCCATCCATCCATCTTCTACCGCTTTTCCGGAGGTCCGGGTCGCGGAGGCAGCAGTTCAAGCAGAGAAGCCCAGACTTCCCTCTCCCCAGCCACCTGCTCCAGCTCTTCAGAGGGGATACCAAGGCGTTCCCAGACTAGCTGGGAGACATAGTCTCTCCACCGAGTCCTGGGTCTGCCCCGGGGTCTCCTCCCAGTGGGACGTGCCTGAAACACCTCAAGTGGGAGGCGTCCAGGAGGCATCCTAATCAGATGCCCATACCACCTCAACTGACTCCTTTCAATGTGGAGGAGCAGCGGTTCTACTCTGAGCCTCTCCCGGATGACTGAGCTCCTCACCCTATCTCTGAGGGTGAGTCCAGCAATCCTACGGAGAAAGCTCATTTCAGCCGCTTGTATCCGCGATCTCGTTCTTTCGGTCATTACCCAAAGCTCGTGACCATAGGTGAGAGTAGGAACGTAGATTGACTGGTAAATCGACAGCTTTGCCTTAGAACTAAGCTCCCTCTTCACCACAACAGACCGGTACAACGTCCGCATCACTGCAGATGCTGCTCCAATCCGTCTGTCGATCTCTCGCTCCATTTTCCCCTCACTCGTGAACAAGACCCCAAGATACTTAAACTCCTCCACTTGGGGCAGGAGCCTGTCCCCAACCCGGAGAGGACAATCCACCTTTTTCCGGCTGAGGACCATGGACTCGGACTTGGAGGTGCTGATTCTCATCCCAGCCGCTTCACACTCAGCGGCAAACCGTCCCAGCAAGAGCTGTAGGTCATTGCTGGATGAAGCCAACAGGACAACATCATCTGCAAACAACAGAGATGAGATCCTGTGGTCACCAAGCATGACACCCTCCATTCCCTGGCTGCGCCTAGAAATCCTGTCCATAAAAATTATGAACAGGACCGGTGACAAAGGGCAGCCCTGGCGGAGTCCAACTCTCACTGGGAATGACTCCGACCGAGTGTTGGCAATGCGAACTAAACTCTCACAACGGTCGTACAGAGACCGAATAGCTCGTAACAACAAGCCCGATACCCCATACTCCCGAAGCACCCCCCACAAAAATCCACGAGGGACGCGGTCAAATGCCTTCTCCAAGTCCACAAAACACATGTAAACTGGTTGGGCAAACTCCCACGAACCCTCAAGAATTCTCGAGAGGGTAAAGAGCTGGTCCGATGTGCCACGGCCAGGACGAAAACCACATTGCTCCTCCTGAATCCGAGGTTCGACCAACGGCCGGACTCTCCTCTCCAGTACCTTGGCATAGACCTTCCCAGGGAGGCTGAGGAGTGTGATCCCTCTAAAGTTGGAGCACACCCTCCGGTCCCCTTTTTTGAAGAGAGGAACCACCACCCCGGTTTGCCATGCCAAAGGCACTGCCCCCGACCTCCACGCAATGTTGCAGAGGCGTGTCAACCATGACAACCCAACAACATCCAGGGCCTTGAGGTACTCGGGGCGAATCTCGTCCACCCCCGGGGCCCGGCCACCAAGGAGATTTTTAACCACCTTGGCGACCTCAGCCCCTGTGATAGGCGAGTCATCCCCCTCGTCCCCAAACCCTGCTTCCTCTGTGGAAGGCGTATCAGTGGGATTGAGGAGATCCTCGAAGTATTCCTTCCACCGCCCGACGATATCCCCAGTTGAAGTCAACAGTGTCCCATCCGCACCATACACAGTGTGGACGGGGAGCTGCTTTCCCCTCCTGAGCCGCCGAACAGTTTGCCAGAATCTCTTTGAAGCCGACCGAAAGTCTTGTTCCATGGCCTCACCGAACTCCTCCCATACCCGGGTTTTTGCTTCAGCAACCACCCGAGCTGCACTCCGCTTGGCCTGCCGGTACACCTCAGCTGCTTCGGGAGTCCCACAAGCCAACCAAGCTTGATAGGACTCCTTCTTCAGCTTAATGGCCCCCCTCACCACTGGTGTCCACCACTTGGTTCGGGGGTTGCCACCACGAGATGCACCGACCACCTTGCGGCCGCAGCTCTGGGCTGCCGCTTCAACAACAGAGGTGGAGAACATGGCCCATTCAGACTCCATGTCTCCAGACTCCCTCGGAATGTGGTTGAAGTTCTTCCGGAGGTGGGAGTTGAAGACCTCCCGGACAGGGGCCTCAGCCAGACGCTCCCAGCACACCCTCACTATACGTTTGGGTCTACCAGGTCTGAATGGCTTCCTCCCCTGCCATCGGATCCAACTCACCACCAGGTGGTGATCAGTTGACAGCTCTGCACCTCTCTTTACTCGGGTGTCCAAGACATACGGTCGCAGGTCTGATGATACGATAACAAAATCGATCATCGACCTGCGGCCTAGGGTGTCCTGGTGCCAGGTGCACATATGGACACCCTTATGCTTGAACATGGTGTTCGTTATAGACAGACTGTGGTTAGCACAGAAGTCCAATAACTGAACACCACTCGGGTTCAGATCGGGCAGGCCGTTCCTCCCAATCACCCCCCTCCAGGTTTCACTGTCGTTGCCCACGTGCGCATTGAAGTCCCCCAGTAGGACAATGGAGTCTCCAGGAGGAGCACCCTCCAGCACCCCAGTCACAGACTCCAAAAAGGGTGGGTACTCTGAAACATCATTTGGTGCATAGGCACAAATGATGGTCAGGACCCGTTTCCCAACCCGAAGGCGCAGGGAAGCAACCCTTTCGTCCACCGGGGAAAACTCCAATATAGAGGCAGCAAGGTGGGGCGATACAAGAATACCTACCCCTGCTCGTCGCCTCTCGCCCGGGGCAACTCCAGAAAAGGCCAAGCTCCAGCCCCTCTCCAGGAGACTGGTTCCGGAACCGGAGCTGTGTGTTGAGGTGAGGCCGACTATATCTAGCCGGTATCGCTCAATCTCGTACACCAGCTCAGGCTCCTTCCCCACCAGAGAGGTGACATTCCACGTACCAAAAGCCAGTTTAGAAAGCTTGGGATCAGTCCGCCAAGGTCTCCGCCTTTGACTGCCACCTAATCCACATAGCACCGGACTTCCATGATCCCTCCTGCAGGTGGTGAACCTACTGGAGGGCGGACCCATGTAACTCCTTCGGGCTGAGCCCGGCCGGGTCCCATGGGTGGAAACCCGGCCACCAGACGCTAGCCTTCGAGCCCCTCCCCCAGGCCTGGCTCCAGGGTGGGGCCCCGGTAACCCCATACCGGGCGGGGTACACTGAATCCTTGATATACAATTTATCATGAGAGTCTGTTGGATCGTTCTTCGTCTGGCCCTTCACCCAGGACCAGTTTGTCTTGGGAGACCCTATCAGAGGCAAATTGCCCCGGACAACATAGCTCCTGGGATCACTGGGGCACGCAAACCCCCCCACCACGATAAGGTGACGATCCATGAGGGGGCACCTCTGAATGGCTTAAGAAAAACAAAATGAAGCTTTTGGAGTGGCCTAGTCAAAGTCCTGACCTGAATGCGATTGAGATGCTGTGGCATGACCTTAAAAAGGCAGTTCATGCTCAAAACCCCTCCAATGTGGCTGAATTACAATTCTGCAAAGATGAGTGGGCCAAAATTCCTCCACAGCACTGTAAAAGACTTGTTGCCAGTTATCACAAACGCTTGATTGCAGTTGTTGCTGCTAAGGGTGGCCCAACCAGTTATTAGGTTTAGGGGGCAATCACTTTTTCACACAGGGCCATGTAGGTTTGGATTTTTGTTTCCCTTAATAATAAACACCTTCATTTAAAAACTGCATTTTGTATTTACTTGTGGTATCTTTGATATTTAAATTTGTTTGATGAGCTGAAACAATTAAGTGTGACAAACAGAAAAAAAAAGAGAAATCGGGATGGGGCAAACACTTTTTCACACCACTGTAGTTTTTTCTACACGTGAGACAATCTACTTTGTGACTCAATGTAAATGTGAAATTACAGAGAACCGAACTTCATGTTCTACAGCAGCAATGAGGAATGTTAACACCTGACCAATATTTTACTGTACTGGTGTGAAGATGAAGAACAGCAATAAAAGACACTTGTATTTCATTTTTTAATTGGGCCCAGAGTGAACAAGTTAAATAAAACCAAAATTGTCATCTGCTTATGTCCATTGCACATAATTTTTTTTTCCACATTCATGAATTGAAACTAATCATCTGCATAAAATCTTCATGAATATTGCTCTGCTGTCACAAGCTGTTATATGCCCTCAACAATATACAACAATAGATTTCTGCAAATGAGTTGTCACCTTTTTTTTCCCCCCTTTCACCTTTTTGAAGAACAGCTTTAAACCTCACATCGCATCATATATCAAGTTCTGTGCATTTTATGAGAACTGTTTAACTTCAGATTGTTGTTAGCAGATTTTCATTAGCACAGTTTATTGGAACTGTTTCGCTTCATCATGACAAGGCAAAGGAACTAGAGTGGAGAACACGTACATCAGAAATGGAACAAAAACAGTTTCAGGGCAGGAGTTCATACAGAGTAACTGAATGAGTAGAAGGATGGGATTAAATTTACACAACAGAAGAACAAACAGAAGTTGACTTACAAAACAATGTAAAACCACATATGATTCTGCCAGTACAAAAAGGCACCTGTTGCTGTAGCTGCATCGTCTGTGAGGAAAATCAAAGTTCAAATATTCATCAAGTTCATTTATCATCTTTTGAACATTTATAGCTACAGCACAAAGTACGTTTTTTCCCAGTACACTGGAAGAAAACTATTCACAGATAATGGTTTCATCAAATCCACAAAACTGTGGCGTAAATGGTGGAAATACCAAACATAGTTCCCAGGTTAGACAGCAGTTTTAAATAAGAGCGTCCATTTCATGGAAAACACAACGTGCAACTTTAGCCAACATTAACACAGAGCTGCTGGATCGAGAGAAACAGCTTTTAAAAATATGAACATATTCAATCTTTTTAAATATCTGACCAAAAACTCTTGCATTAAACTATCTTTTAAATGTCTAATCTGTCATAAATGCTGATGCTATAGCTTTATTCATTCTCTAAACAGCTTGTTTAATTTTAATATTTCTATAATAGATAAGTCATCCACATAGGGCTTAAAAATGATAAATGCAAACACTGACCAGAACCTAATTGCTTACAAACTCTTGTCACATCTTAAAATATGATGACTTTAATTTGCAGGTGGATTAAGGCACAGCATTTAGCAACAACCTTCAATATTAGATTTTTATCAGAGCAACTCATTTCGGGTGATTATTAGCAGAAATGAGAAATTCCACTGCAACAATATTCTAAATAAATCATGATGAAAACAAGGATTTAAGGAAGATGAGACCGGTAGCACACACATAACAGAATCATTTCTTAAGCATTAACAAGAAAAAAAAGAACTATAAGCTGGGTGAAGGGTTAATACAGACTTTAAAATACAATATACAGTACAATGTTGACTGTTATAGCAGAGTATTGAAAGAAAAAAAAAAAAAGCAGTTTGGATCCACAGAAATAAATACAGTCATAAAATAACATGACTTTTAAAAATTGTCAGTAACTACTGTAGATAATGAGAAAGGGATGACGTACTAAAAGGTACTAACACTTGTTATATAAAATAGTTTTATATTAAAGTTCATTTGTTGGCACTTTTAATAAATACCAATACCTGTAACTATGCTCATGTTCTTACTATTACTTGATAGGCATTCATAATAAGTCAGTAATATTTTATTTAAGTTAGAGTTTTTCCTCATTTTACTCTGTGCACTCATAGTGTAATCACTCACACATCATTTGAGTTTAAAGCATCCATCCATCCATCCATCCATCTTCTACCGCTTTTCCGGAGGTCCGGGTCGCGGAGGCAGCAGTTCAAGCAGAGAAGCCCAGACTTCCCTCTCCCCAGCCACCTGCTCCAGCTCTTCAGAGGGGATACCAAGGCGTTCCCAGACTAGCTGGGAGACATAGTCTCTCCACCGAGTCCTGGGTCTGCCCCGGGGTCTCCTCCCAGTGGGACGTGCCTGAAACACCTCAAGTGGGAGGCGTCCAGGAGGCATCCTAATCAGATGCCCATACCACCTCAACTGACTCCTTTCAATGTGGAGGAGCAGCGGTTCTACTCTGAGCCTCTCCCAGATGACTGAGCTCCTCACCCTATCTCTGAGGGTGAGTCCAGCAATCCTACGGAGAAAGCTCATTTCAGCCGCTTGTATCCGCGATCTCGTTCTTTCGGTCATTACCCAAAGCTCGTGACCATAGGTGAGAGTAGGAACGTAGATTGACTGGTAAATCGACAGCTTTGCCTTAGAACTAAGCTCCCTCTTCACCACAACAGACCGGTACAACGTCCGCATCACTGCAGATGCTGCTCCAATCCGTCTGTCGATCTCTCGCTCCATTTTCCCCTCACTCGTGAACAAGACCCCAAGATACTTAAACTCCTCCACTTGGGGCAGGAGCCTGTCCCCAACCCGGAGAGGACAATCCACCTTTTTCCGGCTGAGGACCATGGACTCGGACTTGGAGGTGCTGATTCTCATCCCAGCCGCTTCACACTCAGCGGCAAACCGTCCCAGCAAGAGCTGTAGGTCATTGCTGGATGAAGCCAACAGGACAACATCATCTGCAAACAACAGAGATGAGATCCTGTGGTCACCAAGCATGACACCCTCCATTCCCTGGCTGCGCCTAGAAATCCTGTCCATAAAAATTATGAACAGGACCGGTGACAAAGGGCAGCCCTGGCGGAGTTTAAAGCAGTGCAACCAAATTTCAGTCTGTAATAAAAAAACAGTCGGCTACTAAAACAGTACTGTACATATAATACCAGACAAAAAAACTTTAACAGGTGAATGTTTTGGCTTCATGAGATGCAACTCAAAATATCAACTTATTCAAATTAATGGCACTTTTTTTTTTTTCCAAGACAAGAAAGAGGAAGTAGAAGAAAAACTAATGGGATTTCTTAATGATGGGATTTTTTTCCCTCAACATTGAGCAATTACATTCTTTCCCCTCTACTTGATCTCAAAAATTTTAGATACATTTCATCAAGTCAAAATCTTAACTATTATCACCTACTGTATGTTCAGAAGAAAAACCTGTTTGGTGACAGCAGATGAGCCGCTGTGATGAAGCCTACAGGAAGCAGCGGAAAGAAGAAGATATTATACTATACTATATATACAGTGGGTCAACCTTTTAATTGCTGAATTCAAGTGTTTCCTTCCAATGAAACTTCAATGCCTCAGTTTATCAAGACATTTTGGACACTGCTATGCTTCCAACTTTGTGGGAACAGGCTGGGGAAGGTCCTTTTCTGTTCCACTGTGACTACCGCTGCACACAAAACAATGTGCATAAATTCATGTTTGGATCAGTCTGTCATGGAACAACCTAACTGGCCCACGCGGAGCCGTGACCTCAACCCCATCCAACACCTTTGGGATAAAACAGAGCAGAGACTGGAGCCAGGCCCTCTGGTCCAACATCAGTATCTGCCCGCACAGACGCTCTCAGGGATGAATGGGTACAAACTCCCACAGACGAACTCCAAAATCCTGTAGAAAGCTTTTCCAGAGGAGTTGATGCCATTATATAGCTGCAAAGGAGGGATCAACTCAACATCAGTGGCTATGGACTAGAATGGGATGATGTAAACGTGGTGCGTAGGTGGCCCGACACGCCTGTTCATACAGTATCTGTGGCTTATTCATTTGCTACAGTTTAAAATAAAAAAAAAAATATATGAATGAACACATGTGGCAATTACATAATTTGTTGCAGAGGTTACACATGTCCATGCACTGGTCCTTGTGTTGTAATAGTGAAGCTGCTCAACATTCAGTTATTAATACAATGAAGGCATTGTAAGCAGATTTAGTCTTATGCTCCATTAGGTCATTAGTAAGAAACGAAACTAAAACCATTTTATCATCAGCTGTCTCCTGTTAATGGAGCTCTAAAAGCACCTTTTATTGCAGAAAACAAAACCAAAAGGAGGGCTTGGGGAAAATCCCCAAAAACCACCTAATTTCACATCCTGTTTGACATTAGCAATATGTTGTTTAAGAAGCACATGATTTCTAAAGGATTTCCTAACTGCAGATTCATTTCTTCCTCTGTTGCAGAAAATAAAGAGGAAACGTATCATCTATTGATGATCCTAAAAAGAGGAGCCTTTTGCCTCAAGTTCCCTTCACTTTATCCTTCATAACGTATCATATGACATTTAACCATTAAGTTCTACTTCAACAAATTTCAACTCAATCTAATTGGGAACTTAAGAGTTTGAGGTTCATAGTTTTAAGGTTTGAGTTCATCATGCCCAAATTAACTACTGTACTTATGCTGAAACTACGCCGATCAAGTACCTCCGTCTTTCAAATAAACTTTTAGACCAATTTGATTAGATTTATTCAGAGTCAGTGGGTTCATTTAAAATGTTTGATGTGTGTCTTCAGGAAACACAGAGTAAGTGCGTTCACAAAATCTGTCACAGTAATTATTGACCCTTTTTCTCCTTCATTCCGAACACATTTTAATTCCCCCCCCACACACACACTGGAGTGTAACACCACAGCTCGTTCCCATAAAGGAACAGCAGCACTTCCTTATATGATCCCATACTCAGTCAGCGAGGACCCATTTAACCTGTGCACTCACAACTTAATGAGTTACCCATCCGCCAACTTCCTTCTTGTCCCCCGGTGCTATCTGAACTGCCGGTACAATTTTCGCAGTTCATCCCAGAAGAACAACGACAAAATGGTGTGTGGCCCAAGACGGAAATAGGACGCTCCCAGGCCTTTGTAGAGTCCTGTCAGACCTTCCTTCTTCAGAGTCTGAGAGAAGCAGTCTGTGAATCCTCTGTACAGCTGCCCCTACAAGACACAACAGTCACTAATGCTACTATGAAATGTGGACAAAGTTTCAAATAATGAAGCTAGTGAATGTACAGGTCAGGGGGTCGCAACCTATGGCTCTTTTGCCCATAACCAGTAGGTCATTTTAAGAAAAAAAAAAAAGAAAGAAAAATCTTACAAATTTATAGGGAAAAGTGTGAGAAAAGCTGCAAATTTTAAAGAAACACCTTGCAAATTTTGACAAATTTTGACAAATTTACAAGAAAATTTTACAACAAAAGGCACACATTTACAAAAGAAATGTCTCAAGTTTGAGAAAAACCTCCCCAAAATACAAGACAAATTATGTAAGAAAACT
Organism: Pholidichthys leucotaenia; assembly: GCA_020510985.1. Taxonomy (NCBI): domain Eukaryota; kingdom Metazoa; phylum Chordata; class Actinopteri; order Cichliformes; family Pholidichthyidae; genus Pholidichthys; species Pholidichthys leucotaenia. The sequence goes on along the minus strand of CM035844.1, from coordinate 40,852,556 downwards.
TAAGCGATATGTCCCTGATTTACACAAATTAGGTCACAAATTAGCAAAAGATTAGAAAGGAAATTTACAAGAAAACCTCACAAATTTATGAGGAAAAAAAAATCTAAATTTCAGAGAAAATTCTGAAAAATTTACAAAAACAAAACTGGAACTTTAAAGGATTCATTGTTTTAAATTTACTCAAATTAAGTCAAGAGTCAAAAAAAACTGAAGCAAATTTATAATTAAAAAAATCACATGAGAACGTTGTTACAATTCTACAGAAAAAAAAAAAAAGTGAACTATCACTGACAATGCCAGACCAGTTTATACTTATAACTCGGCTGTTTTAACTTCACTGGGTTTTGCAACTCCTTCAAAATGGCTCTTTCCATAAGGGAGGCTGCAGACCCCCAACACAGGCAATCCCTGTGCCACATATCAGCTCTTTGCTCCCACTGATCTTCTAATCTGGTAACGAAGTTCAGAATTACTGTGATACTCTGAACCGACGCCGCTCACACACAGTCCAAGAGTAAAAAAACAGAGCTGGAGAAGAACGGAACACGCAAGCAAATTATCAGCCCTCCAACTCACCTTTCCAAACTGATCCACGGGCTGGTTGTAGAGCCGCGTGCTTATGACGTCAAAAGGCGTCATAGCCAGGACCACCACCACGCTGCTGATCATACCGGCGCTCAGGGACACCAACCAGCTGTTCTCTGGGAACACCTGAGGAAGGAGGAGATATGCTGGAGAGTGCTGCAGTATAACACAGAACCACAGAGCCGGCGTCAGGTTACGGTTCCTGAAGAGTGGAAAATGGTGGATCATGGTGTTATTGTGTAGATGGCATCAGAACGAAAATATCACCAAGTTGGGAACCATTTCTAATCATAACACGTCACCACCACTCCCTCTCATCCACTGGAACAGAGGAATGGTTCTATTATCGGTTCCTATGACACGCAGCTGAGCGGCTCCAGTCACAGTTATTTGCTATGTGATATTTTCTAAAAAGCATAATTTCACATAAAAGAAATTTCCCTCAGTAATTGTTTTGCAGCTTAATTTCCCCTAACATATACAGCTGCAACCTTGGTTCTGGTTCACGAGATGATTTGGATCAAAACTACCAGACCAAAAAAAAAAACCTAAAAAGAGGTATTTTCAGTCCGGGTGTTTCGGGCTGCACCCACGTACAATTACTGTGTTCATAACAGAGAAATAAACTGCATCCAAGAAGAAAATGAACCAGAGTTTGGCTGAAAGTTGTACCCTGAAAGATCAAGCCACTGCAAATCAATGGAGTCCGTGTTTCTGCACTGTGGATGGGGCTATTCTAATTCTAAATAAGGCCACTATCACCAAGAAAGAATGATGAAGATGATCACAGCAACCTTACAGGATCCTCCCATTTATTTATCAGGTTTTACTTTAATTTTTTACCACTCTGTAAAGACCCATGCAACTGTCAACAAGAAAAGCTTTGCCTCCCATCTCATTTTAAACCCCCTGCCCACTGTACGTTTGCCTGTGGCGTTTGGAGGTGTGGTCCAGCCCACCTTCCACCTCGCTCACCCACCCAGCCACCCAGAGCCTGAAGGTGTTCTGGAATTTCAAAACATCTATACAAGAAAGCTGGACAGGAGTGTCACAGTTTTTGTTTTGTTTTTTTACTGTAAATTATGTTTCAGGGATTTAGCGCGACACAAATTTTAACTGAAGCCGAGTCAGCAATTTACACCCAGTAAAAAGAAGCAGTTACAGTAGCTGTGTAAGCTTCATGTTGTTTTTTCCTCTTTTTTTCCAGCCAGGGGGGCCAATGAAAGGTGTTGAATTCCAAGTCCAGAGGACGGCATTACAGAGCGCTTTGTCAGAGGCACAGTGGGTGTTTCTGGAGCTTGTAACAGTCAATGACTACAAAAGGCTTATCTCATCTTATCTTATCATCCCTTTTACAGGCCTGCACGTCTGTGTTTAGGACTGAAAATAATCCCCATGACATGTGAACCTGTTTTTCTTCTCAATCACTTGCTCTGAATAAAATTAACAAGCAGCAATACTGGCACGTCTTAACTAGAAAGCACACAGAGTGCAGAACTCTGCTAAGGGATCACAGTCCCCCCATAATATGATTAGCCTTACCATGGGGGTCTGTGTGACAGAAATTTCTTCATCCTCCCCCGTGCTCCACACGGTCCCTCCGTGACTGTCCGCGTGCAGTCCACAACTTTCTGACCGTGCCGACTACACACATGCAAAGATCCAGCCTCCCTATTCAAAGGCGTACGCCTGGTTGAATGGTTAGCGCGGTTGAAATCAAGCGTAAACGCAGCCGCGGCTGTGTCAGCATGGTCCCAAGCATTCACACAAATATTGGCTCTTTTCATAATGACTTCAGCTAACTTGGGGCGTTTCCTGAAGCAGGTTATCTTTACCTCCATTTTGCACTCCCACTGACAGTCTCAGAGGAAAATACAGACACACAAGATAATTTTAAAAGAACTTCAAAAGGCAAGGATTTATTTCTACTGTATATAAATACATAAAAACAGCATTTCTACATAAATGTTTCTAATGTTACTGACGTTTTTCCTATACTCCTTTCCTTACAGCAAATACCTGCAATGTGCACATATCAAAACAATACTTTATGAATATATCCTTGTTAAAAAAAGGGACAAAAAGACAACTAGAAAAGCACTCAGAGAGTGCATACCTCCGCCAAGGCTCCTTCCGTCCCTCATGGATCACCTAAAAAATGTATTGGGTTTGTGTGTAGGCCATGGGCCAGTTCTGGTGAAAACTGCATCAAAGTCTGTCCACTAGTTACCTCCACCAAGGACCTTGTTTGTATTTGTGCAGCAGGATTACACAAAAACTACTGGATGGATTTGAAAGAAGTTTTCGCCAGAGGTGGTCCTTGGGCTACAGAGGAACCCATTACATTTTGGTGATGATCCCAGAATGCATACCTCCACCAAGGCTCTTATCTTCTCACAGTGTGCTCGTGAGAATCCTCCAAAACTAGTGGGTCGACTTTGATGCCATTTTCACCAGAACTGGCTCCGGGCCCACACACAAACCCATTACATTTTGGAGGTCATCCATGAGGGACGGAAGGAGCCTTGGCGGAGGTATGCGCTCTCTGAGTGCTTTTCTAGTTCTGGAGTATTGTTACTAACACCCTGTGAGAAGATAAGAGCCTTGGCTGAGGTATGCATTCTCAGATCATCACCAAAATGGAATGGGTTCATCTCTGGCCCAAGAACCACCTCTGGTGAAAGTTTAATCTTGTGTAATCCTGCCGCACAAATACAAACAAAGTCCTTGGTGGAGGTATGCATTCTCACATCATCACCGTTCCTGAAAAGGAAAGGTGTGTAACTTTTGAGTTATTTTGTTAACAGACAGACAGACAGACTTACTAATAAACTCACGCCAACAAAAACATAACTTCCTTGGCGGAGGTAATTATTTGCTAATCCTGGCTCACAGAATTGTATGCATACACCAATGCTATCTTAGCATCCTGGCTAATGTGATGCAAGAAACACCTTACCTTCATAATTACAACGGCAGCGTTCAACTAAAAACATTGAACCATTTATGTCTGGAACTCGTCGTACAAGAAAATCTCTCTGCAAACTGCATTCCATCATCCAGCCATATTTACAGCAGATGCATTAGAGACTGCATAACCGCCATACTAGGAATGCAAGTCATTGATTAATTCCCCAATCATTAGTTGATTCACCTTATCAATTAACGATTAACTGATAAGTGGCACTTTTCCTGAGAATGTGAATTTTCCTTGCTATCAATAAGGTCTAGCTATAATATAAAAAGCTAAAAATTGTTTACAATATAATGAACAAAAATTCCATCATATTGCTCAACGATTTATTGATTTTATTGTAATCTGTTGCATGTTTAACAACAAAATAAACTCAGAAAAATAAACAAAAAGATTTAGGCTACTTTAACATGAAAATTTGTGCACTGGCTGATATTAAACTTCAGCAGCATAAAATAAATTCTGGATTAAAAAACATGTAGATGAAATCTGGATTTTGTGGAACAGTGGTTAGCACTGTGGCAGCACAGTAAGATGGTCACGGGTTCAATCCCAACCCCTGACCATCGAAGACCCTTCTGTGTGGAGTTTGCGTGTCCTCCCCGTGTCTGCGTGGGTTTACTCCCGGATTTCTCCGGTTTCCTCCCACAGGCCAAAGACATGCACGTTAGGTTAACTGGCATCAAACTGGGGATTCTAAATTGTCCTTAGGTATGACTGTGAGCGTGAATGGTTGCCTGTCTCTCTGTGTTGGCCCTGCGATGGACTGGCGATCTGTCCAGGGTGGACCCTGCCTCTCACTCAAAGATGCTGGGATAGGCTCCAGCTCCCCTGTGAACCGAAAAGGATTAAGTGGTAGAAGATGGATGGAAATCTGGATTTATGCGCCTGCGTCACGTCGACACCCCTGCACGTCACCGATATTGTTATCCACATTTTTTTTTGTCCGCCGGTTTGAATATGCTGGTGTGCTGCCAAAACGGGTTTTGCTGATGTCCGGAGTGATTTGTGTTCATCACACCCCAACCTGAGACTGGCGATGCCTCTACAGTTCTTAGAATAAACGCCAATTGAAAAGGACTGCCGAGTTAGCAATTAACTGACAACTAATTTAAGTTAGTTGACTAAATTCTTATCAACAGTTAATCGAAAGTCAATTAATTGTTAACATCCCTACTCCATACTGCTGTTGCCAGTATTCCACTATGCCGGCAGATGTGATCATAAACTGCTTAACGAATCCTTTACAAAAATTCCTGGATCCAGACGTGATCTAGATCATGCCTAAATTCTAACCGATTGGCTCTTCGTCCATTTCCAACCTCTCCTGAAAATGCCATCAAAATACATCAGTGACTTCATAAGTTATGCTGTTAACACACATATACATATAAATAAAATGAACACAGGCAAAACTAGAAAAGCACTCAGACAGCGCATACCTCCGCCGAGGCTTCTTCCGTCCCTCATGGATCACCTCCAGAATGTAACTGGTTCATGAGTAGGCCACGAGCCAGTTCTGGTGAAAACTGGTTCAAAGTCTATCCAGTAATTTTGGAGGATTCTTGCAAACACACTGAGAAGATAAGAGCCTCGGTGGAGGTATGTATTCTCAGATCATCACCAAAATGTTAGGAGTTCCTCTCTAGGCCAAGGACCACCTCTGGTAAAAATTTCATCCAAATCTATCCAGTAGTTTTTGTGTAATCCTGCTGCACAAATCCAAACAAGGTCTTTGGTGGAGGTATGCTCAGATCATCACCAAAATTTAATGGGTTCATCCCTGGCCCAAGGGCCACCTCTGGTGAAAATTTCACCAAAATCCATCCAGTAGTTTTTGCGTAATCTTGCTAACAAACAGACGGACAAACAGACAGACAAACCACCCCGATTACATTACCTCATTGGCGGAGGTAATCATAATGTTCTTGGCAAAAGTAATAATCCGAAGACAGCGGTAAAGTCTTTAAATAATTACAAGACCAAAAACAACAAGAGCACTCTGAGGTGAGCACAATACCCCCCCCCCCCCTTTTCTTAGAAGATCCCAATATGTCACCGAAGGAGAGCAGTTTTCAACTTTTCCATACAATTACCGGAGCAGAACCAAATTATTATAAGTCTATCATCTATGAATCTACAACAAAAATAGTTACATACAACCCACAGTTGTAGGTCAGGATGCCAGGGTGAACCTGTGTAGCAAGTTTGGTGACTCTAGCTTTACTCATTCTATAGTAATAGTACAAATGGAATGTTACCGGAGTGGTGGCTCAGTTGGTAGAGCATCTGCCCCACACCCGGGAGGCAGGGGTTCAAATCCTGGCCGGGTCATGCCGAAGACCATATAGAAGTGGAACTTGCTGCCATCCAGCTTGGTGCTCAGCAAAAATGGAATGGAGGAGGGAAATTTGTGGCGGCGCCTTGCATGGCAGTGGCCCTCTGATTCTACACTTGGGGTGTGTGTGATTGACACGGTGGATAGGTCAAGCACAATCTCGTTCTGCTGTACATGATTGGTTGTACGGTTGAATGACAATAAAGGGTGATTAAATTAAATTAACCTTGACCTATGACCCCAAACCCATAGTCAGGTCAAGGTGAAAACCATCCAAGATTTGTCTTAGCTATAACTATGGTATCTATCTGAAAAGCCTACATCATTGTTTTTCAGTAGTTATCATGTTTACAAGATTTAGGGAAAAACCAACCTCTGACCTTGACCTGAACGTCTACAATTCCTGCAAAAGTCATCCAATCAGAGTCTAATTGTAATATATGCATCATCAGTGTACATCAAACCCCGGCACCAAGTTTCAAAACAATCAGAATAAAACTGTAGGAGTAGCTGATTTCACAAAAGTGGACAGATGGATGGACTGACAGACCGCCCCATAACATAATCCCCCTTTGGTCTTCGACCGGCGGGGGATGTTTGCTTGTCACTCACCATACCACTGAAACTTAATGCAAGACTACACTTAGCCCAGTCAGACTCCCAAAACACTCATTAATTTTGTAGCAGTGTGGTAATATGGAAAATCTGCACTCAGGGTGGGGGAGACAAAATTCTTCCCGTCAGCCTGCTCCCACTGAACCCCCACTAAGACTGTATCCTAGCACAGCGTAATCCTAACCTGCAGGTCAATGACAAGCTCCTTGGAGGAGGAGAAGGTGGAGAGTTGAGCGGCTGACCCCACGCTGACCCTCGGTACAGCTGCACTGGCGCCCCTCCACAGTCCCAGAATGCCATGCCCCTTGTAGATGGCCATAAGCGCATGAACCATCCCCTGAGGAAACAAAAAGGAGCAGCAGAGGGTTAAAATGATGACTCTAACACTCATAATCATATACTTAGGTTGGGTTATTATTTCACCTGGTGTTTGTACTGGTGGCCCACGGCAATAGAGGCGGTAGACTGACTCTGCAGATGTGTCTTCACCTGCCAAAGGAGATGAGTTAAACATCGCCCAGAGTCAGCTCACTTTCAGTAACAGTGCAAAGAAAATACTGAGAAATCTAACTTGGGACAGGGACAGGCCAAGGGACAGCAACCTCTATTATGAAAAGAGCCATTTGGAGACATTTTTGTCCAAAAAACAAAAAACAAACAAATAAAAAACAACTCTGCATTAACTTGCCTATCAACATTAGTAACAGGAAATTTTTTAATACTTAAATACGAAACATTGCTCTTATAAACCTATGCCTTGTAAATTCTTCAGTTTTCTTCCAGTTGTGATGCATTTTCCAACAAATTTGTGACTTCTTCCTCACAAGTTTGCAATATTTTTCACAAATCTAAGACATCTATCTTACAAATTCAATACTTTTTTCCTTGTACATACATTTCTTCCTCTCAATTCTGCAAGTCCTCATAAATTCAGAACTTTTGTTTTTTTCCTCACAAAAATTTTAAATGTGCCATTTTTCTGTTAAATTCATAATTTTCTTCTGAATTTGCAAAAAAAAAAAAATTACACAAAAATTGGGGTGTTATTTCTATTAAATTCATCTTCCCCCTCTTGATTAATGAAATATTTCTTTTAAATTTATAAGCTTTTAAGCTACATGTTGCAGAATGCGCCGACAGGCTAACTGAGAAGTGTCCAATCATGTGCCATGGAGGGCCAGGACCCTGCAGGCTTTACCTCCAACCAGTGTCTTCAACAGCAGATTTCACTGAATTTCTTCCCACTGATTGCTGATGAGTGAAAAGACCTGCTGAAGACAGTGGGCAGAAGAGAAAACCTGCGGGGTCTTGGCCCTCCATGGCACATGATTGGACACCCCTGGGCCAATTACTATATTTGATATTGACATTCATCTGATCTCAACTATTTGCCCCCTTTATGATTTCTTATATTTTTGCATATTTGTCACATTTAAATATTTCAGATCATCAAACAAATGTTGACATTAGACAAAAATAACCCGAGTGAATACATAATGTAGCTTTTTTTTTTAAATGATGATTTTATTTATTAAATTGAAAAAAGCTATCCAAAACCTACCTGGCCCCGTATGAAAAAGTAAACCCAATAGCTGGTTGTGCCACCCTTGGCGCCAATAACTACAATCAAGCTTTTGTGATAACTGGCAATGAGTCTTTTACATCACTGTTGAGGAATTGTAGCCCACTCTTCTTCGCAGAATTGTTTTAATTCAGCCACATTGGAGGGCTTGAGCTTGAAGTCATGAACTGATGGCCAGATAGTCTCCTTCAGGATTTTCTGGTAGAGAGCAGAATTCATGGTTCCATCAACTATGGGGAGTCATCCATTTCCTGAAGTAGCAAAGCAGCCCCACACCATGATACTACCACCACTATGTCTGACTGTTGGCATGATGTTCTTTTTATGAAATGCTGTGTAAGTTTTATGCCAGATGTGACGGGACACACACCTTCCAAAAAGTTCAACTTTTGTCTCATCAGTCCACAGGATATTTTCCCAAAAGTCATGGGGATCAATCAAGATGGTTTTTTTGGCAAATATGAGATGAGCCTTTGTGTTCTTTTTGGTTGTCAGTGGTTTTCTTCCTGGAAGTATTCTATTAAATGCCATTTTTGTCCAGTCTCTTTCTTATTGTTGAATCATGGATCAGCGTCCAAACTGAGGCTGGTAAGGCCTGCAGTTCTTCAGATGATCTGGGTTTTTGTTTCTTATCTGTTCTCGAATTTCTTTAGATCACAGCATAATGTGTTGCTTTTTGAGATCTTTTAGTCTTCTTTACTTTGTCAGACAGGTTTTATTTAAGTGATTTCTTGATTCAATAGGTCTGACAGTAATCGGGCCTGGGTGTGGCTAATGAAACTGAACTCAGCTTTCCAAAAGATGTGGTTAATCACAGTTAATTCACGATGTAACAATGGTGGGCTTTTTGGCAGTTGGCAATGGCTGTGGAACAGTAGCCACAGAATTCTTGTACAAACATGGCTTGAATCTGATTAGTCAGTACGTTCTATTAATGCCATATTTTAAAGGCAGCAACTACAAGTACGGAAATCTGAGGCATATATTTGTTTCAGTTTTTTAATTGATATCTATTTACTACCTTTTTAACCTTACTCACTCCCAAATCCTAAGGCTAACCTCTTAATTTTAATTCTAAATTCCACCTCATGTCAAGTAAAATGGTGTGGGCATGGTGGCGAGAGCAGGACGTGAACCAACAACCGATCAGTGGCCGACCCCACCGTTCACCGAAGCCACAGCTGTGGCAGGCTTAGTGCTGATCTGAACAGGTTTTGTCAAATTGTCAACTCTTCCATACCGATAGACATTTGTCATTGGGATACAGCTTCCCTACCAACAGCCACTTCCTTTCTTTTTCATATAGGGCCAGGTAGGTTTGGGGAGCTTTTTTTCCCATTAATATGTGAAATCATCATTTAAAAACTGCATTTTGTATTTATTCGGGTTACATTTGTCCAATACTAAAATTTGTTTGATGATTTGAAACATTTAAGTGTGGCAAATATGCAAACATATAAGAAATCGGGAAGGGGCTAAACTTTTTCCACAGCTGAAGAAGTTACTGACTTGTCAGTTTTCCTTTGAGGTGACGACTGTCGCTTATATTTGAGTAATAATTATGACAAAGTAACTACACATTCACGTGTGTAGGCCTACGATTACTGGCTACTTTATCTACCACTGCTCTTCAGTCTACGAAAAGCTTCTCTCATTTTTACACTGATTGTAAATTTCCCTTTATTAGAAGTAATTTGATCAAAACACATATCGGACGACACATCAGTGCTACTAACCAGGTAGACGGGACTGCCCATCACAGCGCCCACCACTCCGGCCATAGCTCCAGCTAGGATGGTTTTGACCGTGCTGACCCGTCCTCTGGTGTGGATGAAGCCGGCGGACTCGATGATGGCATATGAGCCCAGCCGGATACCGTTCATGAAGAACTGGTAACACAGCCCGGGCACCAGTCCTTTCTGTAACCCGGCCAGCCCGTCCACTTTGCCGATGATGTAAAAAGCGTGGAACACATTACGGTAGTGAACCTGGTACGAGCCCCTGCTCTTGAGCTCACCCTGCAGCTGCATTCGCGTCTTGACGACCTCCAGCGGGTTGGTGAACAGGCAGGCTCCGCACGCCGCCGCCCCGCTCAGCAAGAAGTCCATGGCGGTCGCACGGAAGCCGCGCTCAGGCCTCCTTCCACTCCGATCTGTCCTTCCTGACGGTCGGCGGGGGCGGAACGAGCCGCCACGGAGCCGGGCCCCTCCCACACATTAAACCACGTGCTCACACCCGCGCGCGCGCGCGCGCGCACACACAGTCACGTCAACAGACTAGCGAGCCCTTCGCGAGCGCCAAGTAAAGTCCGACACACGAGTTGTACAAGCTGAATTATTCCAGGGCCATTTTTTTGTTTTTATCTTTTTATTTTAATTGGCATATTTGTGATTGCGTGTGTGCACACTGTTCGGCTCTATAAGGGAAGCATATTGCGACGTTGTGAAGGTTCACGCAAGAAAGGAGAGATGACTGTGACGAAACAGGCTTTATTTAAAACACACTCCCTCAACACAGACAGGAGGGGAGGTCATTCACACAGACCTCCGTCTCACTAAAGGTGACACAACCGCATGATCAGTCACTGCTCTAGAACACACCAATGATAACGCCCTTTGAATCCTCCGCTGCCAAAGCATGCCGGGAGAATCCCCGCCCCCTTAACGCAGCCCTGACTTTACACTGTCCCCTAGTGATGTTCGATACCACTGATTTCCTTTCCGATCCGATACTGAGTAAAATTCAGGCTGGTATCGGCGATACCGATACCGATATTTTTTGCGACTACACCTAATATGTCTTTTAAATCTAAAAAAAACGCATGACGCACTTACCCAGGCGGAACAAAAAGTAGTCCCACCAACCGCGTGTCACTAGACAACATCTCAATAGTTTAGTTACTTTTCACCGTGTTTCTGTTAAGGATATATATTGTAGCGAACTCAATATGAGCACCCTACTTGGCTTGCCAAGTGGGTTGACCCTATTGGCGACACAGGTAGAGTGCGGGACTCCGGAGCGGGAGGCGTGAGTTCGAATCTCCCGGTGGGACGTCGCCATGTCGAGCAGCACGTTACAATGTACAATATACTCGCTGCTCTTGCCTTCTGATTGTTGCAGTCCTGGAATCTCCCCATTGTGGGACTAATAAAGGCTTATTTTATTTTATCTTATCTTATACCTTACCTCAAATGACTTAAGTATCAAAAGTATCGATATTTTGATTTGAGTATCGATTTTAGAGCATAAAGATCCGGTATCGGAGGTATCGATATTTCAGGATCGATCCGCACATCATTACTGCCCCCCACCCCCCCGGACTGGTTTCTGTTCCCCAGAATAATTCAAATTCAAATTCAAACGTTTATTTCAAACTCAGGGTTCATATTATATGCAGAACATGTGTAAAAGAAAAAGAGAAAGTATATAAAACATGTAGAAAATAAATGTGTATACAGTTCAGCAGTCACTCGGCGCTCTTGTAACAACAATAACATATAATATTAAACTCAGTATAAAATAGAACACCACCACTTCCAAATGCTGGAGTGAAGTGTGACTGACGAGTTGACAATTGCTGATATAAGGTGATTGTTACATGCCAGCAACCTTCTCTTAAAACTAAACATTCTTTCGTATCAACTCGCCAAAAGACGGAATGTTCGAGGGCACAAACATCTTGCTTGCACTCGACCTATGAGGTATATCTAACAACCTTCTTAGGGAATTATTATATGCAATGAGGATTATGTTCCTAACAGCAACATTACTATTAAACCATAAAGGCGAGCATGTGGGACACATATGCACAGATGTATATTACTTTATGCTTCATATGTATACCACTTTAGGCTTCAAATCTTAGATTGAACAAAGGACTGAGTCTCTTTGGAGATGACAGGAGGACGAATGTCTGGAATTCTTTCTCGTTCTGTTTTTGCTGATGTTGGAGAATGTGAATAAACCTGACTCGTGAGATAAACTCTGCCTCGTCACTTTCACATTCCCACAAGCAATACATTGAGGTACAGAAGGTCTTGAACAGCATACATTTAACATCAGGAGAACATCTATGGAAATTTCGCAACAGTAAATTTGTTTGAGCATAGAGTTTCCTGAGTTGCCTGTTACAATCAACATTGGTCTTATCAGATTCAATCCACACACCTAGGTATTTGGCTTTTTCAACAAAGTTCAAGCTGTTACCACAAAGTGGCATAACAGGATTCGAAGTATTGACACCCTTTGGTTTGAAAGCCATACACATAGATTTAGTACAGTTGAACAAGATGTCATTTTTTTCACCATATTTCTCACATTCCGAGAGGAGATGTTGCATCGCTGCAGTAGACAAACTTAACAAACAGAGATCATCAGCATAGAAAATGTGATTTAACAGTGCACCATTAATGGAGCCACCCACATTAGTATTGTTCAACAGTACACTAAGATCATCAACATAGACATTAAACAACAAGGGTGACAGTATACCACCTTGTTTAACACCATTGGCCACATGAAATTTGGATGAGGTAACATTGCCCCACCTAACAACCATAGACTGCCTTCTGTACCAGTATAACAGGATACTAACAATGTAAATAGGAATACCTCGATCAATCAGTTTTCTAAACAGACACCAGTGGTTAATCCTATCAAAAGCTTTGCTAGCATCTAAAAACGTAGCATAGACACTAGTTGATTGGCTTCTGAAGTAGTCAACAAATTCATGGAGTAGGTAAACAGCCTTATCAGTTGAATGGGCTGACTTGAAACCAAACTGATTGTCGTTTGTCCACAGATAATCCTCAATTCTGTTCAGAATTAAACCCTCTAACAATTTAGATATAACATTTGCAATAGCTATAGGTCTGTAGTTGTTCATGTCAGACAGACTGGCACACTTGTTTTTCACCAAGGGAATAATAACAGAGTCCATCAACATATCTGGCATGTAACCATGAACAAACATACAGTTAAAACACAATGACAACAGAATACACAAATTGAAATCAGCATTGATGAGGCATTCACTGGTGAGACAATCAGGGCCAGCTGATTTGCCTTTCTTGAGAACTTTGATCAGTGAAGCAACTTCAACAGGAGTAACAGCAGAAATATCGGAGGTATCATACATGTCATTATACAGGTGAACATCATGCATAACAGAATCCTTCATTGAAACATTCTTGACTGAGTTGAAAATAGCTTCATATTGACATTTCCACTTTTCAGCAATATTAACATCACCAGTCACACCATCAATAGTGTTTGATCTAACAGACCGGTGGGAGCTCATAGCCTTCATTTGTTTCCAGAATTCTACCATGTTCAGTTCACTCATATGACTAGCTAACTGGTCACATTTGATACTTTCTTCATTGTGCCTACATGCTCGTAGAGCATATTTGAACCTAGCCCTACAACTTTTCATGTTATCAAATATTGGACCATAACATGGTTTGCTATTACTCCTCCACCACAAAAAAGCATCCCGAGCAGCTGTGTGAGCCTCGCTAACAACATCATTCTAGCCTGGGACGTTATATTGGGTGGAAACACTGTGACTAGGAATAATAAAAGTCCAGCTCAAAAGTCCAACACGAATCCGTCCAGGTGTCGAGGCGGCCTCCGTTGTCGACGACCAGCACGCACAGGCCCTCTAGTGTTCATCTGTGCCTCGGTCGGAGTATCTGGTCGGGGTGAAGGCTCCCGCTCGACCACCCGCAAGGCGGATGGGTGGTACGGGGCGAGACGGTCACGGTGGAGTACCACGGCACGGTCCCTTTTCTGCAGCCTCCCCCTGTACACCACATCCGACAGTCGCTGTAGGACCTCGCACGGTCCCGACCAATGGCTCGCCAGTTTTGGTGACAGTCCCCTTTGTCACTCTGGGCAGAAAACCCAGACTCGATCTCCTGGTGCAAAGTCCCTCCCCTGGCAGCAGGAGTCATATGCCCACTTCTGTAGGCTCCCCGCTGCTGCCAGGGCCTCCCGAGCCAGTTCGTGCACTGTGTGGAGATGTTCCTTCAAGAAAAACAAATAATCCACCCCCGATTTGCCCTCCACCGCCGGCTCGGGGGGGGGGGGGGGATACCAAATCCACCGGTGTGCGCAGCTCACATCCAAACATCAGTGCTGCAGGAGTGCACCGGGTGGATTCCTGTGCTGCTGTCCGGTACGTCCACAGAACAAAGGGCAAATGCAGGTCTCAGTCTCGCTGTAGCTGGTCCACTAGGACAGCGAGCTGGGTGGTGAGGGTTTGGTTGAACCATTCGACCAGGCCGTCACTGTATGGGTGCAGCGGGGTGGTCCGGGTCTTCCAGATTCCCAGCCGCTTGCAGACCTCCCCGAAGACCTCTGCCTCAAAGTTCCAACCCTGATCGCTGTGCAGCTCCTCTGGTGTGCCAAACCGACAGAACATCTCGTCCACCAGTTTTGATGCTGTGGTGGCGGCGCTCTGATCAGGGACCGCATACGCCTCTGGCCATTTGGGGAAATAATCAATTGCGACCAGCACGTAGCGGTTCCCCCGGTCCGTGGTCGGGAAAGGGCCCAGAATGTCCACCCCTACCCGCTCCATCGGTGCTCCCACCCGGTACTGCTGCAAGGGGGCGTGGGATCGCTGAGTCGGCCCCTTCTGAGCCGTGCAGGTGTCACAGCAATGGACGTGGAGCTCTACATCGTGGTGACATCCAGGCCAGTAGAACCAGACTCGAAGACACTGCAGAGTCTTTGTCACCCCGAAGTGGCCTGCTCCTACTGCCCCATGGACCAGCTGGAGTACATTGGGCCGGAACTGCCAGGGAGCCAGCAGCTGCCAGACATGATGCTGCCCAGCTGGAGTCTGCCACTGCCGATACACAACACCCTCGTGACAGCAGAGACTGGCCCACTGGGAGTGTAGGGCCTTGGTCTCTGGGTCCAGCGCAGACACAGCCTCCCAGGCGGGCCGCTGGCCCGTGTCCGGCCACTGCAGAACCCGGGAAATGACCGGATCTCTGTCCTGCTCGCTCTGCAGCTGCTGCACGCCCAGGGCCTCTGTGACATCATCACTGGGGAGAGCTGCCTGATTATCCGAGGAGGAGCTGTGTGCCGCTGTGTTAATCCTGCTCACAGCGGTCCAGAGAGCAGCAGCCCATGGGACAGCTTGGTCTCGATCCTCTGCCCGCTGGCAGTGACGACAGTCCTCCGCAGCACAGGGACGCCGAGACAGCGTGCCAGCGTTGGCATGGAGGCGGCCTGCTCGATGCACAATCTGAAAATTATAATCCTGCAGTGCCTCCAGCCATCTCGCCAACTGTCCATCCGGCTCTGAAGTTCAGCAGCCAGGTCAGGGAAGCATGATCCGTCCTGAGCTGGAACCTCCCCCTGTACACATACGGGTGAAAATGGTGAAGCCCCTGGATGACAGCCAACAGCTCTCTGCAAGTAACACAATAATTCCTTTCAGCTCTGCTGAGAATGCGGCTGAAAAAAGCAACTGCCTGCTCTCTGTGTTCTCCTTCCTGGGATAACACTGCCCCGATGCCCTGGTTGCTGGCGTCCGTGTCCACGATGAAAGGGCGGTTCGGGTCGGGATACTGCAGGATGGGGGCTCCGATGAGCGCTGAGCGAAGCTGGAAAAAAGCAGCAGCACAGCTGTCACTCCACTGAAATGCACGGCCCTTCTTTGTCAGCTGATGCAGCGGGTTGGCGATGGTGGCGAAGTCTTTCACAAATCTCCAATAATAACAGGTCAGTCCTAGAAAACTCTGTAGCTCTCCCACATCCCACAGCACTGGCCAGTTTTTCACCGCTGCCACTTTCTCTGGATCGGTGGCAACTCCCGCTGCGCTGGCGACGTGTTCCAGGAAGGTGGTCTCCTGCCGAAATAGGTGGCATTTCCGCAGGTGTAGCCGCAGCCTGGCCTGTCGGATGGCGTCCAATACTTCCCGGAGGTTGGACAGGACGCTGTCAAAATCAGCTGCGTGAACCAGCAGGTCATCCAGATAAACAATACAGCGGCTCCGGGGCACGTGAACCAACACTCGCTTCATCAGACGTTCAAAGGTGGCCGGGGCATTGCAAAGGCCACACGGCATCACCTTGAACTGATACAGTCCCTGCCTGATGGAGAAGGCTGTTTTTTGGCAGGCCTCAGGTGACAGTTCTACCTGCCAATAGCCGCTGCGGAGGTCCAGCGAGCTGAACCAGCTGGAGCCGGTGATGTGATCCAGTGCGTCATCGTTGCAGGGCAGGAGGTAGGAATCCTTGCAGGTGACGTCATTCAGGTGTCGGTAATCCACACAGAACCGCCACGAACCGTCCTTCTTCCTAACCAGCACCACCGGTGCCGCCCAGGGGCTGCTGGAGGGTTCAATAATGTCTGCCTCCAGCATTTCCCATATGTTTTGTTCTGCTGCCACCCGCCTTGAAAAAGGCAGACGGCGGGGGCGAAGCCAGATTGGCCTGGTCTCACCGGTGTCGATCCCGTGCTGCACCAAGCTGGTTCGGGTGCATTCCTCCTCCTTCGCAGTGAAGACGTCCATGTAGCAGTCCAACAACTCCCGCAGCTGGCATCTCTGTCCCAATTCCAGTCTGCTGCAGCTCTGCTGGAACAATTCCTCGACTGCCTGCTGCGTTTCTGCTGACACATTGACCTGCTCCGCTGTGGCCCTCCCCCTTACTGTCTTTATTGGTGGTCGCGCTCCCATTGCTCGTGCTGGTGGCACCATTGTGTTCAGTACTTGCGGTGACCCATCCGGTTCGGCCAGCCCTGGTGGTCCCTCGATCACGCAGGCCTCCGGGTTCCTCCTCTGGGCCCCGCTGCAGAGCGTGATGGTCCAAGCTCCCAGCAGGAGGGACGATCTGGCGGTGTCAATTTTTGCACCCCATGCTGCGAGCAGATCGAGTCCAATAATGCAGGGGTCTTGGATGTCAGACCAGCCAGAACGGGTGGTTTGTGTTCTGGCCGGCCACCCCCACCACAAGAACTCTCCGCCCTCCCAGTCTGGCACGCTCACCGGTAGCTGTGGTGACGCAGCGCCCAGTGGGTTCCCACCCTGCGGTTCTGTCTCGTCCGTGGCTGGCAGCACACTGGGTCAGACCAGGGAGATGGTAGAACCGGTGTCGATTAGGGCCCAGATCGGCGTGTTGTCCAGGCTGCAATGTAGGTACATTCCTGGCGAGTGTCCAATTTGGCCCACACGTGGTGACAGTTCATCGGGGAAAATATCTGTGGGAGGCAACAGGTCCCCATCTATGCCACCTCGCTCTAGTTTAATGTTGGCGAGGGGCCGGTTTGTTGTTGGGGTGGGTGCTGGGCAGTACTGCACGATGTGTCCTGGCTCCCCGCAGTGGAAGCACCCTTCCTCGCGCTGCCGTGGCCGTCTTCTCCGTGGGCGCACCGCCATGGTCCAGCACAGCTCCTCCTCCTCTTCACTCTCAGCCATGGCCTGGAAGGATCTCTGTCTCGGTGCCGATGCATCAGCTGTACAATCCATTAACGGTTCCACCCGCTCCGCTTCTGCCACAGCCGTCTCCCAGCTGTTCGCGGCGTGAATCTGGATGTGGCTCTGGAGCTGAGCCGGGCGGAGACCCCGGATGAAGTTCCGGAGGGTGAGCTTCTCCACTGCCTCTGGCTCGAAATCCGGGTAACTATATCGTGTCAGCAGCTGTACGTCCGCTGCGTAGGCTCCCAGGCTCTCTTGGCTGCCTCGCCGGCAATTGGCCAGCTGTTCCTCGGCATGCTCAGCGTTGGCCGCTTTCCCAAACCGCCTCAGGAGCGGTCCTTGCAGCGCTGGCCAGCTGCGGCGTTCCTCGGGCTGGAGATCGGACAGTGTGCGGAGAGCCCTTCCCTCCAGGGCCAACACGACCTGCACGGTGGTCTCTTCGGGTGGCCAGTTATTCAACGCAGCAGCCAGCTCGACCTGGACCAGGTAGTCATCCAGCAGGGTTTCACCGTTAAAGCGGGGAACTTTGGCCCGCTGCCGGATGGGTGGGATGGTCGCCTCTTGGTCGCTCGCCGCCCCTGGTCACAGTGGAATCGCCGGCCCGTCCTACCCTGAAAAGGGTAGGGAGAGGGGTTGATCTGCTCTGTTTAGCCCGTCCTGCCTTGAGAAAGGCAGAAGGCGAGGTATGCTGGCCCCGTCGGGTTCGCTGCTCCGTTCATCCCGGCGAGCAACTCTGGGGGTCGGTGTACCAGCTCTGTCATCCATTCCCAGCTGAGCGATGAACCGCTCCAGCTGCTGAATCTCTGCTCTGATCCTGGCTTCCATCTGCTCCATAGTCCCACTTCTGACACCAGTGCGACGTTGTGAGGGTTCACACAAGAAAGGAGAGATGACTGTGACGAAACAGGCTTTATTTAAAACACACTTCCTCAACACAGACAGGAGGGGAGGTCATTCACACAGACCTCTGTCTCACTAAGGGTGACACAAATGCATGATCAGTCACTGCTCTGACTCTTCCTATAACACTGCTGTGTCATTATAACACAGTTATAATGACACAGCAATAACACTTTAGAACACACGAATGATAACACCCTTTGAATCCTCCGCTGCCAAGGCATGCCGGGAGAATCCCGGCCCCCTTAACACAGCCCCAACATTACAATATTTATCCATTTTATTCCTAGGCCCCAAGATGCCTTGCCTGAATTATGGTAGCAACTTCCGGTACTAGTTTAGACCATATGGTTGTCACTGAAACGGGACATTTTCCCTTTTTTTTTTTAACAACAAAACAATGACTTCGGCATCAGAAATGCTGGAACATGGCCTTTTGCGCCTCAAAAACAGTAATATAATCATACCACATCCCATGACTATCTATGGATAGGAAGATGACCTTAAAAAATGGCCTGGCAGACAGTAGCTCCGTTTGTTAGTGCCGCTGCTAATATGCTAACGCTGTAAACACATAAAAGCTCTGAGATATGTGACCCGTGCTGGCAAAATGAGTCACTTTGAGGAAATTATCAAAACTGAGGCAACGTTTTCTCCATATTCTGTATTGAGAGACCTTCAAAATGATATTTAATTTGTAGAAAGTGCTCAAAAACGAGCCTGGAAAAAGCCGATTTGTTTATATTTTGGCTAGGTTTAAAACTCACGTTTGATCAATCAGGAGTTACATCTTCTGCCAAAACATATGTATTTTTAGAAAGTACGATTTCTACACTTTACAATGATACCAGGCACTCACGGGGGTTTTCCCAGGACTTGCTGCTAGCAAACAAAGAAAGAGTCATGATTTATGACTTCTTGTGCCTGTAGCTCGTATTGACGCAGTGCACATTCTGACTCATTTTGCCAGCACAGGTCACATATATCAATGTCTCCACCGCAATAAAGTTGGCTGCATTTTGTTAAAATATGTTGGACATAATCAGATTTACCTCAGAGCAGACGTAGAATCTAGTCAGAGCCACAAAGAAGCCTCCATTTATAGTCTATGGCACAACGACGAACATCAGCAACAAGTACCAGAATTACGCCAAAACATCCAAAAAGTACAAAAATTTCTTTTTATGGTGTTAAACAAGTTCAGGTTTGGTTCATCTTTCATAAACTGGATTAAAACACTATATACTGTAGGTGTCCAGCTGCGTCTGCCCGAACAAATGATCAGACTTTCCGAAGCTTTAATCTCCAGAGAGGTACTAGGCAGGGCTGTCCACTCTCTCCCTCACTTTTTACCATCTTTATTGAACCACTAGCAACAGCTATACGACAAAATGTTGATCTCAGAGGTATCCAAACTGGAGAAAAAGAACACAAGATAAGTCTATGCTGATGATGTATTAGTTTTCCTTGAAAACTCACAAAGATCTCTTCTTCAGACAGTGGCGCTCATTGATAAATTTTCATCATTATCAGAATACTCTATTAACTGGAGTAAATCAATAGTTCTACCTATAAATTGCAATTTCTCAAATAAGATAAGTAAATACATCTACTATTCCAATACAATCAGGTAATATTAAATATTTAGGAATAGATATTTCCACCAGGCTCTCAGAGTTATTGCGACTAAATCACATTCCCCTTTTAAAAACAATACAAGACAATCTTACGCACTGGAGGACACTACCTATATCACTAATGGGAAGAGTCACAACCGTTAAAATGATGGTCCTTCCTAAAATCAACTATTTGTTCTCAGTGATTCCTACCCAACCATCAATGGCCTGATTTGAGTCTCTAGACTCAAATATAAGTAAATTTTTATGGAAGGATAAACAAAGAGTGTGGAGGCTTAGATTTACCAAATTTTTTTTAGTTACTTTTTAGCCAGTAGACTGCAGTTTGTTTCAAAATGGACAAAATCAACCTCACTAGGAAACCCATAGTTAGATGCTGAACAGGCTCTCTGCGGGTCGCTAAATATCTCTGATTTACCTTTTATAAGTCCCTGTATTAAACGCCATGACTGTTTTAAAAGTATTAATATCAGCTCCTCTCTGATGGCTTGGTGGAAATTTTTAAAAATAACTTGGTCTTCACTTGTCCTCTGTAAACTCACGCCCACTTGGAATAATCCTGATATCTTGCAACAAAAGAGGACATTAAAATTTCCACTATGGCAAGAGAAGAGAATAAATAATTTAGAACATCTTATTCAAGGTGGAAATTTGATCCAATTCCAGGAACTAGTGTCACAATACGACATCAGTGATAAAAAGTATTTTGAATACCAACAGCTTAAATCCATAATAAAAGCAAGATTTAACCTTAATCAGACAGATTTAGAGGTACCAGTTAAGGTGGTAGAGTTTCTAAATCTTCGTTCCCCTAAATTGATATCGAAAATACACAGACTATTATGAAAACTGGATGAGTCCGTATCTCTTCCAATATCAAAATGGGAGACAGACCTATTGATCAATAAGGAGGAAAGTTTCTGGACACAAATATGTTTAAACACTTTTAAGATGACTAAAAACTCTAACTTACAACTTATACAGTATAAAGTTCTACATAGAATTCATTACACAGGACAAAAGATGTTCAAAATGGGCCTGAGTCACACAAATATCTGCCCTCATTGCACCAGCAACGCCCCAGATAGCTATATGCATGCTATGTGGTCCTGTGCACCGGTTCAAAAGTTCTGGCAGAAGACATGTGAGGACTTGTCGGCATGGCTTGGATGTAGTGTTCCATCCTCACCCACACTTTGCATATTAGGTGATTTAAGTGAAATAAATATAGATGCAAGGATGTCACACATGGTTCTCACTGCCTTATGCTTCACAAAGAAAACTATCCTCATGAATTGGAAATCAAGAGATAACATGCATGAATTATTATAATAACTTACAGTACTATTAGATTATATTAGCCTGGAGAGATTGTCAGCCTCCTCAAACAATCAATTGGCAGAATTCAATTCTCTCTGGTCCCCGCTTATTAATTCTATAACCTGAGGGGTGGCGGGCAGTGGCTCGCTCTCCTTGGCGCCTCTGGCGGCTGGTTGTGCCCTGACCACAGGTGTCCGGTGGGCCTGTTCCAGGGTGGCCGTGTGTCTGGCCTGGGGGGTTGGTCGGGATGGGGGGTGCTGTGAGGTGGGCCGGGGGGGTGGGCTGTAGCCCTCCCGGGGGGGGTTTGGTCTGGCCCTGGGCCCCTGGTGCTGGTGGTGGGGGGGCGTTCCCCCCCTGGGCTGGGGTTGGGTGTGCGCCGGTGGTGCAGGTTGGCCCTGGTGCATCCTTGCGTGGCGGGGTCATGTTTTCCCTGGGGCCCTGGTGGCACCATGGGGTAGGTGCCTGCATCCTGGGTTGCCCTCCCAGTCCACTGGGGTCTGCGGGTGTGGGTGTGCATGTGTGTCTGTATGTGTGTGAGAGTGGGTGTGAGTGGGGGCTTGTGTATGAGCGGATGCGGAAGTGTGTGTGTGTGCTGTGAGTGGGCAGGTGGGACTGTGTGTGGGTGTAGGTGGGGATGTGTGATGGTGGGTGGGCAGGTGGGACTGTGTGTGGATGTAGGTTGGCATGTGTGATGGTGGGTGGGAGTACGTGTGTGTATGGGTGCGGTTACCTGGGGGTGGATGTCTGGGGGTGGAGGATGTGTGTATGGGTAGGAGAACTTTGTTGGGTGGCAGGGGTGGGGAGGTCCATCTAGTGGCATGGGGGTTGGCATTTCAGGGCCTGCTTGTCCCGGCTGCCCTGCTGTTGTGTCGCGGGGTGAGGCGCTTTGTCGCATTGCCCCTGGTGTCATTGGCGGTGGGTATGTGTTGGTGCTTGAGGGTGGTTGGGGGGGCCGGTGGCGCGGGTTGGTGGCCGTATTTCTGTCGGGTTGCTCCGGGGTGGCTGTGGCTGCAGGGTGGCCTGCGGTTGTTGGTGTGCGTCTGGGGTGGGTGGTCGGTGGGCTTGCGTGGGCGCTCGGGGGTGTCGCTTGGCATGTGGGGCGCCGTGTGGGTCCGGCCCATTGTTCACTATTGTGACTATTGTTGTCCATGTTTGTGTGTGTAAGATGAGTGGGAATTGGTATGGCTGCCCCAACATATTTGTGGTGCTGGGCGTGCCGGGGCACGATGCTGGTGGTTCCTGGGCTGCTTGCACTGGCGGCCCTTGCCCTGGGTTGGGATTTGGGGTCAGTGGGTGGCCTCATGAACCAGTTTGCAAGCTGGCTTCTGGGGGGAGGGGTGGCCTCGCTTTTAGACCGCCTCCCTCCCAGTCTTATTTCCCCCCTCCCCCTCCCCCTGACTCTGGGTGGAATATACATCTTCTTGGATACATTTAGGGCTTTGGGGTGGGGGTGTGCCGCACTGTGTCAGCAAAGAGGATATCTTTGCTGCGCAGTGGGGCTGCACTCACCTCAATTTTAATTGCATTTTAGACACTGAGGGCTTGGGCGGATGGGGGCCCCGCTGCCCATCGCAGTGGCTAGCAGTGCTCCAATCACTGTCCCCCCAATTTTAAATGCACTTTGGCAGTCCACACATTTACACACAATTACATCATATAACTGACATACACCCACCATGTTTTGTGCAGGGGGGAGGGAGGTGGGAGTCTTCCCCCACCTCTGTTGCACTCCTCCTGCTGGGGGCATGGGGGCCCGGTGGGGAGCCTGGGACCCATCATGTTGTCAAAATCCTTGGGTGCTACTGATTGTATAGATACAACCAAGGGAGTGAGAGGGGGACTGAATATGAGCGTAAGTAAGAGTAAGGGGGTGATGAATGGAGGTGGTGATGGTGGGCCAGTTTTGTGTGGCGCTTTGCATGTTGGGTGGCATCTCAGGGCGCCTGCGGTGGTCTGCTGATCAGTCGCTCAGGTGGGCGCTGGGGGTGGGGGTCTGCTTCTGTGGCCTGCGTCGGTGGTCTCCCCAGTCACTGCCGGGCACTGGTGAGCATTCAGGCTTGCTGCATCTGCTTCACAGCCACCTTATGAAACAAGGGTGAATGAGGGGTGAGTTTGAATGGGTACAGGAGTGAGAGAGAATGGGTTGGTCCGGGTGAGTGAGAGGGAGTTAGTGCACATGGGTGCACATGGGAGCATGTGGGTGTGAAGGTGTGGGGAGGGGTGTGTCTGCGAGTCGGGAGGTGCTGGATTAAGGGGGGTAGTGCCTCTTGGCAATGTGGGCTCCCCTGGGTGGGGGGAATTCTTTGGGCATGGGGGTCCCTGGGGTGTACGGCGGTGGCGCTGTAGTGGGCCCGCTGTGGGGGTGACTGGGGGGGCTCATGCTGGGGGGTGCAGGCTAGTCTCCGTCCCGGGGGGTGGGGTCAGTGGCCTCCTGGTGCCTGGGGCACAGGGGCGGGCATTGGCCCCACTGGGGGGGGTAGGGGTCAGGCGGGTCCGGGGGTGCGGGCTCGCCACGCCAGCCACCGAGCAACCTGGCATCCCTCGATCGTCCCTCCAGGGGCGGATGCCTGGCTTTCCTGGGGCTTGCGGACCTCGGACGTTTGTGCTCTGTAGTGGTTGGTGGCGTTGCCTTGCCTGCTCGGAGTTCCCGGGGGGAGAGCTTCTGCGACTGGCCCTCTGCTTCCTATGTTTCCTGACAAACCTCTCACATGCACGCACTTATTTTGCGGGCCCTCTCATATATATGCACGCAGACATACACGCACAAGTGTCTCTCTTTTAACAGGTGCAGAAACCAGACTCGTGTTGAGACATCTTTGGTGGAAGAAGCAGTTTGTCTTTTGTTTGTTTTGGTTGTTTGTTTTTTTGTCTGTCCCCCTCCCTTTTCTTTCCCCCTCCACACACTTCCTTTCCTTCTTCCCCATCCTGTCATGTCTTCCATGGGTAAAATAATTAAAATAAAGTATTAAAAGTTATTACAGGAGGAGTTTACAACAATAAACAATACACAGTTAGGTACTGTATAAGCTCCTCTTGGCAAAGTAAATCTGTTTTGGCACAGTAAGGGTGACAGATCCCTGTCCTGCTTGCCTAGCTGCCTGACAGGACAAGGGGGAAAAAAAAATACAAAAACTTCCAAGTGCTGAAATTAGTTGCCACTTGAGTGCAAAACACGTATGTGGACTATACATTAAAATGAATCTGAAAAACTTTTTAAAACGCAATTTTAAATGCCCCTGCCTACTCCACTCTTGCTGACTGATTTAAAGGTCTGATGACATGATTTTGACATTTTTGGCATGTTGTGTAAACCCAAAAGTCATTGTCGATGATCAATATAACATTTATAACCGCACCTGCATAAACTAGTTATCATCAAAAAACCGCAGCCGCCGACTGGACTGTGGTGCCGCCCACCGAATGAAGGGTGGCACCACCATGACATAAGCAACAGAACGGATGCCGGTGTTGTTGACTGGAATGACAGCAGCTTCGTAGCTCACAGTTTCTCTGGTTTCTTGTTTTAATTTTACGGCTATGCCTTCGCATTGTGTCGCAGGCTTAGATAAACAGCAGGCCGTGAAAGACCACATCACACACTTCAGCTACAACTGTCATAAGTCTCCTTGTGCATTCCTCGTGCGCTTTTATGCAGGAGGAGCGCACGAGGAGGGGAAGGATTAATGGATTTACACGCAGCTTTGACCTACTTTCTGTGATCGCCTGCTGATGCTCACTGGTCCGGCTACATCCCCTCTCTCATTATCACCAGCTGATTAAAAATCCCGCTGATCATCTTTTGCGGTCCTCGCCCAGGTGCTTCTCATCACACCATCACCAGCAGTGCATGTACCTAGCGGCCGTTTGCCAGTCACGCACTGCTGGTCCATAGTATTGTCATCTGTGCTGTTAGTCTGCCATTATTTTCAGCACTCTCACAACGGGTTAGTCACTCCATGTTCCGTGGTTCTCGTGCATCCTTGAAGCGATGTCGGCTCTGGGGCGCACCTGTGGCTAACACGTCTCCTCTCATTCATTCTCTGGGCAATGCTGGCCCCCAACACCATCAGTAAGTGTGTCTGTGTTCTTTGTATGTCTTCATCTTTTTGGGAATTGCCTGTCTTTCTGTATTAAATGTGCTGTGGTGAACCCTGCACGTAAATCCTCGTTATTTCATCCTCCCTCTCCGTGCCCTGCGAAAGAGCGCACAGGGGGTCATGATGAATGCATTTACGTGCAGGATTCACCAGATAATACATAATACATAAATACATGAAGATAATACATAATAAACCCGATGCCTGAGCCACAGAGAATACACTGCTATGATTTTATTGAAAAATCGGGTTTAAATAAATTATATTTATGAACAAATAATTTGTTGCAATATCTGTAACAAAAGCATAACACTCTGTGTTCCCCTGCCATGTGTTTGTCACTGCTGCTGCGCCGGCCATGTGTGCCTCTCCACTGTCACTGTCTGAGTCTGGCTCGCTTGGCACAATGCCCGCTTGGCATGGCTCAAAACCTATACGGTCTGATGCCCCCAGATTCTTCATTGTCATCCCATTCTTTGGAACTATAATCGTCTGAAGATTGGACAACACAAACCAATTCCAGACTACATGTGCTGGAACCATTGTCGATGTTTTCAACCGCTTTCATCCTGTGTGTACAATGGGCAGCCAAGCGCTGTGTTCTGTCGATGACGTTACAACATGTATATTTATTTAACATATTTTATTTTTTTTTATTTTGTATACTTTATTGATCCCCAGAGGGGAAATTGAGGGCATCCACCTGGATGGATGAAGCAGCCACGGTACGGCGCTATCCCTTAACCATTCACACACACATTCACACCTAGGGCCACTTTAGAGTCTCCAATTAACCTAACCTGCATGTTTTTGGCATGTGGGAGGAAACCGGAGAAATCCCGGAGTAAACCCACGCAGATTCTGGGAGAACATGCAAATTCCACACAGATCACTGTTGGTCAGGGGCTGGGATCGAACCAGGGATCCCATGGCCAAGGGTGAGTTGCTGTGCTGGTGCAGTGCTAACCACTGCGCCACTGCACTGCCCCAAAGGGCAGCCACTGATGCAATTGGTGATGTGGCGCTCATGAAAACGTCAGATATTCGTGTGAAAAAAAGGCCTGTTTGACTTAGAAATGCACAGACCAACCTATTTCGTCATATTGTATTATGTGATGAAAAATTAGATGAAGTCAGAAACGTGTCATCAGACCTTTAACACTACCTCAGCCAAAACCGGAAGTCTCGCCCATAATCGTTCCTACAGCAGCACCCCCAGGAATAAGGTGGATAAACTGTTGTGAATACGCATTTCTAAAAAATATATAATGAATATGTATGTATATGAATAATGTAATTAATAAGCTAAACTTTAATTGATAATGTCACAATTATTTCATCAGTCTCAACCTGTGTGTAAGCATTTGACAGTGAGTGATTCTGAAGTCTGGACACACACTCACACATTAAAGTCATGATCGTGTTAACGTGGAGATACGCTTGGTTTTAGAAAAAAATTTAAGGGGAAAAGCATCAAAATTTGAACTGCTGACAAAAAGGGAAAACATAAAGATCGCTTAAACTGGTTCTGTTTTCCTTAAGAAAACAGCAGACTTTAAGGGAAAATTCAAATGTTAAGGGCCCTGTTTTGATGGTCATTGTTATGTATGGATATACCTGGGTGAAGGATGAGGCATGATGATGGCTGGCGAACACAGCTTTATTTAGGAACTATGTACAGCAGTGACACAATATGCACCTGGCATAGACATCCGGCAAAAGAGGCCGTAAGATGGCGCCCCTGCCTTATATAAGGGCAATACGATGACATGACGGAAAGTACACGTCATCATACTGCACTTCACAATAATGGTGCCAAATACATATCTCTGTCACGACCTGAACGCTATCCTTCTCTGCGTTCAGGTTGTCCAGTGTCGCTCCTGCTCCGTGGTAGTCCGTGCCGGGTCTTCCAAGGCCCGTACTTTGACAGCGCCCAGCTGATTCCCAGCTGTCTAGTTCAGCTGCGCTGGGACAGCTGTCTTCCATCATCAATCACCTTCCCCACTTAAGCGAGCAGCCGAGAGTTACTCGTCGCTGCGACCTCGCTATGGAAAGACGTGCCCTGTGTTTCCACGGCTGTAGCTCCTATGCCTAGCTTCAGTCCGCCGTTACCTCGGCGCTACCCCCAAAGTAAGTGCTGCGACTCGGCGTGTGTTTCCTCTCGCCGCCTCTCTAGCCATTCTTTCCGGGTTGTACGTTGTCTTGTGTTCTGTGTGTGTTTTAGCCCCACGTGGCTCTTTTCCTTTCAGTTTGTTGTCTAGTGTTATGTGTGTTATAGCCCCACGAGGCTCTTTACTTTGTGTTCGTTCTTTGTGTGTGAATATTAATAAATTACGCAAACTCACTGGTCGCCCTCGCATCTCCTTTCTGGCTCGTGAGAGCCAGGTCATGACAGTAGGTCGCAGCCAGACTGAGACGTCCGCGACCGTGAGTTTGCTGTGGGACTCGTCGTTTTTTCCTTCCTCTGGGTGCAGGCAGGCTTGTATCATGTCTCCCTCCAGGAGGCGTATGCAGCACCCAGGCCACGATCTCTCGGAGGCTCTGGACCTTGTGGACGGAATGCTGTTCACCACGGACCTCTACGATTCTCCCAGCGAGATACGCTGGCGCCTGGAGCTCGCCGGGAATATGATTAACAACTTCCCTCGCTACTTCCATCTCCCCGACGTTAAGGCGAGGAGGGCAGACATCTCTGTGGCCTGGGAGAGACTCCGTAGGCTGGAGGAGAACCCCGGCAGGAAGCCGAAGACAGGACACCATCGCTCCTCGCTTCGGAATCCCGCTCCTGCCGCCGATCCAGTCCAGGAGTTCGCCTCACCCAGGGGTAATCCCCAAGATAGAGTGACGTCAACCGGGGTTCCCCCGGAGAAGATGAGGTTAACAGCGATTCGCATTGCGGACCGAGTGGCAGCCACTAGTTCCGCCGCCTATCCCCCCGTAGCCATGAAGCACGTGATAGTGGCGGTCAGGCTGGTAGAGAAGAACCCTGAGCTGAACGATTATCCGGGATACGCTGACCTGTTGGCTTCAGACTCTGTACAGGAGCAGCGTTTTCCCGACTTTACGTTCAGAAGACGCCACTCCCAAATTCCCCGTTCATCTCAGCGAGAGCCCCGTCCGGATCCCGCTCCAGGAAACCACATGAATTCTGCCTCCCAGCCTGCTGTAGCTCCCGTGTCTTGCCGAAGAAGCGAATCAGCTGCTCCCGCTCCTGGGCCCGCTCTCCCCGCTGTCCCGTCAGCTTGGGGCCCCCGGTTCTCCTCAGCTGTTTCTCCCCCATCTTCGTCATTCACTCCGGCTGCTGAGAACGGCGCAAATTCGCCTCCAGGTGTTCCCGGTCCCGATCCAGTGCGAGTGGCACCACCTCGTCTGTCCGGGGGGTCCTCCACTTCTATCCGGCTGGGAGAGGAAAGACTCAAGTTCCTTGCAGCGGATTCCACCGGCCCTCCAGGAATCAGGCAAGTGTCCTTTCATTCTCCTCCCATTATGAGTGAATTGCCTGGTTTGATTCTTGGGGGAGGAGTTCAGGGTTCACAGTCCCCTGAGCTCTCTCCTCCCGCTGCAAAAGTCGAATATGAACCTGCGTCCTCTGTGTCTCTTCCCCCTGAGTGTGCCCCGGTGCCAGGTGTGCACCGCCACGCGAGGAAGAGGCCTGCGGCCCTGGAAGGTTTTGCCCCAGCCCCGCAGCCACGTCATGGGCAGAGGAGAAGGTCGAACTGCCTGTTGGAGCCAGCGCCGACGATTAAGCGTCCCCGGGTCTCCACGGAGGAATGGTTCGGCCCAGCAGAGCCCAGATCTCCTGCCTCCACGCCATGCGGGCTGTCGACGCGGTCTTAGGCGTTTGGAGGTTGTCTGACTGTGGAAACCATCATGCCGGCTGCGGAGCCATTCGCAGTCGAGTGGGAGCCGGAGGACGGAGTCCTGCACACTGAACTCGGAGCATCGAAGTCCTGGATGGCGGTAGAACCCGAGATCAGGTGAGTGCTCTATTTTCTCTCTCTCATTTATTTTCTGGAGCATTATCGCCTGTCTCTCGGGGGGGCGGGCCGGGTGCAGCCTTCTGCTGCGCTCGAGCCTGTCTCGCCGGGCTCTGCCGCTGCTGGTGATCCTAATCCCCGTTCCTTTTGTCCCTCTGAGCCTCTCCCCAGGGTCACTGGAGACGAACCTGCCCTGGGTACCACCTCGGAGGTTCCGGTTCTCTGTATGGTGTTCGCCTCAGATGCTGCGCCCGGAGGTGCTTCGCCGGTCCAGCTGGGGTCCTCCGGGGGTGCTGTTCCGGTCCAGCTGGGGTCCACTGGGGGTGCTGTTCCGGTCCAGTTGGGGTCCACCGGGAGTGCTTTGCCGGTCCAGTTGGGGTCCACCGGGAGTGCTTTGCCGGTCCAGTTGGGGTCCACCGGGAGTGCTGTTCCGGCCCAGTCGGGGTCCACCGGGAGTGTTTCGCCGGCCCGATCGGGGTCCACTGGGGGTGCTGCGCCGGTCCGGGTAAAGGTCAGTGAGGGTGTTGGAGGACTGTGTTCGCCTGACATCAGGCTGACTTCGCCCCTTGCCTCCATCATTTCTCCTCCTGCCGCTGTTGGGACTCCTCTCATCCGGGCCAGTTTCTCCCTGCCCTTGTTCTCATTAGATGTCAGGCTGACTTTGCCCCTTGCCTCCATCTCCTCTCCCCCTACTGCTGTTGGGGTTTTTCTCACCTGGGTCAGTTTCCTCCTGCCTTTTCCCTCAGGGAGGAAGCTGCACCAAGACTTATCCCTGAGCTCTCCGTGATCTGAGGCCACGGGACGACCGCCTGGGGAGCCATCTGGCTGGTTCGGTGATCTGGGTTGGCCTCCGGAGAAACTGTGTCTCCTAGCCTGGGGCTCTGGTAGGCCGCCCGAACTGGTATTGTGGTTCCTGGCCTGGTGGAGCTCGGGTCGCCCGCCGGACAAGCTGTCACCGCCTGCCCCGCTCCACCTGCTGACGTTCCTGAAAGATTGACTGACTGTTCATAGCCTTGTGTTTGTTTGCCCTTCATTACTTAATCCCATTCAGGACATCAAGGAACTTTCTGCCCTAGAGTTCTTATTGTGGTGTCATTATAACTAAGATTCCTTAGACCATTTTCTATGTTTATGTTCCCAGTATGATCTCCTATTTCTGTTAGCCCTTTAAGTAGCTTTTGCCTCACATTGCCTGGCCTTATTCAGAGTAGTTTTTGTTCATCTGCATTTATATCCTCCTCCAGACTGTTTGATTTTCTGTGTTGTCCTAATTCGTGTTTGAGGAGTTGATTTTTTTTTTTTTGTATCTTTATGCCAGTTAGCGGCCTCAGGCTTTATTTTTAGGTCTTATGCCCGGATTGTTTCCTTTTTATATTCTGTTTTGGCCGGGGTTACATGTGTAAGTCTTCTTCAACCTTATGTTCAGAGTTTTGTAGTTTTTTTTTGGTCTTCGGGACATGAGTTTTGCCTTGTCCTCGCCCTAAGTTGTTGTGAGCCTTTTTATGACTATGTCGCTATATTTCTGCAGTTTGATCTCCCCACCTCCTGTGGTCACCTGTATAGACCGTCTGGCCTCTGCAGAGGAGGGGGTGATGTTTTTTTTTTCCTGTTTTGAAACTGTTATTATGGTATCTGATCCTATGCTGTTACCTGGGGTTTTTTTTTCTCCCCTGCCTCCCTTTCCTTGTCCCTCACTTTCCCCCAGACCTGGCCCCCACCGCCCTCCCTGGTCTTCCCTCGGGGGGGGGGGGGGAGGGGGGGTTTAAGCCTGCGCCAGGAGGCGCGGCTCGGGGGAGGAGTACTGTCACGACCTGAACGCTATCCTTCTCTGCGTTCAGGTTGTCCAGTGTCGCTCCTGCTCCATGGTAGTCCGTGCCGGGTCTTCCAAGGCCTGTACTTTGACAGCGCCCAGCTGATTCCCAGCTGTCTAGTTCAGCTGCGCTGGGACAGCTGTCTCCCATTATCAATCACCTTCCCCACTGGGGGGCAATGGATCAGCGTTCTCGTCGCGCCCTCCGCCAGTACCCGGGCTCGCCTGGGGAAGCTAATGATCCTACCAGCAGACTAAATTCGAAGAGACGACGCCTCTGTGCCAAGTCAAAGAAGAATCCTAGTCACAGTCCTAAAGCCGAAAGCAAACAGCCCCAAGAGCACTTTGTGGTAGGATCGGCCCTTCGCATATTACAACTAAACGTTGAAGGCCTATCTGCAGCCAAGCGAAGCCTTATCGAAGTCCTCACCTTCCAACATTCGATTGACGTAATCTGCCTCCAAGAGACTCATATTGGCACAGAGGAAGCTGGCCGCTTCACCATCAAAGGCTTTGACCTCCTGTGCTATGTTCTACATGCTAAACATGGACGTGCCACCTATGTGCGTTCTGACATAGTTGAAGCAAATCACCTGATAACAACACATTTCTCAGACACCATAATCATTGGTGGCTTCCATATTGTCAATGTGTACAAGCCCCCTAATGCCAACTGGGATCTGCAGGTCTTACCCACCCTACCCCACCCTGCCATCTATGTGGGGGACTTTAACAGCCATCACCCTGACTGGGGGTACCCAGCAGTGGACAGTGATGGGAAGGCACTTTCAGACTGGGCATCCAGAAATGACCTCGCTTTGATATACGACCCCAAACAAAGAGGAACCTTCCACTCTGCTAGGTGGAAGAAGGACTATTCTCCTGACCTGTGTTGGGTCAGCTCTTTGAATGGGGAGCCATATCCTACACAGATCCTCATTCTTGATGATTTTCCACACAGCCAACACCGGCCCCTGCTTGTACACATTGGCCTACAACTTCCAGTCATATACAGCCCAAGGAAGATGCGCTGGAACTTCCGCAAAGCCAACTGGAAGAAATTCAGTGAAACTCTGGACCGGAGCGTTGTTACCATCCCACTCCACACCATCACTGTAGATGAAGCATACAACCGCTTCTGCAGCGCAATCTTCAAGGCTGCCCATACTGCAATCCCACGAGGCTACCGACCCCTCTATGTCCCATGTTTGGACGGAGAAAGTGCTGCCCTCCTACAATCCTATCAAACATCAGGGGACCCAGAGATAGCAGACCATCTCATTGAATCGCTAAATACAGCTCGGCGAAAGAAATGGGAGGAGACAGTTGCTGACCGGAGCTTTACCCACTCTAGCAGGAAATGTTGGAGCCTCATCCGTCGCCTAGGAGCTGCACAGAAGCCCCCTAGCCAAAGCCGAGCATCCGTCACACCCAACCAAGTTGCATCCCACCTACTGACTATCGCCAAAGCACCCCAAGACAAAGACACCAAAAGAGCAGTTACAACTGAGCTAAAAAAACACCAAAAAATGCCTGTAGAGGAAACGAACCCTGAACCCTTCGAGGCTGCTGAACTGGAGAAAGTCCTACAGAGCCTGAAATGTGGAAAGGCAGCAGGATACGATAACATCTTCCCAGAATTCATGAAAAATCTTGGCCCCCGAGCCCTAACCTGGTTGACACAATTCTACACAAGGATCACACAAACAAACTCGATCCCAAAGAAATGGCGGACAGCAAAGGTCATTGCCACCCCAAAACCTGGCAAAGACCACAAATTACCAGCAAGCTACCGCCCAATCTCCCTACTCAGCGTTCCTTACAAAATCATGGAGCGCCTAATTCTGCAACGCATTTCCCCAGAGGTAGAGGATATTCTAAGTGTGGATCAAGCAGGTTTCCGCAAGGACCGCAGTACAGGAGAACAAGTACTGGCCCTAACCACCTTCATCGAAAATGGCTTCGAGAGCAGACTGAAGACAGGGGCTGTGTTTCTCGACCTTACAGCCGCCTATGATACGGTCTGGCACAAAGGCCTCCTCCTGAAACTTATAAAGGCGATCCCTGCTTGGGCAACAGCAATTATAAAAACCCTGCTGACCAACCGAAGGTTCAGAGTCCACCTCAGTCAGAAGACAAGTGCATGGAGAATGCAGAAAAACGGACTCCCACAAGGCTCAGTTCTAGCTCCAACTCTGTTCAACCTCTACATAAACGACCTGCCTACTACAAAATCCCGCAAATTCACCTATGCAGACGACATCTGTTTGGCATTCCAAGCACCAGACTTTGAACCACTGGAACGGGTGCTCACGGAAGATCTTGCCAAACTGGACCAGTTCTGCAAAATCTGGCGTCTAAAACCAAGCCCAGCAAAAACCGTCTCCAGTGTATTCCATCTCCACAATGCAAAAGCTGCCAGAGAACTAAACATCCACCTGAGCGGACTCAAGCTTAAGCATGCCCCAAATCCAACTTATCTTGGAGTGACCCTTGATAGGACCTTATCCTTCAAGGAACATCTAAAGGGGACGGCTGCTAAGGTGAAGGTACGAAACAACCTGCTCTGCAAGCTCGCTGGTGCAAAATGGGGGGCGGCAGTCTCCACCCTGCGCACCTCAGCACTGGCCCTTTCATACTCTGTAGCAGAATATTGTGCCCCTGTCTGGTCCAGGTCATCTTACACACACCATGTAGACACCCAGCTCAACACAACCATGAGAACTATAACTGGAACAATCCGCTCAACACCACTCCCCTGGCTCTCTGTACTGTCAAACATAGCCCCTCCACACATCCGGCGAGCAGCATTAACTCAAAGGATGCTCCAAAAAGTTAAAGATTCTCCTCACTTACCAATCCATGCAGATATCTACACTCCACCCACTGCCCGACTTTCATCCAGACGGCCGATTTGGAAAAACCCTCCCCCAGCTGACTTTACCATCCAGACAGCTTGGCAAGAGGAATGGGAGACCAAGGAGGTCCCAAACAAACAGCTGGTGATAAACCCCAACCAACAGGTCCCGGGCACCAACCTCCCAAGGAGACAGTGGTCTACACTCAATCGCTTCAGGACTGGACATGGCCCCTGCTTGGCCAGCCTTTACAGATGGGGCAGTAGCCCTAGCCCTCTGTGCGCATGTGGAGAGGAGCAAACAATGGAACACATCATAGAGGCTTGCCCGCTCCAAAGACTGGAAGGAGGATTACACACCCTCCATACAGCAAACCAGGAGGCAACTGCTTGGCTTAAGGACTTTGCATTCGCTAAATAAAAAAAAAAAACCTTCCCCACTTAAGCGAGCAGCCGAGAGTTACTCGTCGCTGCGACCTCGCTATGGAAAGACGTGCCCTGTGTTTCCACGGCTGTAGTTCCTATGCCTAGCTTCAGTCCGCCGTTACCTCGGCGCTACCCCCAAAGTAAGTGCTGCGACTCGGCGTGTGTTTCCTCTCGCCGCCTCTCTAGCCATTCTTTCCGGGTTGTACGTTGTCTTGTGTTCTGTGTGTGTTTTAGCCCCACGTGGCTCTTTTCCTTTCAGTTTGTTGTCTAGTGTTATGTGTGTTATAGCCCCACGAGGCTCTTTACTTTGTGTTCGTTCTTTGTGTGTGAATATTAATAAATTACGCAAACTCACTGGTCGCCCTCGCATCTCCTTTCTGGCTCATGAGAGCCAGGTCATGACAATCTCACATTTCTCCCCCCTTTAGAAAAGTCCCAAACCATACACACAACTGAACCCCCCCCCCCCCAGATTTGCAACTCAAATCACGCACTAAAATAACGAAAAACCATGCACTAAATTGGCCTATCATATTCACACAAAACAACCTCAAATAAGGCTGATAGGTGGACTACCGTACAGCCCGCATGGCAGGGTGGATTATTCTGGCACCCGATAATCTAAAAAGTCCTTTATTGAAACTAAAAATAACAGCCATGCTCCTAACTAGAAGCAAAACACATATACTGTATATACAACCCCGTAACATAACATGCATGCAAAAACACAAGAACTATAAATGAAGTGCTACTGCACAGTCATTTCGGTGAAAAGACTGGAACTTGCATGGGGGTGTCCAGGGCAGCCCCTCAGCAGACGCTCCCCTGGAGTCCACAGACCCCCAGAGCAATGGCCAATTCCTCTGGATGACGGAGCCTGGATCCCACACTGCCATCACTGACTCCTGTCCAGCTTCGCCACCTGGAGAGTCTTCCCGGACACGCCAAAGCTGATTGGTGAGCCTCGATGAGCCGTCGGACAACCTGAAGTATGCTGCGCCCAGCTCAGCCACTATACGCAGACACCACCGATGTTTCACTGGCTGCCATTTGGCCCATCTTCGCAGTGGACGTCCTTCACCCCGAACCTGAACCAAGTCCATAATCCGGAGTGGAATTTTACTTGGCCCGATGTGCTGCTGCTGAGCATGTGGTAACTCCATGCTCGTCGGTCTGGCCCCATCCTCTTCTATAAATGTTGTAGCATTCACTATTGTAGCTGCAGAACCCCCACCCAACTGTGGCAAAGTACCGGGGCATCTGGGGCTAGCTCCTCGGTGTCACTCACCGACACAGGCACCTCGCTCGGTGCCTCGCTCGGTGGCCCCCCTCTACCATGTCCCCAGCGCCAGCCCTGAGACCCACCCGCACCAAACCTGAGTGAAACAAGTCCTGCTTGACCACCGTGGCGTCCGTTAGCTCTTCGTACTGTTCGCTCCCAATGTCCGTTGGGGGCGAGTGGGGAGATTTCTCCATTGGGTTCCCCGGGTAAGACAAATGGCACACCCTGGCGTAATGATTCAACCGTCCATATCTACCACAACGTTTTCCTCTAGCCGGGTATTTCTTAGCTTTATGGCGGTGCGTCGCGGACCCACAACCCCTGCGATGGGAGTTTCCTGGGGCAGACCTTTGGCTGGCAGCACTGATTCCCCAAAAGTTTTTGTCCTCGCTATCAGGGTCTGCAACATTAGCAGAGGCAAGCGGCTCCAGCGTCTTCTGTGGCTGGCACCAATTTAACTCCACATTTAGCTTATCAACGGCTTCCCACCGGAGAGCTAACTCCATTGCTTTAGCTAATGTTAAGTTATAAGGCGCCACTAATAGCCTAGCACGCAGCTCAGCATCACACGTGTGCTCTGCTAGTTGGTTGAGTACCATTTCATCTTCAAGTGGTCCAAAATGACACTCGCTGGCTAGCTGCTTCAAGTCAGTGACATACTGGCGGATAGGCTCACCTACCCGAAAAACGAATTCTCCGAACAGTCACGTTGTCTGAGGTGGAGAAATGTTTAGCTAGCAGCTCCACAATGTCCTCACATGAGTCCGCCATGACAAGCATCCGCAGAACCCTCCAGCCCTCAATACCCAGGTTGTGGATGAGAAGTGCCCAC
Source organism: Pholidichthys leucotaenia (assembly GCA_020510985.1). Taxonomy (NCBI): domain Eukaryota; kingdom Metazoa; phylum Chordata; class Actinopteri; order Cichliformes; family Pholidichthyidae; genus Pholidichthys; species Pholidichthys leucotaenia. The sequence goes on along the minus strand of CM035844.1, from coordinate 40,815,887 downwards.
GCTCTCACCTTATCGAGCTTTCCGAGGTCCAGCGCCGTAATATACGTCTGATAGCCCTCCCACCAATGAGGCCATGAAACCAGTGGTTTGCTTGGGAGCTCGAGAAAGGGACGAAGCGGTGTAATGCATGCCTCCATGACTTAATCCTTGATCGCCAAATGTTATGTATGGAAATACCTGGGTGAAGGATGAGGCACGATGATGGTTGGCAAACACAGCTTTATTTAGGAACTATGTACAGCAGTGACACAGTATGCACGTGGCATAGGCATCTGGAAAAAGAGGCCATAAGATGGCACCCCTGCCTTATATAAGGGCAGTGGGATGACGTGACGGAAAGTGCACGTCATCCCACTGCATTTCACAATAAAGGTGCCAAATACATATCTCACAGTCATCAGCTGACATTTGTGCCAGACGTCCCATTGTATGCCAGTGTCTTTGTTAGTTTCTGTCAGCGCATTGTCTGTTTTTTACGCTTTGCATCACCGCCATCTAATCACCAGTAGACAGTGCTGGAAGGTGCAGAGTCATTTCAAAGAGGTGGGTCAGCTTACAATCTCATGCACACCGGTGTTATGGTGCATGTTATGATAAAATGCTTTTGATCAGGAAAAAGGAGGTCTGTCATCAGAAGCACTTTGTTTAATGTTATGTCAGCACTGCTTTGAAAGTGGCAGGTCCGGAGTTCATGAGGAAACAGCACATGCTGAGATTTTCTGTTATTTTAACAGAGAAAGTTGTAACACTGATAATATAATTGCCCATCATTTTATTTATATGATACACTAAATTTTTTTTTAATCCATCCACATTCTCATTTTAATTGCGGACTTACCGTTGGAGTCTATAGATGGGGAATGAAGGAAGGAACAGGGGGTAAGTGCGTGTTCCAGTGCACGGGGAAGGTGTGTCAGTCTGAAGATTTTTATTCCATACACATTTTCGTTTTCATCATGGACTTATTTAAGCAATATTACATGAGAGTGAGTTCGGTATCATGAATATACAAACTCCAGCAGGGTGTGGTGTGGCTTGTGCCCTTCAGGTATCACACCCTGTTGAAGCTAGTATATTCATGATACCGTAACAAACTCGAGTGTAATATTGCTTTTATACAACAGTTCCGCAAGCACAATTTATTAAAAGACAGCAATACTGAACAAAATATTATGATTTGTTTGTTTAACCAGTTAATTTGCACAGCTGAGAAAAAAAGAGTTACTCCTGAATGTAACCACTATAGCCCAGGGGTCTGCAATCCTGGCCAACTGAAGAGCCATTTCAGTCTCCAACGAAAATAGAAATGGCTGAGGGCCACAACGGTAAATTGACCTTTAAGATAAAGATTATGCTTCTTATAAAATTTGTTATATACAGTACATAGCTCTGAATATTATGTGGCTGTCATGAGTCTCCCTGTGTGCTATTACGCAGCACATGAAGGAGCGAGGAGAAAGGACAGATTTACACGCTAGGGTTACACCACAAACACATTTATTAACTGAAAGACAAACAGTTCCAAAAATCGTGCAGACATACAAAACAACAAGTAGGGTACACTTACTGGCAGACAACAAAGCGACGTGTTGTGAACACACCACAGTGTACAGTGGCATGTGCTGCCATGGGGAACTGCCACCGAGACAGGCACATGTGACAATATAATGGTCCAGCAATAGTGGACAGAACGAGCCGCATAAGTACCACCAATGCTGGAAGAGGGAAATTGGGAACACCTGGGCGAGGAGTGGGAAAGGTAATCAACGGGAGAGGGACCAGCTGACCAACATGAGAGAGGGGGCATGGTCAGACCGGCAAGCTCTCAGAGAGCACCCCACACAAATGTAGGTCAAAGGAGGCTGCCTCACAGCTGCCGGCCAGAAACAGTGGCTATAGGTACGGAAAAGTAAACAAATGAACATTCAGACTACAATAAACTCAAAAGATGACACAATACACAAATACACCTGAGCCACAGAAGGTCAGAACCAAGCCCAAAGGAACAACCTGGCTCGGTTCATGACAGAGCCCCTCCCCCCTCTCTAGGGGTGGGACCCGGACACCCAAGGTAACATCACAAACAAAGGGAAAAGCACCCCCCCCCCTCCCACAGGAACAGCAACCAAAGACCCCGGGTGGGAGGTAGGGGGAACAGGTAAGGAGGGAACAAAACAACCCTGCCCAGGGCCCACAACAGAAAAAACAATTTACTCCCAGAAGTCCAAGAACGCGGAGGCTCTGGAGGACGCCCAGAGTCCCAAGCCCAGCAGAAGGTCCGGTGAACAGAGTCCAGTGGCCTGCCGGGAAACATGGACCACCTGACCCAAACACTCAGTCCTTCAGGTGGCCGGCCAGTGATGTTGAGCCACCAGGACCAGAGGGGTAAGGCAGGTGGTGGCCTTCCCACCTGGACGCTCACTGGTGGGTGGCCGGGCTGCAGGAAGGGAACCCCCACGGTGCCTACTGGAAAGATGAAGGGGGCCACGACGGCATCAGGATGAGGAGTGAAAGCCCCAGCCTCCTCAGGCTGACCGGCGGCACCCTCGGTGGTCCTGGCTTGGGACACAGCTGCACCCGCAGTGGACTCTGGCTGGAGCTCTGCGGCACCTGTGGCGGACTCCAGCCAGAACTCTGCAGCACCCGTGGTGGACTCCGGCTGGAGCTCTGTGGCATCCGTGGTGGACCCTGGCCAGAGCGCTATGGCACCCGCGGTGGACCCCAGCTGGGCCAACGCTGCACCCTCGGTGGACTCCATGCTGGGGCATGGCATGACAGGTCCATGCAGGAGCGCAGCATCCACGTTGGGCTAACACTGGGGCACAGCCCCCACGAGGGTCCCAGATCTGAATACCACACCCACGGAGACTCAGCCTGCGGAGGGACCCACACGACGGCCTCAGGCAGAAGGGGAGCTGGACCCACAATGTTGTCTGGCGGCGAGACCAGATCCACGGAGACCCCTGGTGATGGTAGATCCTCTCTGGCAGCCCTAAGAGGAAGCTCAGGAACAGCAGAAGAAGAAATGCAGTTAGGGTCGCCGGCAGTGGCGTAGTCCGGTGAGATGAACTCAGATGCAGCTGAAGGCTGCACCTGACTCTCCTCCCCTAGAGCCAGGCAAGATCTCTCCAATACTGACATGAGAAACACAAGAGAGATAGCTTGCCTGAGCGTGAGCTCCACCACTGTCCAGGAGTTCATCAATCCTGGAGATGGAGTCTTGGGCCCGGCCTCGAGGAGGTCCAACTCTGTCTCCCATTTTGGTGCAGTAGTCTCTGCAGCTGGCAAGATGGTGATAGCAGTCCCCACTGGAGATGGATCCGGCGAGGAGGCTGAGGGCTGGCTCCGTGCAGGCTCTGGAGCCAGATCCTCCAAAGCCCCAGGCTCCTCTATCACCCAGCAGCTTAGTTCTGGGGCTGGCAGACACTCAGGAAAACAAAGAGGAGACACAAAGAGAACAGGAAGAGTCAGCGTTTGTGGCTGAAGGAGCGGACCCAGCAGACTGCTGAGACTGGGCCTCTCCCTCAGGAAACAGACAAGGTTCATCGTAATTTAATTGAATTGAATGAAAAAACATTTGCCTGTCATCCCGGTGTTTGACGTTCGCAGCTGCAGCTGACAGACCGTCACCCCTCTCCATGTCAATGGTGATTTCGGCCCCTTCAAAGGATGACGGAGGAGCCGGCTCCAATGCTGGTGACTCCTCCGGCGTGACTGCAGGGGAACAGCTTCGTGCTGGATCCGGAGCGGAATCCTCTGGGGCCACCAGCTCCTCCATCGCCAACGGCTCTGCTCCACGGCCAATGGACACTCAGGGATAGTTGGGGGGGGGGGACACGGAGAGGATAGAAGAAGAGTTAATAACTGCAGCTGGAGGAGAAAGCCCAGTGGGCTGCTGAAACTAGGTCTCTCTTCCGGGAGACAGATAAGGTATAACACTATAAGATGTAATAGGATGAAAAAACACTTGCCTGTCATCCCGGTCCTTGATGTTCAAAGCTGCAGTTGACAGGCAGTCATCCCTCTCTGTGTCAGCGGCCGTAGTGGCCCTGTCAAAGCATGGCAGAGAGATCTGCCCAGATGACGTGGAGGTAGGCGTAGCTGGGAGAATGGCTGTCGAAGAGGAGGAGGACCTCTCTCGTTGGTCCAGCATAGGATGACGCCGTCTTCGGGAGGCTGGAGCGGGCTTCACCCGAGCAGGAACGGGCAGAGAGGGCTGGCGAGATGCAGGAACAACGGAGCCCCGGCAGCACCCTCCCTTTGACGCGCACCCAGGTCTCTTCAGGGACTCCCTCCCCCTTTCGCTGTTCTCACGGCGCAGTGCTGCCAACCGGGTTATCCTTTCAGCTCCCACCGGGTGCTCCGCGAGCTGAGGACATCGCTGGACTTCAGTCTCTGCCAGGCTCACATACCAAAGAATGTCCTCCGGGGTGGAGTATTTGCTTGCCAAGGAAATTAGCCCATCTATGTCCATCAGGGCTCGGCAGCATTCCCACCCCAAGCTCATCGGATAACTCTGGTTTGCCACATCCATTGCCATCTCCAAAAACAGGAGAGTGCAAGATTGTGCAAAAAAGAAAAAGGTAAGTGTGGGTGTAACCTGCTAAATCCTTTCATGGCTGGACCATTCTGTCATGAGTCTCCCTGTGCGCTATTACGCAGCGCACAGAGGAGCGAGGAGAAAGGATGGATTTACACACTAGGGTTACACCACAAACATTTATTAACAGAAAGACAAGCAGTTCCAAAAATCGTGCAGACATACAAAACAATAAGCAGGGTACACTTACTGGCAGACATGAAGCAGCGTGTTGCGGGCACACCACAGTGTACAGTGGCGTGTGCTGCCATGGGGAACCACCACCGAGACAGGCACATGTGACAATATAATGGTCCAGCAATGGTGGACAGAACGAGCTGCATAAGTACCACCAATGCTGGAAGAGGGAAATTGGGAACACCTGGAAGAGGGAAATTGGGAACACCTGGGCGAGGAGCGGGAAAGATAATCAACGGGAGAGGGACCAGCTGACCAACATGAGAGAGGGGGCGTGGTCGGACCGGCAAGCTGTCAGAGAGCGCCTCACTTGAATGTAGGTCAAAGGAGGCTGCCTCACAGCTGCTGGCCAGAAACAGTGGTTACAGGTACGGAAAAGTAACCAAGTGAACATAAAGACTACAATAAACTCAAAAGATAACGCAATACACAAATACACCTGAGCCACAGAAGGTCAGAACTGAGCCCAAAGGAACAACCCAACTTGGTTCATGACAGTGGCATTAATAAATTCATGCTACAACAGTGAAAAAATAATGTTACCAATATATTAGAAATTGTTTTGTGCTGAAAAATAAATTTCTGAATATCTGACCACAATTTTTTTGCATAGTTTTCAGTTATCAGCACATTCATACGGTGGTGTGAAAAAGTGTTTGCCCCCTTCCTGATTTCTAATTTTTTTGCATGTTTGTCACACTTAAATGTTTCAGATCATCAAACAGATTTAAATATTAGACAAAGACAACACGAGTAAACACAAAATGCAGTTTTTAAATTAAAGTGTTTATTATTAAGGGTAAAAAAAATCCAAACCTTCATGGCCCTGTGTGGAAAAAGTGACCCCCCCCAAAGAAACAAAACAAAAAACAAATCAAAGCATAAATTAACTGTGGTTTACCACATCTTTGGAAAGCTGAGGTCAATTTCTCTGGCCACACCCAGGCCTGATTACTGCCACACCTGTTCTCAATCAAGAAATCACTTAAATAGAACCTGCCTGACAAAGTGAAGTAGACCAAAAGATCCTCAAAAGCTAGACATCATGCTGCGATCGAAAGAAATTCAGGAACAAATGAGAAACAAAGTAATTGAGATCTATCAGTCTGGAAAAGGTAATAAAGCCGTTTCTAAAGCTTTGGGATTCCAGCAAACTACAGTGAGAGCCATTATACATAAATGGCGAAAACATGGAACAGTGGTGAATCTTCCCAGGAGTGGCTGGCCAACAAAAATTACCCCAAGAGCGCAGTGACGACTCATCCAAGAGGTCACAAAAGACCCCACAACAACATCCAAAGAATTGCAGGCCTAACTTGCCTCAGTTAAGATCAATGTTCATGAATCCACCATAAGAAAGAGACTGGGCAAAAATGGCCTGCATGGCAGAGTTCCAAGACAAAAACAACTGCTGAGCAAAAAGAACCAAGTCTCATCTCAGTTTTGCCAGAAAGCATCTTGATGATCCCAAGACTTTTGGGGAAAAAACTCTGTGGACTGATGAGACAAAAGTTGAACTTTTTGGAAGGTGTGTGTCCCATTACATCCGGTGTAAAAGTGACAGCATTTCAGAAAAGGAACATTATACCAACAGTAAAATATGGTGGTGGTAGTAGTGTGATGGTCTGGGGCTGTTTTGCTGCTTCAGGACCTGGAAGACTTGCTGTGGTAAATGGAACCATGAATTCTGCTATCTACCAAAATATCCTGAAGGAGAATGTCCGGCCATCTGAAGTGCACTTGGGTTCTGCAGCAGGACAATGATCCAAAACACACCAGCAAGTCCACCTCTGAATGGTTTAAGAAAAACAAAATGAAGACTTTGGAGCGGCCTAGTCAAAGTCCTGACCTGAATGCGATTGAGATGCTGTGGCATGACCTTAAAAAGGCAGTTCATTCTCAAAAACCCTCCAGTGTGGCTGAATCACAACAATTCTGCAAAGATGAGTGGGCCAAAATTCCTCTACAGCATTGTGAAAGACTCATTGCCAGTTATAGCAAATGCTTGATTGCAGTTGTTGCTGCTAAGGGTGGCCCAACCAGTTATTAGGTTTAGGGGGCAATCACTTTTACACAGGGCCGTGTAGGTTTGGATTTTTTTTTACCCTTAATAATAAACACCTTCATTTAAAATCTGCATTTTGTGTTTACTTGTGTTATCTTTGACTAATATTTAAATTTGTTTGATGATCTGAAACATTTAAGTGTGACAAACATACAAAAAAATGAGAAATCAGGAAGGGGGCAAACACTTTTTCACACCACTGTAAGAAAAACAAAATGAAGACTTTGGAGTGGCCTCGTCAAAGTCCTGACCTGAATCTGATAGAGATGCTGTGGCATGACCTTAAAAAGGCAGTTCATGCTCGAAAACCCTCCAATGTGGCTGAATTACAACAATTCTGCAAAGATGAGTGGGCCAAAATTCCTCAACAGCGCTGTAAAAGACTTATTGCCAGTTATCACAAATGCTTGAATGCAGTTGTTGCTGCTAAGTACGGGTGTAACGGTGTATGTTTTCGTATTTTTCGATACGGCACCTTCGGTTTGGTGCAGAGGCATACCGAGGTTCCACACAGACCATGTTCAGTGATGGACAGGAACTGCCTCGCGCTGTACATGTAAACGAACAGTGCAGCCCAGGGAGAAGCCAGAGCTTGAAGACCCTGGGAAGACTTCGGCTTTCCAGTGAAATATGTGAACTGACCAAGGCAAGTGAATAAGACGAAAACAGCATCGGATATGCTTTTGGCAGTATGTTGAACTTGTTAACTCATCTGAAACAGCACCACACGAATGTGCAGCACAAAAGAAAAAAAAAAAACTAGAGCGGTTCAAACGCAGCTTCCAGCAGCATTTAACAGCCTCTCAAGGGCTTTTCAGATCAAGCCAAAGCAATAACAAATGCCATTGGTGTTTTTATAGCAGCGAATCTAAGGCAATATTTAGTTAAGAACACTGGGTTTAAACACATGGTGAAGGTAACTGAGCCCTGGTATGAAGTTCCTTGTTGTGCCTACTTCAGCCAGAAAATAATACCATCCTTTTAAGAAAAAAGCGAAATCTGTTAATGCTACACTTTAGGCCAGTGTTTTTCAAGGGTGCCCTGGTATGTTCAGATTTTTGTGGGATATTATTTAATTTAACTTCTTAATTGTCCAAAAAATTGCAAATAATTTGCTGTTGTTGTGCATGGGTGCCTTCAGACCCTACGTACAACAATGACAAATTATTGACCAGTTAATAAGTGAAATTAGATAATTTCCCACAGAAACCTGAACATACCAGAGCACCCTGGTTAAAAACACTGCTTCAGGCAATGAGGAACTTTAATTTCCTAAAAACAAAAGAATAATTCAGACTATTCAGACTTCTATTGTTGCACTTGTCTGCATCATTCATTTGCTAAAAAGAGAATTTATTTGTTTTATTGTATACATTTTATTTATTGGAGAATTTACTGCTGGCAGTTTGCAGGGTTTTTTTCATCAAAGCTGTTCCTGCATATACAAAAGATAAGCAGTTTTATGTTTTGCCTTTTGTTTCCTTACTGTACGGAAAATGAACCGAACCATGACCTTAAAACCAAGGTATGTACCAAACTGTGATTTTAGCGTACCGTTACACCCCTACTGCTAAGGGTGGCCCAACCAGTTATTAGGTTTAGGGGCAATCACTTTTTCCACACAGGGCCATGTAGGTTTGGATTTTTTTTTCTCCTTAATAATAAACACCTTCATTTAAAAACTGCATTTTGTGTTTACTTGTGTTTTCTTTGTCTAATATTTAAATTAGTTTGATGATCTAAAACATTTACGAGTGACAAACATACAAAAAAAAAATAAAAATCAGGAAGGGGCAAACACTTTTTCACACCACTGTAACTAACTGGGCATCAACTGTGATTGATGTCTTCCTTATTACCAAGCAGCGTTACTATCGCGTGCATTTTCACTCATGTGCACACCCTTTGGCCAGTGCAAAACCCATCTTAAACAAACGGTCATGATCAGAGTTCAGTTTAGATAATGTGCCTCTGTGCAATAAAGGGATGGGCAGGAGCACTTTGGATTGGATTATCCAAAACACACCTCTGAATAATCAGATCAGCCTCTTTTACACCTTGCGCCTGGCAGAAAATTTGTTTTTGCTGTGATAAGGAAATGAACTTGGAAACCCACATAAATGCGTTCTGCGTCACTGAGAACTGATTATGGACCACGTTGTAATACGGCCCTAAAAGTTCAGACAAAGCAAGAATTATAAAGAATGAACAAAAAGATAGTGTTATGGTTCCCCGTGTGCTTTTATGCAGCGCACGGAGGAAGGAATTAAAACCCACGTGCAGAGTATATTGCGTGCAATTTATTAAACAAAAATAAAGATTCAATCCAGCAAACAGCTACGATTATCAACAGAAGGATGAGTTAACAGTCATGGAGGACACCAGGAGAACAGGGACACCTCTAAGACGCTCAGCAGCCCAAGGGAGAGAATGCCTAGTGCTGCAGCACAGCTGAACGGCACAAGGAGAAAGGCAAACATAAGCTTGCGGGCTGGAGCGGTCCGAGGCAGTCGTTGCTGTCCGGTGAGAGCATGTGAAACAGGAACAGCCGCAACACCAGGTAACAAACAAATGTCAGGTAGTGTTAGCAGAAGACTACACAGTCAGGCTGAAAATACAATGCAGGGAGTGGAGGCTAACATACACAGCAGGGAACAGCGACTGTGTGCATTGCGCAATGATCCGGCAATCTCGTTCCACTAAAGCAGAGCTTAAGTAATGACAATACTAATAAGGAAAGGGATCGCCGGTGTGAGAAATTAGAGGGAATGTGTGAACTGGCTGAGTGGAAGTGAATGTGTGTGTGTGTGTGAGTAAGTGAAAACCAATAATGAGGAACAGTTGGTGACACTGACAGGAGGAGGAGGCGTGGCTGAGCTGTCAGGGAGTGGAGGACCCAAAGAGCTCCCTGAAGCTCCTGATGGAAAATAAACAAGGCAAAGAGACAAAATAGCCACTGTGTCAGAACTGGGTTCGGGACCATCAAACCCAGTTCTGACAGAAAAGATGAGCTGTGAGTTGTGGCCTGGCCAACAGTCAGTGGGAAAAGAGAGAGAATTGTAGTGTGTGTGCCTAGTTCTCTCTCGGTGCCTTATCTGTTTTGGACATTGGTGGGCAGCACGGTGGTGCAGCGGTTAGCACTGTTGCCTTATAGCTAGAAGGTTCCTGGTTCGAATCCCCAGGCTGGCAGGGGTTGGAACCTTTCTGCGTGGAGTTTGCATGTTCTCCCTGTGCTGCGTGGGGGCTCCGGTTTCCTCCCACAATCCAAAGACATGCATGTTAGGTTAGTCGGCTGTTCTAAATTGTCCCTAGATATCTGTTTCCTATAGGCCCTTAGAATAGAGGGTTAGTACTAGTGAAAGCGCTTTGAGTGGTCTTTGTGACTAGAAAAGCATTATATAAGTGCAGGTTAGTTAGTTAGTACATGTTCTTCCACAGACATCTGTCTCTATCAAGTTGTATGATTCTGCAGGGATTTTCTTGCAGCCATTCATTGATGATGGTGAGATAAATTTTTCTCTGTCAGCCTCTGCTCCTCTTTCCATTGATCTTTCCCGTCAATATGACATTCTCCAGACTATCTTTTCTGATGATGTGCCCAAGAAATATTAACTGTCATTGTCTAATTGTTGTCATTAACTCTCTTTGTTACAGCCCTTCTGAAAACTTTGTCACTGGTGTTATGTTGTGTCCAACTGATCTTTAATATCCTTCTCCAAAACCAGGTCTCTTCTGCTTCCAATCTTTTTTGCATTTGTGGTGAGATGGTCCATCATTCATATCCATATAGAATTATGGAGTACACAAAGCTCTTTAAAATTCTTTTCTTTGTTTGTAGACTGAGGCTGCCTTTTACAAGCACTTTTTTTTTTTTAGCTTCTGGAAAGCTTCTTTTGCCATACCAATTTGAGCCTTTATTTCATTATCATATCTGCCATCTGATGTTATGAGGCTTCCCGAGTATTTGAATTTCTGTTCTTGTTTTATCTTTTGGCCGCCAGTGAAGACATTGCATATTGGATTTTCTCTGGCTTTGCTAATCACCATACACTGAGGTTTTTTTTTTATATTAACTGTGAGCCCTTTTCTCTTGCTGGCGTCTACTGTGATGTTTAATAAATTTTGCAGATTCTCTTCACTATTGCTGATTAAGACTGCATCATGCGCATACCTCAAATTATTAAGCGTTTGGCCTCCTATAACCTTTAAATGGCATCATATGCCTAGTTAGGGCTTTGTTTTTCCTCATGGGTGGGGTTTCAGGAGGTTTCAGCAAATCAGAGGGTGGCTACAGAGATAGATAGTCTTAATGAAAGTTCACGGAGGAAGGGAATTAGTGTTCAATCTGGCTCGAGTCTGCTATAGCTATGATGCATGTAAAGTTTAATTCGGCAATGTAATTAGAGACAGTAAAGGGATTAGAATATTTGTGTCGGTGCAGTAAAGTGGGTTCAGGTAATCATCGGGTTACCAGGGCAGCACCGTTGATCTCAGTAAGAGATTACTGAGCTAGAGCTGCAACTTCCACTGCTGTTTTAATGACATCACTGTTTAATCACCTCAGCTGAGTGAGAATCAGCAACATTTTAACAACTCCAGTGTGCATAACTGCAATGCAGTTTTTTGTAAAATACTACATTGAATTAATTTAATTATTATTCAACACTTGCTTTAAAATTACAATGATCAAGAATACACTGAAGTATAAACAATAAGAAAAACCCTCCTGATAGTTTTAAAGATCTAGTGACTTCATTTTGTTGTCATCACAATTTTCAGGTACATGTACTCGTCACCTGGATGGATTGGTTTGCTTGGTCTTCATCACTGAGCTGGATTAGATCTGAAAGTAAAGGGAGTTCCAGTTCTACCCTCTTGTAAGTAGGACTTAGCTCAGTGTCTTTGAAATAGCCCCAGGTAAAGCACAATAAATGGGACAATAATTGAGACAATAAATGGGCTTAAAGAGCGGTATGTTTAATGGTTGTGTTTATTGTTTGGATTTTTGTTTTAAAAGTAATACCTTTTATCTCTGTCTACTTTTCTGTGCTTATATATTCATCTTCAAAGATACAACAGTACACTTTGTAAGACTAAGTGAGCCACTATTAAACAAAAAGATCACTGAATCAAGTTTTTCATGTTTATGACCAGTACTTAAACACTACTGAAATAGAAAGAGAAAACGTCTTAATTATTGTTAAAGTTACAGAAGTAAAAGTCACGATTTACATTATCCAGTGTGTTCTCACTAGTGCTGGGAAAATTAATAGAATAGAATAAAATAGAATAGAATAGAATAGGCTTTATTGTCATTGTATTGTTGTACAGAACAATGAAATTGTTGACTAGTATTGACTAGTATTGACTAGTATTACTCATTATTATTATTATTATTATTATTATTATTACTTATTACTTATTATTCTACACTTATTGCATGTTTTTAGTCCTTTAGTTTTTTAGTTTATCTCTTTATCTCATCATATTTTTAATGTTGCAGCATGGCACCGAGACAGATTCCTAGTTTGTGTACTACATGAACAATGGCAATAAATCTGATTCTGATTCTGATTCTGAATTGTGGGTGCTCCACCAGGCTACTACGCAATAAAGTAAGTGAGAAGAATTTGAAAATAAAGCAGTTACAAGACACACAGTTAACTAGCTGAATGAAGTAAAAATAAAAGTAAAAATAATAAATAGCCCATTGGTATATACACAGGTACGGTAGTGGCTTCACGGGTGGAACTATGTACATAAGAATACGGAGTCCTTGGTCCAAGGTTAAATTTGACATTGAAACAAGGAACTGTGGGGAATGAATCTTATCACCACGCTCTATCTGCTAACTGGAAGGTAGTGCGAAGCTAGCGACAGCAGAACAACTGTTCCCCCTTTTCTGTTGGTAAATGTTTGCTTTTTAGACTGCCTGAGTGTGGATAAAGCACTAGAGATAGACAAAGTGACCTCACTTCAGTTCACACCAATGGACCGCTTTTTTTAACTTCAGTGGTGGATCGTCCATCCATCCATCCATCCATCCATCCATCCATCTTCTACCGCTTTTCCAGAGGTCTGGGTCGTGGAGGCAGCAGTTCAAGCAGAGAAGCCCAGACTTCCTTCTCCCCAGCTACCTGCTCCAGCTCTTCAGAGAGGATACCGGAGTGGTGGCTCAGTTGGTAGAGCATCCGCCCCACACCCGGGAGGCAGGGGTTCAAATCCCGGCTGGGTCATGCCGAAGACCATATAAAAGTGGAACTTCCTGCCGTCCAGCTTGGTGCTCAGCAAAAATGGAATGGAGGAGGGAAATTTGTGGCAGCACCTTGCATGGCAGCGGCCCTCTGATTCTACACTTGGGGTGTGTGTGATTAACACAGTAGATAGGTAAAATACAATCTCGTTCTACTGTACATGATCGGTTGTACAGTTGAATGACAATAAAGGGTGATTTAATTTAATTTAATTTAATACCAAGGCGTTCCCAGACCAGCTGGGAGACATAGTCTCTCCAGCTAGTCCTGGGTCTGCCCCAGGGTCTCCTCCCAAAGGGACGTGCCCGAAACACCTCAAGTGGGAGGCGTCCAGGAGGCATCCTGATCAGATGCCCATACCACCTCAGCTGGCTCCTTTCAATGTGGAGGAGCAGCGGTTCTACTCTGAGCCTCTCCTGGATGACTGAGCTCCTCACCCTATCTCTGAGGGTGAGTCAGTCATCCGGGACTCAGTCATTCATGACTCAGTCACCCGGGAGAGGCTCAGAGTAGAATCGCTGTTTCTCCACATTGAATGGTGGATTGTGTAGCACAAAATAGTTCCTGGAAGTAAGCAACAATTCAATTCAATTCAATTCAGCTTTATTTATATAGCACCATTTCACAACAATAGTCATCTCATAGGACTTTCAAATGTAGGGGAAACCCCCACAATTGAAGGAGCCATAGTGCTACAGTGGAATTGACTCTGAGCTACTTTAAAGGGGTAGGACGTTAAAAGTTTACGATTTTATCAGCACATTGGAATCATATGGGCATGAGTAGTTTAGTATGCAGCATTAATAAATAAAACATTAGGCTAGGATACTGTGTACAGTTAGCAACACTACATTAATCACCATCAGTTTAAGAGAGGCAGGGTTATACTTGTACACACCCCTAATCTCATTTTGACAGGTGTCCCGCCCCCTTAACCTGACCTATGGCCTGGCCTGACCCCGCCCCCTGTGACCCCACGTAATTAGGTTGTCAATCAAAAGTGTTTTGAAAACATGACCTGTGACCTCGCATAATTAGGTTGTCAATCAAAAGTGTTTTGAAAACATGACCTTTGATCTGAAACTTCTCATCAAACTGACAGATTGTGATTTTAACCTGTTGTCCATATGTGAGTTAGTGTGAGAATGGGGTTAATGATGGCGAAACTTCTCGTCAAAAGTGACATGTTTGTAGTGTTTCAATTTGCAAAAAACACACACATCAGTGTCTGTAAAACGATTTAAAAACACAGACACACAAACACACATGGTAGTTTCAAGTTGATTTTAACATTTGCTGTGGCAGTGTAGCATTTCAGAGCACATCAGTCAGAGTGTCTCTAAAACGTATCTAAAAGCACAGACACACAAACACACACACACACACATGGAGGAAGGGATCTTACAGCAGAGATTCTACTCCGTGTTTCATCCACATTCAGAATACTTGCTTTCTACAGACATGGCCTCCACAAATTACAGAAAAAGTAGTCCAGACTCACACAGGACTCACAGACGTGGAGACTGGTTTTAAGAGCAGGATAGATAGCAGAAGATAAAACAGAAACATTTGCTGTTGCTGCTGCTGCTGTTGTGTAAGCAGAGGAAAATTGCTCATGGCGATTAATTCACATGACTCTTAGCGTTGCAGTAGTTTACTTGTTAGGCTGACTGACTTTACATAGGAGATGCATATACAAATTCCACTTCTTAAACACATATTTTGCATTTCTGAGTGACTGTAGGATGTTTGCTGAGTCAGTAGAAGAAAAGGAACAAATTTGTCAAGAAATAAAAAGTGCCAGAGGGGTGGTGTGACGCTTTCCTAAGCAGGTGCCACCGTGAAACCAAACACCGGCGATGATCCCCATCCCCAACCCACCAAGACCATATGGTGTTGCTCGAACAACAAACCCTGGATCAACCCTGATCACACTTCTGAGAGAGAAGAAGAGGATCTTCAGGTCAGGGAACAGGGAGATGCTGAAGTCCGTACAGAGGGAGCTGAGGAGGAAGATCAGACAAGGCAAGGACAGCTTCAGGAAGAAGATGGAGGACAAGCTGCAACAGAGCGACATCAGCGGGGTCTGGAGAAACCTTAAAACCATCTCTGGGCTCCAGAATACCTCCTCCCAGGCCACGGGGGGCAGGGAGTGGGCGAACAATCTGAACCTGTTTTTTAATAGGTTTGACCAACCGCCCTCCCCCCCGACTGCACACCAACCACTGCTGCCTCTGAAGTCATCAAGACCTGCTGTCCACACCCCACTCCGCCAACACCCCCCCCCCCCACTCCCAGCACACAGCCCCTCAACCTGACCCTCACTAAGACCCAGGTGAGGACGGAGCTGAGGAAGATCAAGGCGAGGAAGGCCTCAGTACCCGACGGCATCAGCGCAAAGCTCCTCAAGTCCTGTGCAGACCAGCTGTTTGGGATTGTGGAGCACATCTTCAACCTGAGCCTGAAGCTGGGGAGGGTACCACAGTTGTGGAAAACATCTTGTGTGGTACCTGTACCAAAGACTTCCCACCCCAAAGACCTGAACAGCTACAGATCAGTGGTCCTGACGTCTCACATGATGAAGACCCTGGAGAGACTGCTCCTTGCTCACCTCCGCCCCCTTGTGGGACCAGCGATGGATCCACTCCAGTTCGCCTACCAGCATGGCATTGGGGTGGAGGATGCAGTGATCTTCCTCCTTCACCGTTCCCTGTCCCACCTGGAGAAGCCCGGGAACACGGTGAGGATCATGTTCTTTGACTTCTCCAGTGCTTTCAACACCATCCAACCGATGATCCTGAAGGACAAGCTGCTGTGCGCAGGGGTGGACCAGCACCTGTCATCATGGATCCTGGACTACCTCACTAACCGGCCACAGTTTGTGAGAATCCGGGATTGTGTGCCCGACACGATCATCGGTAGCACGGGGGCCCCCCAGGGAACTGTTTTGGCTCCCTTCCTGTTCACCCTTTATACTGCGCACTTCTCACACAACACAACACACTGCCATCTACAGAAGTTCTCTGACGACTCTGCGATCGTCGGCCTCATCTCCAATGGAGATGAAGCTGAGTACAGAGGACTTATCCAGGACTTCGTGGACTGATGCCATCGGAACTGCCTCCAGATCAACGCGAGGAAAACTAAGGAGCTGGTGGTGGATTGCTGCAGGCAAGGACAACCCCTCACAGCACCAGTAAACATCCAGGGAACAGACATTGAAATGGTGACATCCTACAAGTACCTGGGTGTTCATCTGAACAATAAACTAGACTGGTCACACAATACCAATGCACTCTACAAGAAGGGACAGCACAGGTTGTTTCTACTGAGGAGGCTCAGGTCTTTTGGTGTACAAGGGGTGCTGCTGAAGACATTCTATGACACGGTGGTGGCATCAGCCATCACTTTTGGAGTGGTCTGCTGGGGCAATGGCATTACAGCAGCCGATAGGAAGAGACTGAACAAACTAATCAAGAAAGCTAGCTCTGTCCTGGGGCAATGCCTTGACCCAGTGGAGGAGATGGGAGGGAGAAGGTTGGTGGCTAAACTGTCATCTCTGCTGGAATCCGAGTCCCACCCCATGCAGGACATACTGAACGTACTGAGGAGCTCATTTAGCAGTAGACTACATCATCCTAGGTGCGCGACCGAGAGGTTTCGCAGGTCTTTCCTACCTACAGCTGTCAGACTGTATAACCTAAGCAGGACTGCTCGCAGAGATAGCAAAAAAACGTGACAACCTAATAGTATTGAATGCAAAAGACGCAACAGACACAACAGACTTACCCAAATGGTCCCCTCCAGTATACAACTAGGACAATACCAGTCGCTATGGAGGGTGACAATATGTATGGGTACATATTCATACCATGTAGGGTAACTAAATAGACGGTTATGCTGTTTATTCCATCTAGCTACAATGCTCCGCACTGTGCGTATATATATTTATATATTTATGTGTACATATGTATATTCACTGCTCTTATTTTCTTATCTTCTAAATTATTGCTCTGAGTGTTGCTATCCCTGTGCTGTTGCAATCCTGGAATTTCCCCATTCTGGGACTAATAAAGGCTTATCTTAACTTTTCCCTCACACACACACACACACACACACACACACACACACAATTGTTTTTATGCTGTGGTTCATCCACACTTCAAAGTTTTTTGTTTTTTTTTTTAACAGGGGTCTCCCCCCAGTGTAACATACGACTTAAAAAAAATTTCATCTGTATGCTTGTGGCGATTAGTTTATTTTGTGCTGATACTAGGAAATTTAACATTTCTCCTATAAAAGCATTTTTATATTTTGTGTTTACATTTTTAAATGACCATACAGCAGCCTTCTAAGGATTGTCTGTGTGAAACAGTTTTGTAAAACACCCCACAACTTGTACGTGATCTTTACCAACCGTTAAATTATTTTTATTCAATCAAACCTTTTATCATCTGCTATGAGCTGAAAAAAGTTTTATAACTTTAAGGCAGAGTTTTTTTCAACCACTCATGACAACTTTAAACCAGAATTTGGAGAGGGTTTTGTGTGAATCAACAAATATCTTGTCAACCTTTTTTTTTATAACCTTTTTATAACTGTTTCACTGTATGAATATTTGTTTAAAATCTGAACAGAGGTCCAAGGCTAAATCATGGGAGGAAAAAATAAGCCTTTGAATAATTAAATATAGTTTTGATGGCTATCCCAGAGATTTTCTTGAAATGAAATGACGCAAGTGGATAGTTTTACAAAGTCGACCATTTCAGGACTTTTTACAGAGAGGCGGGGTCAGGGTCAGGTCAGGTCATAGGTCAAGTAAAGGGGGAGGGGCACCTGTCAAAATGAGATTAGGGGTGTGTACAAGTATAACCCTGCCTCTCTAGTTTATTATTTGTTTTTCTGTAAACACAGAAGTACTCTCCACTTAGGAACTGTTTTAATTTTGTAATTATCTTTCTGGCTTGTAACATTTTACCTCATCTATGTGACAGTTCCAGCAGCTGGCTCTATGGAAAAGAGGAGGTCTAGTTTTTCAAACTTTAAATTTGCAAAATTTTTACAAATCAGCCTGGAAACTGTTAAAAGAACTGTTAAATGTAACTGTCTGAAGCTCAGATGGTGCTTTGTGAAAACCAAACTGTTGCAATTAAAAAGCGATAAAAAGTTGCTTAAAACACTTCTTTTTCATTGTTTTTTAATTGCAATTTTAGTGATTAATTGCAGTTAACTAATTAATTAGTTTAAAAAGTTTAATCATGGGTAATCACAATTAATTATAGAAAATGGGTGCAATTAATGAGTTAAAAAATTTAACTGATTCCCACCACTAGTTCTCACTGTATTTTATAAGATCAGAAGTAAAGGTTATGAGAATTAACTTCAGCTCCACAATCATTGAGGAGAATGTAGTTATTTTATGTACAGTATACTGTAGCATTAACCGCTGGGTTCCATTTTATAAAATCATTCTTTGCTGAGGAGAAATTGTTTCACCCAAAAGTCTGTTCTTGAATTGCTTTCCTTCACCCAAGATCAGAGCTGTGAAACCCTATACCATCAGGCCATAAAGTGGATACATTAATCCCTGCTCAAGACCTGGAGTCATTTCCCCTCACATCCATTTGCCAAAGGAATGCAAAAATGATAGGTTTACGATGACATTCCACAGACCCCAACAGGAAGACTCCTCACTGATACTCAAAAGTCCAACATTGCCCTCCAATGGATAACACAGGAATATTTCTCTCTCTGAAGTTAAACTATGAATTGTGAACAATGAATTAACCCATCCTTCTCCACAGACAGTATTCGCTATTGAAGATATGGCGGGACCCTGTGAATGACAGTTATGGTTTGAAATGCTTTTATTGATATGATTTGATATGTGTTGCTTTATTTTCAGGAAGAATTAATTTTTGCATGCCTACTATAAAGATATTATCACATTTACAATGTAGACACATTGTTTGTTGCATCTCCTTTTTAGTCAGTTTACTACTTCTGCCAAACAAAGAAACAGTGCAATTGGTCAAAAGTTTATGCTAATGGAAAGATCCAACCCTGATCTTTGAATGTAACTGGTCAAGCTCAGTTGTCGTAAAATTTATTGTGCCATCCTGCCACACCTTGGAAAAACTTTCCTTTGTTCATCAGTTGGTTGGTTGCAGTCTGGCAGGCTGGGAGTGACTCTTGAAGAAGCAGAGCTTTTGCTCTTCCATTTTTTCCCCTTCCTAAGAAGGCCCAGAGCCTATCAATGCTCTGTGTAAACTTTTTCTTTTCTTTAAAATTCACTTTTTTCCTGTTTTACTCTTTTTTCTTAAATGACCATGCTAAGTTTTTATCTGATTTTTATTTGATTTTTACTAAGCTTAAATCAATCGTTCTGACCACAACACATTGGAAGAAATGGATGTGTGGTTTGTTTTTTCCAGTTTGATTTTCTGATTGCACTTTGAACGATTAACAAATATTATGTGGGATTTGGCAACCTGGCCAAATTTCTTTTTTAGTGCATCAAAAGAGATCAGCCAGCTTCTATGGTGGTGATCCCCAGAGTAGGCCCAAGCGGTGGGACAGAACCTGTCTTCCAGTTTCTCTCAAGAGAATCCTGTCACGAGCTGGGGCTGGATTTTCTGCCAGACCCAGTCTCGTGGCTTTTTCTGGGTATTTACAGTATGTGTCGATTGTATTTTGTGCTTTTCTTAGTTGTTGTAATGCCTTTTATTTCCTCCGGTTGTGTTTCAGTTATTTTGGCCATGTGATTTTTAATTGTTTTTTTGGATCATGTTTATTTCCCGTGCTTATTCTGTGGGCTGACAGCTGGGCTGACAGCTGGCAGAGTTCTGGGTTTGTGGTCAGCGTAGGCGTCATCTGTCAAACTGTCAATCCAGCTCCTCCTCCCTCACCTCTCCAGCTGGTCCCAATTCCCAATTGTGTTCCCCTTTGCCTGCTCATGTGAACCCACACTGGTGATCACTTCTTGTTGATTATTTTACTATTATTTAAGCATTGCCTGTCTTTTCCCTCATTGCTGCACTATTGAATGCTACCTCGTACGCTCCTCTGTATTCCTCCAGTGTTCATTGAGCGATGCCAGCTCAGGAACGTGAATTGTAAGTTTTCCCTTATTCGTATTTTTGTATGTCTGCACAGGTTTTTTTTTTACTTTTATGTTCTTTTCATTAATAAATGTCTCAAATGTGATTCAGTGCCTGGGTCTGTCTCTACTGCCTCATAGAGGCATACATGACAGAATAGTGCAGCCAGTTAAAAAGACCCAGCTGTCGCATTCGAGCATTTATCTTTTTGTTCGTTTCACTAACCTGTTTTGGAGCTCACCATGTCCGACCTGGACGATATGGAGCGGCAGGTGGTGTGCTTCCTGGAGGGCATTTGGTCGCTGACACAGGCTTCCCGTTCTTCCAAGACGGTCCAACAGAGTCAGGATGGTGCGGCGCGGGTGATAGAGGCATGCCCCAACCTGTGGAATCACCCAGAGGCAACAAACATACTCCTTTCCATATTCTCCCTTCCATGCACGAGTGAGGAGCTGAGGGAAACAGCTCCAATGCCTGTGCCGACCCCAGCGAGGAGTAAGCGCTCACACCGGCAGAAGCCCAGCCCCTCTCCTAGGTCACCAACTTTAGCTCCACTACAGCGGTGTTCTCCCGCTTCGGATGGCTGGGGGAATCCTCCCGCCTCTTCAGCAGCCTTCTCCCCAACATCGAGCACGACAGTTCCTGCAGCAGATTCTCATCTCTCTTCTTCTTCGCCGGTGGTCATGTCCGCCCCATCTCCCTCCGCTGCTGCTGTAGTCTCTGTCCCCTCAATGTCTCCTTCTGCTGCTGAGAGGTCCTTCATTTTCCCCCCGGCTACATCCGCTTCCACGGCTCCAGGAATGGTGCCTCCACAATCCTCTGAGGGGCCCATTGCCACCGCAGCCATGGAGAGGGAGAACACTACATTCGCTGCAGCAGAAAACATCAGACACCGGGAGAGCAGACAAGTGTCAATTATTTCTCCTTCTATTAACGATATTTTGCCTTGCCTGATCTCCGGTGATGAGGCTCTAGGCCTACAGTCCCCTGAGTCCTCACGACCTGCTCCAGTCACCCATTGCTCACCGATCCTCTCCGTGTCTCCTCCTTTTTCCCCTGATAGTCTGTCGGCCCCAGGACAGGGTCCCCAGATGCGGGAAAAGCCTGAGGTCCTGGAGAGTCTAACTCCAGTACCAGCGGTGAGCCAACCCCCAGCCGCCACGTGGAGGACGCCACAGCAGAGTGGGAACCAGAGCTGGACCTCCAAGAAGCCGGGTCTGAGACGTCATCTGGATCAACGGAGTCCTGGACGGCGGTGGAGTCTGAGCTCAGGCAAGTGCTCTCTCTTGTTTTCCTCTTTTCTGTCCTGGAGCAATCTTGTCTGGCTCTTGGTGAGGAGAGTCAGGTGCAGCCATCAGCTGTACCTGAGCTCACCTTGCCAGGCTCCGCCGCTGCCGGCGACCCCGACCATGTTCCTTTGTCTGTTGTCTCAGAGTCTTCTCCCAGGGTCGCCAGTGAAGAAAAGTTTGAAAAAAGTCTTTACTTCATTTTTAATTCTATAGTTGTATTACATGAATCTCCCAGTATTTTAAATACTGATATTAAATGTCCAAATATGTTAAAAAACACACAGGCTTATACAGGGTATCCTAATTTTTTCACATGACTGTATAACACCCCTTCTGACATCTCACTGGTATGATAAAATATTCCAAGTGGTAGCTCGGATAATTAGAGCATGATTCCCATGTCAACATCATTTCTATTATTGAATGCGTCAGTGATGTTCTGGGATAATTCTGGGTTTCTCAACGTTATTGGCTGCACTGCATGCTGCCAAGTTACACCTGCAGCTCCTGCCAAGTTGCCGTTGCCTCCAATAATGTCAGGCTGTAATCCTCACACACCAGCAAACCACCAAGTAGGATTTCAGGTGCAGAGTAAGCCTGACCCTGAAGCCCCAACCTCTGCAACACATAAGAGTGGGGCCAAGGAGTGTTTAGGATACAAGACAGAGATGGTTACTAGTGCCAACTGACAAAAGAAAACTGAGAAAAGAGGAGGAAAAATTATGTGGTGGATGATATTCAGTTGGATTTAGTAGCTGCCATCAAGGCTTCATTTGATTCTCTGCTACTACAAGAAAATACGGTGAGTACCAATTTATGTAGAGAACATTATACTGAAGGTAATATTAACCCTAACCCTATCTTAAAATATCAAACAATATTTGTGATACCAGTAATTTTTTATTACAATTCCCACATACTGTATTTGTAAATGATCTCCCCATAGAGATAAGGAATTAATTCTAAGTGTCAGTAATTAAGTGCTCAGATGCTCACAGTCTTTTATTGTTTCATAGATGTTGAATCATATACAAGTTTATGAATTAATACATTTTATAATACTATGATATTGTATTTGTCTGCATACTGCATAGAATAGAATAGTTTATTTTACAACCTGAATCAAATAATCCTGACAGCAATTGGGAATTGTTTACCCATTTGGTAGACTCTTTCTCACAGATTGCTTAATGAATGATGAATGATGAAGATCATGTTCTAACCATGGCTTTTTCATAGTAAAAAATAAAGTGCTTAAAGATGGCTCAACCTTTTTAAACAATCATGAAAGCAAGTTAGATTATTTGTTTATTTGACAGGGACAGTGCAATAAACATAGACAATTAATCAATGACAATCAATCTGATGTGTTGCACAAAGAGTGTATAGCTATTAGCTAATTTGCAACTCTTGTCCCTGGATGAGCTTTAGAAAGCCAGGTTAAATTAGGTCAGAATATAAATCTAAGGTGCCAATTGGCACTATTAATTAGATTATACAGAGTCATGCCAACAGTGTCGCTTTGAATTTTAAAGTGCATGTGCCAGGTCAAGATCCAATGAACTACTTTAAATGTCCTGTCCCATTTTGTGACTGTATGTGTGTTATTCAAAGCCTGACATGTTCGTCATTGTGTTATGCATATCTTTTTATGGAATAAAAAGTAATGTTTGATCTCAACAGTTATGGTTCCTGAGCTGCCTTTATATACTAATTAACAATTAAATATACCTTAAGAACCATATAGGAAAAAAAGATCAAAAGAATTCATTAATGCCATTATTTTTTTTTAAGTTTATGATCATTCATGCCTTTTCTTCATGAGAAACCAGTGAATCCTGGCCAAGTCTGAGCTAATGCTCTACTTTTCAGTTACAGCTGCTCAAATCCCTTGCCTTGATTTACAGCTGAGTGCATCTGTTGCATCTCAGATCCATTCAACTCTCCTTTGTCATTTGAACAGTAGGGAGCAGCATACTACAGCATTATTTCACTTCACAAGCGCTCTGGTTTGCTGAAATGTTCGCATGCAAACTTTGACAAATAACAGACTACTAGACACAAGAGGTTTCTAATGAGTATACATATGCTTCAGAAAGAGATTATACCAAAGTCACTGACACTATTTTCCTTATTTTCTCAGGCACTTTGCTCCAGTGTCTGTGTGTCACCTTCAGTTTTAATCCTTGGGAGGGCAGAAAAGATTTCAGGAAACATACACTGCTCACAAGAAGAAGAAGAAGCCATCTCTGTTGTCATTCAGTCCATACAGCCAATCATGTACAGTAGAACAAAACTGCATTTCTCCTATCTACAATGTAAATCACATGTAGAATCAGAGGGGTCACTGCCATGCAAGGCACCGCCACAAACAACTTCTCTTTCCCACATTCTATTATGCTGAACACCAAGCTAGAAGGCAGAAAGTACCATTTTTTTATATGGTTTTTGGTATCACCCAGCCGGGATTTGAACCCCCAACCTCCCGGTTGTGGGGCGGATGCTCTATAGTTAGGGACAAAGGTCAGGGATATTTGGTTTTCGGGTGAAATTTATGAAAAATGTAAAAAAGTTCACGCTACAGTGATGTAATATCATGAAAGTAGGCCATTTAAGTAGAAGCATGCAATGGTGACTTTCCCATCTCAAACAATGTATTGAAATAAAAGCCAACAACAGTAGTGGGTATACCACAACAAAAAATGTCAATGTCTCAATAACTTGTCACGTGCCCTGGAGCATCAATTATAGCCTGACAGCTCTCATGCTGTTCGCAAGTCAACTTATTGTCTGCTGAAGCATGGCATTTCACTCTTCTTGAAGGGCGGCCCTCAGGTCATTGAGGTTGTGGGGTGCAGGGTTACAAACCTCTACACGGCGACTCAGCTTATCCCATAGGTTTTCTACAGGATTTAGGTCTGAAGAAAGTGCAGGTCATTCCATTTAAAGTCCTCGGACGGTGACATTTTTTGATTGAACCAATAAACTGATTGTATGAAAATATTTCATTCTGGCCATTCCCGTGATTTAATATGTGTCACCAGCCTCCATAAATGACTTTATTTGGTAATAGCCCATCTTTCACTTAGTGATGCTGCAGTACCGCCATCTGTCGATAGGGGCAGGCAGCAGTGACGTCAGCTCAGGAAGAAGTGAGGGTGATATTGCCTGCCTGTGCTGTGAGCCTCATCAGAGAAACATTCCCATCGGATCACTACAAGGGATTTTGCCTACCAAGATTAGATTTGTGAAAAATGATATTTAAATAAAGTTTTGTAAAATCATATATTGAGTTTATTAATGTTCATGTCAATTTTATAATTCTAATATTTCAGCATTCATCAAAGTTGCATGTCATATACATTTGAATAATTTTTCTACCATTTTATGGTATAAAATTCGGGTTCAATTCGGCACTCAATGTGGTGGGAACTCTGGCTTGTACATAGTGCCACTGCTCCCATAAGTGGGTTGGATCAACCAAGGTTTTGTTGAACAGAGTATTCATCAGATCATCCACATATTCTGAAAAAAAATATATTCAATAAAAATTAGACATCCATTTGACTACAGTATGAAATACAAATTTGACCCAAATTAACATAATTTGATAAAAGCTATGAGATGTGAAAGTTGAATGAAGACCAACCCTCCACCCACTGTAAATATCATATACAAGCCTAGAAAATGATACTAATATTTCTTATACTCCCCGAAAGTTGGATTAACTTTCTTTGCTTGCAGTGTATATCCGCCTTTTTTGGGTAATTTTGGGTATTTTATCACAATGATTTATTTTTGGACATATAAGTGATCTGTCTATCAGCAGAAACTCTATGTAATTGGCACTGTTATTATAATTGCATTTCATATTTTTGGTCACATATTGCATCTCCTCACCTTGTCAACATTCCAAGGAACGAGAAGTGTACACTCTTTGGTGCAAAATGAATAATCAGACTGTGGAAAGCCTCCACATTTGAAGTTTGCTGCCCTGGACTCAGCTTTCGCACATCCCTGAGGACTCGTGTTTTGTTGATCATATCAACAACTTTTTCACAGCCCTTTGTCCCTGAAATAAATAAATTGTAGGTGTGAGATATGTGACCAAAAATGATGAAAATCAATGGGATAATAACTTTTTTTATATATATATAATACATGCACTGTTGTTTCATTGTGTGAAACTGTTTTTTGTGTTAGGTTGCAGTCTCTCAGGAGCTGCGGGATCGTATGTAGTGTTCGCATCTTTGTATTTGTACTACGCAGGTGTGCGCGCAGCTGAAGCCGCTGATGAGCGGCGAGTCGTGACACAAATTGCATCTTATTCTCGAAATCGCTGTCAACGAAATGTCTACTGCACATGTTGGGTGAGTTACCGACATCATTCCAATTTTTTCGCGTTTTCTGAACGAATTTCACCCATGCCGTTCTGATTTTCCCAAGGACGGGAAATTCAAAAACACTCACCGCATGCTCCGCTGGTATAACGTCGCACCCGTAGACAACACAACGCCAAACCATAACTAATTCAATTCCTGAAATCCTAATCTTAATAAATAATCTATTTGTAATCCACAAGTACTCCGAGAAATATCCGTATTCGCCGATTTTAAAACGTAAACAACAAACAATGTCCGCCGAGCGTGTGCGTGTCTCTCCCTGTGATGATGTCACACAGTCAGGGGCCATCTTAGCCGCTGATCGCTTGGCTGAGCCAGACAGCTCTCAAGGACAGCGTACTTCAAGAGCGCATTGTCACCTTATGCGACATTTGGTGACACTAACTAACTACTAACTAACTAACTAACCTGCACTTATATAGCGCTTTTCTAGTCACAAAGACCACTCAAAGCGCTTTCATTAATACTAACCCTCTATTCTAAGGGCCTATAGGAAACAGATATCTAGGGACAATTTAGAACAGCCAATTAACCTAACATGCATGTCTTTACCTAGGGCCACTTTAGAGTCTCCAATTAACCTAACCTGCATGTTTTTGGCATGTGGGAGGAAACCGGAGAAATCCCGGAGTAAACCCACGCAACACGGGGAGAACATGCAAACTCCACACAGATCACTGTTGGTCGGGGGCTGGGATCGAACCCACGATCCCACGATCCCCACAATCCCCCGGCCAAGGGTAAACTGTGCTGCCGCAGTGCTAACCACTGCGCCACCGTGCAGCCCACCAAAACATGTGCGGTTCAAATTAGCTCGTCTCACACAAAAATTTAAGATATGATTTAGCGATATTGAATTTTCGTCCGGCCGACGCCTTTCAGGTACCCCAGCCTCTAGCAGCCGTTCCCTAATGATGTGACCTCGATGAGCTGGAGAACTGTCGTCAGTGAAGATGATATTAGGCTGTGTTGTTCAGGCAGGAGCACAATGACTGGATTAATGTTATTCAGGTAGTATTGGCTTGTCACTGTACCATTCACAAGGTGTAGGGCAGTTCTATATGGACTAGACACACCTGTCCAGACTGTAACACCACCACCACCAAAGGCTCGTCTGGTGACAACAGTAGCATAGCGCTCTCCTTGACGTCTCCAACATCATTGGCGGCCATCATTTCTGCTCAGTGTGAATTGAATTTCATTAGAGAACAGCACTGAGCCCCACTGGTCTCTTGTCCACCGTAAATGCTCCCTGGCCCATGCAAGACAATGACTCCTGTGCCTGGTGGTGTGGTCAGGTACCCTTGCAGGTCGTCTAGCACCCAGATCACGCTGATGTAAACAGTTTCGAATGGTCTGACATGACACTTGCATGCCTCTCACCTCCCTTAAATGTGCCTGGAGATGAGTGGCATTCATCATTCGATTCTGCAGGTCTCTGGTCACAATGAAGCAGTCATCAGTGTGGGATGTTGCCAAAGGACACCCACTTCTGTGCCTTTCTGTGACTCTTCCAGTCTCTCTGTATCTCTGTTGCAACCTGCTGATGACACTCTGTGACACTCTAAGCTCAGTGGCCACTTCCCTCTGAGAACATCCTGTTTGAAGCCTCACAATGGCGATGTACTGCTTCTGTGGGCATCATGCTTAACGAAAACGAATTTGGCGTGTTCCAAGTGCTTTGGAACAAAAGTGAGGGGAAAACAATGGTGCGCCAGCCCTGGGACAGCGCCAGCTTCTGCCCTGGAAAAAGAGCGCATTGACGGGTCAGAACCGGGTGCGGGGTTCTCCTGCAAAAATTCCCCCGGGATCTGCAACAGCTGAGAAAAAACGAGCTCTGGCACGGAAGCTGCCAAATCTTCCTTAGGCACGGAGCACAACCCCAGTAGGACCCAAGGCAGGCGGTCGACCCAATTTGCGACCCTTAGTGAGGTTTTGAGTGCGGCTTTGAGTGACCTGTGAAACCGCTCACACAAACCATTAGCCTGAGGGTTGTACGCAGTGGTGCGGTGGATTTTGACCCCCAGGCTCTCAGCCATCACAGACCAGAGTTCCGAAACAAATTGCGGACCCCTGTTGGAAGTGATGTCCCACAGGGATCTGAACTGTGCGACCCAGGATGAAAAAAAACGCGTGGGCTACCTCGGCAGACATGGTGGAGTTCATCAAAACTGCCTCTGGACAATGCGTAGTGCAGTCCACAATTGTCAGTAGGTGTGTGAACCCCTGCAACGGCGGAAGGGGACCCACTAAATCCACGTGTACATGGCCGAACCTCCTGGCCAGAATTTGAAAAGGCTCGAGGGGGGCTTTAGTGTGCCTCTGCACCTTAGCCTGTTGGCACGCAACGCACGCTGCAGCCCATTCTTTCACATCCCCGCGTAAGCGAGGCCAGATGAATTTGGACCCCACCAGCTTAATCGAAGCTCATACGCCAGAATGTGAAAGGGAGTGGACAGACTTGAAAACGCGGCAGTACCAAGAGCTCGGAACAACCGGGTGGGGATGACCAGTAGAGATGTCCCAGAGCAGGGAAGGCCCCCTTCTTGTACCGCCCTGCTCTCCAGTTTTAATCTGGTACCTGCGGACTGGATCGTGCAAATGTCCGCATCCCCGGTTTGGTCAGCAGCCATTGCGGAAAAATCAATACCCACGTAGACTGGAGAGACCAGCGCGCACGACAGGCAGTCAGCCACAGCTTTAAGTTTACCGACTACATGTTGGATGTTGGTCATGAACTCTGAAATTGCGGCCAAGTGCTGTTGCTGCAGAGCCGACCATGGTTCCGAGACTTTGGAGATTGCGTAGGTTAGTGGTTTGTGATCAACAAACGTGGTAATCTTGCGACCTTTGAGCCAGAACTGAAAATGATGCGTAGCCAGGTGGAGAGCCAACAACTCTGTCAAAAGTGCTATACTTACGCTCATTGTATGGCTGAAAAAGGCGAGGGGTTGTCACAAACCGGAGACGTACTGCTCCACCACGGCTCCTACCGCAACATCCGATGCATCTGTGGTGAGCGCTATCCATGCTGGTGGGGCTGGGTGGGCCAGCAAAGCCGCATTGGCAAGCGCTGTTTTGGCACCTGTGAAAGCCTGGACCCAATTGGGGGTCCAGTCAATGCTATCTGTGGGTTTCTTCTTTTTGAGCTCACCGTACAACGATCGCAGCAACTGGGCTGCGCGGGGGAGGAAAAGGTTGTAAAAATTGACCATCTCCAAAAATTCCTGCAGCGCCCTCATGGTCTGCGGATGCGGTGACCCAAGAAGTTGATTACTGGCAGCCCGAACTGGCATTTCACAGGATTAACAATCAGCCCGTGTGCTTCCAATCGTTGGAAAACTTGCTTGAGATGGGCGAGGTGCTCCTCCTCTGATGCGCAAGCCACCAAAATGTCATCTAAGTAGACGAAAATGAACGGCAAGTCATGGCACACAGCATCCATCATCCTTTGAAAAGTTTGTGCTGCACCCTTTAACTCGAATGGCATGCGTAAAAACTAGAAAAGACCAAAGGGAGTTATTACTGCCATTTTGGAGACATCCTCAGCATGAAAGGGGACCTGGTGGTAACTGTAAACCAGATCCACTTTTGAAAAAATGCGCATTCTGGCCAGGTGCACGGAAAAATCCTGGATGTGTGGGATGGGGTAACGGTCATGTCGGTGACATTGTTCAAGTGACGGAAATCAGTGCACAGCCGCCACAAACCATCGGACTTGAGCACCATTTGCAGTGGGGTAACCTAAGGGCTGTTGGAGCGCTTAACGATCCCTAGCCATTCTAAGATAGCAAACTCCTCGTGCATGATGGCTAGCTTAGCTGCGTCCAGGCAGCGCGGACGCGCAAAAACCGACAGGCCCTTTGTGGTGATAAAGTGCTCCAACTCTGCGGGGATCATGAGATCGTGGGTTCGATCCCAGCCCCCGACCAACAGTGAGCTGTGTGGAGTTTGCATGTTCTCCCCGTGTTGCGCGGGTTTACTCCGGGATTTCTCCGGTTTCCTCCCGCATACCAAAAACATGTAGGTTTAGGGCGCTCGCGCACGCAGCGACCAGCAGCGGTGGCTTATCACCAGACTGCAAACCAAGTCTACCTACGGGTACAAATAAGTAACAAAAAAAACAAAAAAAACCTCCACATTTTACAATCTTCAATGTCGAGATTTTGCATTTATGCATTGTCGGTAAAAACATGCAACTGTTGGATGTAACAATTGCAGCCAAATGGGTCATTCTGCTGTGTAATAATAATGTTTGGTGTTTTTTACTTATAATATTGCTAAAATAGAAAAGGATGCACTACAATGGGTCTCAAATACAGTATTTGTAAATGTGTCCTGTTATAGTACTGCATGAGTGTATTGACGATAGACTATAAACTACACATATAAATTAAAACAATGATAATGATAACTGAACAACTCCCATTCCTCAAAGTGCAAGATACAACACTTATGAATATAAGTCAAAAGGTCACACAAATGAGTCTGACAAACAAATAAACAAGGGTTCTTAAAGTCACTAATATTGGATGTCCCATTCATTTTCAATAATTCTGTAATTAATATTCACACAATCAAATATTTCTTAGTGTTCAGTCCCTTTCATATTTGTCAAAGTCTAACATGTGGGATTGCCTACATATGCTAGGCTACACCTCTGTATTCCACTTTCAAACACAGCCTACTTTTGGGCCTGTAAAGCCTAATTGGGCTACCTGTTTTCAGCCAAGAATTCTTGTTTTCTACGGGCATGCATTAGTAGAAAATAAATTTCAGAAGAGAAGTCAGTTCAGGATAAAGAGAGCAAGGGTGTAATGTGCATAAAAACAGAGCAGGGAGAGAAAATACTGTATATGGCAACAGTTAACAGTGAGAGACCATAACTTTACCTTACCTGCAAAATTGTTTTCTTTTTGGAACAACATCAGAATCAGAATCAGAATCAGGTTTATTGCCATTGTTCATGTAGTACACAAACTAGGAATTTGTCTCGGTACAATGCTGCAACATTAAACATGATAAGATAAGAGAAATAAACTATACATGTAATAAAGTGTAGGATAAGATTAAGTGATACTGGTCAACAGTTAAAATATATATTAGCCAGCAGCAGATACTGTGGAGAACTATATAGTGCAGTCGGTAATGCAGGAAGAAAACAGTGATGATTGACATGAGTCTGGTTGAGCTGCTGTACATGGTGCACGAGAGTCACTTAGTGTTCAGCAGTCTAATGGCAGAGGGGAAGAAGCTGTTCATGTGACGGGAGGTTTTAGTCTGGATGGACCGAAGTCTTCTACCAGAGGGGAGGGGGGCAAACAGTACGTGACCAGGGTGTGAGGGATCGGCTATGATCCGGCCAGCACGCCTCCGGGTCCTGGAGATGTACAGATCCTGGAGAGATGGGAGCTTGCAGCCGATCACCTTCTCAGCAGTGCGCACGACGCGCTGCAGCCTTAGTCTGTCCCTGGCAGTGGCTCCTGCGTACCACACGGTTATGGAGGTGGTGAGGATGGGCTCGATGATGGCTGTGTAGAACTGCACTAACATCTTGGTGGGTAGCTTGAGCTTCCTCAGCTGCCGCAGGAAGAACATCCTCTACTGGGCTTTTTTGATGAGTGAGCTGATGGTCAGCTCCCATTTGAGGTCCCTGGTGATGGTAGTGCCTAGGAAGCGGAAGGAATCAGCAGTGGTGATGGGAGAGCCTGAGAGGGTGAGGGGGGGCAGAGGAGTAGTGACTTTCCTGAAGTCTACAATCATCTCCACTGTCTTCAGAGCGTTCAGCTGCAGGTTGTTATTGCTGCACCAGGACGCCAGCTGGGCCACCTCTCTCCTGTAGGCGGACTCGTCGCCGTTGGAGATGAGCCCGATGAGGGTGGTGTCGTCCGCAAACTTGATCAACTTGACAGACTGGTGGCTGGAGGTGCAGGAGTTGGTGTAAAGGGAGAAGAGTAGGGGGGAAAGTACACAGCCCTGGGGTGATCCGGTGCTGATGCTAGTATAGTCTGAGACAGTCTTTCCCAGCCGCACATGCTGCCTCCGGTCCGTCAGGAAGTCGATGATCCACCTGCAGAGGGAGTCAGGCACGTTGAGCAGGGACAGCTTGTCCCGGAGCAGAGCGGGGCGGATGGTGTTGAATGCGGAGCTGAAGTCCACAAACAGGATCCTGGCGTAGGTTCCCGGGGAGTCCAGGTGCTGCAGGATGGAGTGGAGGGCCAGGTTGACTGCATCGTCTACAGACCTGTTGGCTCGGTAGGCAAACTGCAGCGGGTCCAGGAGAGGGGTGGTGATGGACTTGAGGTGGGACAGGACCAGGCGCTCAAAGGACTTCATGACTACAGAGGTGAGCGCTACAGGTCTGTAGTCATTAAGTCCAGTGATCCGTGGCTTCTTGGGGACAGGGATGATGGTGGAGGATTTGAGGCAGGATGGCACGTGGCATAACTTAAGGGAGGTGTTAAAAATGTCTGTGAATACAGGAGCCAGCTGTTTCGCACAGAGTCTCAGGGTGGAGGGAGACACGCCGTCTGGGCCGGGGGCCTTGCGCGGGTTCAGTCTGGAGAACTGTTTGAGCACATCCTGCTCACTGATGATAAGGGGAGGGGGGAGGAGGGGGGGGGGTGCCTTAAATGAAGTAGGGAATGTGGAGGCTGTGGAGCTGGAGGGAGGGGGGGAGTTGGACACAGATGACGAGGTGTCAAAACGGGCATAGTGTTGGGACAGTCTCTGACAAAGGGCTTTGTCATCCTGACCTTTAGGAGCCTGAGGCCGATAGTTGGTGATCTGCCTCAGTCCTCTCCACACGGAAGCCGAATCATTAGCAGTGAACTGCTGCTGGAGTCTCTCTGAGTACACAGATTTAGCCCTCTTCAGCTCTCTGTTAAACCGGTATTTAACCTCCCTGTAGCAGTCCCTGTCTCCACTTTTCAGCGCTGCTTCCTTCTCCTTCCTGATCTGTCTGAGCTTAGCTGTGAACCAGGGTTTGTCATTAGAGTAACTCACCCTGGTGCGTGATGGAAGAATGTTCTCTTCACAAAAGTGGATATATGAGTTCACAGTGTCCGTGTACTCATCCAGATCATGCGTGGCTCCTTTAAGCATGCCCCAGTCAGATATTTCCATGCACGTTTCCAGCTTCTCCTCAGCTTCACTGGTCCGTATCTTCGTAGTGCTCACAACAGGTTTAGTGAGCTTCAATCTCTGTCTGTATGTGGGAATGAGGTGAACCATCACGTGATCAGATAATCCCAGCGCAGCTCGAGGGACAGCGCGATATGCGTCTTTCACTGTGGTGTAACAGTGATCCAGTGTGTTTAATCCTCTGGTGGGGCATTTAATAAACTGTTTGTAGCGGGGGAACAACATGATGATTGACCTTTAGTTTACTTCATTTGACTCAGTCTTGCTCTTTCTGTACCACACAAAAGTTCAGCACATCATTCCACTGACTAGTTTAGGATGAAGCTTTACTAAAGATCTATCAGTGCTTACATTATCACATGAGATTCAAAGGTGAAATGGCAATGAATCCTGGCTCTTATTCCATTATTTTTCTTTCTGTTTCTCAGACAAAAGTGTCTGGCCATGGACATCGGTGGTTTGGAGACCGTTGTGGCAAACTCTGCCTATGTGTCAGCCCGTGGCGGCATGGATGGCATTACAGCAGCTGCCATGCGTGACAAGAAGATGCGTGCTAGGCTAAAGCTCCCACATATCAGAGATTGTGAACACATAAAGACGACTGTAGACACAACCTTTGACAGCTTGTGTGTCAAGCAACCCATTGGCAAGTGCTTGTTCCAACAGTTTTTGGAGAATAATGCAACCTATAAAAATGCCGGAGAGCTGTGGAAAGACATTGAAGAATATACCATATGCCAAGATCAGGACAGAATACAGAAGGCCCAAAAAATGGTCAATAAATATTATCAATCAGCTTCAAAGAGTTTCTGCAGCTTCCTCGAAGAAAAGGCTATCATTCGAGTTAAAGAAGACTTCAAGCATACCTGTGGTGACCTGTTCAAAGAGAGCGAGCAGCAGCTGTTGAAACACTTGGAGAGCAAGACTTTGGATGGTTTCAAGAACAGCATGTACTTCCTGCGCTTTGTTCAGTTCAAATGGCTGGAGAGCCAACCTGTTGATGAAGACTGGTTTATGGACTTCAGGGTCCTGGGTAAAGGAGGATTTGGAGAAGTTTATGCTTGTCAATCAAGGGCAACAGGTAAAATGTATGCCAACAAGAAGCTTGACAAAAAGAGGCTGAAGACACGCAAAGGCTATGAGGTAAAGCAATAATGTAGCTTCCAGTGTTTCTAACAGTAAATCAGTATCAATGATAACTCAATA
Organism: Pholidichthys leucotaenia; assembly: GCA_020510985.1. Lineage (NCBI taxonomy): Eukaryota > Metazoa > Chordata > Actinopteri > Cichliformes > Pholidichthyidae > Pholidichthys > Pholidichthys leucotaenia. Next base: position 40,781,650 of record CM035844.1, on the reverse strand, counting down.
AGTCCTCAAACTAATATACACAGATTGTTTGTTCCAAACCTCCAAATATGGCTTGGGAGACCATTTTGAATATGGTGACGTCACAGTGTTTAAAAGTTTCAAAAACATTTAAATCCTCATATGAAGGTGGGTGAAGGGTGGGAGTCTGCAAAAGTGCTCCCATTCAAGAGAGTGAATTTGAATGCAGTTGCTTCTGTTTGTTTTTTTTTCACTCCTATCTTTCACTCCATCTTTCACTTACATGTTTACATGTTACATTAAATACACATTTTTAGGAGATTAACTTTAGGGTAATGGTTAGTGGTAGGGGGAAAAACTACCTGGTAAAGGCTAGGGAAATGGATGGGGCAGGGTGAGGGTCTACTTTAAACACATTACACCTCTAAGTCTCCGCAATGACTCTGTGTATTGTCATTTTCTTACATTCACTACTTACAACCATTTTTCATAATGTAGCTATTAGTCATGTTACCTGCTGGTAAAACTGTGTTCTATTAACATTTTATGTCGAGAGACCATATCTGAAAACAAACAAAAATAACAAAAGGGATAATTTTGTCCCAAACCTACAATATAGGATTAGCATTAACTACAAGCCAAACTTTTAAGAGTGATAGCACTTCTATAATAATCGATGAGGATACTATCTCACAGAGTGGCAAATTCTGACGAACATAGCGATTTTTGGATTCACCAACTTTTCTGATGAACGCTGGTGAAAATCAACCTAGTATCTCATGGAGCAGCGAATGCTGAAGAACGTTCAAGAACGCTGTGCTTTTTGAGTTTTGTCAGGGTTCGTAAGGTTGCAAAACAGTTCGCACACAGTTTTTAAGGTCACAAACAGTTCTGTTGTAAAGGTTCTTAAACAGTTGTTAGTGTTCACTACTTGATGAACCAAAAAGAACTTTAGTGACACGCTTTACAACTGTTTGTAAATGTGCTACTGTGGCGGTTCGTTTTAACCCCACAACAGACTAAGGACACTCAGCCCTCTTTTCTCTGTTTTTCTGCTGCATTACTGAGAAGCAATGTGCCATTCATGTATTTGTGATGCAAACATGCATGTGTTGTGATGTAATGCGCCATCCTGTATAGTGTGCATATGGCTTGTCCTTACTGTGCTTTTTCTGAGCATCTTAGATGTGCTTTGGTGTATTAATGTCTACAGGTAGACGAGTTTCTTCTGTCTCACCTATGTGATGTTAATCGATGCCTTTCATCCTTTGTACTCATGCGTCCTGTCCTTACTGTGACCTAGAGACTCAGATCAATATGTAGATGTGCTTGTTAGCCTCTTTGTCTTGCACTTAGAGCGAGGTCTAGCTAATCTGCCCATTGTGATGTATGGCTTACAAATGCAAATACCTCCTGCCTGTTCTGTTGTCCCTTTGATCATTCTAGACTGTGGGGTATGTCTTTTTGATGTATTGTTATGATCAAGTATTTAAGGTGCAACTCTGTAACGCAATCTCTCTCTTACTCTCTCACTCTGATCCTGCAACAGGTGGACACACTGTGTCCACCTCTCTTTCTCTGAGAGCTTAGGGATCCCGCTCCGGGCTGCTCCACTATGCACCGGAGAGAGGATCCCGTGAAGGCGACATGATATAATAAAACCTGCTTAAAACCACAGCACTGCTGCTTATTTTTTCATGCCGCCTCACTGGTGACCCCTCGAACACGCACACGTTTTGTGCGAAAGCAACCTTCCGAGCTGGACAGCCACACAGCTGCGTTGGTGGCCCCTTGAAGACGCACACGCTTTGTGCAACGCAGCCTTCTGTTTTGGATGGCCACGCTGGCGAAGCGACGCTGAAAAAAACGAGCAGCCAGCGAACGCAACACCCGGGCATGAATGCTCCGTCGCAGCGGCCTACTGGTTCCCCCTCCCTGCGGCTTCAGGGAGACTTCGACGCGGAGCCAACACAGGCGAGCCGTTCTCCGGACATCACCCACGACCGGGTAAACTGCAGAAAACGTCATGGCGCGACCCTCGCCTGAGATCTGCACAACCACGCTGGACCGGCCGCTCTCACAGAGAGCGCACGCACCTCGTCCTCTCCCCAGACGGCAACCTCCAGGGCCGACGGGGAGCGCAGCGCGTGGAACTGAACGCACCATGGCCGCACGAGCGACAACGATCGTCTCCTCCCTCTCACCGCTCCAAAGCAGCTGCACGAGCCCGGGGCACAAAGATCGTCTATTGCCTCGCACCGCTCAAACGCGCCTCCACGAGCCCGAGGGACGGAGATCGTCTACTTCCTCACACCGCTCCAACGCAGCTGCATGAGCCTGAGGAACAAAAGATCGTCTATTCCCTCCCGCCGCTCCAACGCCTCTGCACGGGCCTGAGGGACTAAAGATCGTCTATTTCCTCTCACCGCTCCAACGCACCGTGGCCAATCTACAGCCACAGCTCAACCTGGATTTTACCGGCGCCGTCTGCGCCGTTCTCCACCAAGTTTCTGCACCCTGACTCACCACTCCAGCGGCCCACCCACGCACTGAACCCCCGCGCACGCATCGGGGAGTTACAAGGACGGCGCATCACGCATGGGACAAGTAATGGCTCCACAGACTGCCTTCCTCCTTCGCCGCTGCCTTTCAGGGCTGCTCGCTCACCTGAGGCACGCATGCAGCATACTGGAAGGATTTGTTAACAGTCTCAGCCACGCCACAGACCGCCATCGTCCTCTGCCGCTGCCCACAGAACCTTCAGGGCTGCTCGTTCACCTGAAGCAAGCACGCAGCTCGCCACTGGATTTTTTTAATGGTCTTAGCCACGGCACAACGGGATTTCAGCCGTCAGCTGTTCCCGGGAGTTTTGGGGTTGCTTCAGCACCCAAAGCCAACAGTCCCCCTGCTTTGTTTACTTTTTCTCTTACAGCCGCTCCTGCTTTTCTCCATGGCCACAAGAGGAGTCAGAGACTAATTTTTCTTCTTGTGATCTCCGCACGTGCAACGGGACAAACCCTCGACGTCACGGAGCAGCAAGCAATTTTTGCACGGCTCAGGACGATTTCACAGCTCCTGCCGGCACTTACTACCCCTCCCCTCCCTCCCCCTCCGCCTGCAGCGAGCTTCTCCCACAGCTCGCTCACACAGATGGATTATCGAGGTCGCGACCCCCTGCCGCGTCCTCTGGGGGGGAGCGTGTGTGGTGGTTCGTTTTAACCCCACAACAGACTAAGGACACTCAGCCCTCTTTTCTCTGTTTTTCTGCTGCATTACTGAGAAGCAATGTGCCATTCATGTATTTGTGATGCAAACATGCATGTGTTGTGATGTAATGCGCCATCCTGTATAGTGTGCATATGGCTTGTCCTTACTGTGCTTTTTCTGAGCATCTTAGATGTGCTTTGGTGTATTAATGTCTACAGGTAGACGAGTTTCTTCTGTCTCACCTATGTGATGTTAATCGATGCCTTTCATCCTTTGTACTCATGCGTCCTGTCCTTACTGTGACCTAGAGACTCAGATCAATATGTAGATGTGCTTGTTAGCCTCTTTGTCTTGCACTTAGAGCGAGGTCTAGCTAATCTGCCCATTGTGATGTATGGCTTACAAATGCAAATACCTCCTGCCTGTTCTGTTGTCCCTTTGATCATTCTAGACTGTGGGGTATGTCTTTTTGATGTATTGTTATGATCAAGTATTTAAGGTGCAACTCTGTAACGCAATCTCTCTCTTACTCTCTCACTCTGATCCTGCAACAGGTGGACACACTGTGTCCGCCTCTCTTTCTCTGAGAGCTTAGGGATCCCGCTCCGGGCTGCTCCACTATGCACCGGAGAGAGGATCCCGTGAAGGCGACATGATATAATAAAACCTGCTTAAAACCACAGCACTGCTGCTTATTTTTTCATGCCGCCTCACTACAACCGTTTACAACGATTTGCAAACCTTTGCAAATATTTGCAGAAAAATATATTTGGCCCAAAATTTTTTAATGTTTTCACTATATTTTGGCAACAAGAAAAACTATTTGGGACCTTAAAACTGTTTGGCAACCTTTTATGAATCCTGATGAAACACGAAAATTACTGTTTGCCAGTATTTGCCACTCCTTGTAAAAAGCATTACAACACAGAACATTTTTGGATTTGCTCAAACCATCGGGTACTTTCATTAATGGTCGATAAACTCTCTGTCCAGTTTACCTACACATTGCTTTCCTGAACACTTTCTATCTGAAGAAACTGTCCACAACCATTATATATAATAAGGTTACACTCATTTTCAATTTATATATTTTGTTGTCAGATTACTTTAAAAGTTACACTGATGAAACCTGAGGACTTTGGCTCAAACTGGCAAAATGCTTGTGCAGCCAGACAGACGCGTAGGCCTTTAATTATAACCAACTGTTGATATTTGACGTTCTTGGTTTTGTTTAGATCAATTGAAAAGAAATGTTTTATGTATGTTTTAGGGAGCAATGGTGGAGAAGCGTATCCTGGCAAAAGTTCACAGCCGCTTTATTGTGTCACTGGCGTACGCTTTCCAGACCAAGACAGACCTCTGCTTGGTTATGACCATCATGAATGGTGGCGATCTCAGGTGAGTCATGCAAACACAAAAAAATGCAAATAAATCCTCAGACTGTGATATCTGCTGAACTGAGTTTCTTTAGTTACTGATAATACAGGAAATACTGTATTTCTATACTTCTACAGATCGGCCTCATTCAACATCTGCTCAATTTGCACAGGTTTCACATGTACAATGTGGATGAAAAAAATCCTGGTTTTGATGAGAAGAGAGCATGCTTCTATACAGCTCAGATCATCTGCGGCTTAGAGCACCTTCATCAGCACAGGATCATCTACAGAGACCTGAAACCAGAGAATGCACTTCTGGATGATGCAGGTGACCATTTCTCCTGTGCTCTTTACAATAAAGGCAGTAGGAAGTAGCGCTATGTAAACCATTAACTTCACATGTACCAAGGCTCAAAGGCTTTTATCAAAGCACAGATCAACTCATGAACAAAAGTACTGTTTACAATATAGCAAGAATCTAAAAGAAGAAAAAAAATGAGAGATTTATTCTCTTTTTAAACTAAGAACATTACACTAATGTAATATGCAAGACAGTAAATAAAGTGTTGAGTCAAGTATGTGTGTGGTCCACTTAAATATATTTAGTGTCTCTACTTTACACTTTAAAGTCACAGAACTTGAAAGTCACTTTAAGTTATTTTACTGTAAGGTCAATGTACAAAATGCCTGACAGTATATCTGTGCAAGTGCTGTAATCCAAGTCTTTGCACTCAGGGCATGTCCGCCTGTCAGATTTGGGTTTGGCTGTGGAGCTTCCACCAGGACAATACAAAACTACTGGATATGCAGGAACACCAGGTAAATCAACAAATCTCCCAGTAGAAAGGAAATGGCATCCTGCTCTATTCAGACTGTCATGTTAAATAACATCTCAAAATCTACTGTGCTAAGTCTGTTGTGTGCTGCTTGTTAATATAGGCTTCATGGCCCCAGAGCTGCTCCAGAAGAAGGAATATGACTACACAGTAGACTACTTTACTCTGGGAGTCACCCTATATGAGATGATTGCTGCCAAAGGGGCCTTTAGAATGCGAGGAGAGCAGGTGCTTTACATGTATCCATACACCACCTGTTTACTCTCACCCACAGACATTAATCCACTGTCCCATTGTGCAAGCATAATTTCCTCTTTCTTCAGGTTGAGAATGAAGAGGTAACCCGCAGAATCTTAAATGACCCAGTCTCCTACACACCCATCTTCAGCAAAGAATGTAAGGACATTTGTGAAGGCCTAATGGAGAAGGACCCAGAAAAACGGTTGGGCTTTAAAAATAACAACTGCACAGAGCTCAAGCATCAGCCCTTTTTCAGGGAGATTAACTGGGGTCGCCTGGAAGCAGGTGATGTTTCAGATCAAACTTGTATTTCATCATCTGTCAGATGCTGGGTGCCACATTCTCTTTTATTTCCAATGTGCTTTCATCTGTAGGTCTGCAACCGCCACCATTTGTCCCCAATCCTAAAACAGTTTATGCCAAAGACATTGAGGATGTGGGCGCCTTCAGCACAATCAAAGGTGTGGTGCTAGATAACAGTGATGCAGAGTTCTATGGCGATTTTGCATCTGGCAACATCCCAATCCCCTGGCAGGAGGAGATGATTGAGACGGGTGTGTTTGGAGAGATGAACATCTGGGGAGAAAACGGCAAGCTGCCCAATGACCTTGACCCAAACTATGTGGAGGCCAAAGGGGGATCATGTGTGGTGCTTTGAGATGCTGATGGAAACAGAGTAGAGAGAACAAAATGCAAATATTTCTGTTTAGTATGTGGCCTGTTGATGTCACTTGATCCTCTTTCTTACAATCTGTTGTGTTGATCTATTATTACTGTAATAAAGTATATTCTGAATGTTTAAAAATTGATATTTTAAACATATATATCAGGGGTGTAATGGTACATATATTTGTACTTTTCGGTACAGCACCTTTGGTTCGATGCAGAGGCGTACCGAGGCTCCATACGGAACATGTTGAGTAACGGACAGGAAGTGTAACTGCCTCACGCTGTACATGAAAGCAAACATTGCAACCCAGCCTCTGACTAGCGAACATCATGGCTGGTTGTACAGAGAAACCAGAGCTTGAAGATCCTCTTCACAATTCTCCTGTCTGGGAACACTTTGGCTTTCAGGTGAAATATGTGAATGGACAAAGGCAAGTGAAGACGAAAATAGCATCAGATATGCTTTTTGCAGTATGTTGAACTTGTTAACTCATGCAGCACGAGAAAAAAAACTAGCGCAGTACAAGCGCAGCTTCTAGCGGTATTTAGACAGCCTCTCCAGTGTCATAAGCTCCCGATGCACTACGGAAAAGCACAAGGAGGAGGAGAAAAAGGACGAGTGGATTTAAGTGCTGAGTTACACCAAACACACATTTATTAACACAAAAGTGAATATACAAAAGACAAGACAGCTTGGGTACACTTAAGAGTCCTTCAGGATGCCCAACATACACACCGGAGGATTCACTGGGCAATCAGCCAAAGTGTAGCCACTGTGTTGCACAGGGGGAAACGCTGCAGAAAGCGTAGCAGCACAGCGGCAAACAGAAACACTACAGTTACTCACAGTGAGGGGGCAGTCTGAGTAGTCACAGCATCCCAGCAAGCACACACGGAAAACAGTCCTTTTGGAGACGTGACGGTTAGATGGTGGAGAACTACCATCTAACGCGTATAATAGTCCAGTGGTGTTTGTGTAGCGAGGAGCCACTTAAATATATACACCGCTGGCCAAACAATTGAGAACACCTGGGCGAGGCACGGAAAGATAATTACCAGGGCAAACAGCTGACTGTCAGAGAAAGAGGGGGCGTGGCCGGACAGGCCAGAGCAGCAGCTACAGGCAGGAACAGAAGCCATACACCGACATGAAAACAATGTGAAATCAAAACATAACACCACATGATAAACCCACTGCCTGAGCCACCAGGAACAATCAGAACCGAGCCCACAGGAAACACGGGCTCGGTTCATGACATCCAGGGCTTTTCAGATGGAGCTAAAGCAATAACAAATGCCATTTGGTGTTTTTATAGCAGCAAATCTAAGGCCATATTCAGTTGTTAAGAACACCGGGTTTAAACGTATGCTGAAGGTAACTGAGCCCAATATGAAGTTCCTTGTTGTGCCGACTTCAGCCAGGAAATAATACCATCCTTTTAGGAAAAAGGATGGTATTATTTTTGCTGGAGGCGTCTTCCTGTTAAAAGGGAGATTTTCCTCTCCACCGTCGCCAAGCGCTTGCTCACAGGGGATCGCCTGATTGCTGGGGTCTTTCTGCAACTGTGGGGGTTCCCCCTACAGTTGAAAGTGCTATGAGATGACTGTTGTTGTGAAATGGCGCTATATAAATAAAGTTGAATTGAACTGAAAAAGTTAAATCTGTTAATGCTGCACTTTAGGCCTGTGTTTTTCAAGGGTTCCCTGGTATGTTCAGATTTTTGTGGGATATTATTTAATTTAACTTCTTAATTGTCCAAAGAATTGCAAATAATGTGCTGTTGTTGTGCATGGGTGCCTTCAGAACCTGTACACAACAATGACAAATTATTTGCAAATTTTTTGACCAATTAACAAGTGAAATTAGATAATTAATTTCCCACAGAAACCTGAAAATACCAGAGCACCCTGGTTAAAAACACTGCTTCAATCAATAAGGGACTTTAATTTCCTAAAAATAAAATAATAATTCATCCATCCATCCATCCATCTTCTACCGCTTTTCCGGAGGTCCGGGTCGCAGAGGCAGCAGTTCAAGCAGAGAAGCCCAGACTTCCCTCTCCCCAGCCACCTGCTCCAGCTCTTCAGAGGGGATACCAAGGCGTTCCCAGACCAGCTGGGAGACGTAGTCTCTCCACCGAGTCCTGGGTCTGCCCCGGGGTCTCCTCCCAGTGGGACGTGCCTGAAACACCTCAAGTGGGAGGCGTCCAGGAGGCATCCTAATCAGATGCCCATACCACCTCAACTGACTCCTTTCAATGTGGAGGAGCAGCGGTTCTACTCTGAGCCTCTCCCGGATGACTGAGCTCCTCACCCTATCTCTGAGGGTGAGTCCAGCAATCCTACGGAGAAAGCTCATTTCAGCCGCTTGTATCCGCGATCTCGTTCTTTCGGTCATTACCCAAAGCTCGTGACCATAGGTGAGAGTAGGAACATAGATTGACTGGTAAATCGACAGCTTTGCCTTAGAACTAAGCTCCCTCTTCACCACAACAGACCGGTACAATGTACGCATCACTGCAGATGCTGCTCCAATCCGTCTGTCGATCTCTCGCTCCATTTTCCCCTCACTCGTGAACAAGACCCCAAGATACTTAAACTCCTCCACTTGGGGCAGGAGCCTGTCCCCAACCCAGAGAGGACAATCCACCTTTTTCCGGCTGAGGACCATGGACTCGGACTTGGAGGTGCTGATTCTCATCCCAGCCGCTTCACACTCAGTGGCAAACCGTCCCAGCAAGAGCTGTAGGTCATTGCTGGATGAAGCCAACAGGACAACATCATCTGCAAACAACAGAGATGAGATCCTGTGGTCACCAAGCATGACACCCTCCATTCCCTGGCTGTGCCTAAAAATCCTGTCCATAAAAATTATGAACAGGATCGGTGACAAAGGGCAGCCCTGGCGGAGTCCAACTCTCACTGGGAATGACTCCGACCGAGTGTTGGCAATACGAACCAAACTCTCACAACGGTCGTACAGAGACCGAATAGCTCGTAACAACAAGCCCGATACCCCATACTCCCGAAGCACCCCCCACAAAAATCCACGAGGGACGCGGTCAAATGCCTTCTCCAAGTCCACAAAACACATGTAAACTGGTTGGGCAAACTCCCACGAACCCTCAAGAATTCTCAAGAGGGTAAAGAGCTGGTCCGATGTGCCACAGCCAGGACGAAAACCACATTGCTCCTCCTGAATCCGAGGTTCGACCAACGGCCGGACTCTCCTCTCCAGTACCTTGGCATAGACCTTCCCAGGGAGGCTGAGGAGTGTGATCCCTCTCTTCAAAAAAGGTCCCCTTTTTTGAAGAGAGGGACCACCACCCCGGTTTGCCATGCCAAAGGCACTGCCCCCGACCTCCATGCAATGTTGCAGAGGCGTGTCAACCATGACAACCCAACAACATCCAGGGCCTTGAGGTACTCAGGACGAATCTCGTCCACCCCCGGGGCCCGGCCACCAAGGAGATTTTTAACCACCTTGGCGACCTCAGCCCCTGTGATAGGCGAGTCATCCCCCTCGTCCCCAAACCCTGCTTCCTCTGTGGAAGGCGTATCAGTGGGATTGAGGAGATCCTCAAAGTATTCCTTCCACCGCCCGACGATATCCCCAGTCGAAGTCAACAGTGTCCCATCCGCACCATACACAGTGTGGACAGGGAGCTGCTTTCCCCTCCTGAGCCGCCGAACAGTTTGCCAGAATCTCTTTGAGGCCGACCGAAAGTCTTGTTCCATGGCCTCACCGAACTCCTCCCATACCCGGGTTTTTGCTTCAGCAACCACCCGAGCTGCACGCCGCTTGGCCTGCCGGTACACCTCAGCTGCTTCGGGAGTCCCACAAGCCAACCAAGCCTGATAGGACTCCTTCTTCAGCTTACTGGCCCCCCTCACCACTGGTGTCCACCACTTGGTTCGGGGGTTGCCACCACGAGATGCACCAACCACCTTGCGGCCGCAGCTCTGGGCCGCCGCTTCAACAACAGAGGTGGAGAACATGGCCCATTCAGACTCCATGTTTCCAGACTCCCTCGGAATGTGGTTGAAGTTCTTCCGGAGGTGGGAGTTGAAGACCTCCCGGACAGGGGCCTCAGCCAGACGCTCCCAGCACACCCTCACTATACGTTTGTGTCTACCAGGTCTGAATGGCTTCCTCCCCTGCCATCGGATCCAACTCACCACCAGGTGGTGATCAGTTGACAGCTCTGCACCTCTCTTTACTCGGGTGTCCAAGACATATGGTCGCAGGTCTGATGATACGATAACAAAATCGATCATCGACCTGCGACCTAGGGTTTCCTGGTGCCAGGTGCACATATGGACACCCTTATGCTTGAACATGGTGTTTGTTACAACACACAGCATGTTTGGAGGAGAAATGGCACTGCACATCCGATCATTGTGTGGGGGTGTTTTTCAGTACATGCTGCAGGCAGACTTCATATAACTGAAGGAAAGATGAATGGGAAAATGTACAGAGACATCACTGCTAAGAATCTGTTGCCATCTGCTAAGATGCTGAAGACGAAACGAGGGTGGACATTTCAGCAAGACAATGATCCCAAACACACAGCCAAGGAAACTCTCAACTGGCTCCAGAGAAGGAAAATAAAACTGCTAGAATGGCTTAGTCAGTCACCTGCCCTGAATTCAATTGAAAATCTATGGAACTGAAGATCAGAGTTCATAGAAGACACCCATGGAACCTTCAAGATTTGAAGACAGTTTGTGTGGTAGATGTAATGTATTTTAGTGTGTTTTTAAGAAGAGCAAGTGGAATAAACAGACAGGACACCGAGGTCTTCAGTAACGTCAACAACAACCGTTTTCACTCTCTTTCTTAATCTGCATACAACACTTAACAGCGCCCCTAGTGGCAGACCACATTACTACATTACATCGCCCTTCTTTAGAAGTAGAATATCATACTATATTGTTACAGAAAAACAATAAATCCTAATATGACTCACAAGTTAAAAGTATGGTTTTAACCTGAACAACTGCTTTTCTTTTCATTACAGGGCTAACATCCCTTAAGATACACTTGAACATTTCTTTATGTTGTTTCACATTGTATAACGTTGTGAGGGTTTAATCAGTCTGCCAAAGCGTGAAGTTTTCCTTGGCTCTTCAGTAACTGCTTTGGAATTCTCAGTTTCCTTTACAGGAGAATGAACAGGTGCTTGCTCCGATGAGATGGTCTCTGTTGGCTCACAAGCAGGGGTCGGGAAATCCTCCTGATCAGTGTTTGTGGTTCTAGGAACACTTTCTTCTCTGCACTTCAGTAGATGGCGCCTGTTTCTCCTGAATTTACATCCCCCAGGGGTCTGAATCACAAATGATCTTGGTGTGTTGTGGCTCTTTACCACAATAGCTGGTTGCCATGTATTCTCAGCTCTGAATCTAACTGTCTCTCCCTCTTGTAGAGCAGGTAAGGCTCTGGCTCCATGGTCAAAGTAATGTTTCTGTCTCATCTGTCTCTCCTTCAGTTGTTTTTGCTTATTCTTGTTCAGCTGTGGCATTAACAGCTGACCTGATGTTGGCAATTTTGTTTTCAGTCTCCGATTCATCAACAATTGTGCTGGAGACAATTTGCTGGAGACAATTTCCAAGGGCGAATTTCTGTATTCAAGAAGAGCAATATAAGGATCTCCTTGGCTCTCTTGTGCCTTCTTCAGTAGGTTTTTTATTGTTTGAATTGCACGTTCACTTTGCCCATTTGATTGTGGGTATCCCGGGCTCGATGTGGTGTGTTTAAACTCCCACGTTTCTGCAAACTGTCTGAACTCTGCACTTGAGAAAACTGTGGTCCATTGTCTGACATGAGCTCATCTGGAATTCCATGTCTGGCAAACATAGATTTAAGAGCTACAATGACATGTTTGCTTGTTGTTTGTGGCAATTTGGCAATTTCAGGATATTTTGAGTAATAATCTACACACAGTAGATAATCACCTTGGTCAAAATGGAAAAGATCAACACTAACTTTTGCCCAAGCTCTGCTGGGAATGTCATGACTCTGAAGTGGTTCTTTGACATTGTTCCTCTTGTGTGTGTTACAGATAGAACACCTTAGCACTGTTTCTTCTATTTGTTTAGACATACTGGGCCAAAACAAAACATCTCTTGCTCTTTCTTTGCATTTAACAACGCCAAGATGTGCTTCATGGATTTTCTGAAGCATTTCCTTTCTCAGACTTTGAGGCACCACAAGTCTGGAGTTCTTGAATATTAGTCCTTCTGAGCATGTGAGTTCCTCTCTGAATGTCCAATACTTCCTTATCTCAGCTGGAACTTGACTGACTTGTGCTGGCCATCCTGACTGAACTGCTTTCATTAACATTTGCAGTTCCTCATCTGCTGCTGTTGCTTTCTGGAATAACTTCAGCTTTTCCTCTGAGACAGGTAGGTGTGCTGTAAGGAGATTAACTTCAAGTTCCTCCTCCAATAGTTTTTCTGTCTGCTCTTTAAGAAAAGCTCTGCTCAGAGTGTCTGCAATGTACAAGTCTTTGCCTGGTTTATATGTAACCTGCAGGTAAAAAAGGCTGCAGACTCATCAGCATACGTTGTAGTCTGGGTGGTGCTTTATGCAACCCTTTTTTGAACACAGCTTCCAGTGGTTTATGGTCTGACTCAACCTGTACTGGTCTTCCATACAGATACTGCTTGAATTTCTCACAGCCATACACAATAGCCACAATAGCCCTTCCTTCTTCTTCCGGCTTTCAGAGAGAGCAGACGCTTTTCTCCCCCTCTCCTACTCCCTCCTATTCCCTTACTGATCCTGCTTGCTGTGTTCTGTCTGTGTCGCTCTTCTTCTGGCTGAATCTTATTCCAAATGGAAAATTATGGATTTGGTGGGCTTTAAATGCGATTGACACCACTTCAAAAGAAGATCGGGCCAGGGGGAGCCCAAGTGGGGGACTCATGGACAATTGGGAACTCATGTGTCTGTGCGATTCGACTGAGATGCGGAAGACATCTATCTGTTTGGCTCATGATCACAGGATTTCTACTTTGGCTCTGGAGTTTCCTGATGCATCAGAAATTAAAGAAGTTGGGAGAGCTGATCAAAATGCGGACCCGGCAAAGCTCCTTCAACAACAATTCGACCAGTTTGTTTTTAAAGCCTGTATATGGAAATTATGAAGCACAGAATCGCAAGAGAGATGAAAATTCTATGCTCTGAGTGAACTGTGCCATTAGACCTTGATTCGGCGCCCTGAAGGTTACTCTCCTCCTGGATGAAGACAAGCAGAAGAGAGTTTTGGCTTCTCTTTAACCCAAACAATCAACAAACAATTGCTGTTGTTCAGCAGACTGAGCTCTTCAAGGACAGCGTTATCATGTGTCTAATACAGAACTTTGCCATCTGGCATGCACGAAGAGAGATAGACTCTTGGACATGCTTATCTGTGTTTAGAATACATGAACATAACATCTATCCGTTGCCAGGAGGCGCTCCTTTGTTGATCACCAGCAACTGATACATCCACACTGCATTCATTCTGATTATATGCTGACTACACACACTGGTCTCTCTCGCTCCTTTGTTATTGTGTGATTTGTTGTCTGCTAATTGTGCATTTGAGGGTTTTTTTCTATGTAATCACAATTTTGCTCATAACGAGCTTTATTTTGATTAACTATGTTTTTTCTCTCTGCCCATTGTGTCATTCCCCCCCCCCCCCCATTCCCCTCTTTACCCTTCACTGTATGACAGGCGCCTTCATGGCTGCTGCGTCATTGGAATGCGCTTATAGAGCGTGCCCAATGTCAAGTCAAATTCCTCGTATGTTTATTTTGTAAACATGCTTGGCAATAAAGTGATTCTGATTCTGATTCTGATTCAAAAGTTCCTTTTCAATTTGTGCATATCTTTTCTGTGTGTCTGTTAGCAATCTTGAACCATAAGCCACTGGCTGACCCTCTTGCAATATCACAGCTCCCAGTCCTTCAGAGCTTGCATCCACAGACAATGTAACTGGTTTATTTATGTCATAAAATCTCAGCACAGGGGTTTCACTGACAAGTGACTTCAGCTGTTCAAAGCTCTTTTGTTGCTGTGGCTCCCAGTGCCATGCAACTTCTCCTTCCAGAAGTTTTCTGAGTGGTGCATTTACCTCTGACAGGTTTGGTATGAACTTTGCAAGGTACTGCACCATACCGAGAAATCTTCTGAGTGCAGCCACATCTTCTGGTTGAGGCATGTTAACTATTGCTCTGACTTTTTCTTGGTCTGGCTTCAGGCCTTCTGCACTCAAAATGTGTCCAATATATCGTATTTCAGTCATGCCAATCTTACATTTGTCCTCGTTCAGTTTCAGATTAATGCTTTTCACTCTTTCCAGTAGTTGTCTCAGCCTTTTGTCATGTTGTTCTTTATTTACACCCCACACCAGGATGTCATCCATAACATTCTCAACTCCTTCCAGGTCCTCCAGTCTCTGGGCGATGTACTTTTGGAAGACTTCTGGGGCTGATGACACACCAAAGGGAAGCCTCTTAAATCGGTATCTACCAAATGGTGTGTTAAAGGTACATAACTTGGAGCTTTCTTCATCAAGCTGTATTTGCCAGAAGCCATGGTTTGCGTCTAGCACTGAAAACACCTTTGCATTTGGCATCTCTGCAATGACTTCTTCCACTGTTCGTAGGGGATAGTGCTCTCTTTTTATAGCTTTGTTAAGATCTTGAGGATCTATGCATATTCTTATTCTTTTATTTGCTTTCTTGACAATGACCATGCTGTTGACCCAATCAGTGGGCTCTGTTTGCTTCTCAATCACACCCAGAGTCTCCATTCTTTCTAGTTCTTTTTTTTATATTGTCCTTCAGTGCTAAAGGCACGTTTCTGGGTGGGTGAATCACTGGAGTTACAGCTGGGTCGACCTGAATGTGATGTAGTCCCGGTACACACCCCAGTCCTGTAAACACATCTTTGTATTCTGTCAGAATATCAGTTTCCTCTTTTCTATCCACCTTGTGGACTCTGGTTATCAGTCCCAGTTGTTCACATGAATCCCCTCCAAGGATCGCTGGCAAATCAGCTTTTATAACTTGAAATTCAAGCTCCTGTTCTTGAGTTTTGTATTCACATTTCAGCTTTGCCATGCCCACTGGTTCCATCTTGTGGCGAGAATATGATACTAACTTTGTTCTGGATTCAAACAGTAGCATATCTCCTTTGGTCACTTTCTTTAAGATTTTGAGAGGTAGCACATTGCAACATGCACCCGTATCTAATCTGAAGACGACCTGTTCACCATTCATTGTCAGAACTTCTGTCCATCTTGATTTTTCAGCTTCTTTGACATTCATCGTATCAACATGAGCTGGCTTTTTATTTTCTCTTCTCTTTGGCTCAATGGTTCCAATAAACATTTCTTTTTCCTCTTGTTCTATCTCATTCACATTTTTCTCCTGTCTGTGTGAACTTTCTCTGCTTTCTTTGTGCATCCTTGTGTGGCACATGCGAGCAAAATGTTTTTTTCGTGAGCAGACTTTATATGTTTGCCCATACGCAGGACACTTGCGAGGCTAATGTTTATACCCACATTTATTGCATTCTCTTTTTGCATGGACGTCACTTTCTTTAGACCTCTTAGTTAGCTTTATTTTGCTTAGCTTGTTTACTGAAACTTCTGTTTCTTCTTGTAAAGCTTTCATATGGCTTTGTGTGGCTTCATTAGCTCTGCATATATCCACAGCTTTACTCAGGGATAAGTCTGGTTCTCTAAGCAATCTTGCTCTCACCTGGTCATTGGTGACTCCACACACAATATGATCTCTTATGAGTGAATCAGTTAACAGTCCAAACTCACAGTCTTTGGCCTTGTTTTTCAGGTCTCTCACATATGCATCGATAGGTTCACTCTTGCCTTGTACTCTTGTGAAAAATATGTGCCTCAGGTAGGTTATATTTTTTCTTGGCTCACAATATTGCCTAAATCTTTCTTTTAGGATGTCAAAATCATCCACATCATCATCATCATCAAAGTCCTTGGTATTAAATACCTTAATAGCTTCGTCACCTGCCACATGAAGAAACGTAGCACACTTTATTTTCTCTGATTTTTCAGCTATGCCGCTAGCAATCAGGTACAGCTCAAACTTTTGGATCCACGAACGCCAGTTTTCTGCGAGGTTTCCTTCCAGCGGCAGACTGTTCGGCAGCTTTAGTTGGTCCATCTTCGTATGAGTGACACTTCTGACACCATGTAATGTATTTTAGTGTGTTTTTAAGGAGAGCAAGTGGAATAAACAGACAGGACAGCGAGGTCTTCAGTAACATCAACAACAACTGTTTTTACTCTCTTTCTTAACCTGCATACAACACTTAACAGCGCCCCTAGTGGCAGACCACATTACTACATTACAGTAGAAAAGGCTCAAATCACTCGTGAGCAATGTCTGCGCCTAGTTTCTCCATACAGGAGGCATCTGGAAGCTGTTATTACTAACAAAGGCTTTTCTACTAAATATTAAATGAATTTCACCAAGTGTGTTCAATACTTATTCGCTGTGTCATTCCACTTTATTAAATATAACTTGTTTTGTGAACACAGTTGCCTTAAATTCTTGTATGTATGGATTACTTGGGTTGTTACTGATATCTGGTTACAATCTCAGGTCAATGACTCCATCAGAAATATGTTTAATGAGAAAAATGTTGATATTGAAGAGGATGATAAAATAAAGGCAGCGTTGGATTTTTAAATAGTTTTATTATCACCCGCCTTCATCAGAACTCAGCTGCAGCCCATGGCTTGAGCAGGCTGCAGCTTCATTCCTCCAGCTCTCAAAGAGAGGAGACATGTGTGTGTCTACCAGTTGCAGAATCAGAAAGAGAGGCAGATTTACAGCACAGTGCAGCATATATACTCAACTCAGACAATACATCAAAGACATTCACAGCAGTCAATCTGGGCATTTGCATATCAGAGGTACAGACAGGATGCATGAACACAATGCATGGATGACACTTTAACCTCACAGCTGTAAACGCAGCATGCAGTGGAAAAAACCCAGGAGTGCCAGCTGACTGTCTCTGTGTTCTGTCTCTGTGTTGTGGGGGTTGAATCAAACCACTACAATATGTTCAATACTTATTTTCCCCACTGTATGTGATGGAACACAATATACAGTGGTGTGAAAAGTGTTTGCCCCCTTCCTGATTTCTCATTTTTTTGTGTTTGTCACACTTACATGTTTCAGATCATCAAACAAATTTAAATATTAGACAAAGATGACACAAGTAAACACAAAATGCAGTTTTTAAATGAAGGCGTTTAAGGGAAAAATATCCAAACCTACATGGCCCTGTGTGAAAAAGTGATTGCCCCCTAAACCTAATAACTGGTTGGGCCACCCTTAGCAGCAATAACTGCAATCAAGCGTTTGCGATAATTGGCAATGAGTCTTGGAGGGTTTTTGAGAATGAACCACCTTTTTAAGGTCATGCCACAGTAATTCAACTGGATTCAGGTCAGGACTTTGACAAGGCCACTCCAAAGTCTTCATTTTGTTTTTCTTAAGCCATTCAGAGGTGGACTTGCTGGTGTGTTTGGATCATTGTTCTGCTGCAGAATCCAAGTGTGCTTCAGCTTTAAGTTACAAACAGATGGCTGGACATTCTCTTTCAGGATTTTTTGGTAGACAGCAGAATTCATGGTTCCATTTACCACAGCAAGTCTTCCAGGTGCTGAAGCAGCAAAACAGCCCCAGACCATAACACTACTACCACCACCATATTTTACTGTTGATATGGTGTTCCTTTTCTGAAATGCTGTGTTACTTTTACACCAGATGTAATGGGACACACACCTTCCAAAAAGTTCAGCTTTTGTCTCGTCAGTCCACAGAGTATTTTTCCAAAGATCTTGGGGATCATTAAGATGTTTTCTGGCAAAACTGAAACAAGCCTTTATGTTCTTTTTGCTCAGCAGTGGTTTTCGTCTTGGAACTCTGCCATGCAGGCCATTTTTGACAAGTCTCTTTCTTATGGTGGAGTCATGAACACTGACCTTAACTGAGACAAGTGAGGCCTGCAGTTCTTTGTTCTTTGTTGTGGGATCTTTTGTGACCTCTTGGATGGGTTGTCGCTGTGCTCTTGGGGTAATTTTGGTTGGCCGGCCACTCCTGGGAAGGTTCTGTAACCCACATAATAAAATGGACTACATGAGACACTAAACATGCAGACCATCAAAGATAAAATAGTTAATTAAAATTAGTTACTCTCTTAAATCTTTGCTAAGTGAAAAATATCAATTATTGGGCTAAGAGGGAAAGCATACCTATATTTTTATATAATTTTTGTTGCCATTATTTGTCAATAGTTAAGTGGCACATTTTCACCCAATGAACAGTTCAGAATGTAGTTACAAGATTGGCTTGGCCAATCTGAGATGTTGCCCGTGGCAGTTTGTCCCGCCCACCTGCTAGGAGAGTGGGTAACGCTGTTGTTGGGTCAGAGAGATGTTTGGATTTCAGCAGCAGATGTACATGGTCACAGTATATGTGAGCCGGAGTACACGATAAGAAACAGCGCAAGAGTGAAACGAAATAAACTACAATATACTGAAGATAAATTACTTTTACTCAAGCAGTGACTTGTAAAAAGTAACCATAAGTGAGCTAAATCAGCTCAGTAGATACCGATTAGCACTAAACACTAAGCTAAGTCTCCATTTAACTGTTGACCCTTGTGCAGCTGAAAAAGTGAAGCTTCCCAACGGTTTTCTACAACTTGTTCTTTACTGCCTGAAGCCGAAAGCGGCCTGTGGTTTAGCTGGGTGCCTCCATTTCGTGCCAGCGCCTCCATTTCATGCCATGTGCAAACCCCCCCCCCCCCCCCCAGGAGATTTTTTTTTGGGGGGGGGGGGCCTTGATTCTATGATGATTGTCCTGCATCAATCTGGCCTGTGAGGATCCATGCTTTGACTTTGATGGCGAGTCATCCCAATAGGATCTAGAAAGAATCATCAAGATATCACTGGATGCTGGACCAGTTCTGCTGCACTCCTCGGTATGGTAGGGCCAGTATCTGCAGATGCCTTCACACTCAGCCCATTATACAATTTCCCCTTTCCCCCAACATCACACATACAGTTCCCCTTCTTCCCTTGGACTCTGGACACTACTCACATTTCTTCTTTTTCTTTTTTTTTCCTGGGAACTGTGGACTTATTTTTGTGTTTTTGACTGTTTCTAATATTTTAGACTTATTTCAATTACTGTTACTAAAGCCGGCAATTATTCAATTTAACAATCCTGTCTCCGTGCTTCATTTAAATGCTCCACTTTGCTCCAGCAGCCGAACCTACTGGTCCAATTGAGTTACTTGTATTGGCTAATCATTTTTTTTATTTTGAGTGACAAATTATACACACATTACATACCCATGGTTGTTTATACTGTATATGCTACAGGTGTTACTACCGAATACAGGGTTACAGTTCACCACTGTTCCATGTTTTCGCCATTTGTGGATAATGGCTCTCACTGTGGTTTGCTGGAGTCCCGAAGCTTTAGAAATGGCTTTATAAAATTTCCAGACTGATAGATCTCAGTTACTTTGTTTCTCATTTGTTACTGAATTTCTTTCGATCACAGCATGATGTCTAGCTTTTGAGGATCTTTTGATCTACTTCACTTAATCAGGCAGGTTGTGGAGATTGTGTGGAAAGGATGAGGCAGAGTTATTTCTCAGGTTCCATTTTATTCTCAACACACTCTCCAACATTCAAAGCAGAATGAGGAAAAACCAGTCTTATACCCCTGACATCAAAGTACAAAATCCCATTGTCTTTAAATCCCAAACACAATGCATCCCCCCTGCAGTTCCTCTCTCTTCCACCCAAACCTGGGTGGTCAGGAAATCATTCATGTCCATCTCTTTGCATATCAAAAGGCCAACTCTCTCGTCCTCCTCTTATCCCCAGGAGGTCCAGACCTTTTGTTCCTCTTCAGACGTGAAGCCAAAATAAGCACACAGGAATATACATGAGAGAATATGAACAGTCATATACATGTGAGCCCATGAAACTACATATGTGCACCACAAGGTCCCATTTAAGTGGTTTCTTGATTGAGAACAGATGTGGCAGTAATCAGGCCTGGGTGTGGCTAGAGAAATTGAACTCAGCTTTCCAAAGATGTGATAAACCACAATTAATTTATGTTTTAACAGGTGGGGGCGGGGGGGGGGCAATCACTTTTTCACACAGGGCCATGTAGCTTTGGATTTTTTTTGCCTTTAATAATAAACACCTTTATTTAAAAACTGCATTTTGTGTTTACTTGTGTTATCTTTGTCTAATATTTAAATTTGTTTGATGATCTGAAACATTTAAGTGTGACAAACATACAAAAAAATGAGAAATCAGGAAGGGGGCAAACACTTTTTCACACCACTGTAGCTTATCATCCCTCATTTTGCAGTGGTGATACATAGATAAGGCTCAACAATACACAATTTGGGGGGAAAGGGTAATTTTTTTTTTTCAAATTACAGCTGAGCATTGGTTATTATAAATGTCAAATTTACACAACTGTCAGTCAGCAGCTGCAGAGACATTATAGTCTTTAGTTTTTTGACCTACACATCTGTACCACAACAGCCCAATATATGATAAAGAATTCTTGAGATTCTTGGAAACCAGGAGTTTGTTTTCCAACAATCTGCATGTACTGTATGTATTTTAGAGAGCGAGGGAGGGGTGGGGAGACAGAGAAGGAAATGGAAGTAGAGAGAGGTGTGCTGAGAATGCTGAATCATATTGAAATGAAAAAGGAAAAAAGTATCGAAGAAATGACATCACCGAAACTCAATTACACACAGCACACAATGGCTGGCTAACTTATTAATATGTCATAATTTACACAATTATTTCTAAAATTACATGACCAAGCCCACACGTGACTCATAGCTTATTCCTTAATTCAGCGCAGTCAGGTACTAGACAGCTTTTCCACTTACATCATATATTTATGAAATTCACACTAACAGCAAAAATAATTATCTTCTCCCTAAACTGTTCATACATTTTTCATTATGTTCAAATGTGTAAATAGAGTAAAATAGTTTCTTTAGTGTATCTACAGATAGCTCTAATAGGTCTTTTAAGATAAGTTTTGGTTGAGGTACTTATCCATAGGGAGTGTATAACCAACGATAGACTGTGACTGCCCTACCCCTGTTTACAGAAGCAGACAAAAGAACGAACATGGCAGCAATATACTGCAGATGACAGGCTGTAATAGCAGTTTAATTAAAAAAAAATGAAATTGAAAACTTTAAGGCACTGTACGAGTGGGGACTGAAAAGTTCATAGGCTGATTGAGCAAATGTGGTTTATTGTACCCATACTCTTGGCAGTTCTCTCACTCTTAGCTCTGCTCTGAACCTCTTGCTCCTCGGCCACTGAAGCACAAATACTACTGGCTCAGCACCTACAAGCATAACTCCTTCTTAGTCAGCCTATGAACTTTTCAGCCCACCCTCATGCTACCAGAATGCTAATCCTGAGGAAGGTAAAATCTTTTTTTCCTAAACCACTGTTCTGCAATGTTCTTATCCTTTATTTTATAATCTTCACATTGTCTGGAAAAATAAAAATACAAATAGAAAGTGTCATGAACCTGGGTTTGGTGGTCCCAAACCCAGTTCTGACCCGTGGTTTTTGGCCCGCTTTCCTATTTATTTTCCATCAGGCGCTTCAGGGAGCCCTTTGGGTCCTTGCTCCCTGACAGCTCGGGCACACCTCCTCGTCCTGTCAGTATCGCCAGCTGATCCGCATTATGGGTGTTACACACATGTACACGCACACACTTCATTCATTCTCATTCACACGCTCATACACTCACTCATGCACACATGTTTTCAGTTATGTCCAGCCCACACATCCTCACACCGGTGGTCTCTTTCCTCATTACTATTACGATTACTTTAACGCCATGAGAGTTGAGAGAGATCGCCGGAGCATTATATGCACTTCTTACATGGCAGTGTGTTCCTCCGTGTAAGCAAGTATCATTACCTTCGTTTACTTTCACCCTGACGTCGTTGTCTTTTCTAACGCTTCAGGTTTGGGTACTCCCTTGGTGTTAGCGGCTGAATCCGCCTTATCCTCATCCACCGGACTGCACGGACTGCCCCGGATTGCTCCTGCACTGTAAGTCCAGGTTTGTCTTTCACCCTGTGCCGACTGCAGCCCAGCGGCACTAGGCGTTCCCGTAGCCAGGCAGTAGAGCATCCAGGTGGCATCCCTGTATGTCTGGTGGCCTAAGCTCATCATTTTCACTCTCTGTTCATTGTGGGACTGTTTACTGGACAAGGTTTGGGGGGTTTTGTTAATTAAGTGCACAAATCAATCTCTGCTCGTGGGCTTCTTATTCTGTCCTCTGTGCGCTGCGTAATGGCGCACGAGGATTCATAACAAGAAAGGGCTGTAAATACTGGTAAATTTGAATTTATAGCATATTCTACATACTTATAAAGCCACAATATTTTAATAAAAACTCAGAAATTTTCACATATTTTGACAGCATACTATGAAATATTTATTTCTGTTGGAATAAAAACAGAAAAAAAAATATTAAATTTTGTACTAAATTATGTGCAACCATTGAATAACCCAGATTTTTTTTTTTTTTTTTTTGTAGATCCTCCATGTTCTAAACCTCATGTGGAATGGAGGGGTGGTACAGATCATGCATACTATGAAATATCCCACCACTCATCAATATATAATGTTTCCAATTTGGCATCTATGCTGTTTAGCTCAGCAATTCCCACAATTAAGATGTGGGCAGTAGTTAGGGAATTATGCTAATATATGTTAAACAAAACTGCCAGTGAAACAGTAATGTTTAGCATAAATAATATGCAAATGTGTTGATGAAGATTCTCAATCATCCAGGTGGGTAAGTATACTCTATGAAAGCTCAGTCAATTCATTTGGATTCAAAAAACACATGAAAGTCTGCTTCAGTCCTTCAGGTGCTTTTTTTTTTTGCAGACTCCAAGCAGGCTTTCATGTGTTTTACGTGAGGATGGGCTTCTGTCCAGCCATTCTGCTATGAAGCCTAAATCTGTGGCGAGCTACAGTGTTAGTTGTCCTCTGGGAATTTAGTCCCTCTATAGCTCAATCAGAATGACCATCCGGTTCTTGGTCACCTCTATCACTAAGGCACTTGTCCCTTGCTTGCCAAGTTTGGCTTGGCAACTAGCTCTTGGAAGAGACCTGGTGGTGCCAAGCTTTTCCATTTGAGCATTATGGAAGCCACTGTGCTCTTGGGAACCTTCAGTGCAGCCAATTCTTTTTTTTTTTTTTTTGGTAGCCTTCCCCAGATCTGTGCATTGCAACAACACTGTCTCTGAGCTCTGTGGGCAGTTCCTTTGACCTCATGGCTTTGTTTTTGCTGTGATATGCATTTTTAGCTGTGAAACCTTCTATAGAGAGAGATGTGTGTCTTTCCAAATTATGTCATACCAATGGACTCCAAACAATGTGTAGAAACATCTCAGCAATAGTCAAGAAATAGGAGGCACCTGAGCAAAATTTCAAGTGTTTTTAAGCACATGTGATATTCCAGTTTTTTATTTTTAATAACTGATAGAAAAATTTCATATTTGTCTTGTATTTGTATTTGCTTTGTCTCAGATTCGGTCTCAGAGTATGTGTAAAAGTGTCAAGGTTGCAGCTGCACTAGTTATCATCTTGTTTTTAGTCCAGCCTGTGTGGCTCCCGTGTGACTGGTACAGTGAGCGTCATGGCTCCTGAGAAAAGATAATCTGTACACGAAGTTTTGACCAGATGTACTGGACCAATCACAATGGACAATTTGCTCCTCCACCTTTCAGATAACGGAGGGCTTAAAGAACTGAGTGATGTGTGTTTGAGTCAGAATGGTGCGCGAATAGGCTCTGAGACTATTGTTGTATTGTTCTCCACTGGTCAGTGTAATTAAATTTGCTGAAACTCTGATCCAGCCTGGTTTTGACTGAAGGTATACAAGAATTTTTTTAACATACTTGGTGCCCGAGCCACAGGGACTACATATATCTTTCCTGCCTGCTTCTGGCATTCTGAGACCACAGCAAGTGCACACAGCTGTCTCCCCCGCCGGTGCCAATGAACCGGTTTTGTGGAAGTGGGGCACGGTCCAGAGGTGCTGGGAGCAGCGCAGGAGAGTGACGGAGCCAACCCACAGGTGGATCACAGTGACGCATAAAAAGGTTGTAAGTCAAGCCTTTGATACCGCAAAGTCTAAATTGGATTTTGGACGAGGTAGAAGCTTGGTGGTCCCGGTTCGAGGCCACAACGGGAATGTGCATTTCCACTGCATTTAGTGGACCAATAGAGCGCGCAGGGGTATTAAAATCAATGCAAGATCTTTTTTACATCACAAGTGAGCATGGATAAAATCAATGCAAGATCTTTTTAATATCATAAGTGAGCATAGATTCGGGAAAAATATCAAAGCGAAATCTTCTTTACATCACAAGTGAGCATCGATAAAGTGAGGGATAATCTTAAAATAAAGATAAAATAGCGCTAATACAATAAGGATAAACTTTAATGTGGTAATAAGAACTAAAATACCTTAAGGCTTCATTCAAAACAGGTCTAAAATAAAATAAAATAATCCTTAAAAATATATACACGATAAAATGACCTTGAATTATAATAAAATTAAATAAATACATTAAATAAATAACTGTAGTTTGTTTGTCTGGTTGTTCGTGTGCTTGTTCATGTGTGTTTTTAATGTTTTACAATTTTCTTTGGTGAGAAAAAGGTGTTTTCGGAGCGGCAGAAGATGATTGACAATGAGAACCATGGGTTTCCAGATCTGCTTATTATAAGCGACTTTGAGATTGTTTCACTAATATGTGTGTGCTTATCTGGAGCTTGACATGTGTGCGTGAAAGGACTAACCTGTGTTGTGCTAAAGCAATAATAAAGTCACACTGAACTGGGGATTGTGGTAAGATGAAAAGTATTAGATGCTTGCTTTTTATCTCAAGATAGTTTTGGCAGTAATTTCTTTTGTTGTGCAGTTTTTTGTGGGGTTTTTGCTGGCTTTATGATAATTACTTGTGTTAAGCAATTTAATCTTGTTTTATTGGCTGGTATCTTTTTATTTTTTAACTAACATTCGTTTATTTTAGATAAAATTACCTGCCAGCAGAGCAAGAAAATTTGATTTTTCTTTTGTTTGGGATGCCTGAAGGCAGGCAAACAGCATTAGGTTATTTCATTTGACTTATATATATATATATATATATATATATATATATATATATATATATATATATATATATATACAGTATATATATATATATATATATATATACTCTAGCTCACAGTTGCATTAGCTCTCCAACTGAGGGACAACAGTGGCTTCAGATGGAAAAGAGAAAAAAAAAATGGGGGGCAACAGGCTGACTTGGACTTGACTTGGATGGTAAAATCAAAATGTGATGATAAATCTGAGAAATTGATCATGGTAAAAGGAAGGCAAAAGATTTTACTAATATGTGTTTCATCTCTTCTATGCTGCATGATGAGTGTGGCGTGGGGGCAGAGGGGCTGTGCTTCTGCTCCTCCTCCTCTGTGCTCCCCCGCTGCTCAGCCCATACCCCGATCTCACAGAACTCCAGGCTGGAGAAGCTGCGGATGACATCATCTCGCCTCCGCTCGTCTTCACCCCTTTACCTGGAGTAGCCACACCAGGGCACCCAAGAGTTAAGTAGATGTGCACACATATTCACTCCACACTCACCATCAATATGATGAATAATACTGAAGAATATGGAAAATGTTGTCATTGAATGATACTCAATGACTGAACTTTAAATACAGCTTATATGGGACGATCCAAATCACAAGGTAACGATGAAAGTGTTGACGCTTATACAACCACGTTGCAAGAGGTTTGATGGGCATTCTGATTTAACTAAGGCTGCTAATGATTCAGGCGTAGAACCTTATTGGCAGCATTTAAAAAGTGTCTTTTTGCAAAACCACACCAGTGCATTTGGCGATGCGTTATCTTATGAAAAGTGAAAGAAAATTCAACTCCTGTTTGTGTGATTGTTGACACGGGGGGGGGGGGAGCTTCCCCCCAATTCTATTTTTCAGGGTGACACCAGAACTGGATCCCAGTGGTGGAGGGGGGACGGAGGGAGGTGTGGGACGAGCTGGCAGCGGCAAGGGGAACATGACATTTGTCATCAATGTGGACAAAAGGGCAACTGGTGGAGGCAATGTCCTGGACGCCAGCAGCGGCGGAGAGGGGGAGGAGGATCCCACAGGCCGACAACCTGACTGACCACACCGAAGCTAAGTACAACTGTTGACGTTAACACTGACATAACAGACATCCATCTACCTGATTTTGACTTGATATTAACAATGCAGTGTTTACCTGAAGTGACACTGCAGGTTCAGGACATTCCAATAAAGTTTCCCAACAAAGAACGGTATGAGAGCATCACATTTTCCACATGTGACAGAAGTACATGTAATGCAGGCCACAGACCAATATTGTTGACAGACATTTGAGTGGCCCAGATCCAAATTATGGAAAAACATTCCACAAAGGAATGTGGTTAATCTTGGAAACAAACTCCTGATCCAAGAGTTCAATATTCCTCAAAACTGGACACCTACTTACTGCCTTTGAACTGGGTGACCACAGTGCAGAAAGAAGTTCACATTGATGTTCCCAACTCGCCCATGTGATCACTTTTTACATTAACACAAGGAGAGGAACACGCATCCTCACAAATCCCAAATTCTCTGTAGTCGACAGGAAAGGCAAATGTAGGCTTAATAAAAAAATGCAGAATTGGTTAAAATAAATGCTAAATCTCATTATAGGCTTTACCAAAGACAATATCCTCTACGTCCTGAAGCCCAAGAAGGCATTAAATTGGTCATAGAGGACCTGAAAGCAGCAGGTGTCATTATTCCATGCCCAAATTCTCCATGTAACACAACCTTTGTTTCCTGTGAGGAAGGCTGGACCATCCTCGGGATGGCGCATGGTCTAAGACCTTCAGGTGGTAAACAAAGCAGTTATTCCAAGGGCTGTTTCAGTCCCAGACCCACACACTTTGTTGAATGACCTACAACCACAAATGAAATATTTCACAGTAATAGACATCAGCAATGCTTTTTCAGCATACCAATACATCCAGATCATCAGTTTTGGTTTGCATTCACATTTGAAAACAAGAGGTACACATTCACAAGGCTACCACAGGGTTACTGTGAATCACCAACCATTTTTTTTCTACAGGCAATGTCAGCAAACTTGGCACAGTTTATTCCTCCTAATGGGAGCCAGTTGCTCCTTTATGTTGATGACATTTTGCTGGCATCACCTGATGAAGAAACATACAAACAAGACACCATAGCCTTACTGAAATTTTTAGCAGAACAAGGTCACAAAGTCAACAAGGAAAAATTACAGTTGTGGAAAAAAGAAGTTAACCACTTGCACTCTGTTGTTCCGCGGGCGGGCAAGTCTCTGCGTCCTAAGATGCACGAGGGCGCACGAGAGCGCCCTCGTGCGCGCTTGGATGCATGACGCATGATGGTGATGATGTAGGTGGTGTGGCCTCCAAGCGCCACTGAAAAAAAAATCTGCAAACACAGCCGCGAACAGATTAGTTCATCTGATTGACCTCTCATTCGACTAATAAGAGCCTTGAATTGGGTTTCTGAAACCTTGAAGAACCAATGAATGAAAGCCTAGGAAGGAGGACCCGCCTCCCAACGCTTTGAATGCAGTGAGGCAATTGGAGCAGAGACGTTCGTGAGCTGTTTTTTTTTAAGGCTGGGTGAAGACTGGCTGCTGCAGCGGATCAAAAAAGGACACAGGAAGAGCTCCACAGACCCAGCAGCATGGAGACCATCCACAAATGCAACCTGTGTGACAGGGAGTGCCATTCGTGGATCGGCATGTTCGGCCACAGGCGGTGCTTATTTTGTATTGGTTCCAGCAGAGTAGACGTTATGATTTCTTCCATGGTCATTATAGACCGACGGAGGCTGACGACGAAGGCTGAGTGACACACACGCCTTCGCCAGTCTTTTTTTAATTACTACTGTTATTTGTTTTGAAAAATC
Source organism: Pholidichthys leucotaenia (assembly GCA_020510985.1). NCBI lineage: Eukaryota > Metazoa > Chordata > Actinopteri > Cichliformes > Pholidichthyidae > Pholidichthys > Pholidichthys leucotaenia. The sequence goes on along the minus strand of CM035844.1, from coordinate 40,753,216 downwards.
GTTCGCCAAAAACCGCAATCATGGAAGCACAAAACCGCAATAATGGAATTATGTTTTGATCGAGTCGCGAGACCAGAACCAGAGCGGACCAGCGTCGCGTTCGTCTGACAATGAGGAAGACAAGTTCGCCAAGACTCCGCTGTGAAGAGGTAAGGTGTTATAAGCTAAATTATTCTCTATCCCTGAAAATTGTAATCCAAAATGACTTTTGACCGATCAGTAAATTACAGCTGTGCGGTTCACGAAGTCTGAAGTTTGTGCACCGCGGTACAAGGGGTTGCTCGCAGTGTACAGGCTGTGAACGCCCCCCCCCACCCCCGCTATTCTTCTGCAGCGAGGGGGGGGAGCCGCGGTGACTGCACTGCTGTCCTACATCACCACATAAGGCTAATCCGTTGTGTAGCGATGGCTAAAGTCCATCCTCTGTAGCGAGCGGGGGGGGGGGGACAACCCCCCCCACACACACACACAGTAGCGAGGGGGGGGGGGGAGCCGCTGTGACAGCGTTGCTGTGGAAACATGCAACGAGTGTAATCTGTCATGTAGCGAGGGCCGAACTCTGTCCTTGGTAGCGGGGGGGGGACGACCCCCCCACACACACACACAGACACAGCCCTGAGTGTGACCTTTCCTTTGAGCCTAAAATGAAGCTTCTACATTGAATCATTCAAAAGTTACAGACGTTTTTCCAAACTGTGCCATTTGGCACAATTTGGCACAGTTCCAAAACGCCTGGGAACAGCCTGAGAACAAAGCTGTGTAAAATATTCATTTTTTGTGGTATTGTTACCAAATTTGGATCTCAGCTGGATAACACTTGGTTCTACATTTCTGTTGCATTTTCCAGCCGGATCGGACAGCTAAGTGTTATTTACAAGCATTTGTATCCAAAAAAAAACACTGTGTCCAAATTTTTTTTCTTCAAGTTCAGTATGTTTAGATGACTGTAACTCAGTGGCTGGAGCACGTAGAGAGATTATGGTTTTTTTTGCCAAAAAATTCAAAGTGTTTTCTTTTAAATGAGACCAACCCCATGAAGATGCTGCAAAGGGTTGAATAACAGCTTTCGATTTACTTTGGGCACGTTATTTTTTGGCATTTTTAGGAAAATTGCCCGGAGTGCAAGTGGTTAAATATTTAGGCCACATTTTGTCAGCAGAAGGCAGACATGTTGACCCAGCTCCCAAACAAGCTATTTTGTCAGCACCGAAATTCATCACAAAAAGAGACATGATGTCATTTTTGGATACTTTAAATTGTTGTTGCTCTTGGATTGCAAATTAATCATTTGAAGTGAAACCCTATCTGATCTCAGCTACAAAACACCCATGGCTCAGGTGGACAGAATTGAGTGGACACCTGAGGCATTTGTTAAAATAAAAAAAAAATCTTTTGGTCAGCACTGATGGCCTGGCACTCCCCCAACTGCAAAAAGCCATTTGTACAAGTGGCTGTTTTGTAGAGAGGGGCACATGACATCAGTGCTCCTTTAGCCAAGTGGCACAAAAATGCATCCGGTAGCATATTACTCCACAAGACTTGACCCTGTCGTGAGGGCACTGCTGCCATGTGTGCAGGCTGACATAGCTGCCTCCATGGCAGTGCGGGCCTCAGCAGGGCTCGTTTTTTTTTTTTCCATCCCTTGACCCTGAAGGTTACACATGCAGTATCAGTCATCTTGTCACAAAGTACAATATCAGTCATCTCACCATCCAGACACCTTGCATGCATGAAAGTGCCATTATCACAGCCCCATCTAACCATTGACCATTGCACGGTAACAAAATTAAATTAATTTGTAAATTAGGTCAGAGGAAAGCACTCATGGTGTATACTGACAGCCAATTCAATTCAATTCAACTTTATTTATATAGCGTCATTTCACAACAATAGTCATCTCATAGCACTTTCAAATGTAGGGGAAACCCCAGCAATCAGGCGATCCCCTGTGAGCAAGCGCTTGGCGACAGTGGAGAGGAAAAGCTCCCTTTTACGAGGAAGAAACCTCTAGCAGAACCAGGCTCAGGGAGGGGCAGTCATCTGCTGCAACTGGCTGGGGGGTGAGGGGATAGAGAAGATGAAAAGAACAGCCATATAGAGAGCAAACATTAAAGGAGTGAAGCCAAGTACATTATTGGAGGTCCCCCGGCAGTCTAAATCTATTAGCAGCAGAACTAAGGGAGGGTTTGGAGACACATGATCCCTCCCTAATCGTAGGCTATATCGAAAAGGAAGGTTTTTACCCTATTCTTTTTTTGTAACTTAGATTTTTATTCATTTTTCATCATATATAATGCATTCAGATCACATTCTACATTTTTAAAAAAAAGGGGTTAGGGTAGGGAAAAATTAAAAAAAAAAAAAAAAAAAAAAAAAAAAAATAAATAAATAAAAGGGGGGGGGGGCAAATGTTGGAGCATCAAGTTTTTAGTTTCCATCTCTTAATTCTTCTGGTTTTTTCAGTGTCTTTGGTTATTCTTTCAATTTCTGCCTCGTTGTTGCACTTTGTAGTGTGTCCATTTCCGCCATTTTTTCTCCCATATTCCTTCTTGCATTCTTCGTCGATATGTTAGTTTTTCCATCATACGTATGTCCTCAACAATGTCAGTCCATTGTTCTTGGTCAGGAAGAACTTCTGATCGCCATTTTTTTGTGATAGTTTTTTTACATGCAATCAACAAGATTTTAACTAGATATCTGTCCTCAGCCTGTATAACATTGTCTTTTTTAAGATCACATAAGTACATCAGGTTACAGTTCATTGGTATATTATATCCTAATATCCTCTGTATTGTCACATGCATAGATTTCCAAAATGATGATATTTTGTAGCATTTCCAAAACATATGTGAGTGGTCTGCATTTTGAGCCCCACATCCCCTCCAGCATAAAGATTGGGTATTTGTATATTTTCCTTGAATCTGTGGTGTAATGAAAAAGCGAATCAGGTTTTTCCATCCAAATTCCCTCCATGCCCTTGAATTTGTTGATGTGTGTTGTGTTTTCCATATTTCCTGCCAGCTTTCTTCTGTTATGTTTAAATTGAGCTCTTTCTCCCATTTCTCCTTTATATAGTTACTTGTATGATTGTTTGTCATAAGTTTCTGATATAGTTTTGAAATAATTCTTATTTTATTTCCTGCATATGAGCTTAAAATAAGTTGTATAATCTCGTTCACATCTGTTTGGAGGTTATGCCTAATCTTCTTCATATAGTAATCTCTCATCTGCAGATATCTGAAAAATTCCGATCTTTCTAATTTAAATTTTCTCCTGATATTTACAAAGCTCCCGAGATCTTTTTTTCCGATATTGCCCCATGCTGTGATTCCCTTGTTCACCAGATTTTTGTATCCCCTATCTTGTTTTGCCGGTTCAAACTGACTGTCAAATGCTACCCATTTCAATAGTTTTATGTCTTCCCTTATATTATATTTTTGTACTATTTTATACCACAGTTCTAAAGTAAATTTAGTGATTGGGTCTATTTGTTTGATTTGCTTATATGCATCTTTATCCCCTATTATGCTTTGTACTGGGAGTCCCTCAATTTCCTTTTCCATTTCTTTCCATTTTGCCTCATATCCCTCGTCGCACCAACATATGATATATCTTATTTGTGCTGAGTAGTAATATTCCTTTAGACTCGGTAGGCCCATGCCTCCTTTCTCTTTTGGTAATTGGAGGGTTTTATATTTCACTCTTGGTTTTTTACCTCCCCAAACAAATCTCGATATCATCCTGTCCCACTTTGAGAATTGGGCATCTGGAATCTCTGTTGGTATAGCCTGGAAGAGGTAAAGTAATCTAGGTTGTATGCTGATTTTGACTGTCTCAATTTTTGAATTCAGATCCATATTTAAGATTGACCATCTATCAATATCTTTTTTTATTTCTTGTTCCAACCTATCATAGTTTGCTTTATATATTTTGCTTAGGTCTTTAGGTATGTTCACTCCAAGGTATTTTATTTCTTTTTGGTTCCAGTTTAGTTTGATCTTATCAGTTATCTGGTTTAGAGGGTTATAGTGGAATGTCAGTATTTGTGTTTTTGTTATGTTTATCTTGTATCCTGATAATTTTCCAAAATTTTCTATCAAGTTCATCATTTCCATTATTGATTTATCTGGTTGTTCAAGGTAAACTATAATATTGTCTGCAAATAGCCCAATCTTGTGTTCCGCCCCCTTTATTGTTACACCTTTTAATTTCTTATTTTGTCGTATCGCTTGAGCCAATGGTTCTATGAACAGAGCAAACAAGGTGGGCGATAAGCAGCATCCCTGCCTAGTTGATCTTTGTATATTTACTTTGTCTGTTAAGCTACCGTTTATCTTGATTCTTGCCACAGGTTCTTGATATAGCGTCCTTATGCATTGTACTGATTTTTCGTTAAATCCAAAGCGCTCCAGTACACTATATAGGAATTTCCAGTTAACCCTGTCAAATGCTTTTTCTGCGTCTAAACTCATTATTACTGCGCTTTTCTTTTCTTTATGTATTTGGTTAATTATATGTATTGTTCTCCTGATATTGTCATGTGTTTGGCGTCCCTCTATGAATCCAGTTTGATCATCTTCTATCAATTCCGTCAAGAATGTCTTTATTCGTTTACATATAATTGTTGTGTATATTTTATAATCTACATTTAATAAAGAGATTGGTCTATAGTTTCCGCATTGTTCTTTATCTTTCCCTGGTTTTAAAATAACTGAAATGATTGCTTCGTTCCATGATGGAGGTATTTTGTTGTTGTTCAGCGTCCAATTAAATGACTTTAGGAGTTGTGGCATGAGTTCTTCTATAAACAGTTTATAAAACTCAGATGGGTATCCATCACTACCTGGTGATTTACCGTTTTTAAGTGACTTAATCACATCTCTGATCTCTTGTGTTGTTATTTCTGCTGTTAGTTTTTCATTTTGTTGATTTCCTATTGATGGCAAGTCCAATGTGTCTAGAAATTTTTTGATATCTTTAGTATTTGTTTCTTCAGGTTGTGAGTATAGTTCTTGGTAGAAATTATGGAAAATTTCTTCGATGTTTTCTGGGTTAACTGTGGTTTTATTTGTGGTGGGGTCTTTAATCTTGTATACATTATTCATTGTTTGTTGTTTTCTTAACCGTTTTGCCAGCAGTTTTGTGGCTTTTGGCCCCGTTTCATAATATTTTTGCTTTAGATATCTATTTTTCCTTTCAATTTCATCCATTTGTGTTTCTTTTATCTTTGTTTTTTCTTCTTTAATTTCTTGATATATTTTTGGGTCATTTGTGCTTTGATGTTTACGTTCTAGTTCCCTCAGTCTCTCACATCTTTGTTCATACGCTTCCAGTTTAGTCTTATTTGCTTTTCCTGTTTCAACAATTAATTTACCCCTTAACACGGCTTTTAGTGTGTCCCATAGTATTGTTGGGTCCACTTCTTCATTGTCATTCTCTTGGATATATTCGTTTATGTTTATTTTTATTCTTTCTTTCATTTTCTCATCATTTAACAGTCCTACGTTAAGTTTCCATGTTGTTTGTCGTTTTCTATTGTTCAAATATATTTCCATGTATATAGGATTATGATCTGATATTTCTGCCCCTCCAATCCAACAATTTCTCACCCTGTGTCTGTCACCTTCATTCATAAGGAAGTAATCTATTCTAGAGTGTACTTTATGGACTGCTGAATAATGTGTATAGTCTTTTTCGAGTGGGTGCAGGTCCCTCCATATGTCTACCATACCCATTTCTGCCAGTGAGGTTCTTATGAACTTTGTTACATGTTTTTTTGTCTTCTTAACACTTGTTGTGTCAACTTCATGATCCATGACAGCATTTAAGTCTCCTCCACAAGTTAGGACTCCTTCACTGTGTGTTGCTATGAGATCAAACAGATGTTGAAAAAAACCCTTGTCACTTTCTGGTGGGGCATAGATGTTCACTAATGTAATCTGCATACCATCTATTCTTCCCTTTATTATTACATACCTGCCTTCTTTATCCTGGATTTCCTGTTCACTTTCAAATTGTATTTTGTTTGAGATTAGTATCATAACCCCCCTTTTTGCTCCTCCCTTAAATGAACTGTAGTAGGAGTTCTTATAGCCAAATCTCTTTAGTTTCACATGTTCTGTCTTGCTCAAATGTGTCTCTTGCATAAATATAATTTCAGCTTTTTCCTTCTTGAATTTTCTTATTATTCTTTCCCTTTTAACAGGTGAGTTCAGACCATTCACGTTTAATGTCATTATCTTAAGATTTTTACCCATATTCATGTTTTTCCATTTTTTTAACTTGTGCTCCTAGCCCCTTTAACAACAAAAATAACACATATTTATATAAAAACACATTAAAAAATCTCGACCTCCGTACTTTGGGCCTTTCTTCTGCCCACTGGTCCCTGTTGGTGGGTGGGGGGTTTGCCTTCACAGAGTGAAGGGCCCTCCCTAGACTTCTAATTACTATCAAAGTAATAGTCATAAGTCTAGAAATGTCCAACAAATATCACTTAAACCTCTCCTAGCCGTCTGTTTCTCTTTTACCTTGTCTTCTTGGCCTTCATTTCTTCTGTGCCTTTCTTAATCTTTGTTATGATCTAGGCTTTCAGTTGAAAGCCTTGTAGCTTGTCCTGGGCCCGCTGCTCTACGTCTCTCCCCCTTCTTCCGCCGTTCACTCGTCTCCACTCCGTCTGTCGTGGTGCGTTCAGGGCCGCCGCTGCTCCAGCCGTCTCCTTCGGCACGCTCACCTCAAGGCCCCGCTCCATCATATCCCGCGCTGCCTCTTCGGCCGTGTTGTAGGTTCTTGTGCCTTCCTCCCAATGAATCCTCATTTTCGTTAGCGGCGTTTGGAATCTAATTTTTTTCTCTTTCAGCGTTTTTTTAATATTGGCATATTTCTTCCGCTGCTGCACGATTTCTGTCGGGTAGTCATGGTCAAAAAATACCTGTTTGTCGCCGATTCGTATCTTTTTTTTCCATGCTTGCGTCAGGATTCTTTCCTTTATGTCATATTTCACAAAGTTTACCACAACTGACCTGGGTGGAGAGTTTGTTTTCGGGTTCTGTGCCGGTGCTCTGTGCGCCCGTTGAATCTGCAGATCCGTTTCTCCGGGTATTTCCAGTTCTTTTTTTAAGAACTGATCCATGAATTTTGTCATCGAGTTGCCTTCAATGCCCTCCGGAATTCCAAAGATGCGCATATTGCTTCGTCGGGATCTGCTCTCCAAGTCGTTTATTTTCTCCTGCATCCTCTGCGTTTGCGTCGTCAGGGTCTGTAGCTGTTCATTTGCCTCGCTTTTCCAATCTTCTAGTTCCGAAATTCGGGTCTGCGCTTCTGTCATACACGCCCGCTGGGAGCGCAGCTCCTCCATGTTTTCCGTTAATTTACGCTCCATTTCTCTTCGGAGGTCCATGATTTCCTCCTTAATTTCTTTTTTCAGTTCCTCCTTAAGAGCCGCTAAATCCTGTTGTAGCTGTCGCTTGAATTCTCTTAACTCTTCACCCAAACTGGCGATGCCAGCGTTCATGTTGTTGAGTCTGGTGTCTTCCATTTTCTCTGCTGTAGACACCTCGTTTTTTTGGGCTTTGCGTACAGCGGTTTTTCCTGCGTTGTTGGAGAGGAATTCCTCAATTTTACCCTGTTTTTGTCCTTGTGCCCGGTTCCTTCGTGTTTTCATCCCTTAGTTTATTGATTCGTTTATGTCGAGTTGGCCATTTACCAATGATTTTTAATCCGGCTAGGGAGAGCTCTTTGTTTAAGTGTTATGTCTCTCCGCCATCTTCCCGGAAGTCCTTTTACCCTATTCTTAAAAACAGAGATTGAGTCTGACTCCCGAATCCAGATTGGTAACTGGTTCCACAGGAAAGGAGCTTGATAGCTGAAGGCTCTGCCTCCCATTGTACTTTTGGAGATTCTAGGTATTACAATTAATCCAGCATTTTGGGAGCATAGTGCTCTGTTAAGATGATAGGGTAATATCAGATCCTTTAAATAAAAAGGGGTCTGATTGTTAAGAGCTTTGTAAGTGAGAAGAAGGATTTTAAGCTTAATTCTAAACTCTATGGGAAGCCAGTGAAGGGAGGATAAAACCAGAGATATATGATCTCTCTTTCTTGTACCTGTTAAAACTCTTGCAGCAGCATTTTGGATCAACTGAAGACTTTTTAAAGATATTTTAGGACAACCTGATAATAAAGAGTTACAATAATCTAATCTAGAGCTAACAAAAGCGTGGATCAGTTTCTCAGCATCACTCTGAGACAAGATGCTCCTAATCTTGGCAATATTATGCAAATGATAGAAGGCAGTCTTAGAAACAAATTTAATATGTGAATTGAAAAACAGATCTTGATCAAAAATAACTCCAAGGTTCCTCACAGAACTATTCAGAGAAAGAGTAACAGCATCCAAACTAAGAGTTTGATTTGGAAAGGTATTTCTAAGGTTTTTTGGACCAACAAGAATGACTTCAATCTTATCTGAGTTTAATTGCAGAAAATTACAAGTCATCCAGGCTTTGATTTCCTTAAGTCAGGTGTCTAACTTGGCTAATTGATTACTATCATCTGGCTTCATTGACAAGTACAATTGTGTGTCATCTGCATAACAATGAAAATGTATACAGTGCTTTCTAATGATGTTGCCTAACGGAAGCATATATAAACTAAAAAGAGTAGGGCCTACCACAGATCCCTGTGGAACTCCATGACTGAGCTTAGAGTTGGAAGAAAACTCATTATTGACATGAACACACTGAAGCCTATCAGACAAATAAGATCTAAACCACTGCAGCGAAATTCCATTAACTCCAACATAGCGTTCTAATCTATCAAGTAGAATATCATGGTCGATAGTATCAAAGGTTGCACTAAGGTCTAAAAGGACAAGTACAGAGACAAGTCCATTATCAGATGCAACAAGGAGGCCATTAGTGACCTACACTAAGGCTGTTTCAGTACTATGATGGATTCTGAACCCAGATTGAAACTCTTCAAATAAACCATTTCCCTGCAAGTGGTCAAATAATTGTGTAGCAACAACTTTCTAAGATTTTTGAAATGAAAGGCAGATTAGAGATTGGTCGATAGTTAGCTTAAGCTCCTGGATCCAGCGTTGGCTTTTTGAGTAAGGGTTTAATTACAGCAGTTTTAAAAGCCTGCGGTACATGGCCTAATATTAAAGAAGAATTGATTATTTGAAGAATACAGCTATCAATAAATGGGAAGACTTTTTTAAATAACCTGGTAGGAATAGGGTCTAAAAGGCAAGATGAAGGCTTGGATGAGGAAATTATTTTATCTAACTCTAAAAGGTCAATTGGAGTAAACTTATCCAAACAGATATCAATTGAAGGAGTTCTAGTAGTTATTGTACTTAAGTTTACAGTGGGAAGAATCTGACTGATTTTATCTCTAATAGATGAAATTTTATGATTGAAAAAGTTCATAAAGTCCTGACTAGTAAGCTCTAGGGGGATGCGAGGATTGACAGAGTCCTGACTCTTTGTCAGTCTGGCTACAGTGTTGAAAAGAAACCTAGGATTATTCTTGTTCTCTTCTATTAATGCAGAGCAATAACTTGTTCTAGCTTTTCTAAGAGATTTTTTTTTATAAATTAAAAGATGATTTCTCCATGCTAAATAGATTTCATCTAAATTAGTGGAATGCCATTTTCTTTCTAAATGACGAGTCTTCTGTTTTAAGCTACGAGTTTCTGTGTTAAACCAAGGGGTTAGAAATCTCTGATTGGACTTTTTCTTTTTTAAAGGGGCCACCAAGTCTAGAGTCTGATGCAGAGAAGCTGTAACACTATCTACCATGCTATCAATTACGGAAGGAGTAAGCTCTCCATTGCTTATTTCCATTGTGTTGACACATGGCATAGAGGAGACAATCTGCATAAATTTGGTAACAACATCATCTGAAAGACATCTGCTGTAGTAATATTTTTCTTTAGGAATCAAATAGTCAGGAATAGTGAAATCAAAGGTTAACAGACAATGGTCTGACAGTACCATTGTCTGACAGTACAGGGTTATGAAGAGGCACTACCAGATTTTCTATTTGGTAGTGCCTCATAAGACCAGGTTTTCCTTTTGGGGGAAAACCTGGTCTTATGAGACGAGACAGCATTCATCCCACTTTGGATGGTGCTTCTCATTTATCTAACAATCTGGCATCTTTTTTATCCAAATTTCCAAAACCATGACTACTCAGAGTTGGGACCAGGAAGCAGAGTCGCAGTCTTAGATGCCTCTCTGCAGCTCCTCTTCATCTGCCACCCCTCAGCTTAGCCCCTGTCTTCCCCATCAGAGAATCGTTGTCTGCTCCCTCCAAAGTAAATAAAAATATAATGTATAAGCATCCCAAAGTGATAAAGCAAAATATTGGTAAAACTCAAATTAAACATAAAGCCTCTAAATTCAATGATTTGGCCTCTGTTCCTCCTCATAATTTAAAAATTAAATGTGGACTTCCGGTCTGGACACCATGGCGACTGCAGCTTAACACTGAAGTTCTCAGACCCAATCCAGGATAACACATTGAAAATCAAACTTAACGGATTTTTGGAGGAGTGAAAATCAAAAGACAAAATCATCATGTCTAAAGGAAAACAGAAGAAACTGAAATTCTCCAGGCCAGGACACGTATCGGCCGGAGAATCCGAACTGGAAGATCTCCGTTCAGAAGACGAGGAACTGGTGATAGCTAACAAAAGGGTTAGCCTGAAATCACTATTTGAGGAGCTACGACGATTTCGCCGAGATGTTACGGCCGAATTTCGGGAATTCAGAGAAGAATTGAAAAGGACAAACAGCAGAGTGGACCAGGCCGAGAACCGAATCTTGGAAACAGAGGATCGAATAAAAGTGCTCGAAGATTCTGTGCTAGACCTACGCAAAAGACAAGCAGCTATAGAGGCTAAGCTAACCGACCAAGAAGGAAAACAAAGAAGAGACAACATAAGAATTCATGGTCTGATAGAAGGAACCGAAAATGGTTTTAACTCAATGGCAGAATGCTTGGAATCCTTACTAAGAGAGAAATTGGATATTCCACAAACCACCGACTTGAAGATAGAAAAGGCACATCGTTCATTAGCCGCTAGGCCGGCGGCGGAAGCGCCCCCACGTTCGGTGTTGGTAAGATTTTCCAATTTCAAAATAAAACAAGAGGTTGTAAGACTGGCCTGGCAGAAAAAAGGATTTATGCACCAGGAGAGAAAAGTCTACGTGGAACACGATTACGCCCCGGAGGTCCTTAAAAAGCGCAGGGAATACAATGACGCGAAAAAGGTGTTAAGAGAGAAGAAATTGCGCTTTCAGACACCATTTCCTGCGAAGTTAAGGGTCTTCTACGGCGATGAAACGTGTCTCTATAATTCGGCGGAAGAAGCAACAGCTGACATGGCGAAAAGAAGCCTCCCGGTAACGGTATTTAAACCCGCAGCAGACCCGAGTGAGAAGATCAAAGCGCAAACATGGACAACACAAAGACCTTCAAAATCCACGGACCAGCAGCGGGAAACCCAGCACCAGAGCGTCGCGGATAAACTATCCGTTTTCAGGTTGGAATAGCGACCTTTTTTTTTTTTTTTTTTTTTTTTCTTTTCTCTTGAATCAATCCGCACATCCAACCCCCCTCATACAAGGTAACAAACATTAAAGGAGATGCATATACAGCATGTGGTAAAACATTTCATGGAACAATCATATTATTTGAAACAAATAAGTCTTTGTAATAAAAAAAACAAAAAAAAACTTGTTAAAATAGAAATGTGACAATAATCCACATGTTCTCCTCATACTAACAAATACTGTTTTTGCGTGAATGTTTGATGTGATGGGGGTGGGAGGGTGCACACAATTTCACAGGGTTTAGGCATAAAAGGAAAAAAAAAAAAAATCATTACAAGTTTGGATTGGGTTCTGAAACTCACGTTAAAAGCATGGGACTACTTTCAGTGGTAAGAGAGGGCCCTCAACACGTAACAGAGTTTGAGGAATTTCCCTCAGAGCCTTCACTCCATCAAGGCTCTTACAGGGTCTTTAAAAAGACCTCAGCTCAGGAAGTTCTTATGACAGCTTTTTGTTTTAAAGTTTTTTACACTATGTTCTTAATGTTTTTCTTGTTTTTAATGTTCTTTCAGTTTCTGAGTAGCACAAAAGAGGGCCACCACACAGTTATACTAAACAAAACAACACAATGGAGAAACAGGGTGTAACCAAAATAATTTCATATAATGTAAAAGGAATCCTGAATCCAGTTAAAAGATCCAAGATTCTAGGCAAAATGAAAAAAGACAAAGCAGGAATAATACTTTTACAAGAAACCCACCTAACAGACGTGGAACACAATAAACTCAGTAGACAAGGGTTTAAAATGATCTCTTCATCTTCATATAAATCAGGGAGGAGGAGGGGAGTAGCGACATTGATATCAACCAAAATTACATTTGAAAAAAAATCAGAACACAAAGATAAAGAAGGGAGATACAGTTTGGTAACTGGGCGGCTAGAGGGAGAAGATATCACCCTGCTGAATGTGTATGCTCCCCCAGGGGCTAACTGGAAATTTTATAAAAATGTATTCGACCTAATGATAACTAAAGCTCAAGGTTTAGTGATATGTGGTGGGGACTTCAATCTTAGACTGAATCCATACTGGGATGCTTCTGGTAATTCCCCACATCAAAATAACACCCAAAACAGGAAGACTCGGATGCTACTAAAAGAATTGGGAATCTGTGACGTGTGGAGGGAACTCAACCCCAGTGTAAAAGACTATACATTTTACTCAACTCCACATTCATCTTACTCAAGGATTGACTATTTTTTTATGTTTAATAGAGACATTGGAAGAGTAAAAACATGTAAAATAGGACTGATGGATCTCTCCGACCACAGTCCGATCTACATGGACTTAAATATCCAAAAATACACAAATAATACATTTTCTTGGAGGTTAAATTCAAATGTCCTGAAAGGACCATTGAAAGATGAATTGGAATCAGATATTCTCAGATATTTGGAAGATAACGATAATGGAGAAGTATCCCCTTTAATACTGTGGGATGCATGTAAAGCTGTAATAAGAGGAAAGATTATTGCAAAACTGGCAACCCAAAAGAAACTAAGACAAGAAAAACTATCCACATTAGAGTCAGAACTTAGGAACCTAGAAAAAGAACACAAAGGCAACACTCATTCTACTGACTCGCTCAAGATTAAGGAAATTAAAAACCAAATAAATGAGATCTACACAATAGAAATCCAGAAGAAACTTACATTTCTGAAACAAAAATACTATGAAGCAGGCAGTAAATCGGCAAAATTGCTAGCCTATAAATTGAGGAAACATCAAACAGAAAGAGCAATCTACAAAATCAGAGACCCAGTATCAAAGGAAATAAAATTCAGAATTCAGGATATTCTTAAAAACTTCGAGAATTACTATAAGAACTTATACTCCCACAAAAAACATAAAAACGCATCCGAGGCATTCCTAAACACATTAAACCTTCCCCAACTTACGGAGTCACAAAATAAAACACTACTGTCAGAAATACATCCTAATTTTTTTTTTTTCTTGCCTTCTGATTGTTGCTCTGAGTGTTGCTATCCCTGTGCTGTTGCAATCCTGGAATTTCCCCGTTGTGGGACTAATAAAGGCTTATCTTATCTTATCTTATCTTATCTTATACAGCAGAGTGGTACAAAACCTTTAAACAGCAACTATCTCCTCTCCTCCTGAAAACATTTAATTATGTCCTCCACACAGGGGAAATCCCCCCCTCCTGGAGAGAAGGGGTCATTGCAGTTATACCTAAACCTGAAAAGGATAAACTAGAGTGCTCCAACTACAGACCAATCAGTGTACTAAATCAGGACTATAAGCTTTTTACCATTATCCTTGCCAAAAGGTTAGAAAATATACTGACAGACCTAATTCATTTAGACCAAACAGGTTTTATAAGACAAAGACAGACACAAGACAACATTCGACGCACTTTACACATAATTCATCATATAAAAAAATATAACTTAAATGCAGTCATATTGGGATTAGATGCTGAAAAAGCATTCGATTCGGTTGACTGGTCTTTTCTATATAGAATCTTATCCAGTTTCAATTTTCATAACAACTTCATTAGAACTATACAGGCATTATATAAAAATCCAACAGCTAAAATAAGGATTAACGGTAATTTATCATCATCTTTTGAACTGGAAAGAGGATGTCGTCAGGGCTGCCCCCTGTCTCCACTGCTCTTTGCAATCTTCATAGAACCTCTGAGCCAATGGATAAGACAAAACCAAAAAATTCAAGGTATTACACTTGGTCAGAAGGAACATAAAATAGCACTCTTTGCTGATGACATTTTAATATACCTAGGGCAGCCGGACACTTCTTTACCAGAACTAACCTCAGTTTTTTCAGAGTATGGAGATTTATCGGGGTACAAATTAAATATGCATAAAACCCAAGTTTTAACATTCAACTATGACCCAAATCATTATTCACTAAGCAAACTCAAAACTAACTGGGAGTCGGAATCTATGAAATATCTGGGGGTCAATATCCCGAAACAACTCAACAAAATTATATCACTAAACTATGATCCACTGGTGACAAAAATAAAATCTGACCTAGCAAGATGGAATATGATACCATTCTTGGGTACTGCACAAAGAATTGAAGCAGTCAAAATGAATATACTTCCACGTCTTCTATACCTTTTCCAAACAATACCGGTAGAACCTCCCAAAAAAACATGGCAGGAGCTGGACAGAAGGATCTCAAGATTCATATGGCAGGGCAAGAGACCTAGAATCAGATATAGAACCCTACAGCTAAACAAAGACAAAGGTGGGCTCGCGCTGCCAAATATCAGGGACTACTTTAAAGCCGCACAAATTAAAACTTTAGTAGAGATATGTAACCCAGTCTACACTGCACAATGGAAGGAGATCGAATGCCAAATAACAAGTGACATCCCCCTACAGGCGATAATAGGGAACAATGTCTTACCTAAGCTTTTGAATAACACTAACCCGTGGATAGAGACCCCGCTAAAAATTTGGTTTAAGATAGTCAGAGAGAATCAAACTAAAGAGCCCTATCGACTTCTGCAATGGATCGCCTATGATCAGGACTTTACTCCTAATAAAACAGACACCAGATTTAAAAAGTGGAAGGAGAAAGGGCTGATAAAATATTACAATTTTTTTAAAGGGCAAATCTTAAGAAGTTTTGAAGATTTGAAAAAACAAGGCCTAATAAATCAAGACCTTTACAGGTTCTTCCAGCTTAGACACCACATAAACAATATACTTAAAAAGGAGGTTTTGGAAAGGGCCCAGTCAGGTGTTCTGAAGGTCTTCTTAATGGCATATAAAGGGATCCCAGGAATCAGATACATTTCTAAAATATACCAAGGTCTTCAAGACTTAAAAGGAGACAACACATCTTATATAAAAGAGAGATGGGAAAAAGAGGGGAATTTCACTTTACAACTGGAAATATGGGAAAAGCTAAATAAACAGCAATGGAAAAGTACCTCATCCCTGCAGTGGAGAGAATTTAGATGGAAAAACTTGGCAAGATTTTTCAGAACACCTGCACAAAACAAATTTACCCATAAGGGATTGAACTGTTGGCGCTTGTGTGGTGAAAAGACTGCAAATCATTTTCATGTGTTTTGGTCATGCCCAGTTATCCACCAATATTGGACCAAGGTACAGACAATATTGGGGAAAATATTCAAAATTACAGTTCCCTTTTCTTTTGTAACTTTGTATGTATTTGGGTTGACTACCGGACTCACTGGAAAGACGAGGAGAAAAATACTTATTCAATGTTTTAATATTGGCAAGCAAAAAAGCTCTAACTAAAAAATGGATGTTGAAGGACTGTCCTACACCTGAAGATTGGACTAACGTGATCCAAGACATTTACTCGATGGAAAAGTTGACATTCGCACTGAGACAGGACATGGATGTGTTCATGAACTTTTGGCAACCCTGGACCGCATATGTGTCTTCCATTAGATCTAATCTTTGACAAATACCATTTCAATAATGGTTCCGCTCTTTGTTCCAACGCTACTCAGATGCTCTTTTATCTTTATTTACTTACTTTTTCTTTTTGTTTGTTTTTTACTGGTTTGTTTTTGTTTTTTTTGTTATTTGTTTCTTGTTTTTTTTTCTCTTTAATTTCACTTTTTCTTTCACTTTAAAAAAAAAAAAAAAAGGGGTGTTGTAAGAATTAATCTTCCAATGTTGTCAGATATCAGAAAATAAGGGAACATGTGATGAAAATGTAAACACTGCATTGCTGTAACGACCTGTATACCCTTTACAAAAACTTAAATAAAAAAAAATAAAAAAAAATTAAATGTGGTTTATTAAATATTAGGTCTCTAACTCCCAAGTCTCTGTTAGTCCATGATCTGTTAATTGATCATCAGATTGATTTAATTTCCCTTACAGAGACTTGGTTAGGACAAGAGGATTATGTTGGTTTAAATGAATCAACTCCCTCTGGTTATTTAAACTGTCAAAATCCCAGAAGTTCTGGTCGTGGAGGAGGAGTAGCATCAATTTACCATTCCAAATTACTAGTTAATGTAAAGCAAAAAACATGTTATAATTCCTTTGAGGGCCTGGTCCTCAGTGTTGGGCACTTTAGCAATTCCAGGTTAAACCCAATTTTATTTGCCATAGTTTATCGTCCCCCATCAACCTATTCAGAATTTTTATCCGAATTTCCTGATTTCTTAGCTGATTTAGTGCTGAAATCTGATAGAATAATTATAGTAGGGGACTTTAATATACATGTGGATGTAGATAGTGACTGCCTTAATGTGGCTTTTAATTCAATATTAGACTCGATTGGGTTTTCTCAGAAAGTAGGAAATTCTACTCATTACCTCCACCATACATTGGACCTTGTTCTGACATATGGCATAGAAATAGAAAATCTTGTAGTGTCTCCTCATAACCCTGTACTGTCAGACCATTGTCTGTTAACCTTTGATTTTACTATTTCTGACTATTTGGCTCCTAAAGAAAAATATTATCACAGTAGATGCCTCTCAGATGATGCTGTTTCCAAATTTATGCAGATTGTTTCCTCTATGCCATGTGTCAACACAACGGAAATAAGCTATAGACAGCTTGCTCCTTCTGTAATTGATAACATGGTGGATAGTGTTTCAGCTTCTCTGCATCAGGCTCTAGACTTGGTGGCCCCCTTAAAAAAGAAAAAGTCTAATCAGAGATTTTTAACTCCTTGGTTCAACACAGAAACTCGTAGCTTAAAATAGAAGACTCGTCAATTAGAAAGAAAATGGCGCTCTACTAATTTAGATGAAATCTATTTAGCTTGGAGAAATCATCTTTTAATTTATAAAAAATCTCTTAGAAAAGCTAGAACGAGTTATTACTCTGCATTAATAGAAGAGAACAAGAATAATCCCAGGTTTCTTTTCAGTACTGTAGCCAGGTTGACAAAGAGTCAGGACTCTGTCAATCCTAGCATCCCCTTAGAGCTTACTAGTCAGGACTTTATGAACTTTTTCAATAATAAAATTTCATCCATCAGAGATAAAATCAATCAGATTCTTCCCACAGTTAACTTAAATACTGTAACTACTACAACTCCTTCTATTGATGTCTGTCTTGATGAGTTTACTCCAATCGACCTTTGTGAGTTAGACAAAATAGTTTCCTCATCCAAACCTTCAACTTGTCTTTTAGACCCTATTCCTACCAGGTTATTTAAAGAAGTCTTCCCACTTATTGGTAGCTTTATTCTTCATATAATCAATTCTTCATTAACTTTAGGCCATGTACCGCAGGCTTTTAAAACGGCTGTAATTAAACCCTTACTCAAAAAGCCAACGCTAGATCCAGGAGCTTTAGCTAACTATAGACCAATCTCTAATCTCCCTTTCATTTCAAAAATCTTAGAAAGAGTTGTTGCTACGCAATTATTTGACCACCTGCAGGGAAATGGTTTATTTGAGGAGTTTCAATCTGGGTTTAGAATCCATCATAGCACTGAAACAGCCTTAGCGAAGGTCACTAACGACCTCCTCATTGCATCTGATAATGGACTAGTTTCTGTACTTGTCCTTTTAGATCTTAGTGCAGCTTTTGATACTATTGATCATAATATTCTACTTGATAGATTAGAACACTATGTTGGACTTAATGGAACTTCGTTGCAGTGGTTTAGATCTTATTTATCTGATAGGTTCCAGTTTGTTCATGTAAATGATGAGTTTTCTCTCAGCTCAAAGCTTAGTCATGGAGTTCCACAGGGATCTGTGCTTGGCCCTACTCTTTTTAGTTTATATATGCTTCCGTTAGGCAACATTATTAGAAAGCACTGTATACATTTTCACTGTTATGCAGATGACACACAATTATACCTGTCAATGAAGCCAGATGATACTAATCAATTAGCCAAGTTAGAAGCCTGTCTTAAGGAAATCAAAGTTTGGATGACTTGTAATTTCCTGCTATTAAATTCAGATAAGACTGAAGTCATTCTTGTTGGTCCAAAAAACCTTAGAAATTCCTTTCCAAATCAAACTTTCAGTTTGGATGCAGTTACTCTTTCTCTTAATAGCTCTGTGAGGAACCTTGGAGTTATTTTTGATCAGGATTTGTCCTTCAATTCACATATTAAATTTGTTTCTAAGACTGCCTTCTATCATTTGCGTAATATTGCCAAGATTAGGAGCATCTTGTCTCAGAGTGATGCTGAGAAGCTGATCCACGCTTTTGTTAGCTCGAGATTAGATTATTGTAATTCTTTATTATCAGGCTGTCCTAAAACATCTTTAAAAAGTCTTCAGCTGATCCAAAATGCTGCAGCAAGAGTTTTAACAGGTACTAGAAAGAGAGATCATATCTCTCCGGTTCTGGCCTCCCTTCATTGGCTTCCCATAGAGTTTAGAATTAAGTTTAAAATCCTTCTTCTTACTTACAAAGCTCTAAACAATCAGGCTCCTTTTTATTTAAAAGATCTGATACTACCGTATCATCCTAACAGAGCACTACGCTCCCAAAATGCAGGTTTACTTGTAATACCTAGAATCTCCAAAAGTACAATGGGAGGCAGAGCCTTCAGTTATCAAGCTCCTCTCCTGTGGAATCAGCTGCCAATCTGGATACGGGAGTCAGACTCGATCTCTGTTTTTAAGAATAGGGCTAAAACCTACCTTTTTGATATAGCCTACAATTAGGGAGGGATCATGTGTTTCTGAACCCTCCCTTAGTTATGCTGCTAATAGGTTTAGTCAGCCGGGGGACCTCCAGTAATGCACTGGGCCTCACTCCTTTCCTCACTCTCTATGAAATATTTTTTTTTTGCTGGTCATTAACATTTGTTTGTTCTCTCCCATAGATTGAGTCCCCATCGTGCTGTTTGCTCTCTCCATGTCTGTTCTTTTCTTCTTCTCTGTCCCCTCACCCCCCAGCCAGTCGCAGCAGATGACTGCCCCTCCCTGAGCCTGGTTCTGCTGGAGGTTTCTTCCTGTTAAAAGGGAGTTTTTCCTCTCCACCGTCGCCAAGTGCTTGCTCACAGGGGATCGCCTGATTGCTGGGGTCTTTCTGCAACTGTGGGGGTCCTCCCTACAGTTGATAGTGCTATGAGATGACTGTTGTTGTGAAATGGCGCTATATAAATAAAGTTGAATTGAATTGAATTGAATTTCTATGCCATATGTCAGAACAAGGTCTAATGTGTGGTGGAGATAATGGGTAGAATTTTCTACTTTCTGGGAAAACCCCATTGAGTCTAACATTGAATTAAATGCCTTATTAAGAGAGTCACTATCTACATCAACATGTATATTAAAATCCCCTACTATAATTATTCTATCTGATTTCAGCACTAAATCAGCTGAGAATTCGGCAAATTCAGATAAAAACTCTGAGTAGGCTGAGGGAGGATGGTAAACTATGGCAAAGAAAAATTGGGTTTAAGCTAAGATTGCCAACATGCCCAATACTGAGGACCAGGCCTTCAAAGGAATTAAAACATATTTTTTGCTTTACATTAACTAGTAATTTAGAATGGTAAATGGTACAGCCAGTATGCATTCTCTACCATCTATCACTTCACAAAACAGTGGAAGAAAAGAGGCATGATTACAAAGACCTCATTTTAAAAGTGTTTGACTGTGTAAAACTTCCATCTAAATTAGTCATATGCAAACGGGCCGCACACATTAATGGCACGGATCGAATCTCTAAGGAAAGACACTTGCAGACAATACTGCAAAAGCAGCCACAAGGTCATATAGGAAACCACACTACAGCATCACTTCTTTGAACACTGACAAAAAAACTTATCACATGACACGCAAACTGTTTCAGCAGGCCTCCACTCTGCTACATGGGGTTTCCCATGTATCAAAGGGGGGTATGATTAGTAAAATAATTAATAATGTATGATTAGTAAATATAATTCGCTACTCAATCTAAAATTTGCTACTCAATTTTGTAAGAAGAAAACAATGCTTAAGGGAACTTAAGGCCTGAAAAAGGCACCTTCCCTGCATCAACTTATCCTTTTCAAAACCTTTGCATGGATTCCATTGAACTAAATAAACGTGAAGGGAAGAAATATTGTTTGGTGATTATTAATACATTTATTAAATGGACAGAAGCCTTCCCTTGCACTCATCCAAATGCTGCTACGGTAGCAAAGAAACTCTTAACTTAAATAATACCAAGATTTGGAATAACTGAGAAGATTTTCTCAGATAATGGAACACATTTTGTAAATTAGATTATATCACACTTAGGTACATCACTCAACATTAACTTGGAAAACCACTCAGCTTACCATCCACAATCTGCAGGATTAGTGTAACGCACAAATAGGACTGTTAAAGAAGGCTTAGGAAAATAGTGACAGAAATAGGAAGAATAATGGATGGTAAGCCTTATATACTCCCAACATTAAGGCCATTTAATTCAGGTGATGAGGAAGGGTGTTTAACTGATTACATGCAAAGAATGTTGACTGACAGAGATATTGTTCATGCTGCTCTTCCCAGGAGGGACCACAGGGAAGCACCCATCTTGGCCAAGCCGGGGGATCTGGTCCCTATCAAAGTCATCAAAAAGAAAAAAAACTGGGCCTATGTTACCTGGCAAGGTCATCCTGGTGACACCAACAGCTGTGAAAGTCAAAGGGTGTGACTCCTGGGTGCTTTTGACACATTAAAAACTAATCCCCATTCCCTCAGAAAGACTGTTTCTATTTTAATCCCCATTGCAAACTCTGAAAAGAAAAAAAAGGGGGGGGGGATCCTCAACAAGTGACTGTTTAACTGTTTTTTTCCCTGTTGTTTATCATGGAGAAACAAAATGCCGGAGAGAGAAGGTTGGAAACTGAAAGATGTGAATGGTACACCTGTTTTTTTCATCATCATCATCATCATCATCATCATCATCATCATCATCATCATCATCATCATCATCATCCTTGTGGTAACACTTTTATTTTGGTTATTTTTACGGACATCATTACCCATCTGTTGTAGGGCTAGATACATTACACACACAGCATGACTGGCTAGTAGGTCCAGGTAATCAGGACCACGTTTATGCTGGTAACTTGTGGTGGAAGTATGCTAATTACACAGCCAAATCAGCTAATCCTTCAAATTGCTATGTGTGTTCTTTGCTCCCATTCTCAGCTGGTCAAATAGCTGCCACTGCTAAACTAATGGAACTATCAGCTGTTTGTTTCTTGCAAGAGGCTATGTATAAAAAAATAGTACAGCAAGCATAACTTTGAATCACACCTGTTGCTTATGACTCCACTGACCGGAGACTCGATGACACCCCTTACTCAGTGAAGGCAAGGTTAATCTCACTGGGGAATTTTTCCTTTTGTCTAAAAGGGTGTGGAAACATCTCTCTGGTGCATAGTGCGTCTCGCCCCTGTACTGCTACCTGCTGAACCAATGAAGTGGACAAAAGTTGTCCTGAAGATCTTTTTTGTCAGTCTAGAAGTCTGGAAGGAAATGTCACCCTGCAGGAGCTCTGTAGCGCTGCCATTTGTGATTCTTACAAGCATGGCACGCATATGGTGACAGAGGGATGGTGGCTGTGTGGCCATCGTGCCTACTCACACCTGCCTATGAATTGGGGAGGCATGTGTGCCCCCGTAGCTGTGACTGACCATACCATCATATTGTCAGCAGGACAGGTGGGCAGGGTGAAGAGCGATGTCTCCTTTGCACCACATGATGCCATCTGGGGTACAGATGTGCAGAAGGAATTTAAGTTAGAAACAACAGGGTAGAAGGTACTTAATGCACTGTTTTCCTGGGTGGGAGTGGCTAAGAACACCATATGGATTGAAACTACTAGTTGTAGACTACACTCGTTTGTGAATTTTTCCTTTATCTGCTTTTTCTGGTATACATGAGGAATTAACGGCTCTTAGACTTATGTTGGCTCAAAATAGAATGGTTCTTGGTCAAATAACTGCCGCCCAAGGGTGTGTGTGTGTAATTGTAGGAGATTATTGTTGTACTTTTATCCCTGAAAATGATGCAGATGGTCACGTGATTGCCTTGGCCATACGCAACCTTACTGCCTTACAGGCTGCCGCGGCCAAGGACAATGTTACTGATGAACCAACCTGGTTTGTTAAAGTAAGTTTGTTACTTTCTTCATGGAGAAGTCTCATCATGAACCTGTTAATGATTTTTGTCATCATCTGAGCGCCGATCTTGTCCGCGCTCGGGTCATACGTCATCTCCTGCAGGCTTGACAGCAGTGAGTACCTTCTGGCTCCCCGGGCTCTTATTGTGACAGCGCTCGGGGGAGCTTCCTGCTGTCAAAGCCTGCCAGCTGGGCTGCATTCAGGGGTCATTAGCGGCCGGCATTTAAAGCAGTCGCTGAATGCAGCCCGATGCAGCAGTCTCTGTCAAACAACCCCTTTCATTCCTCGTCGTTAACGAGCATCCCTCGTCCACGGACAGTTTCATAAGTGAGCTTGTTCAGCCTTACTGTCTCTGTTCCCGTATAGTGTGTTTTAGCCCATCATGGCTCTTTACTTTGTCACTGTGTGATAACCTTCTGTTCCTTTATCCTCAATAAAACATCATTGCAAACTCACCGGTGACTTGTGGTGTCTTATGGTGGCTCGCGAGGGCCACCGCTACAATTTTGGTGGTATTATTTTTGGCCTTTTCCTGTGTCATTCCCTGTATACGTAGTATGATAATGAGACTTTTCATGTTAACTTAGTGATGTACCATGGTGCAGTTGCCGGGGATGGTGGGGATGATGAACAAACAGTGTGAGCTCAAGGTATCCCTCCATGACCCAAGTACAGAGTAAAAGTATGACTGACATACAGAAAACCAAAAGGAGTTGCATGATCACAATGTGAAGTTGAAATGTACTGCCTGTAAATACATTTATGAAGTTTGAAGCATTACCTTTATTACTTTTATTTTTATTTCATTTTTATTTTTGTTTTTATATTACTATTTCTATTTTTACATTACATCATTACACTTTATCATTATGATTACTGTTTTGTCTTATATTGTTATGTTTTATCTTTTATGTTGGTTTTTATATAAGTTGCAATGACACATAACTATAACACACATATACCCTTATTATGTCCTTTTATTATCATTTTATCATCATTTTGCTTTCAGTGTTTTTACCATTAATTATTTTCTTTGTTGATCAATGAGTTTATTGTTTCATTTCTCCTCCTTAAGAACTAAAATGTTTAGGCAGTGCCTGGGGCAGCAGGGCCGATGGCGGACTTTCCCCATCGATAACTAGTTAGTATCTGTTGCACACAAATGCATTGGAGCTTAGCATAGCTGCCAGATGGGGTTTTAAATGCCATAAACTGTTCTTCTCTGATGCCTTGCATGGCATCAAAGGGGGAAAAATGACCTTAGTGCAGCTATTTTTTTTTTTTTTAGTAGCCTTCCCCAGATCTGTGCTTTGCAACAATGGTGTCTCTGAGCTCTGTGGGCAGTTCCTTTGACCTCATGGCTTTGCTTTTGCCCTGATATGCATTTTCAGCTGTGAAACCTTCTATAGAGAGAGATGCGTGTCTTTCCAAATTATGTCATATCAATGGACTCCAAGCAATGTGTAGAAACATCTCAGCTATGGTCAAGAAATAGGAGGCACCTGAGCAAAATTTCAAGTGTTTTTAAGCATATGTGATATTCCAGTTTTTTTCTTATTAATAACTGATAGAAAAATTTCATATTTGTCTTGTATTTGTATTTGCTTTGTCTCAGAGTCTGTGTAAAAGTGTCAAGGTTGCATCTGCACTAGTTTTCACCTTGTTTTTAGTCCAGCCTGTGTGGCTCCCGTGTGACTGGTACAGAGTGAGCATCATGGTTCCTGAGAAAAGATAATCTGTACACGAAGTTTTGACCAGATGTACTGGACCAATCATAATGGACAGTTTGCCCCTCCACCTTTCAGATAACGAAGGGCTTAAAGAACTGAGTGATGTGTGTTTGAGTCAGAATGGTGCGCAAATAGGCTCTGAGACTATCTTTGTACAACGTACAACGTACAGTTCGTAACATGTTTTATTAACAGTCAGAATGAGACACACAATGAACAAAACAGTCACTGTCACAGCAACAACATTACCGGCTCCAGCTACTGTATGTGACTAGGTTAATGCGGAGCGAGCTCCAAACGGGATTGAAGCGGAGAGGCATTAACGGAGAAAGACTTACAGTTATGTCGGAGTGGGAAGGCTCTGAGGAACAACATACACAGTCCAGGGGGGAAAGCCAACAGTAGCGAGCCAGGGAGTCCAGAGTTGATGTCCAAATCTTGACTAAGCTGCTGCCCCCACAGATCGTCTGAAAACTCTATAAATGGGCATGAGTGGACGCAGCTGTGAGGGGCAGGAGCGTAACTGATTGAACTGATGTGTGCGTGTGTGTGTGTGTGTGTGTGTGTGTGTGTGTGTGTGTGTGTGTGTGTGTGTGTGTGTGTGTGTGTGTGGTGAGCTGAAAGCCGGTGAATGCCTGGTAAAGGGGAACATGGTTGTGGGACTCGCCGAAAGTGAAGCTCAACCCACCAGCTGGAGAAAACAAAAGACAATTAAACCCACAGCCGACAATCATGCTCAGGGTGACGACCCATGAACATGACAGTGCCACCCCCAAGGGGTGGATACCAGACACCCACCATATCATCAGGGAGAACACAATCTAGCCCCCCCCCCCCCAATCAAAAGGCCAAAACAACAACTCAGGGCGGGAGGAGGGGGAAAACAGGCTAGGAGGGATAGGTCGAATAAACACCACAATAACACACAATACACAGCCCAGCCCCAAGCCTAACTGACCCACCCCTCCCAAGAGTCTCTCGGTTCGGGGGGCTGGCCAGAGTCCAAGGCCCGGCAGGCGGCCATGAGTTCAGGCGGCCGACACCAGTCCCAGGGCCAGCAGATGGCCTGCTGGACGACGTTAGGCAGCCTGCCCACACGATTAGGCCACCAGGGCCGGAGGGACAGATGAAGCGGTGGCCTACCTACTGGAAGACTGGAGGGTAGGTGGCTGGATTGGGGAAAGGAAGTCCCTGCGGTCACTGGTGGTGAAAGGAAGAGGATCCTGACGGTGCCTGGCAGTGGGAGGAGGAACACCCACAGGACCCTCAAAAGGAAAAGAAAGGCCCCGGTGTCCCCAAACTGTCCCATGGCACCCCTGGTGGTCCCGGCATGGGACTGGAGATTGGCCGCACCCCCGATGGTCACCGGCGGAAGTCCAGCTGCGTCCACAGTGGCCCCTGACCGGGCCGGCTTCGCTGCTCCCCCGAAGGACTCCAGCGGGAGTCTGGCTGCTTCCACGGTGGCCCCTGACCGGGCCGGCTCTGCTGCACCCACGATGGACTCCAGCGGGAGCCTAGCTACACCCACGATGGCCCCTGACCGGGCCGGCTCCGCTGCACCCACAGTGGACTCCAGCAGGAGTCTAGCTGCGCCCGAGGTGACCTCTGGCTGAAGCTCAGCTGCATCTGCGATGGCCCCCAGCTGGGCCGGCTCCACTGCAACTGTGATGGGACCCAGCTGGGCCAGAAGGCAATCAATAACCGGCCTCCCCGGGGAACTGGGCGGATGAGGAGAAGAATCCACCGGGACCACAGCGGGGCTGGCAACAGCGATGATGATCTCCTGGGGCAAGCCTGGATTTCCCATCTCATCTGGTGACGTGGATCCCTCTCCAACAACCCTAGGAAAGGACTCAGACACAGAGGAGGAGGGGTCAGGGTCGCCGGCAGCGGCAGAGCCCGGCGAGGCAGGCTCAGGTGTAGCGTGTTGCTGTGACTGGCCCTCCTCCCCTGGAGCTAGGCAAAAATGCTCTATGAGGGAAAGGAGAAAGACAAAAGAGAGCACTTGCCTTAGCTTGAGCTCCACCGCCATCCAGGACTGCGGCGAGCCGGGCGATGACCTCCCAGGTTTGGCCTCCAGGGGGTGCAGATTAGGGGCTGACTCCGCTGCGGCGGCCTCCACAGCAGGCGTGGTGGTCGCAGTCTTAACCTCCTCCAGAGAAGGTTCCCACATGGGTGGCTCTCCCCGCGTGGACTCCGGAGGTGGCATCTCACGGTGCACTGGTTTCTGAAAGACTGAAGCCAGGGGATGCTCCATCATCGGCACAGGCTTCAGATCGGTCGCAGTGCCCTCTCTCTGTCCATGGAAGCTCTGCAGAGCTGCGGGCTATCCCTCCGTCCGGTGACTGAGCTCCTGGGCCGATGGGTGCTCAGCGGCAATAGGAAAAGAGATAGAGAGGGTTGGTGAGATTGTTTCTGCTGCAGCGGGCAATGAGGACCCAGTGGACTGCGGACACTGGGCTTCGCACCCGGGACACTGGCAAGAAAATTTATCAACCAGATGAGTGGAATGAGAAATTACTTGCCTGTTCCTCCCAGGTGGGATGGTCTTCGCTGCAGCTAGCCCGGGCTCCTTCATCCATGTGTCTATGATGACCTCAGTCCCCTCAGGCAGAGACAGGGGAGACACTGAGGGAATAGAGTCTTCAATTCCAGCGGCTCGAGGAGGAGACGCAGGCAATCGCTCAGCCTGTATCTCTCTCCCGGGTGACAGACAAAGTTTATCATTTTCAAGGGAAAAAGGATGAAAAAACACTTGTCTGGCAACCCAGGTGTGAGAGTCTTCCGCGGACTTGTGTGGAGGAGTGGCCACATGGTCGAGCTGAGAGTGACAAGCCTCCAACTTCCGGGAAAGTTTCTTCTCCCCGCGGGGTGATTCCCGTGTTGGAGCGGCTTCCTCCTGTCCCTCACTCTCCAATGTGTAGGAGTAAATGGAGGCCAAGATGGAGGTGACCTCCGCGCAGTTCCACAAATATGGGCATTGCTCCATTAACCGTGCGGCGCTGTCCCGGCTCACACGGACCAACTCTGGGGTGCCAGAGGTCTCGATCAGGGACAGGAGATCCTCCAAGAGACACGCTCCTTGCATCTTCGCGTCATCCAGCCAGGGCATGGTTCTCCAGGTGAGTAGAAAAAAATGCACGAAAAATGAAAAAAAAAAACACGCTACACACTGCTTGGGCTTCTTTGGCGGCAGCTTACTGTCATGTTCGGCTGCATAACTCCGCAGCAAACATAGAAATTGGCAGCGAGCCCAACGTGCAGTTTGCAACGTGTTTTATTAACAGTCAGAATGAGACACACAACGAACAAAACAGTCACTGTCACAGCAACAAGATTACCGGCTCCAGCTACTGTACGTGGCCAGGCTAATACGGAGC
Organism: Pholidichthys leucotaenia; assembly: GCA_020510985.1. Classification (NCBI taxonomy): domain Eukaryota; kingdom Metazoa; phylum Chordata; class Actinopteri; order Cichliformes; family Pholidichthyidae; genus Pholidichthys; species Pholidichthys leucotaenia. The sequence continues at coordinate 40,725,421 of CM035844.1, read as the reverse complement.
GAGCTCCTAACAGGATTGAAGCGGAGAGGCAGCTTCAGGAAGAAGATGGAGGACAAGCTGCAACAGAGCGATATCGGTGGGGTCTGGAGAAACCTTAAAACCATCTCTGGGCTCCAGAATACCTCCTCCCAAGCCATGGGGGGCAGGGAGTGGGTGAGCAATCTGAACCTGTTTTTTAATAGGTTTGACCAACCGCCCTCCCCCCCGACTGCACAACAACCACTGCTGCCTCTGAAGTCATCAAGACCTGCTGTCCACACCCCACTCCGCCAACACCCCCCCCCACTCCCAACACACAGCCCCCCAACATGACCCTCACTAAGACCCAGGTGAGGACGGAGCTGAGAAAGATCAAGGTGAGGAAGGCATCGGGACCGGATGGCATCAGCGCAAAGCTCCTCAAGTCCTGTGCAGATCAGCTATGTGGGATTGTGGAGCTCATCTTCAACCTGAGCCTGAAGCTGGGAAGGGTACCACAGTTGTGGAAAACATCTTGTGTGGTACCTGTACCAAAGACCTCCCGCCCCAAAGACCTGAACAGCTACAGACCAGTGGCCCTGACGTCCCACATGACGAAGACCCTGGAGAGACTGCTCCTTGCTCACCTCCGCCCCCTTGTGGGACCAGCGATGGATCCACTCCAGTTCGCCTACCAGCATGGCATTGGGGTGAAGGATGCAGTGATCTTCCTCCTTCACCGTTCTCTCTCCCACCTGGAGAAGCCCGGGAATGTGGTGAGGATCATGTTCTTTGACTTCTCCAGTGCTTTCAACATCATCCAACTGATAATCCTGAAGGACAAGCTGCTATGTGCAGGGGTGGACCAGCACCTGTCATCATGGATCCTGGACTACCTCACTAACCGGCCACAGTTTGTGAGAACCCGGGACTGTGTGTCCGACACGATCATCAGTAGCACGGGGGCCCCCCAGGGAACAGTTTTGGCTCCCTTCCTGTTTACCCGTTATACTGGGGACTTCTCACACAACACAACACATTGCCATCTACAGAAGTTCTCTGATGACTCTGCAATCATCGGCTTCATCTCCAACGGAGATGAAGCTGAGTACAGAGGACTTATCCAGGACTTCGTGGACTGGTGCCATAGGAACTGCCTCCAGATCAACGCGAGGAAAACTAAGGAGCTGGTGGTGGACTGCCGCAGGCAAGGACAACCCCTCACAGCACCAGTAAACATACAAGGAACAGACATCGAGATGGTGACATCCTACAAGTACCTGGGTGTTCATCTGAACAATAAACTAGACTGGTCACACAATACCGACACACTCTACAAGAAGGGACAGCGCAGGCTGTTCCTACCGAGGAGACTCAGGTCTTTTGGTGTACAAGGGGCGCTGCTAAAGACATTCTACGACACGGTGGTGGCATCAGCCATCACTTTTGGAGTGGTCTGCTGGGGCAGTGGCATTACAACAGCCGATAGGAAGAGACTGAACAAACTGATCAAGAAAGCTAGCTCTGTCCTGGGGCAGCGCCCTAACCCAGTGGAGGAGATAGGAGAGAGAAGGATGGTGGCTAATCTGTCATCGCTGCTGGAGTCCGAGTTCCACCCTATGCAGGACATACTGAACGCACTGAGGAGCTCATTTAGCAGCAGACTACATCATCCTAGGTGCGCAACCGAGAGGTTTCGCAGGTCCTTCCTACCTACGGCAGTCAGACTGTATAACCTAAGCAGGGCTGCTCGCAGAGATAGCAAAAAAATGTGACGACCTAATAGTACTGAATGCAAAAGATGCAATAGACTTACACAATGGTCCCCTCCAGTATATACAACTAGGACAGTATCGGTCGCTACGGAGGGTGACAGTATGTATGGGTACATATTCATACTATGTCGGATAACTAAGTAGACGGTTATGCTGTTTATTCCATCTTGCTACAATGCTCCGCACTTTGTATATATATTTATATATTGATGTGTATGTATGTATATCCACTGCTCTTATTTATATCTTCCGTATCTTCTTAATTATTGCTCTGAGTGTTACTATCCCTGTGCTGTTGCAATCCTGGAATTTCCCCATTGTGGGACTAATAAAGGCTTATCTTATCTTATCTTATCATTAACGGGGAAAGACTTACAGTTATGTCGGAGCGGGAAGGCTCTGAGGAACAACATTCACAGTCCAGGGGGGAAAGCCAACAGCAGCGATCCAGGGAGTCCAGAGTTGACGTCCAAATATTGACTAAGCTAACGCCCCCACAGATTGTCTGAAAACTCTATAAATGCCCAACCCTAATGGGCATGAGTGGATGCAGCTGTGAGGGGCAGGAGCGTGACTGATTGAACTGATGTGTGCATGTGAGTGTGTGTGTGTGTGTGTGTGTGTGTTGCGCCGAAAGCCGGTGAATGCCTGGTAAAGGGGAACATGGCTGTGGGACTGGCCGAGAGTGAAGCTCAACCCGCAAGCTGGAGAAAACAAAAGACAATTCAGGGTGACGACCCTGAACATGACAGAATCAGAATCAGATCAGAATCAGAATCAGGTTTATTGCCATTGTTCATGTGATACACAAACTAGGAATTTGTCTCGGTGCCATGCTGCAACATTAAAAACATAATGAGAAAAAGGGATAAACTAAAAAACTAAAGGACTAGAAACGTGCAATAAGTGTAGAAAAATAAGTAATAATAAGTAATAATAATAATAATACTAGTAATAATGAGTAGTACTAGCCAAGGCAGTTTAAAAAATTAGCATGTAGCAGATAATGTGAAGTACCACATAGTGCAGTCAATAATGCAACAGAAAAACAGTGATGAATGACATGAGTCTGGTTGAGCTGCTGTACATAGTGCACGAGAGTCAAAAGTCACTTAGTGTTCAGCAGTCTGATGGCAGAGGGGAAAAAGCTGTTCATGTGCCGAGAGGTTTTAGTCCGAATGGACCGAAGCCTTCTACCTGAGGGGAGGGGGGCAAACAGCACGTGACCAGGATGTGAAGGATCGGCTATGATCCGGCCAGCACGCCTCCGGGTCCTGGAGATGTACAGGTCCTGGAGAGATGGGAGCTTGCAGCCTATCACCTTCTCAGCAGTGTGCACGACGCGCTGCAGCCTTAGTCTGTCCCTGGCAGTGGCTCCTGCGTACCACACAGTTATGGAGGAGGTGAGGATGGACTCGATGATGGCCGTGTAGAACTGCACTAACATCTTGGTGGGTAGCTTGAGCTTCCTCAGCTGCCGCAGAAAGAACATCCTCTGCTGGGCCTTTTTGATGAGGGAGCTGATGGTTGGCTCCCATCTGAGGTCTCGGGTGATGGTGGTGCCCAAGAAGCGGAAGGAATCTGCAAAGGTGATGGGAGAGCCTGTGATGGTGAGGGGGGGCAGGGGGGATGTGACTTTCCTGAAGTCCACAATCATCTCCGCTGTCTTCAGAGCATTCAGCTGCAGGTTGTTGTGGCTGCACCAGGACACCAGCTGGGCCACCTCTTCCCTGTAGGCGGACTCGTCACCGTTGGAGATGAGCCCGATGAGGGTGGTGTCGTCCGCAAACTTAATCAGCTTAACAGACTGGTGGGAGGAGGTGCAGGAGTTGGTATAAAGGGAGAAGAGTAGGGGGGAAAGTACACAGCCCTGGGGTGATCCAATGCTGATGCTAACAGAGTCTGAGACAGACTTCCCCAGCCGCACATGCTGTCTCCGGTCCGTCAGAAAGTCGGTGATCCACCTGCAGAGGGAGTCAGGCACGTTGAGCAGGGACAGCTTGTCCTGGAGCAGATCGGGGCGGATGGTGTTGAATGCGGAGCTGAAGTCCACAAACAGAATCCTGGCGTAGGTTCCCGGGGACTCCAGGTGCTGCAGGATGGAGTGGAGGGCCAGGTTGACTGCGTCGTCCACAGACCTGTTAGCACGGTAGGCAAACTGCAGCGGGTCTAGGAGGGGTGTGGTGATGGACTTGAGGTGAGACAGGACCAGGCGCTCAAAGGACTTCATGACTACAGAGGTGAGCGCTACAGGTCTGTAGTCGTTAAGTCCAGTAATCCGTGGCTTCTTGGGGACAGGGATGATGGTGGAGGATTTGAGGCAGGTCGGCACGTGACATTGCTTAAGAGAGGTGTTAAAAATGTCTGTGAAGACAGGAGCCAGCTCTTTCGCACAGTGTCTCAGGGTGGAGGGAGACACACCGTCCGGCCCGGGGGCCTTGCGCGGGTTCAGTCTGGAGAACTGTCTGTGCACGTCCTGCTCACTGATGACAAGGGGAGGGGGGGAGGAGGAGGAGGAGGAGGGGGGGACCGCTCTTGATGAATTAGGGGCTGAGGAGGCAGAGGAGCTGGGTGGAGTGGGTGAGTTGGACACAGCTGACGAGGTGTCAAAACGGGCATAGTGTTGGGACAGTCTTTGACAAAGGGCTTTGTCATCCTGACCTTTAGAAGCCTGAGGCCGATAGTTGGTGATTTGCCTCAGTCCTCTCCACACAGAAGCCGAGTCATTAGCAGTGAACTGCTGCTGGAGTCTCTCAGAATATACAGATTTAGCTCTCCTCAGCTCTCTGTTAAACCGATATTTAACCTCCCTGTAGCAGTCTCTGTCTCCACTTTTCAACGCTGCTTCCTTCTCCTTCCTGATTCGTCTGAGCTTAGCTGTGAACCAAGGCTTGTCATTAGAATATCTTATCCTGGTGCGCGATGGGAGAATGTGCTCTTCACAGAAGTTGATATATGAGTTCACAGTGTATGTGTACTCATTAAGATCATGTGTGGCTCTTTTAAACATGCCCCAGTCAGTTATTTCCATGCATGTGTTCAGTTTCTCTCCAGCTTCACTGGTCAATTTCTTTGTGGTGGTCACCACAGGTTTAGTGAGTTTCAGTCTCTGTCTGTATGTGGGGATGAGGTGAACCATCACGTGATCAGATAGTCCCAGCGCAGCGCGGGGAACAGCGCGATATGCGTCCTTTACTGAAGTATAACAGTGATCTAGCGTGTTATTTCCTCTGGTTGGACATTTAATACACTGTTTGTAGCGGGGGAGCTCGTGACTCAGATTGCTCTGGTTAAAATCGCCCACCACGATAACCAGGGAGTCTGGAAAGTTCCGCTCCGTAAGTTGGATGTGATCTGCGAGCACGCGCTGAGCTTCGCGCGTGTCCGCGTCAGGAGGGGCGTACACAGCGACGAGAATGAATGAGGCAAACTCGCGCGGGGAATAGAATGGCTTGCAGTTAATGAAAAGAAATTCCAGGGCGGGAGAACAGTGTTTGGAAATCACCGTTACATCAGAGCACCAGCTGTTGTTAATATAGAAGCACACTCCTCCTCCGATAGACTTACCGGACAGCTCTGTGACGCGGTCAGCACGAATCAGCTGGAAACCCTCGAGGCTGATCGCGCTATCTGGAATGTTCTCATTAAGCCAGGTGTCAGAGAAGCAGATGACAGACGAGGAAGCGAGGTCCTTGAAATGCATCAGCAGTCTTAATTCTTCTACCTTGTTCAGGAGAGAATTGGCATTGGATAGAAATATGCCAGGCAAGGCTGTTCGCGAGCCTCTTTTTCGTAGCCGAGCGAGAATCCCTCCTCTCTTCCCTCTTTTCCGCCGTCTTGCTTTTTTGGCCAAACAATGGATCAGATCAACGGCAGGAGCTAAAAAAACTGGAAGAAGGTCCATAGGGGTGAGAGTCCTGATATTTAGTAGTTCTTCACGGGTGTATGAACCGGCAGATGCACAATCAGTGAACAAAAACAGACAAATTATAAAAATTAAAGGGCAGCGATACACCATGGCGGCCGCTGTGGGCGCCATCTTGTTTTTTGTTTTTTTTTGTTTTTTTTTTAGACTATAGCGTCTGTCACAAATTGCCCAACAGGGCAGGATAAAGACCCAAATGCTGGACTATGAGTTGCTGGTGAATTTAATAAAAACACAAAAAGCACAAAAATATAACAAAAGCAAACCTTCTGGACTTGGGCCAAAAGGCAGGAGACAAAGATAAGGGATAATAAGACAAGGAACTCTCATCTGGAACAACCAGGGAAAATGTGGGGTACATGCCGGTTGACAAAATACAAGCATGGGGCACATGCAGAATAAATATAGAGAAAAACTGTGGCGCTCACATAAGGTAACAAAGTAGAATAAAGGCAAGGAACTTACTTCTGATCGCTGAGAAGTGTGCTGCGCCAAGCAGCGGTGTTGCACCCCTTAAATAAGGCAAAGGGAAATTACAACAAATGATCCCAGATGTGGGTAACAGGAGCAAGGAGTAATTAATCCCAAGATAAAGACAGCTGTGCCAAACAGCGAACTTGAGCTACAGAAGGAAGTAAATAAAGCACACTGTCAAAATAAGAGCACAGACCGGAAGGAAAATAAATCATGACACACAAAGAATGATAATGACCAGTCAAAGCAAGAATAAGATAACAATAGATAGTGATAATAAGTATAAACCCCTCAAGGAACAGACTAAGGGAGAAGATGGAGAAGCCTCATATTAAAACATAGGATATCATTCGGGAATAAACAAGACGGCCATAGAAACATAATAATAATTACTGGGACTAATAATGGGAAACTAAGATTATGATAATAATAAGAACTGTAATACATAACCAGAGGCAAATGGCAAACTCATGACATAATACAAATGATACAAAACAGAAATGGGGAAATTACAGAAAATAATCAAACCAGCAAAGGAGCATGAGCACGGTTCCCCAACCGTGCTCCGCATCATGACAGCATCAAGCTGCCACATAAAATAAGAAAAATGGTGAGGGGGACGAATACTTTTGCAAGTCACTGTAAGTACATACAAACATGCGTACACATACGATTGAAACCATAAGTTTACATACACTGTATAAAAAAAAGACAACCTTTTTTTAATTCTCACTGTCTGACATTAAATCAGACTAAACTTTTCCTCTTTTACGTCAGTTAGGATTACCAAAATTATTTCTATTTGCTAAATAATGTTTTGGAGATTTTTTTTTTATTATTATTATGGCCTGTTCTATCATGTGCAACGATCATCATGGCGTTTCGCATGTCTTGTCTGCAGTAAGTCAACATATTTGGCCTTGGGCAGTTCCCTTCCATTTTTGAGTGCAGCCTTCTTGGATGGCCGGTGTGATGCTAGTTGCTCCCAGTTCTCAAGAATGATACCAAAAGATTCCAAGTCATGCTTCAAGATATCATTAAAACAAAGGCATGACTGACCAACAGGGCATTAAGCATTTGCAAGCTCCCCATATACAGTGGTGTGAAAAAGTGTTTGCCCCTTTCCTGATTTCTAATTTTTTTGTATGTTTGTCACACTTAAATGTTTCAGATCATCAAACAAATTTAACTATTAGACAAAGATAACACAAGTGAACACAAAATGCAGTTTTTAAATGAAGGTGTTTATTATTACAGGGGAAAAAAATCCAAATCTACATGGCCCTGTGTGAAAAAGTAATTCCCTACCACCACCATTAAAACATAAATTAAATGTAGTTTATCACATCTTTGGAAAGCCGAGTTCAATTTCTCTAGCCACACCCAGGCCTGATTATTGCCACACTTGTTCTCAATCAAGAAATCACTTAAATAAGACCTGCTTGACAAAGTGAAGTAGACCAAAAGATCCTCAAAATCTAGACATCATGCTGCAATCCAAAGAATGAATGAATGAATGAATGAATTTAATGAATGAATGAATTTATTTCGGATAGTACATTACAGGTTAAAAGAAACTGTATAATATAACAACAAGGTCAAATTAGACAAAGACTCCTTCTACTATACAATTCCACGTGAGTTATCCGAAATGGGTGATGGCTGAAGCCGCAGCTTATATTGCCCATCCATATTCCATCCAAGAATTCAAAGGAGAAAAAAGAGAAAACAAGACAAGAGCGATTACAATTTAAAACAAGGCTAAGACAAAATATGACTGAGAGAAAAAGAAAACTGAGCTAGTCTAAGTTAAGCGGTTACTATTCAAAAACAAATCTAAGACATAGTGTCACAGAGAAAAAAGAAAAACTAAGCTATAACACAACACAGGCTGGAAATGTCAATCCTTATGTGAGTTTACATGTCGTCTTGTAAATATGTTTGGAGTATTTCTTCCTTTAGTTTTTGTTTAAATTGTCCAAGCTTTGTACATGATTTTAATTCAGGTCCAAAATCGTTCAATAATCTGACACCTTGCACTGAAATACAGTGTTGCTTGGTAGTTGTTCTCACTGTAGGCTTTTGAAATATACATGTTCCTCTGAAGTGATATCGTTTCTCCCTTGTTTGGAACAACTTTTGGATATTTGCGGGCAGTGATAGATTCTTCACTTTGAACATTATTATTGCGGTTTTAAAGTCGATCAGATCTTTCAACTTGAGAGTTTTTTGTTTAAGAAAAAGTGGGTTTGTTGGTTCCCTGTAAGCTGCTTTGTTGATTATTCTAATAGCTCTCTTTTGAAGCATAAAGAGTGGATATATGTTTGTTTTATATGTATTTCCCCATACTTCATTACAATATGTCATGTATGGGAGTATTAATGAATGATACAAGGTGTATAGTGTGGGTTGATTCAGCAAATTTTTCACTCTGTGTAATATTGCAATTGATTTGGATACTTTACCTTTTATATAATTAATATGTGGCTTCCAACACAGTTTGTTATCAATTATTACTCCAAGGAATTTAGTTTCGGATACCCTTTCAATCTCTACACCATTTACACTGAGTTTGGGTACTGGGTAGTTGTGATGGTTGTTAAAGACTATAAATTTTGTCTTGCTTAAATTGAGCGTTAATTTGTTTGAATCAAACCACAGTTTCAGCTTTCCTAATTCCTTTCCGAGTGTATCCAGAAGTTGTTCCAAGTTGTTTCCACTGCATAGCAGGTTAGTGTCATCAGCAAACAATATTAAGTCCATTTTTTCTGAAACTTTACATATATCATTTATATACATATTGAATAATAATGGTCCCAAAACTGAACCCTGTGGGACTCCACAGGTGACCTTCAGTAGCTCTGAGTTTTTGTTGTTAACACATACAAACTGATATCTATTCTTTAAGTAACTTCTTAACCAGGACAGTGCTACCCCTCTGATACCACAATTTTGTAGTTTCTTTAATAATAGATTGTGATCTACTGTATCAAATGCTTTTTTAAGATCCAGGAATACTCCAACTGAATACTCTTTATTTTCAATGGCTGTTGATATTTTTTCTGTAAATTCCATTAAGGCATATGCTGTTGTCCTTTTGTGTCTGAACCCATATTGCTGCTCACACAATAAATCATTCTTCAGTATGAAGTTGTCAATTCTCTCATAGAATATTTTTTCAAGTATCTTGGAAAATTGCGGTAATAGTGAAATTGGTCTGTAGTTGGAGAGTTCCCCTCTGTCGCCTGTCTTGTAAATTGGAATTACTTTAGCTATTTTCATTGCATTGGGAAATATACCTGATTGGAGAGACAGGTTACAGATATACGTCAGTGGTTTCACTATGCATTCGATAACAGTTTTGACTAGTAGCATATCAATACCATCACAGTCAGTAGATGTTTTACTTTTGAACGATTTAACAATTTCAATGACCTCTCTTTCGTCTGTGTTCTTTATGAAGATGGTGTCTTTTACAGCAGTGTTATTGCATATTGAATCACCTGTTGGCACCGTAGTGGGTATTTCTCGGGCCAGTTTAGGTCCAATGTTAACAAAAAAATTATTAAATTCATCTGCAGGTGAAGCTATATTCACATTCAGAGTCGATTTATTATTTTTTGGAGTGTTAGTTGGGTAGCTGGTATTTCTGCTTTTATTTCCAAGGATACTGTTGATTATTGTCCATGTATTTTTAATATTGTCTTTGTTTTTTTCCAGTTCTTTACTGTAATAGTCTCTTTTACTACATCTTATTATATATGTTAACTTATTTTTGTATGTTTTATACCGCTGCTCTGCTTCTTTTGTCCTTTTCTTTATGAAAGCTTTATATAATAAATTTTTCTTTTTACACGCCTTTTGTAGTCCTTTGGTTAGCCATGGTTTGTCAGTAAATTTGTGTTTAAGCTTTTTTTTAACTAATGGGCAGTTTTTTTCATAAAGAGTGGTTACAATGTTTGTAAATGTGTCATAGGCTTCATTTACATCTGATACATAGACTTCTGTCCAGTCTTGCTTCAGCAAGTCCTCTTTAAAATAACTGATTGCGTTTGGTGATTTGTGTCTGAACGATTTTGAGATTTTTTCTGGGTTGGGCCCCGTGTGGCCATGGATAAGTGCAAAGATTGGCAAGTGGTCGCTTATATCATTTATCAATAATCCACTTTCTATTTTCTTGTCGAGAACATTGACAAACAGGTTGTCAATAAGTGTAGCAGAGTGAGCTGTGATTCTACTGGGATGTGTTATTGTGGGATATAGACTCATGCTGTACATAGAGTTCATGAACTCTGTAACTACATTTTGTTGATGTGGATTAAGTAGGTCAATATTGAAATCTCCACAAATTGCTACCATTTTCTTACTAGTAATATTATTGTACAGCTCGACTAATTTATCTCTGAATGTCTCAATGCAAGTTCCCGGCGTTCTGTATATGCAGCTTATGATTAGATTTTTTGTTTTGTCTAGGTCAATCTCAACAGTAACACATTCCAGAATCCCTGGTAGTGCTAAGGACATTTCATTTACAAGCTTACATCTATATAGGTCATCAATATACAGTGCAACACCACCACCCTTTTTTTGAGATCTGTTAATGTTAAACATCTGATATCCCTCTATTGCCATCAGGGGAGCCTGGTCTGCATTAAGCCAGGTTTCAGAGACTGCTATAGCTGTGAATTTTCTGTTTAGCTGTTTTAAATAGTCCTGAATCTGTGAGAAGTTTTTGTTAAGACTTCTGCTATTGAAGTGTATTATTGACAGTTTACCATCTAATTGCACTTGACTTTTGAATTGCTTTTCAGTGTAATATTCACAGTGGTTATGAATATTATTGAAAAAGTGGTTATCAGGATCAATATCATTCTCCATCTCTTGTGGTTTATGTTCAGCATAGTGGCATATTTTTAGAGTTTGAGTTTCCTCACTCTGTGTTTCATAGTCAGTGTTCATCTGTATTTATCTAAGTCAGTAGCATCTCTGATCATTATACTTTTTGCTTGCTCAGGTGTTCCATTTAGTTTAATCCAAATTCTACAATTTCTTGTCCAGGTTGACTGTATCTTATTATGTTTCTTTAGCATCCGTGCCTGCCGTGCTAATTCAGCGTTTTTTTTTTGTCAGGTGTTCATTTAGGTAAACTTGAGTTTCCTTTAGTTTTTTGGCCTGCCTCAGTATGTCATTTTTCACCCTCCTGTTCACAAAGCGCATCACAATTGATTTCTTTGTTTTGTTATCTTTCTTCGGTAAAGCATAACAGGCTGAGATCGCATTGGCTTCTACCTTAATGTCTTTATCATTAAGGAACTGAAGCACTTGGTTTTCTAGGGACATTGATTCACTTATGGAAGCATGTTCACCACTCAGTCCTGTAGCGGCATGGGCGTACGACTGATATCTGATGTCTAGTCCACTTATAACTATGTCATCAATGCGAGAACCTTGTTCAAGATCCTCAACGCGTTGCTCCAAAAGACGCCCGTGTTGCTCCAGGTCCATAATTTTTTTGTCTTTTTCTTTTATTATTGAATGTAGGGCTTGTACCTCCTGTATTAGGTCTAATATTTTGTCCTGCTGGCTAGTCACTTTGGCCAGTTCATCTAACACAAAGTTCAGAGTTTTTTTTAATTTCTTCCATTTCCTCTTTTTTGGGTGGCATTTTACTGACCTGTGGATAGAAATAAGCAGAGAATCCGGCTAGGCCTCAACTAGCTCAGTCACTACTGGACCCGCCGCTCCTGCGCAGCTTCTCCGCCGAGTGACGCTGCTCAGCTCCGCAGATCACCGCCGTCTATCGCCTGCCTCCGTCTACCTGGCCAGTTATGTCGTGCACCGCCGGCGCAGCCGGAATCCACCGATCACAGCCACTCGTCGCCGTCTGGCTAGGCGGCTCCTCCGCTGGGCCCCGTCTAGGCCCCGTCACCGACCGCCGTCAGTCTGGTCGTTCCTCGGCTGGGCCTCGCAATTGAGCACCGGTTCAGACCACTGTCCTGCTGGATCCAGGTGGCCCCCGTCTCTCACCAACGCCGCGCCCGAGCTCCCAATCGCCGCCTCGGTTGGTTCGTCCTCCTTTTAAATCCTTCTCTCCTCGGCTCCAGATGGCCAGATGTAAAGAATACCTTCTCACTGCTGCAGTTACTCTGGGTTAGCATCTGGGTTAGCATCAGAGGCGAGCCTTTAGAGGTCGGAAACGGGGCGAAACGGAGCCAGATCTACCAGAACCTTCACCAGGTCAGCACTGGGTCGTAAGGGTATTCCCCACGTTTGTTGGTAGCCAACAGAAGTCCTTATTTTGATGGTTTTGCTTAAAATTCTCGGCTCATATCAAGCACTACAAGTGCAGCACCGGAAGTACCGCCGGAAGTGGTCCTGAAGAAATTCAGGAACAAATGAGAAACAAAGTAATTGAGAACTATCAGTCTGGAAAAGGTTATAAAGCCATTTCTAAAGCTTTGGGACTCCAGTGAAACACAGTGAGAGCCATTATCCACAAATGGTGAAAACATGGACCAGTGGTGAACCTTCCCAGGAGTGGCTGGCTGACCAAAATTACCCCAAGAGCGCAGCAACGACTCATCCAAGAGGTCACAAACAACCCCACAACAACATCCAAAGAACTGCAGGCCTGAATTGCCTCAGCTAAGGTCAGTCTTCATGACTCTACCATAAGAAAGAGACTGGTCAAAAATGGCCTGCATGGCAGAGTTCCAAGATGAAAACCACTGCTGAGCAAAAAGAACATTAAGGCTCTTCTCAGTTTTGCCAGAAACCATCTTGATGATCCCCAAGACTTTTGAGAAAATAGTCTGTGGACTGATGAGACAAAACTTGAACTTTCTGGAAGGTGTGTTCCCCATTACATCCGGCATAAAAGTAATACAGCATTTCAGAAAAGGAACATCATACCAACAGTAAAATATGGTGGTGGTAATGTGATGATCTGGAGCTGTTTTGCTGCTTCAAGACCTGGAAGACTTGCTGTGGTAAATGGAACCATGAATTCTGCTGTTTACCAAAAAATCCTGAAGGAGAATGTCCAGCCATCTGTTCGTGACCTCAAGCTGAAGCGCACTTGGGTTTTGCAGCAGGACAATAAGCCAAAACACACCAACAGTATACCTCTGAATGGCTTAAGACAAACAAAATGAAGCCTTTGGAGTGGCCTAGTCAAAGTCCTGATCTGAATCTGATTGAGATGCTGTGGCATGACCTTAAAAAGGTGGTTCATGCTGGAAAACCCTCCAATGTGGCTGAATTACAACAATTCTGCAAAGATGAGTGGGCCAAAATTCCTCCACAGCACTATAAAAGACTCATTGCCAGTCATCACAAATGTTTGATTGCAGTTGTTGCTGCAAAGGGTGGCCCAACCAGTTATTAGGTTTAGGGGGCAGTCACTTTTTCACACAGGACCATGTAGGTTTGGATTTTTCCCCCCTTAATAATAAACACCTTCACTTAAAAACAGCATTTTATGTTTACTTGTGTTATCTTTGTCTAATATTTAAATTTGTTTGATGATCTAAAACATTTAAGTGTGACAAACATACAAAAATATAAGAAATCAGGAAGGGGGCAAACACTTTTTCACACCACTGTAAGAGGGAGTCTGTGATCTGCCATACAATGAACTTGTCCAGCCCAGCAAAGATGGTAAGCCCGTAAAATTATGTATAGGTCACATGACCCAGTCAGTGTCAACACAGTAGTGTTAGGAATATGGTCTCACCGGCCAATACCCAGAATTGAGCGGAGACAGCACCTATGAAAAGCATTAAGTCTGTGTTCATGCCGGCAATATGTGAACCATGACACATTACCACAGAAGAGAGTACTTAGCACACAGGTTTCAAAGAGGCATACATTAAGGTGGAGAGAAAGCTTTCTTGTTAAGCCAGATGCATCTCTGCAGTCAGCCAAAAGTTGATGCTTTTTAAGGCTTTCTTCAAAGTCAGAAGTTTACATACAATACATTGCCTTAGTATTTGGTAGCAACACCTTTAAAATGGAAGACTTGTGTCAAACGTTCTGCGTGTCCTTCCACAAGCTTCTCACAATAGTTTGTTGGAATTTTGGAGTATTCCTCCTGACAGAACTGGTGTAATAGTCAGGTTTGTAAGCTGCCTTGCTAGCACAAGTCTTTTCAGCTTTGCCCACAAATTTTTTATGGGATTGAGATCAGGGCTTTGTGATAGCCACTCCAAAACATTGACTTTGTTGTCCTTAAGCAACTCTGAAACTAATTTGGTGGTATGCTTAGAGTCACTATCCATTTGGAAGACCCATTTGGCTAACTAGTTCTTATTATCTTATTTACTATTGCTTTGAGTGCTGCTATCCCTTTGCTTCTGTAATCCTGGAATTTCTCCATTGTGGGATTAATAAAGGCTTATCTTATCTTATCTTATCTTAATTGCGCCCAAGCTTTAACACCTGGCTGATGTCTTGAGATGTTGCTTCCATATTTCTACATAATGTTCTTTCCTCATGATGCCATCTATTTTGTTAAGTGCACCAGTTCCTCCTGCAGCAAAACACCCCCACAAAATGATGCTTCCACCCCTGTACTTCAGAGTTGGAATGATGTTCTCAGACCTGCAAGCTTCCTCTTTTTTCCTCCAACTGTAACGATGCTCATTGGGGCCAAACAGTTCAATTTTCATTTCATCAGACAGCAGAACACAGTACTATTAGGGGCAGAGTAAGGAGAGTGTTTCTGAATTTTTAGGGTCAAAGAGAATAACTTCAGTCTTCATTTAATTTGCCTGTAAAGAATTACAGGCCATCCACTTTCATGTCATTAAAACATCTGTATTAATAATTACTGACATCTGGTTTCAATTATAAATATAGTTGCTTATTGTCTGCATAATACTGAAAATGTATGTACTGTTTTCCAATATTACCTAAGGGAAGCACATGAAAGGAAAAAGCTATTGGACCTAACATATAGCTCTGTGGGACTCCATGACTGAGTTTTGTTTGTGAGGAAGATTCAATATTATCATGAATATACCTGAATCTGTCGAATAAATATGATTTATTACAGTGCACTTCCTTTTATTTAAGTCCATTGGTGTATTCCAAACTAAGAGTAAAATGCTACAGATGGTTTCAAAGACCGCAATGAGTCCAAGGAAGACACGTACAGAGAAAAGATTGTTATCAGATCCTATAAAACAATCATTTGTGACCTTCACTAAAGCCATTTCTGTACAGTGATGTGCTGTCAGGTTAGTTAGGTAGGCACTAATTGTACAGCAAGCCATTTGATCATTTCTTAAGATGGCACAATTTATAGCTCCAAAGTGAACTATGGCAAGTCGTTTCAGATATCCACACTTTAAAGCTTGAATTCTGCCCCTTTAAGAAATTATAAAAATGTCTTGTCATACAATTATGGTGTGTTCTGGTCGCGCAAGTAAATTTACTCTCATTCTGTCTGAACACACCTTTAGTGTCTACAGTGCTACGAAAAAGTATTTGCCTCCTTCCTGATTTCTAATATTTTTGCATATTTGTCACACTTAAATGTTTCAGATCATCAAACAAATTTTAATGATGGACAAAGATAAACCAAGTAAATACAAAATGCAGTTTTCAAATGATGGTTTCATTTATTAAGGGGAAAAAAAGCTATCCAAACCTACCTGGCCCTATGTGAAAAAGTAATTGCCCCCTAAATGCTCCCTAAACCTAATAACTGGTTGTGCCTCCCTTGGTGCCAACAACAGGCAATGAGTCTTTTACATCGGTGTTGAGGAATTTTGACCCGCTCTTCTGTGCAGAATTGTTTAAATTCAGTGACACTGGAGGGCTTCACGAAATGATGGCCTGACATCCTCCTTCAGGATTTTTTGGAAGAGCAGAATTCATGGTTCTGTCAATTAGGGCAAGTTGTCCAGGTCCTGAAGCAGCAAAGCAGCCCCACACCATGACACTACCACCACCATGTTTGAGTGTTGATACGATGTTCTCTTTATGAAATTCTGTGTTAGTTTTATGCCAGATAAAACAGGATACACGTCTTCCAAAAAGTTCAACTTTTGTCTCGCTAGTCCCCAGAGTATTTTCCCAAAAGTCTTGAGGATCATCTAGATGTCTTCTGGCAAATGTGAGACAATGTGAGAATTGTGTTCTTTTTGTCCAGCAGCGGTTTTTGTCTTGGAACTCTTCCACTGATGACATTTTTGTCCAGTCTCTTTCCTATTGTTCTATTATGGACTATGGGGTCCATGGAGCGGCTGTGGTGCAGGTGTAGTGTGGCCGACTGCTGATCGGAGGGTCATGGGTTCGATCCCCGCTGTGTCTGCAGTCCACATGTCCTTGAGCACGACACTGAACCCCCAGTTGCTCCTGGTGGCCAGGTTAGCGCCTGTGTGTATGGCAGCTCTGCCACCACCAATGTGTGCATGAATGGGTGGATAGCAGGATCTGTAAAGCGCTTTGGTCATCTTAGATGAGAAGAAAAGCGAAAGTGAACACTATTTACCATGGACCAGTGTCCAAAGTGAGGCCTGCGGTTCTCTAAATGTTGTTCTGGGTTTTTGTTTCTCATCTGTTCTTGAATTTCTTTAGATCACAGTGGGATGTGTTGCTTTTTGAGATCTTTTAGCCTACTTCAGGTTGTCAGACAGGTTCTATTTAAGTGATTTCTTGATTCAACAAGTCTGGCAGTAATCAGGATTGGGTGTTTAGTTTATTGGTTTATTTGTCAGGTACAATGCACAGAAAAAAAACATTAAACACAGGGTAAAGATGCTCTGTACTAGATTATAGCATCCTCACTAATTTCCATCTGTAGTCCCTGGGCCAGGCAGGAAGATATTAAAAGAAAAACAGCACATATAGAAGGCGATTCAAGTCAGGTTTCAGAAACTGCTGACCCTGAAACAAGCAAGAAGTAAGTTAAAAAAGTAAAAAGATAAGAGAGACAGCAGACATAAAAACAATTTAAGAGAGCAATAATGGCGATCTGTCCAGGATGTACCCTGCCTCTCGCCCAAAGATGCTGGGATAGGCTCCAGCCCCCCCCCGCGACCCAAAAAAAGGATTAAGCAGAAGAAAATGGATGGAAATGGATGGAATTTCAAATCCCATTTAAGGGGGAGAGTCAATGCTGGCAGGCTTGATAACTTAAAGCCCATTTTTTTGTCTCTGTGGAAAAGTCTCTGCAATTTGTTCTGGTCTTCAAAGCAGTGGGGAGCTTGTTCCATTCCATTATAGCTTTGTATGAGAAGGCTGATTGTCCAAAAGCAGTTTTACGTAGGGGTATGCAACAATGCCACCTAGAGGACGCCCTTATTATTCTGGTGTTTTGTTCAGAAGTTAGGTACACAAAAGTCTTAAGGGATAGGGGTGCAGAACCATGGATAATTTTAAAGACCAACCGTATATTTGCATACATGATCATATTTTCAAAGCCTAACATCTTGTGTTTGGCAAGTATACCTGTTAGAATAATTTTGAGCTTAAATTATTCAAAGTCAAATAATCAGGCGGAAAGTTGAATTTATGTACATTTATTACAAAAATATAAGTAATCACCCCATTGGCCACCTGGGGGAGGGATTACAAGGCATGACATGCAGACACACCTAGAATCTCTAAAGGATCCATTCTTCTAAGTCTGATATACAGTATATGTAATGTAATGTAATGTACTTTATTTCTATAGCCCTTTAAAACAACCCGTAGGTGACCAAAGTGCTTTACAGAAAATTAAACAGCATTAAAAACACACACAGCATTAAAAACAAATAGCATAAACAAAGAAATAAGAATAAATACCTAAAAATGAGAATAAAATAAAAACGAATGCCAAGACAAATATCACCACTACTGGGTATTAAAAGCCATCCTAAACAAATATGTTTTCAGATCTGATTTAAAAAGGGCTAGGTCAGAGATAGCACGTTGGTCAAGGGGGAGATTATTCCAGAGCCTGGGGGCGACAACAGAAAGGGCTCGGTCACCCCAGTGTTTATACCTTGACCTAGGAACATCCAGCAAAAGCTGATTGGATGACCTCAAAGCCCTGCCTTGGTCACGGACAGTCAAAATCTCAGCCATATAAACCGGAGCAAGGCCATTAATAGCTTTAAAAACAAAAAGCAAAAGTTTAAAATTAATTCTAAAATGGACTGGAAGCCAATGAAGTGAAAAAAGGATCGGAGTAATGTACTCTCGCCTAGGTGTGTTGGTCAAAAGACAGGCCGCTGCATTTTGCACAAGTTGAAGGTGGCCGAGAGAAGACTGAGAGATGCCAACATAAAGTGCATTGCAGTAATCAAGTCGAGACGTGATTAAAGCATGGATGGCTATCTCAAGATCATGACGGCACAGGAAAGGTTTGGCTTTGGATAACAGACGTAATTGATAAAAGCTCATCTTGACTACATTGTCAATCTGTTTATCAAATTTTAAACGGCTGTCAAAAATCACCCCCAAATTTCTGACAGCTGAACTGAGCCTTAAAGAGAGGGTACCAAAGCCAGCCATTATAGTATCCCCAAACACAATACATTCTGTTTTTTCTTCATTTAAGTGGAGAAAATTTTGGCTTAACCACAACTTAATGTCAGTGATGCAGTCCAATAGAACACTTTGTGAGTTAGTTTGTTCTGGGTTCAAAGGTAAATAAAGCTGCAAATCGTCCGCATAACAGTGGAAAGACATGTTGTGCCTGGCTATTATTGACCCGAGTGGCAGCATATATAATGAAAAAAGGATAGGGCCAAGGATAGAGCCCTGTGGGACCCACAGGAGAGAGAGGCACTAGAAGAAGACATGTCACCAATCATTACAGAAAAAGTTCTATTAGATAGGCAGGATTCAAACCATTTAAGTGCAGTGCCATGGATGCCAACATGGTGATTCAGGCGTGACAAAAGGATAGTATGGTCCAGAGTGTCAAAGGCTGCTGTAAGATCTAGCAGCACTAAGACCACAGGGCATTTGGCATCAACAGACATCATCATTGTGCACCATTGTGCACAATGCATCATCATTGTGCACCTTAAGCAGGGCAGACTCAGTGCTGTGACGAGATCTAAACCCAGACTGAAACTTCTCAAAAATAGAATTGTCTTCTAAAAAAGATTGCAACTGTATAAAAACAGCTTTTTCTAAAACTTTAGATAAAAAGGGCAAATGAGAAATGGGTCTAAAACTAGATAAAACTGAAGGGTCAAGGTGAGGTTTTTTAAGAAGGGGCCTAACCACAGCATGTTTAAAAGCAGGTGGGACAAATCCTGAACTAATGCAGGAATTAATAAAAACCAAAAGACCAGGCCCTACAGTATTAAAAACACTTTTAGGTACGGTAGGAAAAGGAGAGGGAGGATGAGGATAAGAGAAGGGACAGAACGGGACAGTGCTGATAACTGAGCTTATCCAGGCGGACGTCACACACTCTGGAGACATGGGTCATGAAGACATGAGATCCATAAAACTAACAGAATGTCCATCTACCACTGATCTGTACAGGCTGAGAAGTTCCTGTGCATTCCTGTGACCCAAAACAGGTTATGTCAAAGAGATTATAATAAATGACTTACAGTAGATCATTCCTTACGCATGTACTGATCCTCAGTCTGAACTCCCTGAAATTGCTCACAGAAACAGGCCAAGAATATATAAACTTGGCATAAACCTAAACATGGCATATGAAAGGTATGATACTTCTCAAATATAATAATACATTATTAATATCAATAATAGTATAGATAATATGGAATTTTTCTATCAATACCCAATGGTGGTACTGTCGTGTCTTCTTATCCAGAATTTTGATGGGCTGTGTAATGTATCAAATATGATACATTTCATATTGTGTGTGTAATATGGGTGGTGGCTCTACCTTTCCGGTTCCGCTGCCACCCTGGGTATAAAAGGGGGATGCGGAAGAGGCATGGTCTCTTTACGACCACACCTCTGCCTATACGAGAGCGCCTGTATCACACTGAGTTCATCAATAAACCTACGTTCTACTGCACCTCCGGCTTCTTTATTGAAGAACGGGTTATGGACAAAAGAGATTGTTTATACAGGGATTCCTAGGGTTTCAGAGTCGGACTATTGGCTTGTGACCAGCAAGAGATGCAATAGAAGAAATGTGTCAAAATCATGGCATTCAGAAAGGTTTTTGATCCTTTTAGAGTAAGTGAGTTTCTAATGCAACCAAAGTTTGCAAGGTTATATTTCAGAGCCAAGCATGGGATCTAATGTGACACCCAAATACTTAAACTCTGTTACATTTTCTATATTTGCTCCATTTACAGTTATAGTTGGATAATGCGTATGATTTTGTTTGTTGGTGAAGTACATAGTAGCTGTTTTCCCTACGTTCAGAGTGAGGCATTATTGATTAAGCCATTTTGACACTTTCTCCATTGCTATATAACTTGGCAGCCACTTGTTTGGCATCCTTTCCATGTGTGTAGATGACTGTGTCATCTGCATACATCTCAATTTTCATGTCATTTTCACCTACTGATGGCAAATCATTAATATACAAAGTAAACAGCAGTGGGCCTAAAACTGAACCTTGTGGTACTCCCATGGTGCATGCCTTTGATTGGGATACAGTATTGTTGTCATGACTGATTAGGTTATTCAGCCCACATGCAAGGTGCAGCAACAAAAAGACAATCAAACTGTTACACACGTTTGATTTACTTTTATTGAATAGCAAAATCCACACTGCTACAGAACAGTCACTCACCAGAGGAAGGAGCCTGTGGGGAGAAGACGAGAACTGTAAGCAGAGGAATGGAGTAAGGGAAAATAGGTGAGCCAAATTATCACTTACATGGGCTCCAAGGGAGCGCCGGCAGGACTCCAGCGGAGAATAAACAAACCAGCAGGGTGCGGAATGAGCTGGTGGAGCCTGACCGGGTGGAGGTTACTGTGGTGTGGGATGAAGTGGCAGGAGAGCACGCGCAGCCCCCAGTGACACACTCGCACGATGGCGGCAACCTGCACGAAGGAGAAAAAGCACACAGGTTAATAATTTCTTACACCAGTGTATTATTGACTTGCTGTCTTAGCGGCAGTATACCCAGACAAGCCAGCGTTGAATCACTGAAGGATGCTTCCTTGAGTACGCTGGCTGATGAGAGGGCGCAGGTGTGTCCTCTCCCTCAGGTGTGATGATGAGCTGAGGAGAGATGACCGGGAAGGAGGGGGCGCGCTCTCACCGTCCATGACAATTGTTTATGCACACACACTGGGAGCGACCAGATATATAAGATTTTAACCAGCTAAGGGTATTCATGGACAGCTTATATCCTGATAGTTCAGAAAAAAGGACTGAGTGATTGATTGTATCAAAGGCTTTACGCAAGTCTAAAAAGATGGCTCGTACAACCCCCACCCCCACCCCCGCCACCCGGTCCAGATTTTCTTTAATCGTTTCAATAAAGTAACAACATGCAGTCTCCATTGAGTGGTTTGGCCTGAAACCAAACTGCATGGGATGCAGCAGCTGAGCAGATTCGAGATGTTCTACCAGTTGGCCTACGATAACCTTTTCAATGGCTTTTGACAAAACAGAAAGTATACTTATTGGCCCATAATTACTAATTTCCTGTTTGTCTCTAGCTTTGTGTATGGGGGTTACAATAGCGGGTTTCAATGCATCAGGGAATATATTTTCATGTGTTGATTGATTTATTAGTTCTGTAATTGGAATTATTAAAGTATCTTTATGTTTTTTCAGGAATACAGTGTCTAGTCCATGAATATCCTTAGCTCTGGAACTTCATACAGATGATAAAATTTCATTAAGCTTTACCTCGATTGTGGGTTGAAGGTTTAGATCAGTTTCATGATGTGTATGAACACATGGGTGTAGCTACTGAAACTGAACTCGGCTTTCCAGAAAATATGGTTAATCACGGGTAATTCATGATGTAACACGGGGGCAATTACTTTTTCACATAGGACCAGGTAGGTTTGGATATTTTTTTCCCTTTAATAAATGAAATCATCATTTGAAAACTGCATTTTGTATTTATTCAGGCTGTCTTTGTCTGATATTAAATTTGTTTGATGATCTGAAACATTTAAGAGTGACAAATATGCAAAAATATAAGAAATCAGGAAGAGGGCAAATATTTTTTCACAGCACTGTATCTGCCTACCCTCACTGCTCATCAGTCTTTTGGTGATATAACAAATTCCAAGCCCCATCTTCAAATAAACTCTGTCTCCGCAGATGGTCATTAACAACTCTTTCTAAAATTTTCGAAGTGAAGGGGAGCTCAGAGGCTGGCCTATACAACCCCTGGCAAAAGTAGTGGAATCACCACTTTTCAAGGATGTTAATTCAACTGTTTTGTTTTGTAGAAAAAAAAAATCAAATTGCAGATATCACACAATACTATTTTTATTTAACACCTGAACATTCTTGCTTTGTAATAGCTAGAGTACTCAGAGAGCACATACCTCCACCAAGGCATTATCTTGGAATGTTAAAGAAATTGAAACAGTGATCCAGAATCGGCATCCTGACCCATATCTGGGCTTGCATTGTTTTGTTTTGTTTTGTTTTGTTTTTTTGGTACAAAGCAAAACAGCTGAATGAACATCCTTGAAAGGATGGACAGATGGTAGGTAGGTGCTGTACTGAGATGTTGTTGTAGGCCAAGTTGCTTTGATAGCAGCTTTCAGTTCATCTGTATCACTGGGTTGGATATTTGTCATCTTTCATTTGACTATACTCTATAGTAAATCTATGGAGTTCAAGTTGGGCAAGTTTGCTGGCCAGTCAAGCACAGTAATGTTATTTTCAGCAAACCATTTCATAGTAGATTTGGACCTGTGAGCTGGTGGCAAATCCTACTGAAAATGGAAATCAGCATCACCATAAAGCTTTTCAGCAGATGGAAACAAGTACTCTAATATTTCCTTGTAGACAGCAGTGCTGACTTTGGACTTGATAAAACACTGGACCAACACCAGCAGATGACATGGCACCCTGAATGATCACAGTCTGTGGATACATCACACTGGACTTTAAACAACCTGGATTCTGTGTTTCATCATGTTTTCTTCAAACTCTAGGACCTTAATATCCAAATGAAATGCAAAATTAACTTTCAGCAGAAAAGGACTTTGGACCACTGGACAACAGATCAGTTCTTTTTCTTTCTAGTCCAATTAAGATGCTTCCAACATTGTTTTGGGTTCAGGAGTGGCTTAATATTAGGAACATGACAGCTGTTGTTGACAATCCTCTCAAGGCTACAGTCATCCCTGTTGCTTGTGCACCTTTTTCTACCACACTTTTTTCCAGTTAGCTTGCCATTACTGCACTTTGATACAGTACTCTGTCAAAACACCCCATCTGGCCTCATCAGGTTTTAAGTAGCATTAAATTATCATTTCAGAGAATGTGCAACCCTTCCTATACATATCCAGTATGTCTTGAATAATGTCAGACTATGTGGAGCAGTGAAATGTGAATCAACAATACTGTGACATTTCATGGGGTTCACACAAATAATGACAGAAGGTTATGACACAACAGGCATTTATTTCTCACTCACTCACTACACAAACGGAGGGGAGGTCATTCGCACAGACCCTCATCTCACGCATGGTGACACAGACACATGCCCTGTCACATACAGGGAAAAAAACGCTATCACAACTGGTCTCATAACACGGTTATAATGGCACAGCAATAACACTTAGAACACATGGATAACAGTATTTGAATCCTCCACAGTGCAAAGCATGCCTGGAGAATCCCTGCCCCTTCCTCACAGCCCTGACGGTACAATACTTTTGAGTACACTTTTTGGCAACTCTACCAACCTCTGTCTCTGATCAGCCAGTGCCAAAGATTAGAAAACCAAAACCACTTCAGGTTTGTTTATAGTGGATTTTTCCTTTATGTGAAGGGGTCAGTGAGGACACCATGGACTAAACCTTTAGCTCCACAAGGGGAAGGCTAAGAAATAAAACATTAACAGGCAAACAGATTGTATGTTAACCCCTGAATACTTCTTCATTACTGTAAGTATATGACAGTACTTTGAACTATGCTTCCGATTTCTGGCCGACACCATAGAATTCACATTTGATAAGATACAGACTGTAAATGTGAGTTTCTCATAAACAAGGCAATGCCTGATTTAAACAGAGCGAAAATATTTCTATCTCAAAGTCATCATCGCAAACTGTTGGGGAGATTTATGCAGTGGATGTTTAATTAACACACACACAAGTGAATGCAATATTGTACACATCCATACAGAACACAGATAGCCCATTTCCCATACTTCCATACGTTCCTTCCATATATCATGACAAATTAATTAAAAGGGTGTGTTATAATGGCTTGGCCTTTGATCAGTCTCTTTCAGGTAACTTTGTCAACACAACATTTCAACAGACTTCTGTTAAATCTATATGCTCAAGTATCAAAAAGTATTTGCAAAGAGCAAGAACTTCAACGTGTCTTTTGTTCTGCTGCAAACTTGTTAATGCTTAACCAGCACCAAAAAAGACACATTCTGTGCTCCATAAATCACCTTTTACCAGCTTTAAGTATTTATTCTACTCTTAATACAGCATTTCCCTTTAATTACTGGTTTAAGGAACTTAAAATAAGCCCCTTGAAATCATAAGCTACCAAATCCTTACAACCAAGATAAGATGATCCTGCTGACCTATATATATACAGTATATATATATATATATGTATATATACTGTATATGAACACACAGAAAAAATCTGATAAAATAAGTGCATAAGCTTATGCCGAGTTCATTCAATTATCCTAATATTAATTCAGTCTTTTCTTCAGAGATGTACTTTTTTTTATTTAAATGTCTTGAAGCACTGCTTCTAAATATATATATATAACATTTTTTAGATATTGTTCATAATTTGAGTCTTTTTAGAACAAAGATAATGAAGAAATTGTAAAAACTGCTTTTAGTAAAATAACCTAATTAGAATGGCAAAAGAAATCCTTCCTCTCCAGTTGAATTTAAAGGGAAAATGCTCAGTGTATACTTGCATTTCTATGGTAACATGTTAGGCACGTGAAATCAATTTTGGGCGGGAATACGAGACTAATAATGTAGCTACAGCCAACAAATCAATGTTCAAATTAGTCCAGGTTTGAGTGCAAGAGAAAAAAAACCCCAGAGTCAGTCCTCACACTCCCAAAATGTATATCAGGCACATAAGCTGCAGATAGCGCTCCTCAGACACAGATACAGTTACTACTTTTGCTAATTATTAATAGAAAATCTCTTACAAGATGCAGGAGATCATTGAGGTCATAGGACTTTTTCTAGGTTTTGCAGGGTGGATAATGGTTTTTATATCATTACACGATCACTACTGGAGAGAATCCACCACAGATGGAAGTGTAATTACAACTTCAACAATCTATGAAAATCTTTGGATGTCTTGTGCAAGTGATTCAACAGGGATCTATAACTGTTGGGACTTTCCATCTCTTCTTGCTCTCCCAGGTAAGTAAAAATACATTTAGCAGCTATCCAGTATATCATTTCCAAGTTTTATTTTAGAATAGCCCAAAGTCTGTATCTTCTGTCAAAAATGAATATCATGGTTGGAGTGATTCTCTGATGATTCAGCAGTTCATATTAGCCGACTGTGCAATTCTCAACTTCAATAACTCAAGAATCAATTTTGTTCTCAATTATTTCAGTGAATGGGGTGAATTTCAATGCAAATTTTAACCAAAATTAATAGACTAATTTTTTAAGCGCTTATACAAAAGCAAATCTTATGTTGTAGTATGTGCAGATTCCAAAGCAAAACCTGCAGGAGTGAACTGTGCCTTTACCAGTTTTTGTATTTTATGCTGATATTTTCAAAGTTATGGCTGACTAGCTACAAAAACATTTAGAATTACAAAGACAGGTTTTACTGTTTAAGGTTGTTGAAGCAATTTTAAATATCACTCAGTGAATTTCTAAAGACAGACTGTTCTTGGTTGCATTGGATTACTGATACAGATGTTTAAAAAATACTAATTAAACTCACACCATGAAGCCAACATTGTAAGATTGTAGAATTAATCGGTATGGATGTTTGTATTTCTACAGTATCTTATGGTATCTACCACTTGAGGACAAACTTGTGAGTCTCCCTATAAAAATTTCATTTTTTAAAATGTATTTCTCAAATACTGCTAAACAGCACAAAGATTTATTAATACAGCAGCATACAGCAAACATTCTAGTTGTATTTTGGATGTTTACATGATTTTACTTCGCACACAACAAAATTATTTCACAAAAACAAAAAACTATCAGGGTCAAAATTATGAGTCTCCCAATGCTAATAGTCAATTGTGTATTCTTTTTACTGGAACAGCCTGAAGTCATTTGCTGTAGTTTTCTTCTCTTCTTTGGTGAATCTCTCAGCTCCTCCATAGTTAATGGTCTTCTGGCGTGGACCTTTATTTTCAGTTCACCCTACAGATTTTCTATGAGATTCATGACAGGGCTTTTTGCAGGCCAGTCAATAATGTTCACTTTTCGTCTTCTGGATGTAGTTCTTCACCAGGAGCCAGGTATGTTTTGGGTCATTGTCGTGTTGAAAGACAAAGCGATGATCCAGACCCAGTTTTGCTGCTGACTGCTTGAGGGTTTTCTTTCAAAATTTTCATTTATTCTTCTTTCTTCATGATTCTTTCCACCTTGATGATATTCCCAGTTCCAAATGCACGGAAGCATCCCTACAGCATAATACTCCCACCACGATTCCTTGTGGGGACAATGTCCTTTGTGTTGTATGCCTCCCTCTTCTTTCTTCAAAAATTGGCAGTCTCTGTTGCCAAGGAGCTCTAGTTTTATCTCATCTGACTAAAGGACGCACCTTCCAGTATGCATAATCTTTCTCCAGGTTGTCCTTAGCATAAGTTTTTCTTGGTTTCTAACCTTGAAGTCCATTCCTATGCAGGGTTCTAGTTATTGATTTCTTTGAGACTACAGTTGCTGACTAGGCTAAGTCATTCACTAGTGTCTTGGCAGTTATTCTTGGGTCTTTAGACACATCTCTCACTAGTTTTCTTTCCAGAGTCTTTAAAATCTTTTGCTTCCTACCTCTGCCAGGCATGTTCTGTACTGTGTGGCTCTTTGTGAATTTGTTGATATTTCACACTCATCCTTGACACTTAGAAATGTTTTTATAACTGTATGTCCATCACCTGCTTTATGAGTATCGACAATTCTTTTTCTCAAATCTAAACTGATTTCTTTTGTGTTTGGCAAGTTTTTCCAAGTAACATCTTATACTCTCAAACTCGCTGAAGTGTAAATTGGAAGATAACCCCCAGTTTTAACTAGACTTTACAAGCTCTGAGCATTACAAAGTTAAAGCTCATCAAAGTTAAAGCACATCATTGCACAGCAGTGGTTTGTACTATGGCAAAAAAAAGTCACTTTCTCAGAGGACTAATAATATTGACCCTGGCAGTGTGTGTGTGTGCAAAGTAAAATAATTAATGCTTTGTAAAGAACTCTGGGATTTTGGGAAAAGCTCTGTTAAAAATTATTTTCGTCATTTACCTGCACTTGGGAAATACTAAAAAAATGACATTTTCTTAGGGGTGCTCATAATTCTGTCCTTGACTGTAATACAGTCTAGGCACTGTTCACTGGATATCTATTTTGCAATTCTGCACACAGCAGTCGTAACCTCCATTAGGCAATAAGTTAATTTGTTCTTGGCCATTAGTGCTTCATTTCACTTAAGAGCTAATAAAACTGTATATTTATACTGATGATAACAGCCTGATAGCAGGTCAACTATCCATAGCCGTCTCTTTCTTTCATTTAAAACCACTTGAAAGAATAAAATCTGAAGTTTTATTTGGTTTTAATTTGAACAAAAAAAACCCCACTAAGATAATAAGTCTGAAATATCCTTTACATTTTCAGATAAGCTAACAGTCTTATCACTTCTGCCAGCAACCAAGTCATCTGTGGCTCAATGTGTGTCTAAGCATCCTCATTCCTCAGTGCCAGAAACAGTCTCATGATCCTTTGGACCAAGACTGAGGCAACAAGCCAAAGCAAGACTTGAAGCCCATCAATTATGACTTAATATTGACATTGTGTTTAAAGCAAATGGCAACAGGTGACACACAGCTTTAAGTCTATAGATGTTGGTAACCAGGTGTGAAAGCTGGTCTGTTGCGTCATAAGCTTGGTAAACATTTGCAGTCTTTGAAAAGGTTCAATAGAAGTGAGAATAATAGGGTACATCATAAGTGGGCTAGGTGGAATTAATCATTAATTTGTAGTTATTTGTTGGATCTTAGCTCAGGGCTTGATGAGAATTGGTTGAGAACACTGAGGCAGTGTGGTCAAGAAGACAGGAGATTTCCACATATCTCACTTTGGATAACCTGATACAGGCTGGATTAAAAAGACGGAACTATGAATCCGATAGTGGAAGTTGTTGCTTTCTTTCTGGGCTTTCTGGCCTGGATAATGGTTGGGGTTTCCCTTCCAAACCGGTACTGGAGGGAATCCACAGTGGAAGGTAACGTTATCACCACATCAACTATCTATGAGAACCTCTGGATGTCCTGTGCAACTGACTCTACAGGAGTTCACAACTGCCGGGATTTTCCATCTTTGCTTGCACTCCCAGGTATGTTGCCAGCAAGCTTTTCTTCCCCATTTTGTTTTTCAGTGTTAACGACTGCTATGTAAATGTGATGTAAAGGAACCATATAGACAGAAAAACTGGTCTGGAGAACTACATTACACAAAAGAGAAATGATTTTCTGTTGAAGCTCCCATAAATGATTTAGGAAGAAAACACCTTTTGTAACTGGTGAACTAGCTGGTCAGCTCTAACATACCAAGAGTTGTGTTGACAGTGCTGTGCAAATCATAATCTGTACTCAAAAAAGCTCACTAGCAAATATAAGCTTTAATCTGTAGTCAATGGAAAAAAAAAAGCCAAGTAACAATTATATCGAACACAAAACTTCTTTGATATCGACTGCAACATTTAACAACCATCTTCATATGTTGGGGTTTGCTGGTACTTATGAAGCGTGAACCCTTCAGCTCATCACAGGCAGAAATGAATTTCCAGACTCAACATCTAGTCATTAAACATAGATAGATAGATAGATAGATAGATAGATAGATAGATATTTATTATAGATAAATATAGATATAGATAGATAGATAGATATTTATTATAGATATTTATTATAGATATTTATTTATAGATAGACTTTATTGATCCCAAACTGGGAAATTACGGTGTAACAGCAGCATGACAGTAGACAACCAAACACAGAAACACACACATGACAGACAAAGGGATTACCCATGGATAGTAAAGCTAACACGACTATAAAACCTATATACATCAAAACTTAATATATAATGACCCGTATAAACACATGAATCATCCTGTTGCACAAAGAAGGACTACCAGGAGCAGAGTGAAATGTGAGGTACCAGTTAGATTGTAAGGTGCAGTGTGGCAGCATTATTATGACCAGAATACAACATCATAGTGAGTAATTGTCAGTGAAATTGCATGTGGCAGGAAAGATTTCCTGTACCTGGCCGTTTAACAGCGAAGCTGTAGTAGTCTACCGGAGAAAGTGCTTCGCTGTCTGTCCAGTGTGCAGTGGAGGGGGTGATCAGGACTGTCCATGATGGACCGCAGTTTATTTAGTGTTCTCCTCTCCACCACTGTCTCAAAGGTCTCCGGTCTGAGACCAATTACAGAGCCAGCCCTCTTGATAATCTTGTCAAGTCTGTTGGTGTCTCTGGTCCTGATACTGCTATCCCAACACACAGCAGCAAAGAAGATGGTGCTGGCGACAACGGTCTGGTAGAAAAGCTCCAGCATCCTGCTACACACGTTGAAGGATCTCAGCTTCCTCAGGAAGTAGAATCTGCTCATCCCCTTTTTGTGCACAGCATCGGTGTTGGATCTCCAGTCCAACTCGCTGCTGATCCTGACACCCAGATATTTGTAGTCCTCAACCACTCCCACATCCTCCCCACTAATCTGCAGTGGCTGAGAAGGCATCTTCCTCTTCCCGAAGTCAATCACTATCTCTCTGGTCTTGCTGACATTCAACCTCAGGTGATTCTGCTCTATCTACTCCACAAATCTGTCTACCAGCGCCCTGTAGTCCCTCTCCTCCTCTTATACACCCCACAACAGCTGAGTCGTCAGAGAATTTCTGCAGGTGGCATGACTCTGTGTTGTACTGAAAGTCAGTGGTGTATAAGGTAAAGAGAATAGGAGAGAGCACAGTCCCCTGTGGAGCTCCCGTATCACCAGCCACCACTCCAGACAAGACATTGCCCAGCCGGACAAACTGTGGTCTGCCTGTCAGGTAGTCAGTAATCCAGGAGATCACAGAGCTGTCAACCCCCATCACCCGCAGCACCCAGCAGCAGTGGCTGGATGGTGTTAAAGGCACTGGAGAAATTAAAAAAAAAGTGATTCTCACAGTATCTCCTCCACCATCCAGGTGCAGATGGGCTCGTTGCAGCAGGTAGATGACAGCATCTTCAACTCTTAAATGGGTTGATATGCAAACTGCAGAGGGTCCAGCCACGTCTTCACCTGCGGCCTCAGGTGGGCTAAGACCAGTCTCTCCAGGACCTTCATCATATGAGATGTGAGGGCAACTGGTCGATAGTCGTTCAGGTCTGATGGAGATGACTTCTTGGGGACAGGAACCAGGCAGGATGTTTTCCACAGCACCGGTACTCTCTCCAGACTCAGGCTCAGGTTGTACAGGTGTTTCAGTACCGGAGCTAGTTGGTTGGCGCAGGTCCTTAGGGTCCTGGCAGAGATGCCATCAGGGCTCGCCTCCTTCCGCTGACGGAGTCTCTCCAGCTGTTTCTCCACCTGGTCTGTAGTCACTGTGAAGTGAGGGAGGGTCCTGGTGTCCCCTGAGGAGGAAGAGGGGGAGATGGAGAGAGGTTCTGCACAGGAGGGTGGGTGGGGAGGGGTGGGTGGGGGTCTGGTTGTGTTGTTGGGGTGACAGGTGAGTTGAACCTATTTAAAAACAGAGTCAGTTCCTCAGCTCTCTCCTGGCTCCCAGATGGCTGCCTGACTCTCCCCTTGCACCCAGTTATTTGTTTCATTCCCACCCACACATCTTTAGCGTTGTTTTGCCTGAGTTTGTCTTCCAACTTCCTCAGCATCTCTCTCAGCTCATGCTGCACTGCCCTCAGCTTCTCTTTGTCTCCAGCCCTAAAAGCTTTCTTGTTTTTGATCAGAAGTGCTTTCAGGTCACTTTTGACCCATGGTCTGTTGTTGGAGAAGCAGTGTACAGTCTGAGCTGGCATGGTCATGTCTTCACAGAATCTAATGTATTCTGTGATGCAGTCGGTCATATTATCTTGTCTATGTCCACCCCATGTGGTTCACAGAGTACACTCCAGTCCGTCGTCTCAAAGACGTCTGAACATTAACGATTTTAAAAAGTTGGGGCAATACTCGAGCTCACCACTGAGCTAAATGAAATTTCTGTCTCTC
Source organism: Pholidichthys leucotaenia (assembly GCA_020510985.1). NCBI lineage: Eukaryota > Metazoa > Chordata > Actinopteri > Cichliformes > Pholidichthyidae > Pholidichthys > Pholidichthys leucotaenia. The sequence goes on along the minus strand of CM035844.1, from coordinate 40,693,752 downwards.
AAAACCAAGTGGTGTCATGTTCTGAGCATGGGGGGATTCCACCGGGCTCAGGTTGGCTGCTTTTTTTTTCATATTGGTACTGTGTTGTCATTTTGAGTTGTCACTTACCCTATATTGTTTCTCAGTATAATTTATTTATACCGTTTGCGTTTGTTATAGTTTGTTTATTGTATTTTTGAGGTTGTCTACCTCCACTTTCTGCTTCATCATTATATTTGTATTCTGTTGTGTTCTTTTTCTTTGGGTTGACAGCTGTCAATGGCTTTCTGGGGTTTTGCTCTGTGTGGGCGTGGCCCTGTCAGCCGTCAGCTCCGATGGCTCCCTCATTATTTCCAGCTGGTCCGGATTGTATCTTCATTTTCTCCTGCTCGCTCAGATTGCCCACACCTGTTGCTACTTGTCTTATTTTGTTTGTAGCCTTATTTAAGGGGCTGTGCACCATTGTCGGGTGCAGCACCCTACTATCATCTGACAAACGTAAGTGTCTCTGAATTGTATTTTGTATTTTTCCTAGCGTGCGTTCCACGGCTAGTCTCCACGGATTTAGCCGGTGACTCCGGTCGCCTTAGCCTTTGCTATTTTTGGCTTCTCCTGTGTCTCTTTATTTCTACTAGTTTTGGTTTGGTCTTGTTTGTTCTTTTGTGCATTTTCACAATTAAATTTGCAAACTCACAGCCAGCGTTTGGAGCCTTTATTCTGCCCTGACAAGGGAGTTTATGACAGAAGTTTGCTGCCAGTGTGGGCATCAGCAGCTGTGAGTTTGCTCTTTTGTTTTTTCCCACATTTTCTTTTTTTTCCCATCTGGAGGTTTTGGGTGAAATTCCCACCATGGACTTTTGGGTCTTTGGACTGAGTGAGGAGGAGTGTGCAGTGGTGGAACTTGTGAATTTTGCCTCAAAGGCTCAAGCCACCCACACTCCCGAGATCGTTTTTGGGTTTGTGGACAGGCGCAGCCCGGTTGATTGGGGCATGCCCTAATCTCTGGAGCTACCCGGGTCTGACTGCTGTACTCACCATGATGGTCGAGTCTCGTCAATGACTCGGTGAGCTGGTGAAAGATTCTCCCTCAGTGTAACCTGGACCGATGAAGAAACGTTCCTGGGAGCGGAAAGCTCACCACTCTCGCCTGAAGCCTGCGTCATCATCCTCCCGCCAGACGGTCCTTGGAGTTCCCGGAGGGACAGTGTCAGACCCCGGAACAGCAGCTGATTCTATCACGCCCCAGGAATTCAGGCAAGTTCTCATTGATTCTCTCTCTCTCTACTGAAACTGCTTGCCTAATTCCTGGTGGTGAGACTCAGTTATCACAGTCCACTGGATCCTCACCATCAGCTGCTGTTGACACCTCTTCACCTTCTTCTCGTCTCCCCAAAATGTCCGCCAGTCCTGGGAGGGAACCACCAGACGACGGAAAGGTCTGTGGATTCTGGGACCCTTGGTTCGGCACCACCATCACACCCAGCGAGGGAAAGGAGCGTCCGCTGTGTCCCAAAGCCGGTGTCAATGAGCGAGGCATTCCCTGGCTCCTCTCCTCAGAGCTAGAGGCCCATCCATGTCAAAGTCGGTGCCAATGACCAAGCGCCCCCTGACTCTGGTGCCTCATTCACTTCGCCAGAAGCCCGTTTCTCCACCTGCCATCGTGCCTGTAGGCGCGGTGCCTCCAAGTTCTTCTGGGGGGCCCACAATCGCTCCAGCCACTAAGAGGGATGACCCTGGGCCTGCTGCAGCAAAGACCATCGTGCCCTGGGAATACAGGCAAGTGAATTCTTGTTCTCCATTTCCTAAAAATGAATTGTTTTGCCTGGTTCCCAGTGATGAAACTCAGTCCCTGCAGTCCACTGAGGTTTGACCGCCTGCTGCAGACATTTGTCCCACACCTGCTACCCTTGTGTCTCCTCCTATTTCCCTTGAGTGTGCACCGGCCCCGGGATTGTGCCACCGGCCGAGGGAGGAGTCTGCAGTCCTGGACGACCTGGTCCCAGTCCTGTAGCCACGGGTTGGATGAGGGGAGAACGCTGCTAATGACCTGAAGCCTGCGCCGATGACTGAGCATCCCCTGGCTTTGGCTGCATAGGAATTGGGGCCAGTGCCAAGACGACCTCCTGCTACCACGCCCAACAAGCCATCTGCACCGGGTGTTTTGCTTGGGGGCCCGGGGACTGCAACCACCACCACGCCAGCTGCTGAGGTCACCGCAGCAGGATCGTTGGAGTCCTGGATGGCGGCAGAGCTCGAGTTCAGACAAGTATCCTGTTCTGTTCCTCCTTCTGCAGATTCAGGCAAATCTTATCTGGCTCGAGGCGGGGGCAGTCAGGTGCAGAAGCCCTCTGCTCCTGAGATCCCCTCGCCAAGCTCCGTTGCTGTCAGTGATTCTTCTCCGGCATCTTCTTTGTGTTTTCCTCCCAAGGTGACCATGCCGAGACTGAATGCCCAGAGGGATAGACTCGAGTTGCCCCCACCTGGATCGCCAGAGTCCTGGGCGGCGGTGGCGCCCAAGACAAGGCAAGTGCTCTGTTCTGTTGGCACCTCATCAGATCTTGTCCTGCTCGGGGTGGGGAGAGCCAGTTGCAGTGGGCAACTGTTTCTGGTCTCTCTCCATCGGGCTCCACTGCTGCCGGTAGTAATAACCCGGGGTGTGTTTTCCCTCTCTTGCCCGAGTCCTCATCTGGGTCCATGGTTGATCATCCACCTCCTCCTTCCGAGATCATTGTGGGTTCAGCTTCTCCCACTGAGGTCGTCGCGGGTGCTCCATCCCAGCCTGGGAACTCTGGGGCGCTGCTCCCCCTTTGGCTGAAGTCCTCGAGGGTGCTGCTTCCCTTCCAGTGGACGTTGTCGTGGGTGCTTTGTTCCAGCCCAGGTCCTCCGAGGGTGCAGCCTTGGCCCAGTCTGGGTCCTCCACGGGAGCAGCCTTGGCCCAGTCTGCGTCCACCAAGGGTGGAGCTCCGCTCCAGTCTGGGTCCACCGAGGGTGCAGCTCTGCTCCAGCCTGGAGCCACCAAAGATAAAGTTCCGCTCCAGCCCGTAGCCACAGTGGGTGCTGCTGTGCTCCAGTCCAGAGCCACCAAGGGTGCAACTATGTCCCAGTCCGGGACTTCCAAGGGTACTACTGGCCAATCCACGGGCGTCATGGCCCCCTCTCCCTTGCCAAACACTGTTGTGGTTCCCCCTCCTTTGCCAGATGCTGTCATGGTCCCCCATCCTCTGCCTGGCGCCATCCTGGTTCCCCCTCCTCTGACTTATACCATCATGGTTCCCATTCCTCTACCAGTCATCATCGTGGTGCCTCGTCCTCTGGTCACCCCGGTTGCCCCCCCCCCCCCCCCCCGGACCACCATCTCTGTGGTGGTGGCTAAAGAACTCTGGCCGACTGCCTGACAGGCGTTGCCGTTGGGTCGGGTGGTTCACATTCTCTGGCAGACCACCCGACTCTTACCACCTAGCCATCTGTCAGGCCTGGGACTTTGGCCGATCACCAAAACTGCTTTGTTCTTTGGTCTAGGGGGGCCTAGGTGCTCAGTTCTGTGTGGGTCCTGAGTGAGATTTTGTTTTGTTTCCCTTCAGCATGGGTCTTGTTGGGAAGCTATCCTGAGGGTTTTTCTTGTTCCTTTTAGTTTGGTTCAGTTCCTCCGTGCCTGGGTCCCCCTTCTCCCACCTGGGGTGGGGTTGTTTTTTCTTGTTGAGGTGGGATTTCTGTGTGTGGGGGTTCTTTTCTTTTGATGTTACCCCGGGGTGTCTAGGGTCCATCCCTTGAGGGGGGGCTCTGTCACGTTCTGAGCACGGGGGGATTCCACCAGGCTCAGGTTGTCTGTTTTGTTTTTTTTTATATTGGTACTGTGTTGTCATTTTGAGTTGTCACTTACCCTATATTGTTTCTCAGTATAATTTATTTTCCCGTTTGTGTTAGTTATAGTTTATTTATTGCATTTTTGAGGTTGTCTACCTCCCATTTCTGCTACATTGTTATATTTGTATTCTGTTGTGTTCTTTCTCTCTGGGTTGACAGCTGTCAGGTTCAGGTTCAGGTTCAAGTTACTTTATTTGTACCCGTAGGTAGATTTGTTTTGCAGTCTGGTGACATCCATATTTACAAGCCACAAATTACATTCAACATAGACACAAACACAGGCACACATGAAGTTGACTATAAACATGATAAAAATACTCAAGGCTCCATCAATCAGGGTATAAAAAGACAAAGAGATGGGAGAAAAACCAGAGGTAAGAGAGAAGGGTCATGGCTTTCTGGGGTTTTGCGCTGCGTGGGCGTGGCCCTGTCAGCTGTCAGCTCCGATGGCTCCCTCATTATTCCCAGCTGGTCCAGATTGTATCTTTGTTTTCTCCTGCCTGTTCAGACCTGTTGCTACTTGTCCTATTTTGTTTGTAGCCTTATTTAAGGGCTGTGCACCATTGTCGGGTGCAGCACTCTACTATCTTCTGACAAACGTAAGTGTCTCTGAATTGTTTTTTGTATTTTTCCTAGCATGCGCTCCACGGCTAGTCTCCTCGGGGTTTTCCTGTCGCCTTAGCCTTTGCTATTTTTGGCTTCTTCCGTTTCTCTTTATTTCTACTAGTTTTGATTTAGTCTTGTTTGTTCTTTTGTGCATTTTCACGATTAAATTTGCAACCTCACAGCCAGCATTTGTAGCCTTTATTCTGCCCCGACAAGGGAGTTTATGACAAGTGGCATTTCCAATACTAGAGGGCACTCAGGGAGCACATACTTCCACCAAAGTCAGTCTGTTTGTTTAGGATTACACAAAAAGTTATGGATAGAATTTGATGAAACTTTCACCAGAGGTGTTCCTTGGGCTACAGATGAACCCATTAGATTTTGGAAGTGATCTGGGTCAGGATGTGGATTCTGGATCACTTTTTTTTTAACATTGCAGGATAGGGGCTTAGTGGAAGTATGTGCTCTCGGATCACCTCCAAATTATAATGGGTTCATCTGTAGCCAAAGGGCCACCTCTGGTGAAAATTTCATCTAAATCCACTCAGTAATTTTTACATAATCCTGTTAACAGACAAAAACAAACTGTTCCAATCACCTTCTCTTCTTAGCGGAGGTAACAATTAGATTTTGATGAAAAATGCAACACTTCATTAATTTTCAGAAAAATCTTTGTAGCTATATTCATGTCTGTTAGAGGGCAACTATTAGGTATTATCATAAGTGCATTTCAATGTTTGTTCACAGGGTTCATTCAGGCTGCCCGAGCACTGATGATTGCGTCCATTGTGTTTGGAACATTTGGACTTGTGGCTACTCTCGTAGGGATGCAGTGCTCCAAAGTAGGAGGAGAAAACTATGTCCTGAAGGGGAGGTTCGCTGCAGTTGGAGGAGTGTTCTTTCTACTGCAAGGTAAACACTTATGTTTGGATGGAAGAAATGTAAGAAAATGGCATTAAACTGGCAATGTTTTAAAGCTCACTTCAGAGATATCATTGCAAGATGATTTGCCATAACTGAACTTTACATAGAACACTTGGCAATAGAGAATATGATTAACTCACCAATTTCTGTTTACAGAAGACAAGTTATCACAAAACATTTCACCAGTTAAAAAAGTTATCTCGACTCTAACAAGCCAGTTAACACACAATTATCTGCCATTAAAGTAGCAGTGTGAGCAGTAATAGAAAAAAAGTACTTTTAGAGACAGAAAAAATGCTATTTTTAAGATAAAGACTAAAGATAAAGGCAAAATTTCTATTTGTATAATTGCAGTCAATTAAAATATAATTGCAGCAATGTTGCAATCAATCATTCTGCACTTACAAAATGCTTTTGCTTTCAGTAATCCTCTTAAAGTGTAAAATAATTTTAGTCTCGTAAGAATAGAAATTCACACAGTGAACATAACAACCTTTTCAACTTATTAAGGATACCAAGGCTCATTGCATCATTAAAAATTTTAACCTGGAGCTTAATTTCTATAACACCAACAATTATGACGACAACACTGACACTAGGGTCAGCTCATCTCTGATCCAGATGAGCTAAAAACTACATGTATACTTAAAGAGCCAACCCTATTGTAGCATTTGTGCCATAAAACTGATTTTGAACTTATAAGACCTTGACCTCTGACATTTTGCTGCCCAAAAAAATAGCCAAAAGTGCTAGTCCCAAGGTCAACCTATGAGCCAAGACCTTACCTTTATTTACTTGCAAATCAGACACACACCCACACAAATTCAAGTAACCACTCTATTCACTTCTCGATTGACAAGTGCTATCTATAGTTTTTATAATATCTTATACATGTTGTACAACACTGTCTTGTGTTTTATAGGGCTTTGCACTATGATTGCTGTGTCCTGGTATGCAGCCAGCATCACACAGGAGTTTTTCAATGAGCTTTACTTGGGAACAAAGTGAGTCAACAAAATGTGCATCACTGAATCAGTCAGCTGAATATAACAACATAAGAAACATTTTTTTTTAAAATGTAGAGTAAATGGCACAAAACAATATGGTAAATGTTACTGTATCACAGGTATGAGATTGGAGAGGGCCTGTACATTGGCTGGGCTTCTGCCACACTTGCCATTTGTGGAGGTTCATGCCTGTTGTTTGCTTGCAAAACCAAGACAGATAATGAAAAAATGTAAGTACTCATTAAATGATTTTAAAACAATCCTTGACCTTTTCAACTGAAGGTCTAGTATAACTGCTACATTATACTGTCTTAACTTTAATTCACATTTTGTGTTTTAGATCCTACCCATACCAACAAGCCTCCAGAGGACATGTGCTGCCGTCGGTGGCAATGTCTCAGTCTGCACCAAGCAACTATGGAAGAAATGCATACGTTTGAAAAGTTACTCTGGGAGGGAAAAGAAAGTAGTTTTGAGGCAGATCATGCCTGTTAATCCCAAATTTTAAGTGAAAATAAGGAGTTACTGTATCTAATGGCAACAGTAGGAAATAATGATTTTAAATAGATTGTGGTGATTATATATGGTCAATGTTTTGATACTGTATGACTTTCTTCAGGTTATTTCCTTTGCTTTTTGTACATGGTCACTCACTGCAGAATTTCTTAGAAAGAGAAATTAATCTATAATGTGGTGTAAACTGCATTTTTGGTGTTGATGATGGTTTAGTTGAAACTTAGCACAAAGAAACCCATTACTTTTTATATTTAATATGTCAGAATCTACTGGGGATGTCAATATAATCATTTAACCTGCATGACTTTATTGGGAAAGGTGCAAGACAGGTTTATTGATATAGCGCATTTAATGTATAAAACAATTCAAAGTGTTTTACATAAAAGATTAAAGAATTACAGCAAGTTGCAAAAGAAATACACAAGAATTTAAAAGCAAATTAAAAAATTAATTAAAGAGAAACAGAAACAAGTTAAAATAAAATAAGACATAAAGTGCAAGAAATAAAAGTTACAATGCATTGTGGGAAATTAACAATTGTTAAACAGAAATATGAGATGAGATGAGATGAGATTCAACTTTATTGTCATTACACATGTATGAATACAAGGTAACGAAACGTGACTTGGCATTTGGGCACGCTCTGCAGAGCGCATCCAAGGCCGGGGCAGCCGCTAGGCGCCAGTCATTCAAATATGAATGCCAAATAGGGCTGCACCCAAATGTTTGATTACCTGGATTTCTGTTCATTGCCCTGGTGTTTGGTTTTCAAATTTGGTATTCAAATTTTCCCCAAAAAAGGCTAAATTTTAATAAATTACAATTGTCAAATTTACAAAAACAAACAAAAACAAAACACAAAAAAGCTAATTTTGGAGAAAAATCTCACAAATTTACAAGAAAAAAAATAGTAAGTTGATAATAGAGTACAAAATCTATATGAATACATTTGTAAAATAAATAAGAAAAAAGAATCAAAATTACAAGACAAAACTGGCAAATTTGTGAAAAAGTAAAAATTATAGAAGCAACAAAATTAAGGAAAAAAACAAATCTACAAGGACAAATTTCATATTTATAATACAATAAGTAAATTCACCAAAAAATTGTCTCAAAATTGCACATGTATGAAAAAGTTTGAAAAGTTCAGATTTATAAGAAAAGCCATATTTCCAAAAGTCACTGATGCTGATGCAGTTTACTAAGAGAGAGAAAAAAGAATGTATAAAATATTCACACATTCATTCTGAATTGCTCTCAAGTACCCAAAGCCCTAAAACTGATATTTGGGACAACCCTGACGGCAATATGAAAAAAAGACACACCTCCAACCCTGCAAAACACTGCTTTAGCATTTTTTTTTAAGTTTATGCAGTAAATATTTGTATATATATGTATATAAAGTATCATAATTGTATGCAATTATACTAGATCAATCTATCCAACACCATAAGTAAAAAGGTGTCATTACTCCGCTGGCATCTTCTACAGTTATGCCCCATTTGAACGCAACCAAATGTATAATTTCTTTTACATTTTCTTTGAATTTAATATTAATTTTGCCAAAAATGTCAAGGAAATCAGAATGTGTGCAGTTCTTGGTTGCTCCAACTTTAACTTTACTGAAAAAAAAGCAACTGAAATACGCAAGCCTTTACTGCATAACACATGTCCCTGTCTGAGCTCGGACAGTTTACACAGATTCCCTGTGCTTGATGTGGACAGAGATGCTCGACAGAAGTGGGTCATGACTGTGGTGACCCCTAAAGAAAGCAGCTGAAAGAAGAAGGAGATCGTGTTCCCAATAACAAAAGCAAAATGGTGATTGGCATGCAGCTGCTAGCTTAGCATACACAATAATGTTTTTTTTATTTTGTTTAAATAAATGTTTTTAACACTGATCTGCTAGCCAACGTTAATGGGCTAACATACTCTCCGGGAGCAGCGGTTATCGCAAATTTAAAATAGCTTAAGCTAGAGCAACTTAGTGACTATAAAGTAAACATCAAGAAATCACTAACAGAGCAATAATGGAAACCTTGTGTTTTAATTTTTTGCCATGTGTCATATTTAGTAAATGCATGTCATATATTCTCTGTAGTTTACATGGATGTACCTGAGGTGAAAAGGTGTTTAGCACTATGATTCACTTTTGTTACTTTGTTTGCAAGATTAAATAAAAGAACTTTCAATTAAAAAACTTTAACCCTCATCACCTGATAAGACTGCAGATCCACTGAGTAGTTTCAGATCTTTGAGATAAAAAAAAAAAAAAATGTTAAGGTTAGACAGTGCTGAATTTCTTAACAATATCTTAAAATTATCAGCTGTACTCAAACAAATGAAATGCACCCAGTTTTAATTTAAATGTTAAAGCAAAGGTTAAAAAACTGCCCTTAATAACAGAAATTATAACATTTTTAATAAGGTGACAAAAGTCTCTTAATCGGCAGAATACATCTCAAATCAAATCATCTGAGCCACTCACATGTTTCCATAAGCATGGTATCTATGCTTATTGCTCATGTATTGGTTTAAAATCAGTCAAAATGTCATAATTTGAAATGTCTCTACGCTGAGTTTTGGTGTCCCTCCTAGCCTGTTAACATACGAACAAAGCTAATGGTATAGTATGATAATATCAATGACATTAGCCACATAACATGATTCCTAAGGTTGTGGTGCCAGTGTTACCAGTAATACATGGGATTCAGTGAGTCTTGGGTTTCTCAGATGGATGGTAAATATGACTACTGTAGTTTGTGGTTTGCTGTGCTTTGTCCATAGCGGAGAAATTTTGGAGTTCGACTTGAGAGAAGCAGCTCGAGTAAAGATGGAACTATATTGGACTGCAGTGTTTCCTCGACCATTATACTGAGGGGGTGGAGCGCCCCCCGAGTGTCAAGTTAATCTTGACTTCTTTTCTTTTTCTTTTATCTATCTAAATGCTAGACATCTCTGTGCAAAAAGGGCAGTCCCCACAAGTGATGGTCAGAAAATTGGTCCCCATCAAACATGAAAACCAGTATGTACATGTGTGTGTGTGTGTGTGTGTGTGTGTGTGTGTGTGTGTGTGTGTGTGCTCCTATCTTTCTATTCTTGTGTGGGCTACCCCTTGACAAACCACCTTTTTTGTGAGGACATTTTTTCTTGTGAGGACATTTGGCCTGGTCCTCATAAGGAAAAATGCTAAAAAAAAAAATGCTAGGATCCATTCCCCAAAGTGCAAGATACACTATTTTGAATATAAGTCATAAAAGATCACACAAATAAGTGATCTGACAAACAAATATTCAGGGTTCCAAAACAGTCGCTAATATTAGATGTCTATTTGTTTTCAATAATTAGGTATTTTGTAATTTTTCTATATAGCGTCAGAACACCATGATTCCTTTAAGAGTTTGTCGTTGTTGACTTCCCCCCCCCCCCCAAAAGGCTGTAAACCTAGGGGAAACACTGGACTGTGCTTGATAATTTCACCCGTAATAGGATCACTGGTTTTGATGTCAAAATCAATTGCAAACCTGGATAATGGATTCAAAGTTAAGGATTTTGTTCAGCAGTCTGCTTTCCCATTGTGTTGGTAAGATAAGATAAGCCTTTATTAGTCCCACAGTGTGGAAATTACAGGACTGCAGCAACAAAGGGATAGCAGCACTCAGAGCAATAGTAAATAAAATAATAAGATAATAAGAATTGATTAGCAGTGGCGTGGTGTGAGGAAAATTCTGGGGGAAGCTGAGTGAAACGAAATGAAATCACTGCTTGCTACCGGGGTGGGGGCCACGAGCGTAACACTACATACAACAGCTAATTTCACCATTTGGAACGCAATTCTGTTGTGCCTTACAGATGCAACTTGCACACTCTCTTGATCATTCACTCTCTCTCACTTTACTATCGGGTACATGCATGTTAAACAACAAATGACTTACAAAGTTTAATTACTATACCAAAAACACTAATTATGCAATTCCACACCTGAAGAGGTTACACACAAACACAGGATGCAGTTTTTCTGCATGTCAGCAACCACAATAAAATAACCAACACAAATGACTGAGAAACACATGCAGCTAAAGCAAAAGCAAAGCTGAAAATTCAATAACCATATTAAAATTGCACAGGTATTTATTTAGGCAGTTCAGTTAACAGTGAAAGAATATAAAGAGGAGTTAACATTGCGCTTACCCTATTTGAAGAGGAAGACCATTCTCCTTAAAGTCCTCGGACGGTGACATTTTTTTATTGAACCAATAAACTGATTGTATGAAAATATTCCATTCTGGCCATTCCCGTGATTTAATATGTGTCACCAGCCTCCATAAATGACTTTATTTGGTAATAGCCCATCTTTCACTTAGTGATGCTGCAGTACCGCCATCTGTCGATAGGGGCAGGCAGCAGTGACGTCAGCTCAGGAAGAAGTGAGGGTGATATTGCCTGCCTGTGCTGTGAGCCTCATCAGAGAAACATTCCCATCGGATCACTACAAGGGATTTTGCCTACCAAGATTAGATTTGTGAAAAATGATATTTAAATAAAGTTTTGCAAAATCATATATTGAGTTTATTAATGTTGCATGTCAATTTTATAATTCTAATATTTCAGCATTCATCAAAGTCGGATCTCATATACATTAGACTAATTTTTCTACCATTTTATGGTGTAAAATTCGTGTTCAATTTTTAAAAGCACATTTCTCTAAAAATCTTAGGTTTATATTTGTTTGTCTTAGCAAAATATGTTGCTTCCCTAACAATTGAAAGCTGAACTTTCATTGCTAATTGGAAATTTATTCTACTTTTACATGTTTGATTTTGAAAATCTAGATACATGTTGCTCAACAGCATCAGCTTTGATGGGACGCTGAAATTTGGCACTCAATGTTGTGGGAACTCTGGCTTGTACAGAGTGCCACTGCTCCAATAAGTGGGTTGGATCAACCAAGGTTTTGTCGAAAAGAGTATTCATCAGATCATCCACATATTCTGAAATAAAATTAATTTAATAAAAATTAGAAATTGAAAGCTCCTTGTAAGTGGTCGTGGAAATTCCAACGATACCGGCTGCATTTAGAACTCTGAGGACCTTGACATATGACGCCCCAGTGAAGAGAATGGCGGATGAAAGCTGTATGTTACCAGCTGGCATGTCCCTGATCATCGGCTGGCTGTGCCAGGATCGATCCTCAACACAATGTGGACAATGTTGTTTGATCACCAACAGAGAGCCTTTAGTGTGACTTGTTACCTCACATGGATGACTGCAATGAGGACAATTGCTGAATAATTTCCAGAGGCAACTTTTGTAAACTATGTATTTGTCCTCCTCGTGGTGGTTATGGGACTCCTTTTGGTTGAAACTGAAATGTTATAAACAAACAATGTATATAGATTTTAATATTATATTATTTAGTATTATATATCTTTAGTATTATAAAAAATTACAAAATTCATATTTCATTTTATGTCTTGAAATGTTTCATTAATTTGAATCATACCTTTGGTCTGATACATCCATAAAACTTGGATGGTATGTAACATCATGTGGGTCATTGTTAGAGGCGTAAGACAACACAGAGTCAATATCATCCGTGTCAATGTCCTCAAACTTCCTCTTTGCTTTCCTTGGTGTCGATGTGCGAGGCCCTGTTGTTGCCAGTGATCTACGGCACGTATCGCATGTGCTCGGATGACTTGTGTCCCATTGTGTGATCTTCGGATCGGTCTGAGAGTGTGAGCCTGGAGATCAATAATTTTAACAATGTATTAGGGTTAACAAGTTATTCTAATAGTTCACATGAACAATAATGTAAATAAATTGTTGATTTCAAATCAATGATACTCACGTTTTACCGTTTTTTTCTCTGGTCGGACAATTAACTTTCTGGTTTGTGTGAAATTGTTTTTTGTGTTAGGTTGCAGTCTCTCAGGAGCTGGTGGATCGTATGTAGTGCTCGCATCTTTGTACTTGGGTTGCAGTGATGGTTCGGCTTTGAGATCTAGATTGGGTGTTGTCAGAAGAGGATCTGGTATAGCCTGGGCTGTATTTAGTGTAGGTGGGACATGTTGGTCTAGTGGATCTGAAAGTGGATTTACATAAAAGTCCTGGTCATCAGCTTCCTCTGCTTGGTCAGAAAAATCCACAGTATTTGAAGGTTGAGTGACAGTGGATAACATCTGCAAAAACAGTAGATCAACATAATTTCATTCCAGAGGTGTCAAATTAGATTACATATATACATAGAAATATAACTTGAGCAAACAGGCACAACCACCTCCCTATACAGCACTGAATATTTCATATTTGATTAGTATGAATACCGTAAAATTCTAATATTTGCTTAGTTGTTAAGGCAATGAAATTCATTGCTTGTAAATAATTTTAGTAAATACTGGCAGTGAATATTAAAAAAGAAAACTTACCCTGTTTACTTCTCTTTTTCTGACAGCAGATCGCATTGGTAGATCACCCTTGCTTTTCACGCCACTGTCACTGACACTTGTCTGAGAGTGGGACTTTGAAATGAACGGATATATAGTTGGAACAGCCGATTTTTTTTATCAGCAATCTTTTTGCTAATTTCATTTCAAATTGCATCTTATTCTCAAAATCGCTGTCAACGAAATGTCTACTGCACATGTTGGGTGATTTACCGACATCATTCCAATTTTTTCGCTTTTTCTGAACGAATTTCACCCATGCGGTTCTGATTTTCCCAGGCAGGGGAAATTCATAAACACTCACCGCGTGCTCCTCCGGTATACCGTCGCACCCATAGACAACACAACGCCAAACCATAATTAATTCGATCACTGAAATCCTAATCGTAATAAATACTCTATTTGTAATCCACAAGTACTCCTAGAAATATCCGTTATCGACGATTTTAAAACGTAAACAACACGCAATGTCCGTCGAGTGTTTGCTGGTCGCTTCCTGACCTGACGTCACACAGTCAGTGGCTATTTTAGCCGCTGATTGCTTGGCAGAGTCAGACAGCTCTCAAGGAAATCATACTTCAATAGCGCATTGTCACCTTATGCGACATTTGTTGACACCAAAACATGTGCGGTTCAGATTAGCTCGTCTCACACAACAATTTAAGATATGATTTAGCGATATTGAATTTTCGTCCGGCCAACGCCTTTAATGGTGGCAAAATGTTCAGTCACCATGTCAAAGAATTTCCCACTGGCCTTTAGGTCCGCCATGTCGGCAGAGTCAATGGATATTTGGGCAAGGTTTACAAGTCTTTCTTGTCCACACGTGTTCCACGAATGCCCCCTTTTCTCAACATGGGCAGATCTAGTTTTGGCATTGGCCTGCCATCAGATTCAGTTTTGAGTTGCTGCTCCAGTAGTAGCTTGGTAAAGGAATTCTTTTCATTAAAACTCCAAATCCTGGCCCTCCATAATGGTACTTGCTAATGTTGCTAACAACGACCACTGGCCTCCCACCAACGCTGACATTAATGACCCCCTATGATTTGATTGGTCTGATGTGGGCACAGCAAACATGCTGGCTGGTTTTGCACAGAACTGACTAATCTCACCCTAGGAGTGGCATGCCTATGGCCTCATTTGAATGGTTATTTTTGTAGTTTTTTTTTCACAAAACTTAGCAACTTTGCCCTTGCTGGCTCTCAAATCCTCCCCTAGTAGTGCAATATTGTGGAGGAAGAAATAATCAGGCTGTAGCCACACATGTGCCTTGCATAATGCCTCACATCTTAGATAAGAACAAAGTGTAGAGTTTCCTTGGAGATAACAGGAAGCTGTGAAATGTGATCTTTTGTATGTCAGAGACGGTGTGGAGTTTCCTCTGTATGCCAGAGTCTGTGAGGGGGATGTGTAAGGATTAAGGAAGTGCATGCAAAGTGACCTTTTATGTGAATGCATTGTGACCTTTTGATATGCAGAAGGACCTGAGTATATAAGTGAAGAGTTCTGTTTGAGAGGTCCTCTTTTCTACTATGCTCATGAGAAAGAATGTGTAATAAACTGTTCGAGATCAGCTGGCCTCATCATTTACACATTCTACAAGGCGGAGAGGTCCAGGGCAGAACAGACTTTATTCATCACTCTCTCTCACATTCTCTCGAATCACAAGCATCAAAAGAGTAACAGGTCACAGGCACCTCTACTCTTATAGCATACCACTTGGTCAGCCTTCTGTGGTGCTGCATTAACATCAAAGCCTTTGCAATTCCCATTCTCTTTGTCACTGTTCGCATCAACACACCAACCCCCACATCAACACACAAACCCCCATGATGATTCCCCTTGTCCTTCCGTCTGAGTGTAAACATGCTGAGGTGGATTCTCCACACCCCTCCCCAGAACTCAGACTGAGCCCTAACCCTCATGTCCTTTGGGCTTCAGCCTACATCCATAGCGGCTGTAACAGGGGGTCTGTGGCTCCGACGTGATGCTGTGCCGGTGGGGGGCTCTTGGGGGTGCGTCCGTCTGTGGGGGGACATTGGGAGGGAGGGAAACATCTTTAACATGCCATTGTGACTGATCTGACGAGTCATTTACCTGGGGAGTTCTCAGTGGGGGTCGTCCGCACCAAGGAGCTCGGGCCAACAACTCTCCCGGCACATGAACAGCTTTTTCCCCTCTGCCATCAGACTGCTGAACATTAAGTGACTTATTGACTCTCGTGCACTATATACAGCAGCTCATGTCGTTCATCACTGTTTTTCTGTTGCATTATCGACTGCACTGTGGTACCCCATATTATCTGCTACTTGCTAATTTATTTAAATCTGCCTTGACTAGTAATACTCATTATTATTATTATTATTATTATTATTACTTATTATTCTACACTCATTGCATGTTTTTAGTCTTTTAGTCTTTTTTTTAGTTTATCTCTTTATCTCATCATGTTTTTAATGTTGCAGCATGGCACCGAGACAAATTCCTAGTTTGTGTACTACATGAACAATGGCAATAAATCTGATTCTGATTCTGATTCTGATTCTTGCTCGTCTGCTGAAACGAAAGCGGGCTTAAGCCTGTCTATACAGACTTTCCCTGCGTCCCCCCAAGTCAAACACAAAATGTTTCTCCCTGGGTTCCAGCACTCTGAACGGGCCATCGTAGGGCGGGTGCAAGGGGGTCCGGTGGGCATCGTGCCTGACAAATACAAATGCCGCGTCCTTCAAGGCCTTTGGCACAAAAGCACGTGGAAAACAGTGGTGGACCGGACCGGGTACCGTCCCTGCCACTGCGCTATGCGGTGAAAGCGGGGATGGATCGGTGTTCGGCGCAGGGCTGTACGGCAAAAATTCCCCTTGGAGCCGCAGTGGCTGGGATAAAACCAGCTCTGTTGAGGAGGCTGCCAAATCCTCCTTCGGTGCAGAATGCAACCCTAATAGGACCCACGGCAACCGGTCCACCCAATTTGCAACCGTAAGCGAAGCCCTGAGCGCTGCTTTAAGCGATCTACGGAAACGCTCGCATAACCCATTGGCCTGGGGGTTGTATGCAGTTGTGTGATGAAGTGTGACACCCAGGCTCCGGGCCATGGTGGACCAGAGGTCGGAAACAAACTGCGGGCCCCGATTGGACATGATATCTGAAGGGGTGTCGAAATGTGCCACCCATGTTGTCAAAAAAGCGCGTGCAACTTCTGCAGACGCGGTGGACACTAGCAGGACTGCTTCGGGCCAGCGTGTGGTGCGGTCTACCACTGTCAGGAGGTGCGTGAACCCCTACGATGGTGGGAGGGGGCCCACGAGGTCCACGTGAATGTGGTCGAACCACTTAGCCGGGATATGGAACGGCTCCAAGGGGGCCTTTATGTGCCTGTGCACTTTGGCTCGTTAGCACACTACGCACACTGCGGCCCACTGTTTCACCTGTTTGCACAGGCTCAGCCAGACGAACTTCGCTCCCACCATTTTGACTGAGGCGCACACTCCTGGGTGTGCCAGGGAGTGAACCGACTCCAAAACACGGCGGCGCCAAGCACGTGGGATCACCGGGCGCGGGCGGCCCGTGGAGACGTCACAGATTGGGGGGGCCCCCCGTCCTGCAGTACTCTGCTCTCCAGCCTTAACCCTGTTGGTCAAGACTGGAGCGCACAAACGTCCGCATTGCTGATCTGCTCAGCGCCCATGGTCGTGTAATCTATCCCCACGTAGACTGGGGCCACTAATGCGCGCGAGAGGCAGTCTGCCACCACGGTGAGTTTACCGGCCACATGCTGAATGTCGGTCGTAAACTCCGAGATCGCGGCCAGCTGCAGGGATGGCAACAGGAAATTCTGATTTCAGCTGAAATCTAATTTGGTCGATTGACTTATGGGGGGGTCGGGGGGCGCAGCCCCCCTGAAGCTGAGAGGTTTTCAGTAAAACAGAAGTAATTTAGACTGGAAAAAAATGATTAAAAAAATGAAATACTAGACTTAGATAAATCATTAAATTTAATGAAAAGTTAACTTACTTTTTCTTCAATGTTGTCTCACTGTCTTTAGTCCAACATATTTAACAGTTCTATAAGAGTTTATTACACTATTTACACTGGTCACCAAGTCACTTCTAGTGTGAAACTTTTCTTCCTTTTGGCAGCAAGTTGTGTCAGTCTCTGAACTTTGAACTTCATCTCCTTTTCTGGTTTCTTCTGAAACTGTCCAAGTGTTTCTGTTACCTCGTTGAACTTTGAGCCAATTTTCACCTTTACCGTCACTTTTCTCTCAAGCCAATTCCATTGGAACTTATTTTTGACACTTTTGTCTATTTCTAGCACTGATGACTCCTGATCCTTCGATAAAAATCTCATAATTCCGCTGAAAACGATACCGAAAGCTCACAATTCCAACACGAACCAGGGATGTGATTTGGGGTTGGGGAAATTATCTGAAAATTTAGCAGAGGGTCTGGGGGATGCGAAGCGGCAAAGCCCCCCGAAGCTCCTGGGTTTTTTATGATTTTTAAGTACCAGAACTGTGCTTAAATGATATAAAACAAACAGCTGAATGCCACTTATTACTGTATAATACTGACTTATGTTCCAAGAAGATAGCATTCCTAAAATATTCCAACAAGCATTATCCATCACATGCTTTAACACTTGATCAAATCAAAATCAGTTAATTTTATCTATTCCGGAGCGGAATTTTCCAGACTCCCTGGTTATTGTGGTTGGCGACTTTAACCAGTGCAATCTGAGTCACGAGCTCCCCCGATACAGACAGTTTATTAAATGTCCAACCAGAGGAAATAACACGCTGGATCACTGTTACACTACAGTGAAGGACGCATATCGCGCTGTTCCCCGCGCTGCGCTTGGACTATCTGATCACGTGATGGTCCACCTCATTCCCACATACAGACAGAGACTGAAACTCACTAAACCTGTTGTGACCACCACGAAGAAATTGACCAGTAAAGCTGGAGAGAAACTGAACACATGCATGGAAATAACTGACTGGGACATGTTTAAAGGAGCCATTCATGATCTTAATGAGTACACAGACACTGTGAACTCATACATCAACTTTTGTGAGGAGAGCATTCTCCCATCGCGCACCAGGGTGAGGTACTCTAATGATAAGCCCTGGTTCACTGCTAAGCTCAGACAGATCAGAAAGGAGAAGGAAGCTGCGTTGAAAAGTGGAGACAGAGGCTGCTACAGGGAGGTTAAATATCGGTTTAACAGAGAGCTGAGGAGAGCTAAATCTGTGTATTCTGAGAGACTCCAGCAGCAGTTCACTGCTAATGACTCGGCTTCTGTGTGGAGAGGACTGAGGCAAATCACCAACTATCAGCCTCAGACTTCTAAAGGTCAGGATGACAAAGCCCTTTGTCAAAAACTGTCCCAACATTACGCCCGTTTTGACACCTCGTCAGCTGTGTCCAACTCCCCCACTCCACCCAGCTCCACTGCCTCCTCGGCCCCTAATTCATCAAAAGCGGTCCCCCCCCTCCTCCTCCTCTTCCCCCCCTGCCCTTGTCATCAGTGAGCAGGACGTGCACAGACAATTCTCCAGACTGAACCCGCGCAAGGCCCCCGGGCCGGACGGTGTGTCTCCCTCCACCCTGAGACACTGTGCGAAAGAGCTGGCTCCTGTCTTCACAGACATTTTTAACACCTCCCTTAAGCTATGCCACGTGCCGACCTGCCTCAAATCCTCCACCATCATCCCTGTCCCCAAGAAGCCACGGATTACTGGACTTAACGACTACAGACCTGTAGCGCTCACCTCTGTAGTCATGAAGTCCTTTGAGCGCCTGGTCCTGTCTCACACATCAAGTCCATCACCACTCCCCTCCTGGACCCGCTGCAGTTTGCCTACCGTGCCAACAGGTCTGTGGACGACGCAGTCAACCTGGCCCTCCACTCCATCCTGCAGCACCTGGACTCCCCGGGAACCTACGCCAAGATCCTGTTTGTGGACTTCAGCTCTGCATTCAACACCATCCGCCCCGTTCTGCTCCAGGACAAGCTGTCCCTGCTCGGCGTGCCTGACTCCCTCTGTAGGTGGATCACTGACTTCCTGACGGACCGGAGGCAGCATGTGCGGCTGGGGAAGTCTGTCTCGGACTCTGTTAGCATCAGCATCGGATCACCCCAGGGCTGTGTACTTTCCCCCCTACTCTTCTCCCTTTATACCAACTCCTGCACCTCCTCCCACCAGTCTGTTAAGCTGATCAAGTTTGCGGACGACACCACCCTCATCGGGCTCATCTCCAACGGCGACGAGTCCGTCTACAGGAAAGAGGTGGCCCAGCTGGTGTCCTGGTGCAGCCACAACAACCTGCAGCTGAACGCTCTGAAGACAGCGGAGATGATTGTGGACTTCAGGAAAGTCACAACCCCCCTGCCCCCCCTCACCATCACAGGCTCTCCCATCACCATCGCAGATTCCTTCCGCTTCTTGGGCACCACCATCACCCGGGACCTCAGATGGGAGCCAACCATCAGCTCCCTCATCAAAAAGGCCCAGCAGAGGATGTTCTTTCTGCGGCAGCTGAGGAAGCTCAAGCTACCCACCAAGATGTTAGTGCAGTTCTACACGGCCATCATCGAGTCCATCGTCACCTCCTCCATAACCGTGTGGTACGCAGGAGCCACTGCCAGGGACAGACTAAGGCTGCAGCGCGTTGTGCGCACTGCTGAGAAGGTGATCGGCTGCAAGCTCCCATCTCTCCAGGACCTGTACATCTCCAGGACCCGGAGGCGTGCAGGCCGGATCATAGTCGATCCTTCACACCCTGGTCACGTACTGTTTACCCCCCTCCCCTCAGGTAGAAGACTTCGGTCCATTCAGACTAAAACCTCCCGGCACATGAACAGCTTTTTCCCCTCTGCCATCAGACTGCTGAACATTAAGTGACTTATTGACTCTCGTGCACTATATACAGCAGCTCATGTCGTTCATCACTGTTTTTCTGTTGCATTATCGACTGCACTGTGGTACCCCATATTATCTGCTACTTGCTAATTTATTTAAATCTGCCTTGACTAGTATTACTCATTATTATTACTATTATTATTATTACTTATTATTCTACACTCATTGCATGTTTTTAGTCTTTTAGTTTTTTTTTTAGTTTATCTCTTTATCTCATCATGTTTTTAATGTTGCAGCATGGCACCGAGACAAATTCCTAGTTTGTGTACTACATGAACAATGGCAATAAATCTGATTCTGATTCTGATTCCATAATAGAAATAAAATTCATTCATACCATTACTTTTTATAATTTCAGCATTCATTTCAGATCACCAGTTTCAATCTCCATTGAGTCTTGAGCAGTTCATTTTGCACAATCACTGATGTAGCCAAGTCTCAGAAATATTCAAAAGTTATGAGACAGTGTCCACTGTGCACTGTCAATTTCAAACTGTTTGGAATTATAAAAGTAATGTACACTACCATTCAAAAGTTTGGGGTCACCCAGACAATTATTTTGTGTTTTCCATGAAAAGTCACACTTATTTACCACCATGAGTTGTAAAATGAATAGAAAATATAGTCAAGACATTGACAAGGTTAGAAATAATGATTTGTATTTGAAATAATAATTTTTTCCAGATACTCAACCTGCTCCAAGGAAGGTCAGTTTTAATTCAATTCAATTCAATTCAACTTTATTTATATAGCGCCATTTCACAACAACAGCCATCTCATAGCACTATCAACTGTAGGGGGGACCCCCACAGTTGCAGAAAGACCCCAGCAATCAGGTGATCCCCTGTGAGCAAGCACTTGGCGACGGTGGAGAGGAAAAACTCCCTTTTAACAGGAAGAAACCTCCAGCAGAACCAGGCTCAGGGAGGGGCAGTCATCTGCTGCGACTGGCTGGGGGGTGAGGGGATAGAGAAGAAGAAAAGAACAGACATGTAGAGAGCAAACAGCACGATGGGGACTCAATCTATGGGAGAGAACAAACAAATGTTAATGACCAGCAAAAAAAAAAAAAATTTCATAGAGAGTGAGGAAAGGAGTGAGGCCCAGTGCATTACTGGAGGTCCCCCGGCTGACTAAACCTATTAGCAGCATAACTAAGGGAGGGTTCAGAAACACATGATCCCTCCCTAGTTGTAGGCTATATCAAAAAGGTAGGTTTTAGCCCTATTCTTAAAAACAGAGATCGAGTCTGACTCCCGAATCCAGATTGGCAGCTGATTCCACAGGAGAGGAGCTTGATAACTGAAGGCTCTGCCTCCCATTGTACTTTTGGAGATTCTAGGTATTACAAGTAATCCTGCATTTTGGGAGCGTAGTGCTCTGTTAGGATAATACGGTAGAATCAGATCTTTTAAATAAAAAGGAGCCTGATTGTTTAGAGCTTTGTAAGTAAGAAGAAGGATTTTAAACTTAATTCTAAACTCTATGGGAAGCCAATGAAGGGAGGCCAGAACCGGAGACATATGATCTCTCTTTCTAGTACCTGTTAAAACTCTTGCTGCAGCATTTTGGATCAGCTGAAGACTTTTTAAAGATGTTTTAGGACAGCCTGATAATAAAGAATTACAATAATCTAATCTCGAGCTAACATAGCAGTCTTAGAAACAAATTTAATATGTGAATTGAAGGACAAATCCTGATCAAAAATAACTCCAAGGTTCCTCACAGAGCTATTAAGAGAAAGAGTAACTGCATTCAAACTGAAAGTTTGATTTGGAAAGGATTTTCTAAGGTTTTTTGGACCAACAAGAATGACTTCAGTCTTATCTGAATTTAATAGCAGGAAATTACAAGTCATCCAAGCTTTGATTTCCTTAAGACAGGCTTCTAACTTGGCTAATTGATTACTATCATCTGGCTTCATTGACAGGTATAATTGTGTGTCATCTGCATAACAATGAAAATGTATACAGTGCTTTCTAATAATGTTGCCTAACGGAAGCATATATAAACTAAAAAGAGTAGGGCCTAGCACAGATCCCTGTGGAACTCCATGACTAAGCTTTGAGTTGAAAGAAAACTCATTATTTACATGAACAAACTGGAACCTATCAGATAAATAAGATCTAAACCATTGCAACGAAGTTCCATTATATATATATATATATATATATTAATATGTACATATGTATACTAGCTACTCTTGTTTTTTCTTGCCTTCTGATTGTTGCTCTGAGTGTTGCTATCCCTGTGCTATTGCAATCCTGGAATTTCCCCATTGTGGGACTAATAAAGGCTTATCTTAATGTAAATAAATTGTTTTGCTATTTTTTTCTCCTCAACATCAATGTCAGGGTGCTGCAGGAGTTTTTGGGGATGGTTAACTTTTATAACCGTTTCCTCCCCCGCGCAGCCCAGCTCATACAGCCGTTGTACGCCGCACTCAAGAAACGGAAACCGGCGGACAGAGTCGACTGGACTCCTGAGCGGGAGCAGGCGTTCTCTGAGGTTAAAACAGCTCTAGCAAACGCTGCACTACTGGCGCACCCAGACCCGGTGGCTCGGATAGCACTACCGACGCCTCGGACATGAGCATAGCGGCCGTCGTGGAGCAATGCGCTGCCGGTTCTTGGCAGCCGCTCACCTTTTTTAGCAGGTCTTTGCACGACAGTGAGCGTAAATACAGCGTGTTCGACAGAGAGTTACTGGCTCTCCACCTGGCCATACGCCACTTTCAGTTCTGCCTGAAAGGGCGCACCTTCACTGCGTTCGTGGACCACAAGCCGCTAACGTAATTAACGTACTTTATCTTCCTGAAAGATAAAAAAAAGCGGAATTCTGCGAATTAGCGGAAAAATCACTTCCCTGACGAACACGCCGCCATGAATTTTTGACAAAGCACACAACGAGCCATTTGATTGGTCCAATCGTTTGCAACTATCCAATCGCAAGGCTGTTTACAATACAGCAGTAGCTTGAGTACAAAATATCCGGGTTATCATGGGAGACTTGACCCCGAGAAGCGCCGAGCGCTTATGTAATCGTGTTGATTTTCGCTAAAATCGGTAACAATAAGGTACCTTACCCCCCCTAAAATTTTCTCAACGGATTTAGACGATTCACAGAAATGATCAATTTGAAAATAAATCGGCGGAAATCCGCGGATCGGCGGAAAATTGCCATCCCTGCAGCTGTCTCTGCTGCCGGCCCGACCATGGTTCCGAAACCTTGGCCATCACGTACGTTAGCGGCTTGTGGTCCACGAACGCAGTGAAGGTGCACCCTTCCAGCCAGAACTGGAAGTGGCGTAGGACCAGGTGGAGAGCCAGTAACTCTCTGTCGAACGCGTTGTATTTACGCTCACTTCGCGCAAAGACCTGCTAAAAATGGCGAGCAGCTTCCAAGAACCGGCGACGTGCTGCTATGGCCACATCCGAGGCGTCAGTAGTGAGCGCTATCCGAGCCGCCGAGTCCGGGTGTGCCATCAGTGCAGCGTTCGCCAGGGCTGTTTTAACCTCGGAAAACGCCTGCCCTCGCTCAGGAGTCCAGTCAACTCTGTCCGCCGGTTTCTGTCTCTTAAGCGTGGTGTACAACAGTTGCATGAACTGGGCTGCGCAAGGGAGGAAACGGTTAAAAAAGTTAACCATCCCCAAAAACTCCTGCAGCGCCCTGACCGTCTGAAGCCGGGGAAAATCTTCCACCACACGCATTTTGTCCAGTAAGGGTATCGCACCCTCCGGTGAGATGCGGTGGCCCAAAAAATCGATTCCCATCACCCCGAACTGGCACTTTGCCATGTTGATTATAAATCCGTGCTCCTCCAACCTCTGGAAAACTGTCCTGAGGTGGGCTGCGTGTTCGTCCTCAGATGCGCTGGCGACCAGGATGTCGTCCAGGTAGACAAACACAAACGGCAGATCGCACAACACCGCATCCATCATGCGTTGGAATGTCTGCACTGCACCGTTTAACCCGAAAGGCATGCGTAAAAACTCAAAAAGACCAAACGGGGTTATTACTGCCATTTTAGGTATGTCCTCAGCGCGCACGGGGACCCGGTGGTAACCGCGGACCAGGTCTATCTTGGAAAAAATGCATGCCCCGGTGAGGTGAATGGAAAAATCCTGAATATGGGGGATCGGGTAGCGGTCGTGGGCTGTGGCGTTGTTCAATCTGCGGAAATCTCTGCACAGTCACCACGATCCCTCGGCTTTAGGAACCATATGTAGCGGGGATGCCCACGGGCTGTTTGAGCGTCTGATGATGCCCAGTTTTTCCAAGTTGGCAAATTCCTCGCATGCTATGGCCAGTTTAGTTGCGTCCAGACGGTGAGGTCGTGCGAAAACGGGCGGCCCCGTGGTGGTAATGAAGTGCTCCACCCCGTGTTTAGTGACGGTCGCCAAAAAGGTCGGGACCATGAGTGCTGGGAACTGGATGAGTAGTGTGTGGAACTTACCCCCTGGAGCTGTGACGCTGGCTAGCGTTGTGGGCCCGGCTCCTCTAGCTGTACAGGGGAGAAAATCAAAAGACATTGCGTTAATCAGGCGTCTGTTAGCAACATTGACTAGTAGACCGTGTGCCCACAAAAAATCAGCGCCCAAAATGGGGAAGCTGCATGCCGCTATGATGAATGCCCATTGGTATGTACGGCCGTGCAAGAATACAGTCAGTGTCCTCTCACCAAAAGTCTTAATGTCTGAGCCGTTTGCGGCCGTCAGCTCGGGGCCGCTAGTTCCTGCCAGCCGGTCTGCGTAGGACGGCAGGATGAGACTCTTTTGGGAGCCAGAGTCCACGAGGAACCCTTTCCCCGAGCGTGAGTCTGTCACATAGAGCAGCTTGCTTGCTTCACTGGCGGTCACAGCTGCTACCGACTGCTGGCCCTGGCATTTCCCGAGCGCTTGAACTGGCACGGTGGCACGCATCAGCGTGTGTCCTCTCCAAAACGGCGGTGGTAGAAGCAGAGTGTGTCTCTCCGGTGCTTCTTGGCCTCTGCTGAAGCCACCGTCGTTGGCTCCTCACCTCCGCTGGCTGTCTCGCTGGGTTCTGACTCCGCTGCATTCACTGCGAGGGCTCTGGTGGTGAGGATAATCCGAATTGCCTCTTGCACTAGCGTCCGGTAGTTGCACACGACCAGAAGCGGCAAATTGGCAAGGACCGCCCTGGCCGCCGTCAGGAGGTTCCGGAGGAAAAGGTGGGCAAAGAGGAAATGCCCGTCATCTGTGCCCATCAACGTCAACATCTTCTCCATTAACTTGACCGCCGACCCGTCTCCCGACTCGCAGCACGTCAGGAGCTTTTCCACTCTCTCGCAGTCTGAGAGTGTATAGCGCCGGGTCAGTGCGGTTTTGAGAGCCTTGTATTTGTTGTGGGCTGGGGGCCGTTGGAGCAGGCTCGCCACCTGCTGAGTTGTGCATGCGTCCAGTGCTGCAACCACGTAGTAGTATCTGGTGTCATCCGCCGTTATTCCCCGGAGCGTGAACTGGGCCTCAGTGTGGAGGAACCAAGACTTTGGGTCATGCAGCCAAAAGTCAGGGAGTTTGACCAAAACGGTGCACACGTTGCTGGCACCTCCCATCCGGGTGGTCTCCGGGGTGTTCGCCTCGAGTTCCGTTGTGCGTCAAGGGTCACCATTGTGGAGAGAGATTAATCAGGCGGAAAGGTCCAGGGCAGAACAGACTTTATTCATCACTCTCTCTCACATTCTCTCGAATCACAAGCATCAAAAGAGTAACAGGTCACAGGCACCTCTGCTCTTATAGCATACCACTCGGTCAGCCTTCTGTGGTGCTGCATTAACATCAAAGCCTTTGCAGTTCCCATTCTCTTTGTCACTGTTCGCATCAACACACAAACCCCCATGACGATTCCCCTTGTCCTTCCGTCTGAGTGTAAACATACTGAGGTGGATTCTCCACAATATCACTATATATTTCAGGACATGTAACAGACGCGCTGTTTCCCCCATTCTATGATACTCTGGGAAATGAGAAGGGACCTTTCTCTGGTAAGTCAGTGACAATCAAAACCGGTAAATACCATAAAGACGCATTTTGATAGTTCACTGTTTTTTCATATCAACAGATGCCATTTCTATTAAATATATATAATATGTTATGTATGATATATGTAATATACAGTATACTTAATAAAAATGATAGTCAGAGGCTGAAAAATAGGGGAAGCATGGCTTCTGGAAGAAAATGCCGCTGTTGGATAGAAAAAGCAGTAAATAATATAAATATGTATACAGTTATATACACAGTGCAGGAGCATTGCAGTTAGATGGTATTAACAGCATTACAGTAAATAAGGCGATGTAGGTTTGGATTATTTTTTACCCTTAATAATAAACACCTTCATTTAAAAACTGCATTTTGTGTTTACTTGTGTTATCTTTGTCTAAAATTTAAATTTGTTTGATGATTTGAAACATTTAAGTGTGACAAACATACAAAAAAAAAGAGAAATCAGGAAGGGGGCAAACACTTTTTCACACCACTGTATATAAATATAAATATAGATGCAGACGCAGACAGTGTATTTCACATTTGAATGAACAGTGTTGTTGCCACCTTCAATAATAATTGTAATTGTATAAGTTGTGTATTGGAGGGGATGATCTCTATTGTGCATAACTGTGACGTTTAATACGGCCTCTATGAGCAGCACCGGTTAGATCAGGGGTGTCCAATCATGTGTCATGGAGGGCCAAGACCCTGCAGGCTTTACCTCCAACCAGTGTCTTCAACAGCAGATTCCACTGAATTTCTTCCTTCTGACTGCTGATCAGTGAAAACACCTGCTGAAGAGACTGGGTAGAAGAGAAAACCTGCAGGGTCTTGGCCCTCCATGGCACATGACTGGACACCCCTGGGTTAGATTGTAAAGTCTGACAAGTGTAGGTAGGAAAGACCTGCAGAACCTCTCCCTCGAGCACCTAGGATGACACAGCCTACCGCTAAATGAGCTCCTCAGTGCATTCAGTGTGTCCCACACGGGGTGAGACTCGGACTCCAGCAGAGAGTTAAACTGGTTAAACTAGTATCTCACAGAGTGGCGAATGATGATGGATGTCGTGATTTTTAGGTTTCGTCAGGGTTTGTAAAAGGTTGCAAAACAGTTTGCTAACAGTTTTCAAGGTTGTAAAAAGTTTTTTCTTGCTGCAAAGAAATCTTAACATGTTCCAAATTTTGTTGCAAATGTATTTTTCCGCAAACAGTTGCAAACATTTGCAAAATACTTGTAAGTACAAACAGTTGTAACACGGGTCGCTAAAGTTCTTTTTGGTTTGCCAAGTAGTGAACACTAGTAACTGTTAAAGAACTTTTACAAACCCTTGAAATCTGAATGATGAAAGTTTTCCAACCCTTTTTATAGGGTTGGGTCCAAGATTCATCTGACAACTATTTGCTTTTGCAATGAAAAGCAAATGGTTGCTTTTCATTGCAAATACTGTTCCTAAAATTTGCTAACAGTTGCTAATGTTTGTCAGCTTTCTTTCACAAACAGTTTTGCAAACATTTGCATGAATCTTGCTAATTGTTACTAAATATCGCTAATGACAGAGGTGAATTTTAATTTTTATGAACATTTGTCAGAAAAGTTGACAAATCCAAAAATCGTGATGTTCATCAGCATTCACCACTTGGTGAGATACTAGCTTAAGTAAACAAAGGGGGACACTTGAATATACCACAATAACTGATACACAGGGTGTCCCACATGCTGTGGAAGGGATTACCTTAACTGATTTACAGAATTTAATATGACATTATATGAGCCATTTAAATGAAAATTCAATTCAGTTCAATTCAACTTTATTTATATAGCGCCATATCACAACAAAAGTCATCTCATAGCACTTTCAAATGTAGGGGAAACCCCACAATTGCAGAAAGACCCCAGCAATCAGGTGATCACCTGTGAGCAAACACTAGGTGATGGTGGAGAGGAAAAACTCCCTTTTAACAGGAAGAAACCTCTAGCAGAACCAGGCTCAGGGAGGGCCAGTCATCTGCTGCTCTTTTCTCAAAAGAGAAGAACGATATGGAAAGAAACTCCAGGAAAATTATTTCTTGTTTGCTTGATCCTTGACAAAATATGTTTATGACAAGATTAAATAAAGAAAACAAACAGCACTATCTTCAGCTGGACACACATCATGGAATCTTTTTTTTTTTTTTTGGAAACGTCAAATCTTTTGGAGCCTCATTCACAAAATTGTCCAGGCTTTGTCCTTCAAAGCAAATTAAGTGTACACCTTCACTGACAGTGAGGTCCTGAGCTCCTTTAGCAGCATAGAAGTCTTGAGCTGGGGTGTTCCAGTTCACCACAGACAACTGCAGCTGTACACACTGATTCTTTTTACCCACCTGAGCACACAAAGCAGTCTTGTTAGTCATCATGCATCATTACTGTATATAATTATCACATAAAAAAACTAAAATGCCATAACGTACAGTCTTGAAAAACAAACCTTCTTACCTCAGCTACTTTGCTCAGTAAAGCTTTGCCGATGCCATTTCCTATTTAGGAATTTATCAAAAACACAAGTAATTTTGTAAAATAGTTACAGTATAAATATATCAAAGAAGGCAATACTGAGAAAGAATCAATTCACACACAGTATGTAAAAAGTATTATTCATAGCATTTTTGTTTAAGGCTTGTTTGAAACATTACAGTATAAAACCTGATGTACCTCTAAATTCTGGCATCACATAAAGGTTCTCCAGATAAAGTGATCGCCCCTTCCATGTTCTGTAAGTGTGAAAGTACACTCCAATTCCAACAATCATAAATCCTAGAATATTAGTAAAAAGACAATAAAAATAAAGGCAGATATACAGGTGAACTTGTTCTATTGTTCTAAATATCCAGATAAAAGTCAGGTTTCACACAGCTTTTCCAAGTCAAATTCAAGCACTTTTCAAGTACATTCAAAGACCATTTTCAAGTTTTTCCAGTACCTTATGGCTGTGATTTAAAAAAAAAAACTATACAAATACATACTCAAAATGATAATTTCACTTCTTTGTTACTATAACAGATGGTTTTGTGCAACAAACAAGAGCACCACACATGGTACAATACACACCTGTCCTTAGCCATTATCAATGAGTAGCACACTTTCAACAGAAAGACCTGTTACAAAGGTAAGATTCAATACACTCTAGATCTGTAATGAAACTAATAATCATGTAACTGCAAGGAGTTTAAGCAAACCAAACAATCTACAATTCAAAGTGGAACAAAGTTAGAGAGAATATCAAAAAATCATTTAACCCCCTACAAAATGTCCATCTTCAATACATGTACAAACACTGTGAAATGAAAATGTCCTAGCTTGTAAACTGTGGGAGGAGTTAATCGGACAAACTCGTATGGACAGATGGACAGACAGACATCATCATACCATAATTTGTCCCTGAATAAAAATTGTCTTCATATTTAGAAAGATAAGAAAATAAAGTAGAAAAAAGTTACATGTTTCAAATGTGTCACTGGTCTGTAAGCAGACTTTGCTGCCATCAAACCTGAGACAATTAACCCCCCAAATAAAATATATTACTTGACAAGTATTTAACTCAAGCGTTAGTGAAAATCCTATGAAGATTAGCCTGCAATACTGATGGAAGAAGTGTGTGGACCAAAGGGGAGCCTGTTGAAAAATAATCTACATTTGGTCAAACTTGACCACTATGAACTTTTCAGCCTACAGTCACGTGAAAAAATTAGGACACCCTATGAAAGCCTGTGTTTTTTTTTAACATATTTGGACATATGGATATTTAATATCAATTTTAACAATACCGGGAGATTCAAGTTATACAGTATATCTAAACAATTAAAACTGAAAAAAAGACTTTTTAAAATTTTCTGTAAAATGTAATTCTAAAAGCATGCAATTTCTTGTGAGGAATATATTAGGACACCCCCACATTTATTCCCACTTAAAATGGCTAAAATTACACACAGGTGTATCACATCAAGTGCACATGATTAGAACATCATTACTCAGCATTTTGAAGGAGGCTTGTCTGATTTAAACCTCAGACATTTAGTTTGGTGTGCTCCTGAATGTTGAAGTGAGAATGATCACCATGGTGAGATTGGTGGTGAGATAAACTGATCAGGCGGGCTGGCTCTGTGGTCGGCGCGAAGCTGGACACCCTGGTGAAGGTGGCAGAGATGAGGACTCTGGATAAACTGTTGGATATAATGGACAATGTCAGCCACCCTCTGCACACCGTCATCAGTGACCAGAGGAGCCTGTTCAGTGAAAGACTGCTCCTTCCCAAGTGTCGGACCAACAGGCTCAAGAACTCTTTTGTCCATCATGCCATCACACTCTATAACTCCTCACATGGGGGGGGGGGGGGACATAGAGTATAGAGGACTGTAGGGCATTCATAGTGCAATAATTTTAACTTAACCATACTTGTACAAGCTATATTTAGTCCTGTATTTATATTGTGTATATTATGTTAAGTGTTTATTTTTTTCTTTTTTGCTTTTCTGATCTGTATGCTCCTTTTATGTGCTGCTGGAAATTTTAAATTTCCCACAGGGAGTCATCCCAAAGGGATTAATAAAGTTAAGTCTAAGTCTCTAAGTCTATTGAAAGAGTGGTCTGAGGCCTTCAGAAAGAAGATTGTAGCAGCTTATGAACCTGGTAAGGGATTTAAAAAGATCTCAAAAGAGTTTGAAATCAGCCATTTCACTGTCTGGAAAATACTCTACAAGTGGAAGACATTCAATACAATTGCCAACATGCCCAGGTCTGGCCTGGGCATCAATATGTAAACATTTCTTAATAAAGAACTGAATATTTCATGGGGTGTCCAAATTTTTTTACATGACTATATGAACTTTTCAGCCCCCCCCCCTCATATAAGTGAATGCCATTTACCATTTACAAACCCAGATTCCAATGAAGTTGGGATGTTATGTAAAATGTAAAAACAGAGTGCAATGATTTGCCAATCCTTTTCAACCTATATTCAATTGAATACACTACAGACAAGCTATTTAATGTTCAAACTGATTGTTTTTTGCAAATGTTCACTTATTTTGAATTTCATGTCTTCAACATGTTCCAAAAAAGCTGGGACAGGGCATGTTTACCACTGTGTTACATCGCCTTTCCTTTTAACAACACTCGATAAGCATTTTAGGAACTCTTTCTTTTTTGGCAACTGGAATTCTTTCCCATTCTCGCTTGATGTACAACTTCAGTTGATCAACAGTCCGGGGTCTTAGTTGGCGTATTTTGCACTTCATGATGCGCAATACATCTTTAATGGGAGACAGGTCTGGACTGCAGACAGGCCTGAAATAAGCAGGGATGTCCCTGAAAAAAAAAACATTGCTTGGATGGCAGCATAAGTTGCTTCAAAATCTGTATATACTGTTCAGCATTAATGGCGCCTTCACAGATGTGCAAGTTATCCATGCCATGAGCACGAACACACCCCCATACCATCACAGATGCTGATTTTTGAACTTTGTGCTGATAACAATCTGGATGGTTGTTTACCTCTTTAGCCCAGAGGACATGGCGTCCATGATTTCCAAAAACAATTTGAAATATGTACTTGTCAGACCACCACACACTTTTCC
The DNA here is from genome assembly GCA_020510985.1 of Pholidichthys leucotaenia. Taxonomy (NCBI): domain Eukaryota; kingdom Metazoa; phylum Chordata; class Actinopteri; order Cichliformes; family Pholidichthyidae; genus Pholidichthys; species Pholidichthys leucotaenia. The sequence continues at coordinate 40,661,867 of CM035844.1, read as the reverse complement.
ACTTTGCATCAGCCGATCTCAGATGAGCTCAGTCGCAGAGCAAACAACAGCATTTGTGGGTAGTGTTGATATATGGCTGTCGCTTTGCTTTTTTTTTCTCCTTGTCCTCTCAAGCAGCTAGGTGAGCAGAAATCTGCTTCCCTTATTGTGCCAAACAGATTTACTTTGCCAAAAGGCGCTTTATACAGTACATATACTGTATATGTACTGTATATTGTTTGTAAACTCCTCTTGTATTAACTTTTAATACTTTATTTAAATTGTTTTTTTGTTTTGTTTTTTTTGAGGGATCGAGGGTCACAGGCATTCAGTGTGGTTTTTGGCCTTGCTGCTTACAAACAGAAATTTCTCAAGAATCTCTGAATGAACTGAGCCAAATAACATCTGCAACTGTTGTTTCATCTCAAATCAAGAAGACTTTGGACACTGTACAAGCACCTGTCTGATATCCTTTTATGGAAAAACTTCAAAAATTATTTTTATCTACAACTTCATTGATATTATTTGTCTATTCACCACTTAAATTAGCATTCACCTTGTAAAATGGTGCACACATAAAAGATAACATCTAAATGAGATACTGAAACCGCATTTACTGACCATGTTGAATTATTCTTCTATTCAGGTTTAGCTGCAAATGATAAAGTGTTGCAAATTTTTGGAGAAAATTTGCAAATTTATGAGAAAAGTCACAAATTTACAAGAAAAATGCCTCAAATTTATATATAAAAAAATCCCCCACAATTTTAAGAGAAGTCTCAAATGTACATGGAAAAAAGCTAATCCTTTCTCACCAACCGCCCACAAACAGTCTGACTCGGCACCCACCACTCAACCACACTGTCTCTCAGCACTGGCTCCTCCCAGGGCTGTGTGCTAAGCCCTCTACTGTACTCCCTGTACACCTTTGACTGTATTCCAACCCACACAACCACCATCATCGTGAAGTATGTGGACGATACCACCTTGGTTGGGCTCATCACTGACGACGATAAGAAGGCATACAGGGTGGAGGTAGAGAATCTGCTGCTGCGGTGCCAAGCAAACAACCTGAAACTGAATGTCCAAAAAACCCAAAGAACTCATAATGGACTTCACAAAGAACAGACAGGACCACAACCCCCTCCTCATAAATGGTGACCATGTAGAAACCGTCCCCACCTTCAGGTTCCAGGGCACCCACTGCTCCTCTGACCTCTCCTGGACTGTCAACACCAAGGCCCTGGTGAACAAAGCCCAGCAGCAGCTGCACTTCCTCTGTGTCCTGAGGAAGAACAACCTGGACCAGAAGCTGCTGCTGGCCTTCTACCGCTGCTCAGTGGAGAGCGTGCTCCCCTATTGTCTGGGTGTTTGGTACACCAGCTCCACGGCCGAGAACAGGAAGGCTGTGGAGAGGGTCATCAACACTGCTCAAAAATCATCGGCGTCCCTCTGCCCTCCTTGGAGGACATCTCCAGATCCTCCTGTCTCAGAAAGATCAAGGCCATCACAGGAGACCCGTCACATCCCGCCCACCACCTGTTTGACCTGCTCTCCTCTGGATGACGGTTCAGATCAATCAGGTCCCACACCTCCAGACTGACAAACAGTTTCTTCCCCTGGGTCATCCGTACTGCAAACAGTCAGAGGCCCCACCCCTCTCCCTCCAAACGCTCACATGCACAGAACTGAGGACCTTCTTAATGACCACAATAACACGTCTTTGCACTGTGCACTTTCATGTATGTTGACCCATCCATGAAACCACTACTAGGTATATTTTCAATAATCCTTGGGCCATTTTACTCAATAGTGTGTTCAATTGTGTGTTCTGCACTCCGCACTCTTATGTACATAGTTCCATCCGTGAAGGCATTACCATACCTGTGTAAATTTCCATAATCCTGGGCTATTTTTATTTCAGTCGTGTGTTTAATTGTGTGTTCTGTAACTGTGTATTATCTAATCCTTATCTCTTACTTTATTGCGCAGTAGCTTGGTGGAGTGCCCACAATTTCGTTGTACTGTATAACTGCACAGTGACAATAAAGCCTATTCTATTCTATTCTATTCTATTCTAGATTTATCAGTAAAAAAAAAAAGTTGAACATTTACATGGAAAAAGTTACCAATTTACAGTATGTGGAAAAACATGAGGAAAAACTAGTAAATTTACAAGAAATTGTAAAATTAAGAGAAAATCCTCAAACTGGTGACAGTGAAATTGTTACTAATCTAGTACATCTTTAACTGATACTATTTCTCACTCTTAAGTCATTAATGATGGCTGTTTATATATTTCAGTAATTAATAAGATAATGCTTCTTTTAATTGAGCACAATTTCTTGTTAGTCTGCCAACCTCCATGTATAGGGCTAGACTATCATTTGAAGAAAGAACGCCAACTTCATTGTCATTCAATCCATACAGCCAATCATACAGTAGAACGAAATTAAGTTTCTCTTATCTACAGTGCCAATCACATCTAGATTTGGAGGAGCCACTGCCACACAAGGCGCCGCCACAATGCGCTGTTTGCTGAAATTTTCAGCAGTGACAAGTTAATAATGGCACAGTAACTGTTACATAACGCTGACTGCCCTTACCATATATTCCATATAAGAGTGCCATAACAAACACATAGTGGCAGAATGTGTTTCAGTCATTTGGCCTGTGAATTAACAGACTGCTGTTGGCATAAAGAAATTAGCATTAATGCTATTTGAAAATTATTGACTACGACTTACTTTTCGTGTGACTCCAGAATGCACTCTCCCATTACGAAAAGCTGCAACCAACATCCTTTTTGCTGACTTTGCAGAAAGCTACTGGCAGATTTGGTCCTTATCTTTGTCATTGTTTATATTGATTATTTTCTAGCCAAAGCTCATTACACCTATGCAGCCAACAAGCTCCCACATTCACTACACCTGTACACCTCCAGCAGGTGGGGTTGTATGTGAAAATTGACTGACTCAGTGGTAGAGCAGTCTTCCTTTTAGGCTCTCCAACTGATTTTATTTCTCCATCTAATAAAGGTGGATTCCCACGACAACGTTTGGACTGACTTTTACTGACGTTCTGGCAAATGTCTGGCTCTGCTGGCAAAAGTTAATGATTGTTGGTGTTTGTTGGCAAATGTTGGCGAAAGTTGTGTTCTTTAAAAATTTTCAGCCTGCTGAAAATTTACCAATGTTTGGAAATGCACGTTGGTGAATGCTGTGCTCATTTTGTAAAAGTTCCTGAGTGCTGAGCTAAGTTATGCAGAGTTTACCTAAGTCAGCCTAAGTTAAAGCTGGGTTCACTCTATAGCGTTTGGACCGACTTTTACAGATGCCAACTAGCAAACATCTAGCAAACGTCGGGGATTGACCAGACATGGCCACGCCTCCTCCCTTCCCCTTTTGCTGGAAAACAGATTTGATATCCTTTCCCTGGATGATTTCCCCCACCTGGACGTCAATGATCCTCCCATGGCCACCCCTCCTCCTCCAGCAGCGGCCCAAACCCGCAAGCCCCGGATTAAAACTACTTTAGGTGTGCCAAACTATATACCAGCTCCAAAAAGAAGAGAGCGCATCACCCCGCCATCACTGCAACAACAACGGCAAAATTATCCACCATCTCAGAAGCTACCAACAAAGCCCCCCCAGATGACACTGGTAATTGGTGATTCAATAATGAGGAATGTCAGAAGCAGGTACTGTGTCACAAAATTTTTTCCTGGGGCTAAAGTGTCAGACATTGAGGCTCTTACCCCTGACCTATTAAATGAATACCCCCACGCTAAAACTGTCATTGTGCATGTTGGATGCAACAACATCCCAGATGAAGCATCGGAGATCTTAGAGAGAGACTTCAGGAGCATTCTGCCCACTCTTATGAACTGTGGCAGACGTGTGTTTATTTCTGGGCCATTGGCTCCTTTTAGAAGAGGTTGCAATCATTTTAGCAGAACTCTCAGCCTTAATACCTGGTTGTGTTCTACATGTCCTACTTTTAACATTGGTTTTGTAGACAATTTCAACCTGTTTTGGAACCGCCCATCATTTATGAGGCCAGATGGCATCCATCCAAATAGACTTGGTGCACGTGTTTTAAGGGACAATCTGTTCTATTCCATTTAGCGCTTTTTAGTACAGTGACTGAAATCTGGTGCGTTAACTCACCCCAAAGTTCCTGGGTCTGCCAACCAGCCCTTCTTTGCTTCCACTTCTCATATTAATCCTATTAATCCACATAATTCTCACTGTTTAGATCAGTCTTCAATTCATAACCCTATAGAGATTGTGTCTGTCTCCCATTACCCAAAACATTATAACCCAAGACAAATACAACATAACTTGATAAATACAAGCCTCTCTGCAGCTCCTCCTCTTCCGCCATCCCTCAACTTAGCCCCTGTCTTCCCCATCAGAGAATCTTTGTCTACTCCCCCCAAAGTTAATAAAAATATAATGTATAAGCATCCCAAAGTGAATAAACAAAAAGTTGGTAAAACTCACATTAAACATCAAGTCTCTAAATTTAATGATTTGGCCTCTCTTCCTCCTCATAATTTAAAAATTAAATGTGGTTGTTAAACATTAGTACTCTAACTCCCAAGTCTCTGCTAGTCCATGATCTGTTAATTGATCATCAGATTGATTTAATATCCCTTACAGAGACTTGGTTAGGGAAAGATGATTATTTGGTTTAAATGAATCAACTCCCTCTGGTTATCTAAACTATCAAAATCCCAGACGTTCTGGTCGTGGAGGAGGAGGAGTGGCAATTTACCATTCTAAATTACTAGTTAATGTAAAGCAAAAAACATGTTTTAATTCCTTTGAGGTCCTGGTCCTCAATATTGGTCATGTTAGCAATCTTAGCTCAAACCCAATTCTTTGCCATAGTTAACCGTCCTCCCTCAGCCTACTTGGACTTTTTATCCGAATTTGCTGAATTCTTAGCTGATTTAGTGCTGAAATCAGATAGAATAATTATAGTAGGGGATTTTAATATACATGTAGATGTAGATAGTGATTGTCTTAATAAGGCATTTAATTCAATGTTAGACTCGATGGGGTTTTCCCAGAAAGTAGAAAATTCTACCCATTATCTCCACCACACATTGGACCTTGTTCTGACATATGGCATAGAAATAGAAAATCTGGTAGTGTCTTCTCATAATCCTGTACTGTCAGACCATTTGTCTGTTAACCTTTGATTTCACTATTCCTGACTATTTGATTCCTAAAGAAAAATATTACTACAGCAGATGTCTTTCAGATGATGTTACCAAATTTATGCAGATTGTCTCCTCTATGCCATATGTCAACACTACAGAAATAAGCGATGGAGAGCTTGCTCCTTCTGTAATTGATAGCATGGTAGATAGTGTTACAACTTCTCTGCATCACACTCTAGACTTGGTGGCCCCTTTAGAAAAGAAAAAGTCCAATCAGAGATTTCGAACCCCTTGGTTTAACACAGAAACTCGTAGCTTAAAACAGAAGACTCGTCTGTCACGAGCCGAGCCGGCTTGGCTTTCCCCGGCTTGGCCTCGATCTCTCTGTGGGTTTTGGTTTCATTGTTTATGTGAATTTTGTGTATTCCTGTACTTATTCTATTACCATAGCCACTGCCTGACCGGCAGCTGTTACTCAGCCTCGGTGACCTACTTTTTCCTATGCTGCTGACAGTCTGTCGGTCCAACCACGCCCCCTCGCTCTCCTTAATTTCACCAGCTGTTCCCAGCCCCGGTAATGATCTTTCTCACGCCTCGCTCAGGTGTGCCCAATTTGTGTGGCCAGCGGCGTTTGTATTTAAGCGGCTCTTTGCTAGACAAATGCCGCTGGGTCATTGTATGAGTCACATGAACTGTTCTACATCAGGTGACCGTCACGTTGGGAAGGACAACTGGATTATGCTCGCTGAGAGTATTGGACTTTCGGGACTGTTCCTACTTGTGAGTAAACTGTTTGTGTTTCTCCATGTGGTTGCTGCTACGCTGGACCAGAAGCGTTTCCCCCCTTGCAGTAATTCTGCTATGCTTCTGGTGGCGTTTCTCCCAGCAGCAAAAATTGCTACGCTTAGGCTGTTGCCCTGTTTGCGTTCCCCCGAGTAGTTGAATGCCCTGTAGTCTTCCCCGCTCTCTGAGCGCATTCATATTGTATTGTGACCAACTTGTTCGTCTGTACTTGTGAACAGCGTTTGTCAATAAATGTGTGTGTGGTGAATTCCTGCATTTAAATCCTTCCATCCTTTTCATTCTCTGTGCGCTATGGAAAAGTGCACGGAGAATTTATGACAGAATGACCCAGCCCACAAAAAGGATTTAGCGGGTTCACCCACACATCATTTTCCTTCTTTCATTGTAACTGTTTTTCTGTTCTGGACTAACCTGTGTTGGAGTTCGTCATGCCCCGGTCTCGCCGAGGAAAAGGAACGGCAGCGGGGTTCCCCACAGTAGAGGAGGAATGGGCTGTGGAATTCATTCAGGACTTCTCCGCCCAGGGTCCCAAGGAGACACTGGAAAACTTGGATGGAGCAGTAGGCATCTTGGAGGCGCATCCTGGGTTATGGACTTACCCGCAGTACGCCGACCTGCTCTCCACAGTCTGCTCGCTCCAGCGTTCCTTCCCTGGTCTGGCATTCCCTGCGACGCCGAGACGGAGGTCCGTTTTCCCACAAACTGGCAGCCTCCGTGGCGCTTTGCTCAACCCACTCACTCCAGCATGGTCTGTTCTGGAACGCAAAGGACAGTATCATCCCACAAGGAAACGCGGGGAGAAGCCTCCCTCTTCAGCAGCAGCCATTACTGCTTCAGCTGCGGTGAGGTCTGCTGAATTCACCCCAGCCCTGCCTACCCCCGCCATCCGGGAGACGGCTACTTCAATAGCCTACGGAGGGGTCCACGTCATCGCTGGTACGGAGAGGGACGAGTGTCTGCCACTTAAAGCTGTGGATGTCATCAACCGGGATGACAGGCCAGTATTTTTTCATTCTAAATCATTCATTAACATTGAAGCTTGCCTGTCTCCCGAGGGAGAGGCCCAGTATCAGCAGTCCACTGGGTCCTCTCCTCCAGCTGCAATTAATGATTGTTTCCTTCATGATAGGATATTTTCAGGTTTCATTGATTATTCTATATGATTTTAATGCTGTATTATTCTATTTTATATTATAATTGTATCTGGTGCATATAATGAGCCAATGTCTGATTCTCTGTGTTTTTCCATTGTCTCAGAGCTTGAAAAGAATGTCTGTTTCTCAGTGTAAGATTAAGTTGAGCAAGATTGTAAACAATGACGAAGATTTTATTGTTTTATCATACCAAGCTGTTCTGTTCTGTATGCCCGAAGTTAGGGTGACTTAGCTTGACCAGGTCATGTAAAGATCAAAGCAGAATGTTCAGTGCTGTACATAGATTACAGCAGTCTCGGGAGGAGATGGCTCCAGCTGTCTTTAAGTTTAGATAAGGTAGGGGTCTGTATGCCCAGGGTATAAGAAGCAACATCCTTGAACACATGTTAGGGAGTTGGTGTAGGCAGGCTCTGAGACCGTCATGCTGTGACCGATTGCCTCCTTTTTCTGATCAGAAAAAGAACAAATGGCTCAGAACTTGGAAACTGCCTATTGATTATTGATTGAGTCTCAATCAATTCATTTTTGATCTAACACTTCCCCTCTCCATGTCTCCTCCTTTAATTTCTGAGGGCCTGCTGGTCCAAGAACCGGGCCACCTGACGATGGAGGAGGTTGAGGCCCTGGATGATCCTGCCCAGGAGCCCATATGGAGGCGTTTCCCCGCAGTCACACCGGCGGACGAGGAGTGGGTGAATCTGCTCGCCTTCGTCAACCGCTGGGTCAAGGAGGAGCGCCGTGAGAGGGAGGTCCGAGGATGCACTTTCCCGGCTGTGAGAGTTCCACCCCCTATGTCTGCTCAGCCCACAGATTCACCTTCAGACAAGGAGTGGGCTAATCTGCTCACCGTAGTCAACGTCCAGGTCGAGGAGGAGCGTCAGAGGACCAGGACTGCAACTACCATCACGCCTGCTGCGGGGACCGCTGCAGCAGAGTCATCCCCTGGACCAGACCCCCAGCCGACGGGATCCGGACCGTCCTCATTGACAGCATCGGAGTCCTGAACGGCGGTAGAGTTCAAGCACAGGTAAGTTATCTCTCCTGCAGTTCAATTGCCTATGATTGAGAGATCTTGTCTGCCACTTGGGGAGGAGAGTCGGGTGCGGCTCTCAGCTGCACCTGGGCTCCCCGCGCCGGGCTCTGCCGCTGCCGGTGACCCTAACCACTCCTTCTCTCCCTTGCCTGTCGAGTCCCTCACTAGGGTTGCCAGAGAGGAGCTACCATCACCGGGGTTGCCTACTGATGACGACAGGACATTGGCGGCCCCAGAGGAGGTCGACGGGGGCACAGCACCAGGTGCGATGACGGAGGCTACGCACCCCAAATCGCCAGAGTCCTGGACGGCGGTGGAGCCTGAGTTCAGGCAAGTGTGCTCCATTATGTCAAAACTTCATATGTCAATGTCACACTGCCCGACTCATGGCGAGGAGGGCCCGTGGCAGCTCGTAGTAGCCCTCGGAGCCACCTCACTGGGCTCTGCCGCTGCTGGCAACCCTGACCCGGTCTCTTTTTCTCTCCCTCCGGGGTCGGAGCCCCCTGCCAGGGTCGCTGGAGAGCAGCTGGCTTCGCCAGAGGCCGCCAGGGATCAGGATCCAGTGCTACAGTAGGTGGCGTTAAGAGCACCACCTCCCTCGCTGGGGAGGCCACCGTGGGAGCAATGAGGCACTCGATGGGGGTCACTGCCTCAGCCAGAGGTCACCGTGGGTGCAGCGGAGCCAGCCCAGTCGGGGTCCACCGCGGGTGCAGTGGAGCCGGCCCAGTCGGGGTCCACTGCTGGTGCAGCAGAGCTGGCCCAGTCAGGGTCCACCACAGGTGTAGTTGCGGATCACCCTGAGGATGCCATGGTCCCCTTATCCCTGCCCTACGCCGTGTAGGTTCCCTTTCTTTGGTCCTGTTATCCACCAGTGAGCCTTCCGGTGGACACGCTGCCTCCTGCTTTACCCCTTCGGTCCTGGTGGCTAATCAACGCAGGCCGGCCGCCAGAAGTATTGACTCCCTGGGTCAGGTGGCTCATGTTTTCCGGCAAGCTGCCGGACTCAGTCCACCGGACCTTCTGCTGAGCCTGGGACTCTGGGCGGCCTCCTGAGCCCCAATGCCCGTGGACTTGAGGGGGTTAATTGTGGGCCCTGGGCAGGGCATTGTGTTCCCTCCTTCCTGTTCCCCTTACCACCCACCCGGGTTTGTGTTGTTTGTTGTTGCTGCAACTGTTGTGGGGGGGGGGGGGGGGGGTCTCCTTGATGTTACCTTGGGTGTCTGGGAATCCACCCCTTAAAGGGAGAGCCCTGTCAAGAGCCGAGCCGGCTTGGCTTTCCCCGGCTCGGCCTCTCTGTGGGTTTTGGTTTCATTGTTTATGTGAATTTTGTGTATTCCTGTACTTGTTCTATTACCATAGCCACTGCCTGATCGGCAGCTGTTAGTCAGCCTCAGTGACCTACTTTTTCCTACGTTGCTGACAGTCTGTCAGTCCAACCACGCCCCCTCGCTCTCCTTAATTCCACCAGCTGTTCCCAGCCCCGGTAATTACCTTTCCCGCACCTCGCTTAGGTGTGCCCAATTTCTGTGGCCAGTGGCGTTTGTATTTAAGTGGCTCTTCGCTAGACAAATGCCGCTGGGTCATTGTATGAGTCACACGAACTGTTCTACGTCAGGTGACCGTCACGTCAGGAAAGACAACTGGATTATGCGCGCTGAGAGTATTGGACTTTCAGGACTGTTCCTACTTGTGAGTAAACTGTTTGCGTTTCTCCATGAGGTTGCTGCTACGCTGGACCAGAAGCATTTCCCCCTTGCAGTAATTCTGCAACGCTTCTGGTGGCGTTTCTCCCCGCAGCAAAACTGCTACGCTTAGGCTGTTACCCTGTTTGCGTTCCCCCGAGTAGTTGAACGCCCTGTAGTCTTCCCTGCTCTCCGTACGCATTCATATTGTATTGTGACCAACTTGTTCGTCTGTATTTGTGAACAGCGTTTGTCAATAAATGTGTGTGTGGTGAACTCCTGCATTTAAATTCTTCCATCCTTCTCATTCTCTGTGCGCTATGGTAAAGCGCACAGAGAGTTTACGACATTGTCAATTTCAAAGAAAATGGCATTCCACTATTTTAGATGAAATCTATTCAGCTTGGAGACATCATCTTTTAATTTATACAAAAAATCTCTCAGAAAAGCTAGAACAAGTTATTACTCTGCATTAATAGAAGAGAACAAGAATAATCCCAGGTTTCTTTTCAGCACTGTAGCCAGGCTGACAAAGAGTCAGGACTCTGTCAATCCTCGCATCCCCCTAGAGCTTACTTGTCAGGACTTTATGAACTTTTTCAATCATAAAATTTCATCTATTAGCGATAAAATCAGTCAGATTCTTCCCACCGTAAACTTAAATATAGTAACTACTACAACTCCTTCAACTGATATCTGTTTGGATAAGTTTACTCCAATTGACCTTTTAGAGTTAGATAAAATAATTTCCTCATCCAAGCCTTCAACTTGTCTTTTAGACCCTATACCTACCAGGTTATTTAAAAAAGGCTTCCCATTTACTGGTAGCCGTATTCTTCAAATAATCAATTCTTCTTTAACATTAGGCCATGTACTGCAGGCTTTTAAAACTACTGTAATTAAACCCTTACTCAAAAAGCCAACGCTCAATCCAGGAGTTTTAGCTAACTATCGACCAATCTCTAATCTGCCTTTCATTTCAAAAATCTTAGAAAGAGTTGTTGCTACACAATTATTTGACCACTTGCAGGGAAATGGTTTATTTGAAGAGTTTCAATCTGGGTTCAGAATCCATCATAGTACTGAAACAGCCTTAGTGAAGGTCACTAATGACCTCCTAATCACATCTAATAATGGACTCGTTTCTGTACTTGTCCTTTTAGACCTTAGTGCAGCCTTTGATACCATCAACCATGATATTCTATTTGATAGATTAGAACACTGTTGGATTTAATGGAACTTCGCGGCAATGGTTTAGATCTTATTTGTCTGATAGGCTTCAGTTTGTTCATGTCAATAATGAGTTTTCTTCCAACTCTAAGCTCAGTCATGGAGTTCCACAGGGATCTGTGCTAGACCCTGCTCTTTTTAGTTTATATATGCTTTCGTTAGGCAACATTATTAGAAAGCACTGTATACATTTTCATTGTTATGCAGATGACACACAATTACACTTGTCAGTGAAGCCAGATGATAGTAATCAATTAGCCAAGTTAGACGCCTGTCTTAAGGAAATCAAAGCCTGGATGACTTGTAATTTCCTGCTATTAAATTCAGATAAGAGTGAAATCATTCTTGTTGGTCCAAAAAACCTTAGAAATACCTTTCCAAATCAAACTCTTAGTTTGGATGCGGTTACTCTTTCTCTGAATAGTTCTGTGAGGAACCTTGGCATTATTTTTGATCAAGATCTGTTTTCAATTCACATATTAAATTTGTTTCTAAGACTGCCTTCTATCATTTGTATAATATTGCCAAGATTAGGAGCATCTTGTCTCAGAGTGATGCTGAGAAACTGATTCACGCTTTTGTTAGCTCTAGATTAGATTACTGTAACTCTTTATTATCAGGTTGTTCTAAAATATCTTTAAAAAGTCTTCAGTTGATCCAAAATGCTGCTGCAAGAGTTTTAACAGGTACTAGAAAGAGAGATCATATATCTCTGGCTTTATCTTCCCTTCATTGGCTTCCCATAGAGTTTAGAATTAAGTTTAAAATCCTTCTTCTCACTTACAAAGCTCTTAACAATCAGACCCCTTTTTATTTAAAAGATCTGATATTACCCTATCATCCTAACAGAGCACTACACTCCCAAAATGCTGCATTACTTGTAATACCTAGAATCTCCAAAAGTAGGAAGGAGGCAGAGCCTTCAGCTATCAAGCTCCTTTCCTGTGGAACCAGTTACCAATCTGGATTCGGGAGTCAGACTCAATCTCTGTTTTTAAGAATAGGGTTAAAACCTTCCTTTTTGATATAGCCTACGATTAGGGAGGGATCATGTGTCTCCAAACCCTCCCTTAGTTCTGCTGCTAATAGATTTAGACTGCCGAGGGACCTCCAATAATGTACTTGGCTTCACTTCTTTAATGTTTGCTCTCTATATGGCTGTTCTTTTCATCTTCTTTATCCCCTCACCCCCCCAGCCAGTCGCAGCAGATGACTGCCCCTCCCTGAGCCTGGTTCTGCTAGAGGTTTCTTCCTGTTAAAAGGGAGTTTTTCCTCTCCACCATCACCAAGTGCTTGCTCACAGGGGGATCACCTGATTGCTGGGGTCATATTTCAAGTGTTTATTTATTTTAATTTTGATGATTATGGCTTACAGCCCATGAAAACCCCAAATTCATTCATTCATTCATCTTCTTCCACTTAATCCTTTTTGGGTCGCGGGGGGGCTGAAGCCTATCCCAGCATCTTTGGGTGAGAGGCAGGGTACACCCTGGACAGATCGCCAGTCTGTCCAAGGCCAACACAGAGAGACAGACAACCTTTCACTCTCACAGTCATAACTAAGGACAATTTAGAATCCCTAGTTTTGATGCCAATTAACCTAACTTGCATGTTTTTGGCATGTGGGAGGAAACCGGAGAAATCCTGGAGTAAACCCACGCAGACACGGGGAGAACATGCAAACTCCACACAGATCACTGTTGGTCGGGAGCGTGGACATCCTTTTCAGTCGGCCAACATTTCTATTAAAAAACTACTTTTAAAATTAATTTTATGTAATATTCTAATTTTTTTTTGAGAAACCCCAAATTCAGTTTCTTAAAAAATTAGAATATTACATAAAATTAATTTTAAAAAGTAGTTTTTTAATAGAAATGTTTGCTGACTGAAAAGGATGTCCACGTACACACTCAATACTTGGTTGGGGCTCCTTTTGGATTAATTACTGTATCAGTGTGGCGTGGCATGGAGGTGATCAGCCTGTGGCACTACTGAGGTGTTATGAAGGTCCAGGTTTCTTTGATAGTGACCTTCAGCTCGTCTGCATTGTTGGGTCTGGTGTCTCTCATCTTCTTCTTGGCAATACTCCATAGACTCTCTCTGGGTTTTAGGTCAGGAGAGTTTGCTGGCCAATCAAACACAGTAATGCCATGGTCATTAAACCAGGTTTTGATACTTTTGGCAGAGTGGAGGGGTGCCAAGTCCTGCTGGAAAATGAAATCAGCTTCTCCATAAAGCTTGTCAGCAGAGAGAAGCATGAAGTGCTCTAAATTTCCTGGTAGATGACTGCGCTGACTTTGGTCTAGATAAAACACAGTGGACCAACACCAGCAGATGACATGGTTCCTCAAATCATCACTGACTATGGAAACTTCCCACTAAACCTCAAGCAACTTAGATTCTGTGCCTCTCCACTCTTTCTCCAGACTCTGGACTTTGATTTCCAAATGAAATGCAAACAGAGGTCATCTGCTGGTGTTGGTCCACTGTGTTTTATCAAGACCAAAGTCAGTGCAGTCGTCTACCAGGAAATTTTAGAGCACTTCATGCTTCCCTCTGCTGACAAGCTTTATGGAGAAGTTGATTTCATTTTCCAGCAGGACTTGCCCCCCCCCAAACACACACACACACACACACTGCCAAAAGTATCAAAACCTGGTTTAATGACCATGGTATCACTGTGTTTGATTGGCCAGCAAACTCTCCTGACCTAAACCCCATAGAGAATCTATGGAGGATTGTCAAGAGGAAGATGAGAGACACCAGACCCAACAATGCAGACGAGCTGAAGGTCACTATCAAAGCAACCTGGACCTTCATAACACCCCAACAGTGCAACAGGCTGATCACCTCCATACGATGCCCATTGATACAGTAATTAATCCAAAAGAAGCCCTGACCAAGTATTGAGTATGTACATGGACATACTTTTCAGTTGGCCAACATTTCTATTAAAAAACTATTTTTTAAAATTGATTTTATGTAATATTGTAATTTTTTGAGAAACTAAATTTGGGGTTTTCATGGGCTGTAAGCCATAATCATCAAAATTAAAATAAAAAAATCACTTGAAATATTTCACCCTCTGTGTAATGACTCTATATAACATAGAAGTTTAATTTTTTTTTAATTGAATTCCCTAAGGGCAGCACGGTGGCAGAGTGGTTAGCACTGTGGCAGCACAGCAACTCACCCTTGGCCAGGTGATTCTGGGTTCGATCCCAGCCCCCGACCAACAGTGATCTGTGTGGAGTTTGCGTGTTCTTCCCGTGTCCGCGTGGGTTTACTCCGGGATTTCTCCGGTTTCCTCCCACATGCCAAAAACATGCATGTTAGGTTAATTGGCATCAAACTGGGGATTCTAAATTGTCCTTAGTTATGACTGTGAGAGTGAATGGTTTGTCTCTCTGTGTTGGCCCTGCGATGGACTGGTGATCTGTCCAGGGTGTACCCTGCCTCTTGCCCATAGATGCTGGGATAGGCTCCAGCCCCCCCGCGACCCGAAAAGGAGTAAGTGGAAGAAGATGGATGGATGGATGAATTCCCTAAATAAATCAACTTTTTGTTGACATTCTAATTTATTGAGATGCACCTGTAAAGATCAGTGTTTGTGCAGGCTTCCTGCTGTTCTGGACCTGCTTCTGGAGTGAACACATCTCCCTTGGGCATACATTTCAGTATTTATTTTCGTTTTATATATATATATATATATATATATATATATACAGTGGGGCAAAAAAGTATTTAGTCAGCCACCAATTGTGAAAGTTCTCCCACTTAAAAGATGAGAGAGGTCTCCAATTTTCATCATAGGTATACCTCAACTATGAGAGACAAAATGAGAAAAAAAAAATCCACAAAATAACATTGAAGGATTTTTAATGAATTAATTGGTAAATTCCTCGGTAAAATAAGTATTTGGTCACCTACAAACAAGCAAGATTTCTGGCTCTTACAGACCTGTAACTTCTTCTTTAAGAGGCTCCTCTGTCCTCCACTCGTTACCTGTATTAATGGCACCTGTTTGAACTTGTTATCAGTATAAAAGACACCTGTCCACAACCTCAAACAGTCAGAGTCCAAACTCCACTATGGCCAAGACCAAAGAGCTGTCAAAGGACACCAGAAACAAAATTGTAGACCTGCACCAGGCTGGGAAGACTGAATCTGCAATAGGTAAGCAGCTTGGTGTGAAGAAATCAACTGTGGGAGCAATTATTAGAAAATGGAAGACATACAAGACCACTGATAATCTCCCTCGATCTGGAGCTCCACACAAGATCTCACCCCGTGGGGTCAAAATGATCACGAGAACGGTGAGCAAAAATCCCAGAACCACACGGGGGAACCTAGTGAATGACCTGCAGAGAGCTGGGATCAAAGTAACAAAGGCTACATCAGAAACACACTACGCCGCCAGGGACTCAAATCCTGCAGTGCCAGACTTGTCCCCCTGCTTAAGCCAGTACATGTCCAGGCCCGTCTGAAGTTTGCTAGAGAGCATTTGGATGATCCAGAAGAGGATTGGGAGAATGTCATATGGTCAGATGAAACCAAAATAGAACTTTTTGGTAAAAACTCAACTTGTCGTGTTTGGAGGAGAAAGAACACCATACCTACTGTGAAGCATAGGGGTGAAAACATCATACTTTGGGGCTGTTTTTCTGCAAAGGGACCAGGACGACTGATCCGTGTAAAGGAAAGAATGAATGGGGCCATGTATTGTGAGATTTTGAGTGAAAACCTCCTTCCATCAGCAAGGACATTGAAGATGAAACGTGGCTGGGTCTTTCAGCATGACAATGATCCCAAACACACTGCCCGGGCATTGAAGGAGTGGCTTCGTAAGAAGCATTTCAAGGTCCTGGAGTGGCCTAGCCAGTCTCCAGATCTCAACCCCATAGAAAATCTTTGGAGGGAGTTGAAAGTCCGTGTTGCCCAGCGACAGCCCCAAAACATCACTGCTCTAGAGGAGATCTGCATGGAGGAATGGGCCAAAATACCAGCAACAGTGTGTGAAAACCTTGGGAAGACTTACAGAAAATGTTTGACCTCTGTCATTGCCAACAAAGGGTATATAACAAAGTATTGAGATGAACTTTTGTTATTGACCAAATACTTATTTTACCAAGGAATTTACCAATTAATTCATTAAAAATCCTTCAATGTGATTTTCTGGATTTTTTTTTCCTCATTTTGTCTCTCATAGTTGAGGTATACCTATGATGAAAATTGGAGACCTCTCTCATCTTTTAAGTGGGAGAACTTAAACAATTGGTGGCTGACTAACTACTTTTTTGCCCCACTGTATATATATAATTTTATTATGTACTACATCCATTGTGTATGTGTGGACTGTGTGGTTGCAGCACAGGTGATAAGCCCAAGACAAATTTCCCCTTGAGGGACAATAAAGTTTATCTTATCTTATCTTATCTTATGTCATTACTTCTGCATACCCTTTTCTCCAGTTCATTCATTCATTCATCTAAAAAAAATAATAAAACAATGCTATAGACTCCAACATTAAGTCTGCAATTAAAATGTGAATGTGGATGGAATTAAAAAAAAAAACTATTCATGAATCATTATATAAATAAAATGGCGGGTGATTATATTTTGACTGTTACAATTCTCTCCAATAAAATAACATAAAATCCCGTTAAATATTATTTACTTTTTGACACCACGTCAGCGCTGTTTGATTCCCACAATGGAAGTGAACCAATAAATCCTGGAGAATGATTAAGCACGGAGCAGAACATTAAGAACAGTAAATCTCTCAATGAGGAGACTTTTTTCTTTTGATCTGTCACATTTTTGGAAGATTATATATACAGTATATATACTGTATATATATATATATATATATATATATATAGCAGGCAGAGAGTAGACAGACTGACCTAAAATTTCACGATAAACCTTTATTCCATGGACCATGAAAATGTTTTTTCAGACAGCAAAAAAAAAAAAAGAAAAGAAAACCAGCTGCTGTTTCCAAGGCAACCAGTATTCCCTACTGGCAAAAAGACACGTTTGCACAACAGCACAGCCTAGTGATAGAAAAATAACACTGCAAAGACATGACACCACCCATCAAACCACACCCATCACCTGCAAACAAACCCATAAATGTCCATAATATTATAAATCCCATACATTAAAATTTTTTTAAAAAACATGTCATACACACCATGTTATCATCACACAAATACTCTACATAGTCCTCTTACATATATATTTTCTTTTTTTAACTCCCCTTTCTCTCTATTTCTCTTTCACTCCTGCATGTCTGAACTGAGTTTTGATCTAAAAACATCTGTTTTCACCAGCATTTCAGTCACCA
Organism: Pholidichthys leucotaenia; assembly: GCA_020510985.1. Lineage (NCBI taxonomy): Eukaryota > Metazoa > Chordata > Actinopteri > Cichliformes > Pholidichthyidae > Pholidichthys > Pholidichthys leucotaenia. The sequence continues at coordinate 40,644,466 of CM035844.1, read as the reverse complement.
TTTGCCAGTGGAGCTTAACTTAGGCTGACTTAGGCAAACTCTGCATAACTTAGCCCAGCGCTCAGGAGCTATTACACAGTAAGGACAACTTTCACCAACGTTTATTTCCAAATATCAGCAAATTTTCAGCATGCTGGGAATTCTCAACGAATACAACTTTTGCCAGCATTTGATAACAAACACCAACTTTTATCAACTTTTGCCAGCAGAGCCAGACGATGGCCAAAAAGTTAGTAAAAGTTGGTCCAAATGTTGTAGTGTGAATCCACCTAAAAAAGCAGGTTCAGGATGGCAGATGCTGATCTTTATATGAGCGTTGCCTGACGCTGATGTCAGCTGAACTGTGCTGAGTATTCCTTTGCTTAAGTTAACCTAAGTTGGGAACTGCTACACATACGCTAGCCTAAGTTGGCAAAAGACTGGCAACGCTGGCAAATGCTAGCAAAAGTTTGTAAAAGTTGGTGTGTGCTCACGAACGTAATTTCCCTGTTTGGACTGATTTCTGATTTTTCAAAACGTCAGTAAAAGTCGGTCCAAACGTTTCAGTGTGAACCCAGCTTAAGGAAACTATAGCAAACTTAAGCAGCCATTTGTTGTGGAAGAAATGCACATAGAATTTCAAGCACTTTCAAGCACTTTTAAGCACTTTTTTGCAAAATTCAAGCACTTTCACAACCTTGAAAACACAACATTAAAATTCAAGCACTTTTAAGTACCCGTGGGAAAGCACTAATCAATATTTTCACTGTACCACTTATCCAAGTGGAATATGGAAACAGATTAACTACATCCACTAATTTATATTTATGACATGAAGCTTGAGGGCTTTTGTTTATTAGTTAAATGCACATGTTCATATCTGAAAAGCAAAGGCAGAAACCTATTTATGATCCCAGTATCAGGCTAATCTCAAGGCTGGCTGACAAGGAAAACAATCAAAGAGACCGCAACACCCTTTTTAACTTCATTAGATTTATGCTCTTCAGGTACTTCTGCAACCAGGCATTCAAATAAAGGATTCTGGCAGAAACCATCATGTTCCAGCTCTAAAAATCCCACAAGGTCATTTGTTTTAGCAATATATCAAAATTAGATATTGTATATTTATTAATTAGATGCAATGATTTTATGATTTTATGTAAGCACCAGAGGTTGCACTAGACTTTTTTTATTGTCATTTTGACAGACAAGGTTGTAAAAATACTGTCTTAATCTATTATTACATCTGCAAAGGAGGCTATGTTTTTGCCGGTGTTTGTCTGTTTGCTTGTTAGCAGAACTACGCAAAAACTACTGGACTGATTTGGATGAAATTTTCACCAAAGGTGGCCATTGGGCTACAGACACACCCATTACATTTTGGAGGTGATCCATATGTGCATGCATCCACCAAGGCCCTATATTGCAATGAACGGCGGGATGGAGGCAGGGAGGTATGGACAGATGGATGGACAAAGGGAGGGAGGGGAGGAGCCTTGGCAGAGATATGCACTTAATGTTTTTCTAGTTACCTGTCATTTTAACTGATTTTAATTAGATCACCCTCAGTATAATCTGACAAAATGATAGACAGTCTTAAGATGTTTCTGTCAGTGATGAAAAACATCTGTCAATGAAGGACAATTTTTCTGTTAACATAAGCTCTGGTAAGCACATAAATATTAAAGGCAATGCATTTTTGAAGACTAGCTTTTTGTGACAAAATTACAAGTAAAATCTATAGAAATTGTGACTTTTAAAAAAATCCATACATTCCAATACGGCAAAAAGTATAGTTACACCAGCTGTGAAATACAGAGTTTATTGTGGCTTTTATTTTTTAAGATAAAATCACTGAGTCAACAGTACAGTCATGCAAAATGGTTATACTGCTGAATAAAAACTATTTCAAACCTGCACTGCCATCTATGTCCTCACCTATTTCTGCCCCTGATGTGCTGTCCCTATGCTGCAATGCTGCCACCAGGTGTTGGTTCCTACAGCATATAATACATGGGTTTCACTTTCTGAAATGAGTGACAAAAAATATTGAACTTTTTCATGATATTCTAATTGTTTGAGATGTACAGTGGGGCAAAAAAGTATTTAGTCAGCCACTAATTGTGCAAGTTCCCCCACTTAAAAGATGAGAGAAGTCTCCAATTTTCATCATAGGTATACCTCAACTATGAAAGAAAAAAATGAGAAAAAAAAATCCAGAAAATCACATTGAAGGATTTTTAATGAATTAATTGGTAAATTCCTCAGTAAAATAAGTATTTGGTCACCTACAAACAAGCAAGATTTCTGGCTCTTACAGACCTGTAACTTCTTCTTTAAGAGGCTCCTCTGTCCTCCACGCGTTACCTGTATTAATGGCACCTGTTTGAACTCGTTATCAGTATAAAAGACACCTGTCCACAACCTCAAACAGTCAAACTCCAAACTCCACTATGGCCAAGACCAAAGAGCTGTCAAAGGACACCAGAAACAAAATTGTAGACCTGCACCAGGCTGGGAAGACTGAATCTTCAATAGGTAAGCAGCTTGGTGTGAAGAAATCAACTGTGGGAGCAATTATTAGAAAATGGAAGACATACAAAACCACTGATAATCTCCCTCCATCTGGGGCTCCACGCAAGATCTCACCCCGTGGGGTCAAAATTATCACGAGAACGGTGAGCAAAAATCCCAGAACCACACGGGGGGACCTAGTGAATGACCTGCAGAGAGCTGGGACCAAAGTAACAAAGGCTACATCAGAAACAAACTACGCCGCCAGGGACTCAAATCCTGCAGTGCCAGACTTGTCGCCCTGCTTAAGCCAGTACATGTCCATGCCCATTTGAAGTTTGCTAGAGAGCATTTGGATGATCCAGAAGAGGACTGGGAGAACGTCATATGGTCAGATGAAACCAAAATAGAACTTTTTGGTAAAAACTCAACTTGTCGTGTTTGGAGGAGAAAGAACACCATACCTACTGTGAAGCATGGGGGTGGAAACATGATGCTTTGGGGCTGTTTTTCTGCAAAGGGACCAGGATGACTGATCCGTGTAAAGGAAAGAATGAATGGGGCCATGTATCGTGAGATTTTGAGTGAAAACCTCCTTCCTCCAGCAAGGGCATTGAAGATGAAACGTGGCTGGGTCTTTCAGCATGACAATGATCCCAAACACACCACCCGGGCAATGAAGGAGTGGCTTCGTAAGAAGCATTTCAAGGTCCTGGAGTGGCCTAGCCAGTCTCCAGATCTCAACCCCATAGAAAATCTTTGGAGGGAGTTGAAAGTCCGTGTTGCCCAGCGACAGCCCCAAAACATCACTGCTCTAGAGGAGATCTGCATGGAGGAATGGGCCAAAATACCAGCAACAGTGTGTGAAAACCTTGTGAAAACTTACAGAAAATGTTTGACCTCTGTCATTGCCAACAAAGGGTATATAACAAAGTATTGAGATGAACTTTTGTTATTGACCAAATACTTATTTTACTGAGGAATTTACCAATTAATTCATTAAAAATCCTTCAATGTGATTTTCTGGATTTTTTTTTCTTATTTTGTCTCTCATAGTTGAGGTATACCTATGATGAAAATTGGAGACCTCTCTCATCTTTTAAGTGGGAGAACTTGCACAATTGGTGGCTGACTAAATACTTTTTTACCCCACTGTACCTGTACCTTCTTCAATCAATACAAATGTCTCGTGTTGCACTTTGTGTCACAGGGTTACTTGCGGACAAAGTAGTAGCAAACAAAATAGTAAAAAAAAAATAAACTGAGATAAATTGTTAACAGTACCTGATCATCAAAATATACTGTTGTGCCAAGGGGTCAAAAACTCCACCAGTGATCTTTACTTGCACTATGCTTTTTGTAACGTCACAGCCAGAGTCCAAAGGTAGCAAATGCAGGAAAATTTCAATTTAGGCAGTTATCTTTTGGAAGGTTAGCCATCACGCTTTCATGTAACTTTGAGTCCCACCTATGTGATATTTTACACTGGCTGGAAATTGCCTGGAATGCTAAGGGGTTAAAAGTTCTTCATTTGTGTGCTACAAGGCTGAGGACAGCAATTTTATTTTTTTTTTTTAATATCCTTCAGCCCCTTTGACAGTTGAGGCAAATAATAAAATCAGGTACTGATCACAGTCAAAACCAGAAGTTTACATACACTGTACAAAAAGACACATAACCTTTTTTCCCTCAGTGTCTGACATTAAGGGCCGTATTTCAAGGACGCAGTCGGTCAGTCTGATGTTACTGATGCAGAACACGTTTATGGGTGTTTCCAAGTTCATTTTTTTATCACAACAGCGGACGCAATTGCCGGACGTAATTGCCGAAGACAATGTGGGCTCATTCACAAAGTGAAAAAGCATTTAAAAGCAAAGAGCTTTTTAACTCCACAGTCTTGCTTGCCCATGGATGAGAGCTGTCGGCTACAATTCACAGATCATGCCAGTCTTTCTCTTTGTCCATGAGGATGACAGAGTTTCCTTCAGTTAGATTATCGTCAATCCAGTCTCACAAAAAAAAACCCCACATTATTGTTCATCAAAGCTTCTCTTTTAAACCAAGAAAGAGGAGCTGTTCATCGCAGCCTGAGCTGTATTAATCTGCTCTGGTGAATACAAAACTGCTGATTTAATTCAAAACTAGAAAAGCACTCGGAGAGCGCAGACCTCCGCCAAGCGCCACAGTTCCCCCCCATACAGCGTGTACGTTTTCAGATTCCTTGACCATGAAAACATATGACTAGCAATTGGATTCACAATGATAGGATTAGTGGTTCAGTAGTAAAAGCATTGCCTCCTTGGCGGAGGTAATAAACTGAAGTGTTGCTGTTGTGTCCATCTCCTCCACTGAAAGCAGCACTCAGGGCTTCACTGACGGATGCACATTGGGTAGACAGGTTGCCGTGGGTTTTATATTGGGGTTGCGCTCCGCGGCAAAAGAGGATTTGGAAGCTTCTCCGGCAGAGAGCTCGTTTTTGCGCAGCCCCTATGGCTGCCCGGGGAATTTCTCCCAAATAATCCGGCGCCGGACAGCTGCCCATCTCAGCTTTTGCAGCGTAGCGCAAACACAGGCACGCTGGCGGGCCCTGCCCACCACTGTTTTCGGCGTGCTTTTGTGCCTAAAACTTTGAAGAACGCGCAGTTTGTGTTCGTCAGACACGACGACCAGCGCCCTCCATTGCGCCTGCGCACATGTTGGAAATGGCCCTATCTGACAATGTTAAAGAATCCTTTAAAAAATTCCTGTATCCAGACGGTGATCCGGATCATCCCCAAAATTTAATCAGTTCTTCCTTGTACCATTTCCAACAACGCCTGAAAGTTTCATCGAAATCCGTCCAAAACTTTTTGAGTTATCTTGCTAACCAACAGACAGACAAACAGACAGACAAACGCTGGCAAAAACATAACCTCCTCCTGGCCTTCGGCCTGGCGGAGGTAACAACTGTCGGGATATTTTCATTTTGAATCATTGTTTTAAAAGAATGACAGTGAATGATAAGATAGGAGAGGATAAGATAAGCCTCTATTAGTCCTACAATGGGGAAATTACAGGATTGCAGCAGCAAAGGGACAGCGGCTAGGAATGGGTCAGCCCAAGCAGTAAATAAATATACATATGTACACAGTTATATACACAGTGCAGGAGCATTGCAGTTAGATGGTATTAACAGCATTACAGTTCGTTAAATTACCTGGCAAAATATATTGACCCAGACAGTATATTTCACATTGAATGAACAGTGTTGTTGTCACCCTCAATAATAATTGTAATTGTCTTAGTTGTGTATTGCAGGGGACGATCTCTATTGTGCAGAGTTGTGACATTTAATAGGCCTCTATGAGCAGTATTCAGATTATACAGTCTGACAGCCGTAGGTAGGAAGGACCTGCGGAATTTCTCCCTTGAGCACTTAGGATGGCACAGCCTATTGCTAAATGAGCTCCTTAGTGCGTTCAGCGTGTCCTACATGGGATGGGATTCGGACTCCAGCAGAGATGACAGCTTAGCCACCATCCTCCTCTCTCCTATCTCCTCCACTGGGTCGAGGCATCGCCCCAGAACAGAGCTGGCTTTTTTGATCAGCCTGTTCAGTCTCATCCTGTCGGTTGCCATGACGCCACTGCCCCAGCAGTCCACTCCATACATAAGGGCTGATGCCACTACAGAATCATAGATCTTCAGGAGTGCCCCCCGCACTCCAAAAGACCTGAGTCTCCTCAGGAGGAACAGCCTGCACTGCCCCTTCTTGTAGAGTGTGTTGGTGTTGTGTGACCAGTCCAGTTTATTGTTCACTAACTAACTAACTAACCTGCACTTATATAGCGCTTTTCTAGTCACAAAGACCACTCAAAGCGCTTTCATTAATACTAACCCTCTATTCTAAGGGCCTATAGGAAACAAATATCTAGGGACAATTTAGAACAGCCAATTAACCTAACATGCATGTTTTTTTTTTTGGCATGTGGGAGGAAACCGGAGAAATCCCGGAGTAAACCCACGCAACACGGGGAGAACATGCAAACTCCACACAGATCACTGTTGGTCGGGGGCTGGGATCGAACCCACGATCCCACGATCCCCACAATCCCCCGGCCAAGGGTAAACTGTGCTGCCGCAGTGCTAACCACTGCGCCACCGTGCAGCCCAATGTGTGTACCCGTGTACCTGGGTGTTCACGTGAACACCCAGGTACTGTTAAGATGTCACCATCTCAATGTCTGTTCCCTGGATGTTTACCGGTGCTGTGGGGGGGTTGTCCACATCTGCGGCAGTCCCCCACTAGTTCTTTGGTTTTCCCCGCATTGATCTGGAGGCAGTTCCACCGGCACCAGTCCACAAAGACTTGGATAAGTCCTCTGTTCTCCACGTCTTCCCCCTCGGAAATGAGGCTGATGATCATAGAGTCATCAGAGAACTTCTGTAGATGGCAGTGTGGTGTGTTGTGTTTAAAGTCAGCAGTGTACAGCAGTCCCTCCAGGATGTTGCGGGATGTTTTTATGATTGTTGCAGGCCAAAAAGCCTCAATTCACAGGAGCTTTTTTAAAAAGTTGCAGTGTTTTTAGAGTGTTATCTTCACTGAAAGTTGTGGGAAGAATTCCACATTTTAAAGCAGATGCTTTTTCCAGTTTACTGCAGTGATATTCTATATAACAATACAAGAAAAGCACAGGATTGTCAAAAATTTCCAATTATAGTGATTTGTAAATTAAGCAGAAACTTCTGCTATACAGAAAAACTCTTGTGCAACAGCAAATACAAACATTAACACAATATCCATTACAACAGCTAAATCGCACTGAATGCATGTTAAAGAGTAGAGATTTGGAAATTATTGGCAGCACCCTCATTTGAAAACTCCCTACGGTTCCCAACCGCTCGATATCAAGCGGAGAGGAAAAAATAAATTATTCTATTGCACTGTATTGGCTATTGGAGTCTGTGTTTTGTTTTTTGGGGAAAAAAAATACAGAGAATATTCTCTGTCTTTCCATGCCTACTTGTCTGACTGCTGCATGTCGGGCTTCTCTCTCTCTCTCTCTCTCTCTCTCTCTGTGTTTCCGGTGGCCAAAGGAGGAGGGCGGAAATAGGGAACTCCGTGGTTTGTTTGGACTTTTTTTCGGTTTTCTACTACTGGCCGCATTTTCGTTTTTTGTTTTTTTGGGTGGAGAATGGCGACCTTGGAAATGCCACCTCCATCTATCCACCAGGGGGTGAGGATCGTTCCCCCGGGCAGCACTGTTACTGTGGAGGAGGTCCTAGAGGCTGTGGCCGAGCAGGTGGGCCATGATGCGATCTGCTTTGCGCCCCGAATGAATAGAGCTGTAGTTGTGTTTCTGGCTGCTGAAGAGGATGTCCACACCCTGATTGTAAGCGGTGTTGTTATCGGGGAAACGTATGTACAGGTGTCCCCCTTATCTGTCCCATCACCGCGAATCACCATCTCAGGTGTTCCACCTTTCATCACTGACGAGCAGTTGGCGACGGAGCTCCGCAGATTTGGGAAGTTTGCGGGCCCGTTTACAACTCTGACTTTGGGATGCAAGGAGACCAAGTTAAAACATGTGAAATCACTCAGGCGACAGGTGTTCATGTTTCTAGATTCGCCCACTCAAACTCTGGAAGTGTCCTTCCGGGTCAAACACGGGGACGGCTCCAATATGGTGTATGCGAGCACAGGACAGATGAAGTGTTTTGAATGTGGAGACGTGGGCCATAAACGTTCGCTTGTCCGCACAGGCAGCGGGCGGAGGGCCCTGATGGAGCCACGGATGATGCCGGCAGCGAGCCCTCCGCTCACGCCGCAGCTGCAGACGGCGGCACGGCCTCTGCTCCCGCCGCTACTGCGGACGACGTTGCGGGGCCTTCCGCCGGCCCTGCTCCGGAGCCTGCCACTGTGTCTGTGGACGGCCCGGCTGTGGCGCCCGCGGCCCAGCTTACGGCTGGGAGCGTTGCTGGCGATGGCGCCAAAAATGTCACTGATGGTGCATCACAATCATCTCGCTGTGTGACGTCAGCGGCTGCACCTCCGGAAGCTGCTACCGTTTCGGAGCAGGAGACGGAGCACCGACCTGATGGTGCGTCAGAATCTCGCTGTGTGACATCAGCGGCTGTGCTTCCGGAGGCTGCTACCGTTTCACAGCAGGGGATGGAACGGCGACAGTCAGCTGCTGTGGGTTGCATCCAGGAAAATGTGGCCCATGATGAATCCACTGGCCCAGGAGAACCAAACAGTCAGCTGAGTTGTGCTGACGAGGAAATGGAATCTGATAACGACACTGTGTCTAATACTGAGTCTATTGAGGCAAAATGCAGTACAAACACGAGTTTGTATTCACTGGAAGAAATAAATGCTTTTCTGGATGAAACCTATAACAAAGCCATTAAAGTCACTGACTACTTCAGTGACACTGATAAATTCATTAAGTCTGTTGATGTGCTAAGAAAGCAGGTTGGTCTTGACCTCCTGGATGAAAGGAAACGTTTTCGCCTCAAGAAACACCTGACAGCCCTGCGTAAAGCAGCAGGGAGAACAGGGGTCAAGCGCGCCCGACAGGAGGAATAAATGGCGGTCGTTCCTCTGCCTGTTTTACACATTTTTGGGATATTGTTTGATCAGAATTTTATATGACGTTTCTAATTGACTGTAATTGACTGTCACGGACCTGTATCTTTACCTGCAGGGCATGGATGCCCCACCGTTTTCTTTCTACACTCTGGACGAGCCTGCTGCACAGATGACTTGCTTGAAAATCCCGCATGGTCTAAGGACTCCAATCCATCTGAGATGAGGAAACTGTCTCTGGGATGTGCAACGGAACTGGCTGCGGCCGCACAGCGCTATCTCTGCTGCCGGAGAAAGGGGAATTGGCCTTGCTTAAGAACTGGGGGCCTCTGGCTCGTCTTTGCACGGACTACGAGGAGGACTCGCACTACTGCCACTGCCAATGTGGAATAGGTGGACTGCAGGGAATACTCTGTGTTGTGTGGGGGGGGGGGAAGACTTATGTTTGCACTTTTTCCAATGTGAGACACTTGGTGGAATGATGTTGGTGCGCTTACATTTTTTTGAATTGTGCAATAAAGGCTTTTTTTAAAAGTCAAAAGTCTCTCTCTCTCTCTCTCTCTCTCTCTCTCACACATCTTTCATTTACAGTGGGATGGCGAGGGGGAGGGGGGGATGGATGGGTGGGTGCGTTTGTCCATCCACAATGGAGATTCAGTTTTAAAGCTCACTGACCAGATGTAGTAATGATTTTACCTCTAAAGATGTTCAAACACTCGCTGTAATATAGTGTACTCTCCTCACGTGCGCTCCCATGACGGGGTGCTTTTCAGGCAGGCGCATGCTTTTCAACACAAACCCAGCATTTCGCGCATGCAGTCAGGACAGAGACGTGGCGAGGCGTCCACGGGCAGGCTGGGGGAGACGGAGGAAGGGACAGTGTTGAAAACCTCGCAGGTGAGTGTTTTTTAAATCACACACTCTGTTTGCAGATGTATTTCGTTATTCACTGTAAACTATAAACTCACTGTAAACACGGAAGTGAACGCGGTGCAACCATGCATTTGCTTGGTTAGACTGAGCGTTTCAGCGTCAGACAAATTTGATTGGTGAAATTGGCAGAAGTTGACAAGGATTGGCCAAAATTGCAGGAAAGTTGCGGTGATTGGATAAAGTTGCAAGGTTGTGCAATAGTTGCGCTGATTGGCTGATTTCACGTGAATTGGTGCGATCGCAACATCATGAAATCCTGGAGGGCCTGGTGTAGAGGGTGAACAGGAAGGGAACAAAAACTGTTCCCTGGAGGGCCCCCATACTGCAGATGATGGCGTCAGACACACAGTCCCGAGTCCTCAAACTGTGGTCGGTCTGTGAGGCAGTCCAGGATCCACGATGACAGGTGCTGGTTCACCCCTGCACACAGCAGCTTGTCCCTTAGAATCACTGGTTGGATGGTATCGAAATCACTGGAGAAATCAAATCTGAGTGTTCTACACTCAGAGCTGTCAAACAGCCAGAGACAGCCCGGAGAACCACTCCATGTTCTGGCTAGTGACATTGAAACACTGGCGAGAAGAGTATACACCTGCATGCCCCTTGAAGTACAAAGTGATCTGGCCAGAGATCAGTTCATCAGAGCCATAACCCCAAGAGAACTGAGCATACAGACCCAACTGGCGCACTCTCATACCCTGCAGGAGGCGCTGAAGCTAGCTGTGGAGAGGGACGCTGTTGGAGAGAAAGCCGGGAGTGCTTACACCAGAAACAACCACATGGTGAGAGCAGCAGGACAGGAGGGGCCAAGCCAAGAGAAGCAGGCATGGGTGGCTGAACTGACTGAACTGCTTCAAGCTGCATCACTACAACCACCACGTGACAGCAGCCATGCTCGCCAAAGCCCTCCTGTATGCTGGACATGTAGCCAGTCTGGCCAAATCAGCGTGCAATGCCCAAAGCATACTGGTTCCCAGGGAAACGGCCAAGGGTCTGTGTAAATGGGATGACGCAGACCCACTTCCCCGAGTCCCACCCTGAATTGTTTCCAGTGGATGGAGCCCAACTGCACAGACAGGAGCTCCCTGCATTGCTCTCATCAACACTGGCTCCACAGCAACCTTGATGAGGCCTGACATGGTCCCAGTCGGAACGCAGTTGGACCTTACTGCAATGAAACTGAAGACAGTGACAGGTGAGCTAGCCTCCATGCTTGGAAGAGGGGTAGTGACTATTTGGGTGGGGGGGTCGATCTGTGGATTTTAAGGTGTGGGTCGCGGCGGTGCAGGACCCTTGCATACTGGGTTTGGACTTCCTGCGGACTGCCTACTGTGTGTTAGACTTGGGAAAGACCACGTCAGCCTTTCTGGGGGGCCCCAAAGTTGAAATGGTGCACCCCACGGAGGCCCCAAGACCACACCTAGCAGCCGTGGGAGCGGTGGAGATGCATTATGAATCAGGCCTTATGTCCCACACTCCAGACAATGTGCAGCACCCCGCCTTGGACCAGCTGCCCACAGTGAAGGGGATGGACAGACCAACAGCAGTACGAGAGGTATGGAGAACCAACTGTGACACCTTGGATCCTGGGTAGCAGGAGGAACTGTGGTGGGTGTTGTGGGACTTCAAGGACATTTTCACACTGTCAGAGGAAGAAATGGGCCTGACACATCTGGTGCAACACGAGATTGACACCGGAGACGCATCGTCCATCAGGACGTGCCCCCGCCGCTTGCCCCTTGCACATCAGGCAGCAGTTGACACTGCGATCAATGAGATGCTGAAAACTGGCATTATTGAACCCTTGGACACCCCCTGGGCGTCAGGGGTTGTGATAGTTAGAAAGAGGAAGAGCCAGAAGATGAGGTTCTGCAGTGACTATAGACCCTTGAACAGTGTAACCAAGAAGGACTCATACCCGCTGCCCTGCATTGATGAGTTGCTGGACTTGATGGCCAGCTCATCTTGATTCTCCTCCCTCGACATGCACAGCTGGTATTGGCAAGTACCCCTCAGCCCAGAAGCCAGACCAAAGATGGCCTTCTTGCACAGGTAGGGGGCTGTGGCAGTTTCGGATTCTTCCCTTCGGCCTGTGAAACGCCCCAGTGACATTTGAGTGATTAATGGAAAGGGCATTGGCTGACATTTCCAGACAGGAGTGCCTGGTCTACCTCGACAACATCCTGGTCCATGGTAGCTCCCTCCAGGCAGCTTTAGGGGCCCTGTGGCGGGATCTACAGCGGATAGAGGCAGCTGGTTTGAAGCTCCACCCCGGCAAGTGCTGCTTCATGAGGAAAGAGCTGGAGTTTTTGGGACACCGATGTGGGGGGGGGGGGGGGGGGACAGCATCAGCACCTTAGAGAAGAAGGTGCAAGCAGTGAAGGACTGGCCGACCCCTACTAACCTACAAGAGCTAAAGAGCTTCATAGGAGTAGCATCTTACTACAGGAGATTCGTGCATGGCTTTTCTTGCATAGTCGCGCCCCTGTTCCGTCTCCATCAGAAAGACTGACTTTGTTTGGACTTCTGAGTGCGAGCAAGCCTTCAGCTTGTTGAAGAAGGCTTTGACAGAGTTTCCCATCCTTATACTGCCTGGCCTTGGCCTGCCCTTCATCCTGGACACTGACATCAGCGATGTCGGGATGGGGGCAGTGTTGAGTCAGGTAGGGCCAGAAGGGGAGAAAGTGGTCACTTATTTCAGTAAGACCTTCAACAAAGCTGAGCTAAGTCATTTCAGATACTATCTGTGTGGGCTACCCTTCACTGTCCGAACTCACCACTCAGCTCTCCAGTGGTTGATGTCCTTCAAAGAGCTGGAAGGGCAAATTGCACGGTGGCTGGAAGCGCTAGCGCTGTACACCTTTGGGGTGGAGTACAGAGCTGGAGCTCACCATGCTAATGCTGATGCCATGTCCCGACGTCCCTGCATGATCGACGGCTGCCAGTATTGCAACAGGAGGGATGCCCGTGAAGCGAAGCTCTGTATGGGGGAAGAGCACAGTCCCAGGAAGAATGGAGAGGGGCCAGTCTGCAGAGAGACACAGCTTATCGACCCACCCGAATGGCGAAAGCAACAAGAGCAAGACAAGGTCCTGCAACCGGTGCTGCAGTGGGTGGAGTCAGGCCATAAGCCACCCTGGGACGAAGTAGCGGGGTGCTCACCTGCCACCAAAGGACTGCTTGCAAAATTCAAGGCTTTAAGTGTTGAAGGACGGGGTGCTTCAGTGAGCATGAAAAGAGCCAGCTACAGGACAGGAGATGTGGCAGGTGGTGGTCCCTAGGGTGTTAAGGGAGACGGTGCTATCAGCTGTCCAAGGAACTACCGGGGTGGGGCACTTTGGGGTCTCAAAAACCCTCCGTCGGTTCCATCAAGGATTCTATTGGGGCCAGCAGAGGAGAGATGTTGAGAACTTTCGTCGCCGCTGTGACCCCTGCACGGCGTACAAGGGCCCTCCAGACCAGTCACATGACCAACTCCAGCAGCTGGCAGTGGGAACCCCAATGGAGGGAGTAGCAGTGGACATAATGGGCCCGTTTTGTTCTAGTTGCGATGGATTACTTTACAAAATGGCCAGAGGCGTATGCCATACCCGACCAGAGGCAGAGACTGTCACAAATGCGCTGGTGGAGGGCATGTTTGCCAGGTTTGGGGCAGCTGAGGTCATCCACAGAGACCAAGGGCACAACTTTGAGTCGGGGGTGTTCTCGGCAATGTGTGAACGACTGGACATACGAAAGACTCACACTACCCCTTTATACCCCCAAAGTGATGGACTGGTTGAGAGGTTCAATAGAACCCTGGTGACAGAACTGGCCATTCTTACTGTGGAACACCAACAAGACTGGGATATGCACCTACCTTTCATCTTGATGGCCTACAGGTCGGCTGTGCAAGATTCCACCTCATGCACACCAGCCCTGCTCATGTTGGGATGAGAGCTGAGAACGCTAGTGGAAATGGCATTTGGAAAGCCCCCAGACACACCAGCAGTACCACCAGAACCAGAATATGCGCGGAGGCTTCAAGACTGGATGAAGTTGGCCCATGCCTTCGCTTGTGACCAGCTGCAGAAAGCAGGGGTAAGGCATAAAAGAAATTATGACTCAAGGGCCAGAGGGAGGGATTTCAAAGCGGGGGACTTGGTGTGGGTGTACAGCCCAAAGAGAAAGAAGGGACGGTGCCCAAAACTGGATTGCCATTGGATGGGTCCCTGCAAGGTGTTGGAGAGATTGGGAGAGGTGGTATACAGGGTCCAGTCGCCGCCTAGGGGTAGGTGGGTAGCTCTAAACAGGAACAGGTTGGTGCCATATAGGGGTGATGCATGCTCCCAGCCATGTGTGAGACCTTTCGCACCGTCCCAAATGGATGTGTCGGCAACACCTCAGAGCTCACTGACTGTTCATCCATCTCCTCTTCCAACTGCACCCCTGGCTCATCAGTGGGCCAGGTCCAGGCCTCAGGTGCAGCAGGGGACACACACCTTACGGTGGTCTTGGAGGCAGAGGAGGCCCCTGGTGCACTTTAATGACTTTTTGTTGTGATCCCTCGGGGCGGGGGATTCAGTAAGGGGGGGAGGGCAGTGTAACGTTCGGGTTCTCTGTCTGTTCTGTGGGAGGTTGAGTGGTTGAGCTGTGTGGAGAGAGAGAAAGGGAGAACATGAGGAGGAGGAGCATGTGGTGTATGTGCGTGTGAGAGAGAGAAAGAAGGGGGCAGAAGTTTTTTGGGTTTTTTTGTTGGTTGTTTGGCTCCTTTTTGTTTTGGCGTGGTCATGGCCTACAGTGGCCCATCCTGTTAGGAATAAAGGTGTTAAATTGGCAACCTCTTCATGGTTTTTTACAACGCATCTGGTGGACACTACTATATATATACACACACACACTATATATACAGTATATACTGTATATATATATGCTATTAGCCCCCAGCTAACACTGGCACCAAGAGGCTCACAACAAGCGCAGTTTGTATATTGTTTTTCTCAGATCTTAGTGACCCCCATAGCCATTCCTGTTCCCACCTGGCTCACCAGTCCACAGTCAACAATATGGCTTGCGTCACTCTGACCCATCTACCAATAATTTCGCCGTGATTCCACAGCAAATGGCCAGCACTGGTGCACCAGTCACGGCAACCGACCCGAGGCTCCTGGTTGGAGGCTGCTGGCTCTCATGGCCAGCTCCCCCACCGTCCTCCAGGGCTCCACGCGACTCCACTCCACTCTCGTGGGCAGCGTAGGGGAGCTGCCTCGTGACAGGGTGTCCCCTAGTTGGCTGTGGGAGTATGGCAAGCCGTTTTAACATTTAATAGCTAGGCTCAATATGTATTGTAGATATCAATAATTCATTTTTTCCTGGTAAAAATGAATATTTCAGATATCCACAATGAAATTCTTCCTCTCCATAATGATCTTTTCAGATATCAATGACATCATTCTTCCTAGGAGAAATTACATCACTTTTCCTCATTCATGTGTATTGGGTTTTCACTTCCAGATATCTACACTGACATTCTTCCCATCTAGAATGAAACATTCTGGATATCTGAAATAGAATTCTTACTAGGAGAAACTCTTATTTCAGATATCGATAATCCAATTGTTACTAGTCATAATTCATTTGAGATTGTCAATATTGTTGTTATAGTTATTTATATGGTTCCTGTTATATGTGTTGCTCAGTGCTTTTACTTGTGAGGCACGGTGTGGTGGCTTTGGGCTCCAGTTCCGCCACCACCCGTGCCTATAAAAGAGTTGCAGGCAGGAGGAGTGCTCTCTTGGCCATCTCCTCTGCCTAGCAGTTGGGTGTGGTTTGGTTGCAATACATTATTAATGAACGTGTGTTCAGTTCAGCACCTGGCCTCGTCCTTCAATTCCAAACTGAGACATAACATTTGGCAACGAGGATTAAAGTGGATAAACGGTATGGAAGCATTTGGTTCCCCAATTCAATTTTTTGGAGCTCCCAGGTGAGCCACCTGTTCCCTGACTGAGGTGGTACGCCGCCTTCCAGACTTATATGGTGGCGCTGAACCTGGGAAGGATGGACAAATTGAGGGCACATGCATTGTTAGTGCATAACCTAGGAATGGAGGGACAGCGGATTTTGAGCACGCTCAGTGACGCAGATGACTTTGACAAAGTGGTTGAGCTAATAGCGTGCCACTTTCGCGCCCTGGACAGCATCATCATTCGGAGGATTAAGTTTCAGCAGTGCCGCCAACAGGTGGGCGAGTCCATTCAGAGGTTCGTGGTGGACTTGAGGCTATTGGCTACCAAGTGTTGGTTCGGACCGTTGGGAGAAGAAATGGTTCGAAACCAGTTAGCAGAACATACCAACTGTGCTGCAATAAGGTCAAAGCTGCTCACTTTTCCGGGTGATTTGACGCTATCCAGGGCCACCGAGTTAACTCTCCAGCTGGAAGCAGTGGATAAGCTGACGTGTGAGCTGAGTGGCCGTTTGTCAGGACAAGAGTTAGGATCCCCCATGGCTACCCAAGTTGTGGACCCGGACAGTACGATGGGAGCGTTGAGGACGACACGGTAGAGGACAAAGCTGTGGTATTGAGGTCTGCCCTGGGGAAGCTCATGTGTATGGGCTGCGGGTCCACAAAGCACTGCTACAAGGCTAGAGATTGTCCAGCAACAGAGAAGCTCTGCGGCAGGTGCGGCCACTTAAATCATTATGTGAGGGTGTGCCACATGATCGAGCAGGGAAACCCGCAGAAGAAATCGACCCCTCCTGCCCCAATGGCTGTCCACACTGCGTCTCCAAATACCAATGGATACACATATTGCACGGTAGAGTTGGATGGTGTGGAGGTGCCATTGCTAATCGACATGGGGGCGGAGGGCTCCCTGCCGAACTGGACTACAGTGAGACAACTTTTCCTGCACTACAGGACTAGAGGTGACCCAGTGCCGCTTTGTGGTTATGGAGGAGGGCGGCTGGCCACGGCGGGAACACTTAGACTGATGGCCCGGTATAAATCGGCGGAGATGTCTGATTTGGAGTTCACCGTAACGGCCCGTGGCGGTAACATCACGGGCTGCGACCTTTTTAATGGTCTAGGCTTCATCATTAATAGTGGTTGGTGCTGGGGAAGAGTGGTCGGGCTGTGGACTGTGGGATCGACCGGTTCCGAGAGTGGAGGATGACGCAGTGTGGGATGAAGAGTTGCCCAGCACTCCGGAAAGTGAGCAGGCCTTGTCTCGCTCAGGGACACCGCAGGAGGGCCCCAGTGCCAGAGCCCAAGTCACCCTGGACGAGGGTACTGGGTGGCACAGCGGGACACCTGCAATGATGAGTGACACCAAGGAGCTGGTCCCAGTTGCTCCCGGAGCTCGGCTAAAGTGAGCCGGCGAACACGGGGCCACAATGGCAAGGGCTGCAGCGGACTTACAAGAGGTTGGGGCAAGACTGACAGGCACAGAGAGACCGCATGCCAAGCAGAGACCCTGCAAGCTGAGCAGAGCCCCTCTGGGAACTGCGGACTGGGTTCGGGCTCGGGAGGAGGCGAGATCACGGCAGGTATGGGCCAAGTGGAATGTGGAGGAGCACGAGGGACGGCTACGTGTCATGGCCAGACAGAGCGATGCTGACCTCCAGTTGTCATGTGCCCGGGAGAAGACTGTGGGACGTAGGCCTGGACGAGCGGAGCATACAGTGGTGAGGAAGAGGAGGCGCACCGGGGCTGAGGCAACCAGCTGCGGTCCGGGTGGCAGGCCACCTCCAGGGGCGGACTGATGTAAAGGATGGTCCAGGGGGCCCACGGAGTTGTTTTCTCCAGCTGTGTGTATATAGTTTAATTGTGATGCATGTGTTATGAATGTTTTGTTGTTTCTATGTATGTAGTTTTGGGGATTAATTTGTGTATTTTGTTTTAGTTCAGGAAGCACGGCGGTATTTTGTTAATAGATGGACTTTTATTTAGTATAAGTGGCAGAGTAATCCGCTTTGCCATGTGGGGTGGGACGGCTGTCCACCTGTTCCCCCTAATTTTAGTTGTTTTGGGTGAGAATGTGTTAGGCCAATTTTAGTATATTATTTTTCGTTATGTTAGTGCATGATTTGGGTCCTAAATTGGGGTGGGTCTGAATTGCGTGTGCGTGTGTTTTGGACTTTTGTAAGAGAGTGTCACAGTGGCCCTCGCGAGCCACCATAAGACACCACAAGTCACCGGTGAGTTTGCAATGATGTTTTATTGAAGGTAAAGAAACAGAGGATAACACAAAGTAATGGAAAGAAACGAGCCTCAATGGGCTAAAACACACTATGACGAAAACAGGATCACAACAGAGTAACTTACAATTGTAGATGATGAAAAGACCGCGTCTGAGCCGGGGGATGCCCGATGCGTCAGACCATGAGGAGTCTTGACGGGAGTTTAACAGAGACTGCTGCATTGGGCTGCATTCAGCGTCCGCCTTTTATGCCGGACGCTAATGAACCCTGAATGCAGCACAGCTGTTCGGCTTTGACAGCAGGAAGCTTCCCCGAGCGCTGTCACAATAGGAGCCCGGGGAGCCAGAGGGGAAACACTGCTGTCAAAGCCTGAAGGGGTTGATGTATGACCCAAGCGCGGACGAGATCGGCGCTCGGATCATAACAGTACCTCCCCCTCGAGGGCGGGCTCTGAACGCCCAATGACACCCAAGCCCCCCCCACGCCCCCAGGGTGGGCGGAAAGGGGAACAGGCCAGGGGGGAGCGGAAAAGACAAAAAAAAACCCAGGAGCGCTAGGCAGACAGAGGAAAAAAAAAAAGACGACGCTCCCATGCACAAATTGCAGCTAAGGCAGAATGATAGTGGGGCAAAATAACAGTAAACAGTAAATTCACAAAAACAGACCACGATCAAGGCAGATTGAAAAAAAAAAAAACCACAATTACAGGGCACGACAACAGAGAATACCAAATCCAAAAGGCAAAAATACACCAGCTATTACAGACAATGAATGGACATTTGGCAGAGGAAAAAAACAAACACCGGCCAGGAAAGAGTGAGATGCACAATTACAAACACAAGACCCCCCGCACATCCCAAAAGATTACAGACACAATGAAGATGAAAACCCGGGATGACGGCAGTCCTGGTTCTGTGGCATGAAGGCTGATAGTTTGGGGGGCCGCCCAGCATCAAACGGCCATATCGCAGGCAGGGGGAAAAAGGACAGTTCGGGCGGCCTACCCCAGTCCCATGCCCGGAAACACAGAATTTCTGGCAGCCAGACCATGTTGCCAAACAGACAGTCCAGTGGGTCGGGTGGCCGGCCCGGAGTGCCAAATGGGCGCGGCAGTCCTTCAGGCGGCCGACCCACATCGCTTAACCACCAGGGGAATAGTGAGGGAGGGCCGGGCCGAAAGTGAGGAACCCAAACGGCACCTGGTGGAGAAGGCTTGGGGGGAAGATGAGGGTGATGATGATGAAGATGAAGATGAGGGTGAAGATGAGCCAGTCCAGTGTCCGGTGGCAGGGGACCTGCAGCCAGATTGGGTCACGGCTGCACCCGCGTCGGACCCCGACTGGGTTGGCGCCGCACCGGAACCGACCTCCAACCCTGAACCCGAAACCTCTGGCACAGCAACCGGAATCAGCTCCGCACCGGTGACCCTGGGAGAAGGCTCAGGAGAGAGAAAAGAACCGGGATCAGGATCACCGGTAGCGCCAGAACCCGGCGAGACAAGCTCGGATGCAGCGGACAGCTGCACCTGGCTCGCCTCCCCAAGAGACATGCAAAAATGCTCTAAAATGGAGAAGAGAAAGACAACACAGAACACTTGCCTGATCTCGAGTTCCGACGCCGTCCAGGACTTCAACGATCCAGGCTCAGACGGGAGGAGATCGTCCTCTGGCTCCCACTCAGCTACGTCGGGCTCCGCAGCTGGCATGATGGTGTCCGCAGCCTGAGGACCCTCCGACACTGATGTCCACACCGACGACCCGCACGGCGTGGTGGCTGGGGACCCTCGACCCGCTGGACCGGACCACTTGTCTGTGGAGACCCGGGGACGCTTCTTCGTCGGCGCAGGCTCCACGCTGCAGTCCGCTCTCCTACTCCGTCCATGGCGTGGCTGCGGGACCGGAACCAGGCTCTCCAGAACCGCAGGCCCCCTCCTCATCCGGCAACGTTGGCCTGGCGTCGAGGACCGCTCAGCAGAGGGAGACACAGAGGAAGCGGGTTTAATAATAGAAGCTACAGCAGGTGGTGGGAGCTCAGGGGACTGCGAACCCCGAGCTCCACCCCCAGGAGTCAGACAAGGCAAATCACAATAATGAGGAGATGAGTGAACTTGTACTTGCCTGTCTCCCGGAGGCAGGATGGTGCCTGCTGTAGCGGACGTTGCTCCTCCCTTTCCCCGCCGGATGGTGACAGAGGGCCCCCTGGGAGGACGAAGGGGAGCCGCTCGTGATGGATCTGGGACGGGGTTCGCCGGAACAGGACTCCAGGTGCACACAGCAGCCGGGGAAGGCGTCGAGGAGGAGGGGGCGGCAGCCGAGACGAACCGGGCACGGAGCGCTGACAGGACAGCAAGAGAAGATTACCCGGGGGGAGAGGCTGCAGAGATTCCCTCCTGGCGAGACGTCGAGGAAGCAGCTGACTGTGGGGTTGAGACCTTGCGGTGACCTGGAACTGGATCCGGACGGGGTTCATGCTGAGGCTTAGAGCGGGTGTGACGACGGTTTCTTGCAGGGGGCGAGGCGAAGGTGAGGTCCGGGAATCGCTGCTCCTGTGCAGAAACAGAGGCGAGCAGGTCGGCGTACTCAGGGGCGTCACTCAACTCGGGGTTCCTCTCCACCAGTCTGACTGCCGCCGTCACATGCTTAATTATTTGTGTGGGGTGAACAGCGGAACGAGCTGCCGCCACTCGGTCCCGGATGGAAGCAGCTGTGAGTTGTAGCTTCTCCGGGGGATTCCCGAATGACGACACTCTCCGGCGGGATCACCCCTGGGCGGTGCAAACTCCTGGACTGGAATGGCGACAGGAATGGGATCCAGATGTGAGGAGCGAGGATGCCTCCCCTTCAGCTTCCTGCCGGGGTTTCCCTCCAGCCCACGGAGTATCTCGCACTGTGCGGCGACGTCATCCCTCCTCGCGCTGGCTTCAGGGTGGTTGGCGAAGCGGGGGAGATGATTCAGCACGTCCTCAGCACAGTCCAGGTACCAGCGCACGTCGCTGTCAAAGTCGAGGAGGGAGGCGGCGATGAGGATCATGGAAGATCATGGAACGGGGTTTGAACAACAACCCCGTTCATGACATTATGGCTTCCTCTCAGCATCCATATGTCTTCATTGATCAAAATAATTGCGATCATCATTTTGGTCATAATCGTGCAGCCCTATGTGACAGTAATATATAAATGCACTCACACAGGACCGTCACCAGACATTCATGATATCAGTGACTGCAATAATATGGGCTGTGTATCATCACACCTCAGAGAGTAATGTAGATAAATACACTTTGAGCTGCAATTTGTTGTATGAAAGGTGCTACATAAATAAATAAAATTTAAAGTTTAAATATTAAAAGCGTAACTCTGGACCTGACAGTAATAATCAATGCTACATGGATAATTTTGAAAATGGTACAATTAAAAGAACAGTGGGCATACTTGAATGTTTGTGGGGTGATTTTGTGGAATGGTTTGGATGAGGACATTACACAGAGTAATAATGCCATTAAGAAAAAGTACAAAAAAATTATTCTTGGAAGGTATAGACTTGAGGGAGGGAATTGTTTTGCTCCCTCATCGGAAAAAAAACAATGATATACATTGTTCATGTGTTTTTGTTTTTTTTTTCCTCATTCTGGATTGGTCTGTATAGTTGGCAGCTTGTTTTCATTTAAGTATTAAGTACAATTTTTTTTTTATTTAAGTTTTTGTAAAGGGTATACAGGTCGTTACAGCAATGCATTGTTTACATTTTCATCACATGTTCCCTTATTTTCTGATATCTGACAACATTGGAAGATTAATTCTTACAACACCCCTTTTTTTTTTTTTTTTTTTAAAGAGAAAGAAAAAGTGAAATTAAAGAGAAAAAAAAACAAAAAACAAAAAAAACAAACAAACCAGCAAAAAACAAACAAAAAGAAAAAGTAAGTAAATAAAGATAAAAGAGCATCTGAGTAGCGTTGGAACAAAGAGCGGAACCATTATTGAAATGGTATTTGTCAAAGATTAGATCTAATGGAAGACACATATGCGATCCAGGGTCGCCAAAAGTTCATGAACCCATCCATGTCCTGTCTCAGTGCGAATGTCAACTTTTCCATCGAGTAAATGTCTTGGATCACGTTAGTCCAATCTTCAGGTGTAGGACAGTCCTTCAACATCCATTTTTTAGTTAGAGCTTTTTTGCTTGCCAATATTAAAACATTGAATAAGTATTTTTCTCCTCGTCTTTCCAGTGAGTCCGGTAGTAAACCCAAATACAAAGTTACAAAAGAAAAGGGAACTGTTATTTTGAATATTTTCCCCAATATTGTCTGTACATTGGTCCAATATTGGTGGATAACTGGGCATGACCAAAACACATGAAAATGACCTGCAGTCCTTTCACCACACAAGCGCCAACAGTTCAATCCCCCATGGGCAAATTTGTTTTGTGCAGGTGCTCTGAAAAATCTTACCAAGTTTTTCCATCCAAATTCTCTCCACTGCAGGGATAAGGCACTTTTCCATTGCTGTTTATTTAGCTTTTCCCATATTTCCAGTTGTAAAGTGAAATTCCCCTCTTTTTCCCATCTCTCTTTTATATAAGATGTGTTGTCTCCTTTTAAGTCTTGAAGACCTTGGTATATTTTAGAAATGTATCTGATCCCTGGGATCCCTTTATATGCCATTAAGAAGACCTTCAGAACACCTGACTGGGCCCTTTCCAAAACCTCCTTTTTAAGTATATTGTTTATGTGGTGTCTAAGCTGGAAGAACCCGCAAAGGTCTTGATTTATTAGGCCTTGTTTTTTCAAATCTTCAAAACTTCTTAAGATCTGCCCTTTAAAAAAATCGTAATATTTTATCAGCCCTTTCTCCTTCCACTTTTTAAATCTGGTGTCTGCTTTATTAGGAGTAAAGTCCCGATCATAGGCAATCCATTGCAGAAGTCGATAGGGCTCTTTAGTTTGATTCTCTCTGACTATCTTAAACCAAATTTTTAGCGGGGTCTCTATCCACGGGTTAGTGTTATTCAAAAGCTTAGGTAAGGCATTGTTCCCTATTATCGCCTGTAGGGGGATGTCACTTGTTATTTGGCATTCGATCTCCTTCCATTGTGCAGTGTAGACTGGGTTACATATCTCTACTAAAGTTTTAATTTGTGCGGCTTTAAAGTAGTCCCTGATATTTGGCAGCGCGAGCCCACCTTTGTCTTTGTTTAGCTGTAGGGTTCTATATCTGATTCTAGGTCTCTTGCCCTGCCATATGAATCTTGAGATCCTTCTGTCCAGCTCCTGCCATTTTTTTTTGGGAGGTTCTACCGGTATTGTTTGGAAAAGGTATAGAAGACGTGGAAGTATATTCATTTTGACTGCTTCAATTCTTTGTGCAGTACCCAAGAATGGTATCATATTCCATCTTGCTAGGTCAGATTTTATTTTTGTCACCAGTGGATCATAGTTTAGTGATATAATTTTGTTGAGTTGTTTCGGGATATTGACCCCCAGATATTTCATAGATTCCGACTCCCAGTTAGTTTTGAGTTTGCTTAGTGAATAATGATTTGGGTCATAGTTGAATGTTAAAACTTGGGTTTTATGCATGTTTAATTTGTACCCCGATAAATCTCCATACTCTGAAAAAACTGAGGTTAGTTCTGGTAAAGAAGTGTCCGGCTGCCCTAGGTATATTAAAATGTCATCAGCAAAGAGTGCTATTTTATGTTCCTTCTGACCAAGTGTAATACCTTGAATTTTTTGGTTTTGTCTTATCCATTGGCTCAGAGGTTCTATGAAGATTGCAAAGAGCAGTGGAGACAGGGGGCAGCCCTGACGACATCCTCTTTCCAGTTCAAAAGATGATGATAAATTACCGTTAATCCTTATTTTAGCTGTTGGTTTTTTATATAATGCCTGTATAGTTCTAATGAAGTTGTTATGAAAATTGAAACTGGATAAGATTCTATATAGAAAAGACCAGTCAAACCGAATCGAATGCTTTTTCAGCATCTAATCCCAATATGACTGCATTTAAGTTATATTTTTTTATATGATGAATTATGTGTAAAGTGCGTCGAATGTTGTCTTGTGTCTGTCTTTGTCTTATAAAACCTGTTTGGTCTAAATGAATTAGGTCTGTCAGTATATTTTCTAACCTTTTGGCAAGGATAATGGTAAAAAGCTTATAGTCCTGATTTAGTACACTGATTGGTCTGTAGTTGGAGCACTCTAGTTTATCCTTTTCAGGTTTAGGTATAACTGCAATGACCCCTTCTCTCCAGGAGGGGGGATTTCCCCTGTGAGGAGGACATAATTAAATGTTTTCAGGAGGAGAGGAGATAGTTGCTGTTTAAAGGTTTTGTACCACTCTGCTGTATAGCCATCAGCTCCTGGGGATTTGTTAGCTTTAAGTTTCATAATTGCTTTTTCCAATTCTTTAGGATGTATTTCTGACAGTAGTGTTTTATTTTGTGACTCCGTAAGTTGGGGAAGGTTTAATGTGTTTAGGAATGCCTCGGATGCGTTTTTATGTTTTTTGTGGGAGTATAAGTTCTTATAGTAATTCTCGAAGCTTTTAAGAATATCCTGAATTCTGAATTTTATTTCCTTTGATACTGGGTCTCTGATTTTGTAGATTGCTCTTTCTGTTTGATGTTTCCTCAATTTATAGGCTAGCAATTTTGCCGATTTACTGCCTGCTTCATAGTATTTTTGTTTCAAAAATGTAAGTTTCTTCTGGATTTCTATTGTGTAGATCTCATTTATTTGGTTTTTAATTTCCTTAATCTTGAGCGAGTCAGTAGAATGAGTGTTGCCTTTGTGTTCTTTTTCTAGGTTCCTAAGTTCTGACTCTAATGTGGATAATTTTTCTTAAGTTTCTTTTGGGTTGCCAGTTTTGCAATAATCTTTCCTCTTATTACAGCTTTGCATGCATCCCACAGTATTAAAGGGGATACTTCTCCATTATCGTTATCTTCCAAATATCTGAGAATATCTGATTCCAATTCATCTTTCAATGGTCCTTTCAGGACATTTGAATTTAACCTCCAAGAAAATGTATTATTTGTGTATTTTTGGATATTTAAGTCCATGTAGATCGGACTGTGGTCAGAGAGATCCATCAGTCCTATTTTACATGTTTTTACTCTTCCAATGTCTCTATTAAACATAAAAAAATAGTCAATCCTTGAGTAAGATGAAAGTGGAGTTGAGTAAAATGTATAGTCTTTTACACTGGGGTTGAGTTCCCTCCACACGTCACAGATTCCCATTTCTTTTAGTAGCATCCGAGTCTTCCTGTTTTGGGTGTTATTTTGATGTGGAGAATTACCAGAAGCATCCCAGTATGGATTCAGTCTAAGACTGAAGTCCCCACCACATATCACTAAACCTTGAGCTTTAGTTATCATTAGGTCGAATACATTTTTATAAAATTTCCAGTTAGCCCCTGGGGGAGCATACACATTCAGCAGGGTGATATCTTCTCCCTCTAGCTGCCCAGTTACCAAACTGTATCTCCCTTCTTTATCTTTGTGTTCTGATTTTTTTTCAAATGTAATTTTGGTAGATATCAATGTCGCTACTCCCCTCCTCCTCCCTGACTTATATGAAGATGAAGAGATCATTTTAAACCCTTGTCTACTGAGTTTATTGTGTTCCACGTCTGTTAGGTGGGTTTCTTGTAAAAATATAAGATAAGATAAGCCTTTATTAGTCCCACAACGGGGAAGTATTATTCCTGCTTTGTCTTTTTTCATTTGCCTAGAATCTTGGATCTTTTAACTGGATTCAGGATTTCTTTTACATTATATGAAATTATTTTGGTTACACCCTGTTTCTCCATTGTGTTGTTTTGTTTAGTATAACTGTGTGGTGGCCCTCATTTGTGCTACTCAGAAACTGAAAGAACATTAAAAACAAGAAAAACATTAAGAACATAGTGTATAAAACTTTAAAACAAAAAGCTGTCAGAAGAACTTCCTGAGCTGAGGTCTTTTTAAAGACCCTGGAAGAGCCTTGATGGAGTGAAGGCCCTGAGGGAAATTCCTCAAACTCTGTTACGTGTTGAGGGCCCTCTCTTACACCTGTAAGCTGCCCCATGCTTTTAACGTGAGTTTCAGAACCCAATCCAAACTTGTAATGATTTTTTTTTTCCTTTTATGCCTAAACCCTGTGAAATTGTGTGCACCCTCCCACCCCCATCACATCAAACATTCACGCAAAAACAGTATTTGTTAGTATGAGGAGAACATGTGGATTATTGTCACATTTCTATTTTAACAAGTTTTTTTTTTTTTTTTTTTTTTTTTTTTAATTACAAAGACTTATTTGTTTCAAATATTATGACTGTTCCATGAAATGTTTTACCACATGCTGAATACGCATCTCCTTTAATGTTTGTTACCTTGTATGAGGGGGGTTGGATGTGCGGATTGATTCAAGAGAAAAAAAAAAAAAAAAGGTCGCTATTCCAACCTGAAAACGGATAGTTTATCCGCGACGCTCTGGCGCTGGGTTTCCCGCTGCTGGTCCGTGGATTTTGAAGGTCTTTGTGTTGTCCATGTTTGCGCTTTGATCTTCTCACTCGGGTCTGCTGCGGGTTTAAATACCGTTACCGGGAGCCCTCTTTTCGCCATGTCAGCTGTTGCTTCTTCCGCCGAATTATAGAGACACGTTTCATCGCCGTAGAAGACCCTTAACTTTGCAGGAAATGGAGTCTGAAAGCGCAATTTCTTCTCTCTTAACACCTTTTTCGCGTCATTGTATTCCCTGCGCTTTTTAAGGACCTCCGGGGCGTAATCGTGTTCCACGTAGACTTTTCTCTCCTGGTGCATAAATCCTTTTTTCTGCCAGGCCAGTCTTACAACCTCTTGTTTTATTTTGAAATTGAAAAATCTTACCAACACCGAACGTGGGGGCGCTTCCGCCGCCGGCCTAGCGGCTAATGAACGATGTGCCTTTTCTATCTTCAAGTCGGTGGTTTGTGGAATAACCAATTTCTCTCTTAGTAAGGATTCCACGCATTCTGCCATTGAGTTAAAACCGTTTTCGGCTCCTTCTATCAGACCATGAATTCTTATGTTGTCTCTTCTTTGTCTTCCTTCTTGGTCGGTTAGCTTAGCCTCTATAGATGCTTGTCTTTTGCGTAGGTCCAGCACAGAATCTTCGAGCACTTTTATTCGATCCTCTGTTTCCAAGATTCGGTTCTCGGCCTGGTCCACTCTGCTGTTTGTCCTTTTCAATTCTTCTCTGAATTCCCGAAATTCGGCCGTAACTTCTCGGCGAAATCGTCGTAGTTCCTCAAATAGTGATTTCAGGCTAACCTTTTTGTTAGCTATCACCAGTTCCTTGTCTTCTGAACGGAGATCTTCCAGTTCAGATTCTCCGGCCGATACGTGTCCTGGCCTGGAGAATTTCAGTTTCTTCTGTTTTCCTTTAGACATGATGATTTTGTCTTTTGATTTTCACTCCTCCAAAAATCCGTTAAATTTGATTTTCAAGGTGTTATCCTGGATTGGGTCTGAGAGCTTCAGTGTTAAGCTGCAGTCGCCATGGCATCCAGACCGGAAATCCCAAGTATTAAGTACAATTTTGAACGGTAGGACTTGAAAAGGTTTTGCTTCTTCCTACTCTTCTTCGGGCACCCAAAAAGTATTTTATCACTGTACACTGTTATTTTATATCTTTGATATATTTGTTAAATATTCTTTTTTGTTTCCTTTTTCATCTGAAATAAATAAATGACAATATATCTGTATTATTTTAATGCAAGATAATTTTTTCTTCATTTCTGAGTTTCATTCAATGTATGATAATTAAAATGCTGCAATATATTTACAGTACAACATTTAATGACAGTGAAACGCAATGATATCTCACAGGACTGACTCCTGCACTGACAAATAAATCACTAGGATTAATCTTAGCCTGCTGTAGACTAGGCTAGCTCCAGAGAATAAATCTCCATAGCAGCTTGACTGGGCTTAATTTATCCTACGTTTATACAATCAAGTCAAGTATAGATTAAGCCACAGATTACTTGAAAATCCTGGTTTATCTTGGCTTTATGCAATACCCCTCTGGAGCCCAAGGTATGGAAATCAATAAAAAGACACAACACAGAGAAATTTGTTTAGTTTAATGTTTATTTGAAAGGGATAATACATACTAATGAACATTAATACAAATGTAACTAGAAAAGCACTCTGAGAGCGCAGACTTCCGCCAAGCGCCACAGTTCCCCCCATACAGTGTTTGTGTGTATGTTTTCAGATTCCTTGACCATGAAAACATATGACTAGCAATTGGATTCACAATGATAGGATTAGTGGTTCAGTAGTTATTCACGAAAATGGCATTTTCCGTAATGGCGGTTTTCTTCTGGACGGTGATCCGGATCACCACCAAAATCTAATCATCTGTAGGATACCCCATTTCTGACAATCTGTGAAAATTTCATGAAAATCCGTCCATAACTTTTTGAGTTATCTTGCTAACAAACAAACAGACAGACAAACAAACAGACAAACCAACGCCGATGATCACATAACCTCCTTGGCGGAGGTAATTATGCCAGATTTAGTAATACTGCTAATTTGCATCTGTAGTCCCCTGACGGGTCACAAAAACACACAATCATACATGAGCAGAACAACTGCAATGAAACTGTACAAAGTGCAGGTTAAAGTGTTACAAAACAAAATATTCAAATGTCACACGCGTGAAGTACTGTGTATGCGTACACACACATGCACCCAAGCACCTCCTAGCAGCAACAGACAGCAACAAGCAAGAGGCAGGGCATGTGTGTGTGATGCATGTGCACATATATATGCGTATGCTGCAGAGCAACCACTAGTTATGGGTACAGTTTTAATAGTTTAAAAGCCAGTTTTTGCAATGCAATTTAAAATACAATTTATTCCAGATCTTGGTGCCCCTCACTGATAGCACAGATTGAGCAAATGTGGTGCGTCTGTGGGGGACCTCACAGTCTCCTCTAGTGATTGCTCTGGTGGTTGTACCGGTGACAGTTCTCAGTTTAACATGTGCAAAGCCATTTAATATTTTATAGATTGAACAGGAAAATTTGAGTTTTATAATTTTCAAAAGACAGAAGATTGTATTTCTTGTAAATGTTACAGCAATGATATATGGGATCTTTCCTGTCAAGGATTTTTAAGGCTTTTTGTATAAAGATTCAATGGGTTTGATTATGGTTACACCAGTGAGTGACCAATTGGTAAAACAGTAATTGATGTGTGAGATCATTGCATGCAGAGACATTATGGCCACGTTAACTGTCAGCAGTGGTCTAATTTGTTTAAAATTTCTTAGATTTCTTACAACGTACTTATATTCAAATAGTGCTGTTTAAGTGTATAGCACAACAGCACAAGCACTGGCTTCATATTGTTCCAGATATTATGGAACAAGCATTATGCCAAGTGTTGAACTTTAAAAAAAAAAAGCCGTTACAAAATCTGCATTTTTATAAACCACTTTTAACAAAGTATCACAATGGTTGTAAAAATATATTTGACTTTTGAGAGACAGACCCCCACCACCATCACCAAATGCCAAAAATTATTTTGAGGATAATTTTTGGCCAAATCCTGTAGACTAAGCAGCAAAATTATTGGACTGTTTTTTGCCCAATTTTCAACAACTTTTTTTTCTGATTAAATATGGTCTGTGGTGGACTTCCGGTTATGGCGGCCACGTAGGAAGACGTGTTTCACACTGCTCTGCTTGTAAAACTAAAAATTCTACTAAAACTCTCTCAATTGGAACAAAAACCCAGCCCAGCGTTTTGGCATGGATATGGTAAAGACCAAGGTTGGAAAATTAGGTGGAGGAAAAGGCAACTCGACAAAACAATCCAAGCTAACGGACTTCCATGCTCAAGGCGAGGCAGGGAAAACTCCAGAGGCAATGGCGGAAGATGGAGCCAGCGGCGGAGCGGGATCTGCTGGGGAAGGGACAAGCGTAGTGCTCGCTGCCATCACCTCCATGAGAACAGAGTTTTCGTCTAAATTTGATGGGATTATAACAGCGATAGAAGGTATGAGGAAAGAAATAAATGGCTGTTTGGAGCGAGTGTCGCAGGCAGAGCTCCGAATATCAAGCGCTGAGGAGGACGTCACCAGCCTGCAAATTAAAGTGCAAACAATGGAATTAAAATGGAAACGTCTGGAAGATAACGTCCTAGACTTGGAATCCTGCTCGCAACGGAATAATTTGAGGCTGGTGGGCCTCCCGGAGGGAGCGGAGGGACGGGACTCATGTTCCTTTTTGGAAAAGTGGATTCCAGAAGCGCTGAACAACACGGACCTGCAGTCATCGGTCGTTTTAGAGAGTGCTCACCGAATCAGCCCATCGAGAGATAATAAGACACCACCAAGGACGCTGATTATGAAGTTCCTCAACTACAGAGACAAGATGACAGTCACCAATGCTGCGCGAGCTAAAGGGGAAATTAAATACCAGGATCAACAGGTGCGGTTCTACCCAGACTTCGCCACAGGAATTCAACAATTAAGGAGGAAGTTCGACCCCGCCCGCAAAGAGCTGCACAACCTCAGGATTCGTCACGGAGTGCATCATCCGGCAAGACTGCTGGTCACATATAAGGGGAGAACCCACACCTTCAAGACCCCTCAAGAGGCGCAGGAGCTCATCAAGCAGATTCAAAAGGAGACTGGCGGGAGCTAAGCATGAACATGACAAAGGTAGAACATTTAAGCGTATGTACAGACATCTGATTGATCTGAAACATATAATAGGTCTACAAAATACAGACTCTATTTAAAAAAAAAAAAGCTATGATGTACAACGTTGCTATAAAACTTTGAAGTTATGCTGAAAAAAACTACAGAAGAGAGTTAATGTTATAAGAATAATAGTAGAGTCAGGGTGATTGAGAGGAGAAAGAGAGAGTGGTTTGACTGATCCTCGCAGGTGTGGAACAGTCACTAGCTATAACGGGAGATGGAATTTTTTTGATTTTGGGGGGATTACCACGAATGTGGGGAAAGGGAATTTGTTTTTGTTTAGTTTGAAGGATGAATGTTCTATCATCCATGTTTTTGCTTCTCTGTAAGAGTATGTTCATATTGCAAGGTAATCTCAAACTCTTTACTGATCATAGAGCAAAGCGTTAATCTTAATTTAACTTCATGGAATTGCAGGGGTCTACAAAATCTTAAAAAACTTAAACAAGTTGATCTGTCCAGGGTGTACCCTGCCTCTCGCCCAAAGATGCTGGGATAGGCTCCAGTCCCCCCGTGACCCGAAAAGGATTAAGCGGAAGAAGATGAATGAATGAATGAATGAAGTTATGAATAAAATAAAAGACATAGATTCAAAAATTGTATTTTTACAAGAAACTCATCTAATAGAGGAGGATGTAAAAAGAATTAGGAGAAGATGGCAAGGTAACGTGTTCACCTCACCATTTTCATCCCAAGC
Source organism: Pholidichthys leucotaenia (assembly GCA_020510985.1). Taxonomy (NCBI): domain Eukaryota; kingdom Metazoa; phylum Chordata; class Actinopteri; order Cichliformes; family Pholidichthyidae; genus Pholidichthys; species Pholidichthys leucotaenia. The sequence goes on along the minus strand of CM035844.1, from coordinate 40,612,844 downwards.
CAGGGGAGTTATGACTCTCATACACAAAACAGTCCCATTTCAAGTGAAAAATGTAATTGGAGACAAATTTGGAAGATATCTAATCATCCAAGGATCTTTGTTATTAGAAAATATAAATCTGGTGAACTTATACGGCCCCAATATTGATGATCAAAACTTCTTTGTTAATTTATTCCTTACTTTATCATCACTTACAGGGCAACATATAATAGCAGGGGATTTTAATTGTACATTGAATCCCAGTATAGATAGATCAACAGGACTGGACTGTACGCACAATGGATGCAGGATGACCATTAATCATTTTATGAAAGAATTGAGATTGCTAGATATATGGAGAGAAATGAAACCACAAGTCAAAGCCTATTCTTGTTATTCTAATACCTATAAGACATTCTCACGTATTGACTACTTTTTGATCTCTACAGAATTAAGGTCCAAGATTCAAAACTGTTTCTATGATAACACTGTGATCTCTGATCATGCACCCTGCTGTCTAATATATGTAGATAAGAAATTGACAAAAGATCCAGGTAGGTGGCATTTTCAGCATAAATGGCTTCAGGATGAGGAATTTGTTAAGTACACAGAAAAACAGATAGATGAGTTCTTTGATATCAATACTACACAAACAACGGCATGTATAAAGTGGGAGGCTTTCAAAGCTTTTATTAGGGGGCATATTATTAGTTATACAGGTTCAAAATCTAAGAAGACCCGTGAGGAGAGAGTCCAATTGGAACGTAAAATAAAAATTCTTCAAGAAAAAGTGTATGCAGGAAGTAACCCACAGTTAGAGAACGAATTACTGATTCTGAGAGCAGAATATGACAAAAAAAAATCAGTGAATAGAGCTGCCTCGAGTCTTCTAAGATTGAAGCAAACTTTTTATGAACAAGGTGAAAAATCAGGAAAATTATTGGCATGGCAGATTAAACAATTAGAATTTAAAACACCAATTACCAGTATTATATGTAACGGACAAGTAGTTATAGATCCTTTAGAAATTAATAGTGCCTTTAGAGATTATTATGAAAAACTATATGATACAAAAAATGAAACTGACTTAACAAAACTAAATGGGTTTTTGGGCGGATTATCTATACCGTGTATTACAAATGAAAACAGGGAGATACTGGAGTCTAAAATTAGTCAAGAAGAAGTTGGGCAAGCCATTGATAATATGAAATCAGGAAAAAGAGCAGGACCAGACGGTCTTCCAGTTGACCTCTATAAAAAATTTAAGAATAAATTAATAAAACCACTTTTGGAAATGTTTTAGAAGCATTTCAAAATGGTAATTTACCACCATACATGAATAATGCCTTAATTATACTGTTGCCAAAACCAGGTAAACCCCCTAATAAATGTGAAAACATGAGACCAATAAGCCTATTAAATGCTGATCTTAAAATAATCAGTAAAATTTTAGCAAAACGACTACAAGAAATATTACCAAATATTATTAACCGAGATCAGAATGGCTTTATAATAGGAAGACAAGGCTTCCATAATGTAAGAAGACTATATAATATTATTTATTCCAATAAAGAAGCACCGGATACAGCTCTCCTATCATTGGACGCCGAAAAGGCCTTTGATAGGGCCATTCGACCCTATCTTTTTGAAGTCCTACAAAGGTTTGGACTTGGAAATAATTTCATAAAATGGGTCCAGATAATATACAATAATGCTACAGCAGAAATTCTAACAAACAGCAATATCTCAAAATCAATAAAAATCAATAGAGGATGTCGACAAGGCTGTCCACTTTCACCTTTACTGTTTACTATGGCAATTGAACCTTTAGCGATGGCAGTACATTTACATCCACAAATATATGGAATTAAAGTAGGACCAACAGAACATAAAATCTCCCTGTATGCCGATGACATAATTTTGTTTATGTCGAATTTTAAAAAATCAATTCCGACCTTGTTAAATTTAATAAAGAACTTTGGGGAAATATCAGGATATAAAATAAATAAAACAAAATCTTCAATATTAATGCTAAATGAGACCCAGAGAAATCATCCAGCGCCTGAGGTAAATCAATTCAATGTTGTAAATCAGTTTAAATATTTAGGAATTCAAATTTTGCCTAAGCTAGAATCAGTCGCCAGTGCCAACTATGAAGCCTTAACCCCTTGCACTCCGGGCAATTTTCCTAAAAATGCCAAAAAAAAAAAGTGCCCAAAGTAAATCGAAAGCTGTTATTCAACCCTTTGCAGCATCTTCATGGGGTTGGTCTCATTTAAAAGAAAACACTTTGAATTTTTGGGCAAAAAAAAACATAATCTCTCTACGTGCTCTGGCCACTGAGTTACAGTCATCTAAACATACTGAACTTGAAGAAAATAAATTTGGCCAAGGTGTTTTTTTGGATACAAATGCTTGCAAATAACACACAGATGTCCGATCCGGCTGGAAAATGCAACAGAAATGTAGAACCAAGTGTTATCAAGCTGAGATCCAAATTTGGTAACAATACCACAAAAAATGAATATTTTACACAGCTTTGTTCTCAGGTAGTTCCCAGGCGTTTTGGAACTGTGCCAAATTGTGCCAAATGGCACAGTTTGGAAAAATGTCTGTAACTTTTGAATAATTCAATGTAGAATCTTCATTTTGGGCTCTAATGAAAGGTCACATTCAGGGCTCTGTGTGTGTGTGTGTGTGTGGGGGGGGGTGTTGTCCCCCCCCCCCCCGCAACAAAGGATGGAGTTCGGCCCTCGCTACATGACGGATTACACTCGTTGCATGTTTCCACAGCAACGCTGTCACAGCGGCTCCCCCCCCCCGCTACTGTGTGTGTGTGGGGGGGTTGTCCCCCCCCTCGCTACAGAAGACGGCCATCGCTACATGACGGAATAGACTCATATGCTTCCCCCCGCGGACCGAACGCCCCCCCGCTCCTCTTCTGCAGCGGGGGGGGGGGGCCTTCACGGTCCGAACACGGCAAATGAACCGTTTATCGCAGCGCATGCACTTGTACTTCGTGCGCCGTACAGTTGTAATTTACCGATCGGTCAAGTCATTTTTGGATTACAGTTTTCAGGGAGAAATAATAATTTAGCTTATAACACCTTACCTCTTCACAGCAGCAGAGTCCTGGCGAACTTCTCTTCCCCATTGTCAGACGAACGCGACGCTGGTCCGCTCGTGGATCCCGATCAAAACAATTCCAATATTGCGGTTTTGGTGAATGATTTACGACCTTTGTCATCGGCCTCCGTCGGTCTATGATGACGGAAGAGAATCCTAAACGTCTATTCTGCTGGAATGAGTGCAGGTCCCACTTGTGGGTGTTCTCCATGCTGCTGGGTGAGCCTGGGTCTGTAGCAGGTTCGTCCAGCGTCCTTTGTTTTCATCAGCTGCAACAGTAAATCTCTCTTCACCCAGCCCAAATTTCTGTGCTTCAATTGGCTCCTGCATTCATAGTAGGCAGGTCCTCCTTCCTAGGTTTTCATTCATTGGCTCTTCATGGTTTCAGAAACCCAATTCAAGTCTCTTATTAGTCGAATGAGAGGTCAATCAGATGAACTAATCTGTTCGCAGCTGTGTCTGCAGCTTTTTTTTTCAGTGGCGCTTGGAGGCCACACCACCTACATCACCACCATCAGTATCTGTATTATGCGTCATGCGTCCGAGCGCGTGCGAGTGCGCTCTCGTGCGCCCTCGTACACCCTAGGACGCAGAGACTTGCCCGCCCGCGGAACAACGGAGCGCAAGTGTTAATGACAGATATTAATGAGTTACTTCAGAGATGGATATCACTACCAATGTCGACGATCGGGAGAATTAATATACTTAAAAGTAATATCTTACCAAATATACTTTATTTATTTCAAAACATTCCTTTACCACCACCTTCAGATCTATTCTCAAGAATTAAAAAAAAGTTAGTGGAATTTATATGGAACAATAGGAAGGCTAGATTACGTTTGTCCTTACTATATTTACCATTTGATCGTGGAGGTCTGAAATGTCCAAACTTTATGTTGTATTACTGGTCAGCACAACTGAGGTCTATGACATATTATTTTTCATCAAATGATCTCCCTCACTGGACTGAAATGGAATCATACAATTTACCTTTACTTCTTCCCTTATTCATATACTCAGACTCGGCTAAAAAATTGCAGAAACAAGTTAAAAATCCAATTGTAAAGCACATGATCAAAATATGGTGTGAAACCAAAAAATATTTAAAAGAACCACACTTACTGTCACAATTTAGCCCAATATGGGGTAATCAATATTTTACACCAGGGAGAGCGGATACTGTATTTAAAGTATGGAATTTAAAAGGGATTCAAAAGATTCAAGACTTATATTTGTCACGCTCAGATAACAATGTCTTTTGAAGAACTGAGGATAAAATTCCATCTTAATAGAACACACTTTTTTAAATATCTTCAGCTTAGAAATTTTATTTGATCAAATCAAAATAATGCTCTCACTCGACCTACTTATTCATCTTTGGAAAAAATTTTGACGAAAGATAGTAAGAGAAAGGGTATTATTTCAGAGTTTTATAACTCATTGACACTATTCTCAAGCGAAAACTCACAGAAAAGACTGAATTATTGGAAAGAAGACCTGCAAATTGAAATTTCAGAGGAACAATGGGAAATGGCTTGTGCGGGAGCTCAAACCAAATCAATAAATGTACGTCTTAAACTGATACATTTTAAATGGTTAATGCGGATGTATGTTACACCAGTGGAATTAAATAGATATAACAAAAACATACCAGATACAGTGGGGCAAAAAAGTATTTAGTCAGCCACCAATTGTGCATGTTCTCCCACTTAAAAGATGAGAGAGGTCTCCAGTTTTCATCATAGGTATACCTCAACTATGAGAGACAAAATGAGAAAAAAAAAATCCAGAAAATCACATTGAAGGATTTTTAATGAATTAATTGGTAAATTCCTCGGTAAAATAAGTATTTGGTCAATAACAAAAGTTCATCTCAATACTTTGTTATATACCCTTTGTTGGCAATGACAGAGGTCAAACGTTTTCTGTAAGTCTTCACAAGGTTTTCACACACTGTTGCTGGTATTTTGGCCCATTCCTCCATGCAGATCTCCTCTAGAGCAGTGACGTTTTGGGGCTGTTGCTGGGCAACACGGACTTTCAACTCCCTCCAAAGATTTTCTATGGGGTTGAGATCTGGAGACTGGCTAGGCCACTCCATGACCTTGAAATGCTTCTTATGAAGCCACTCCTTCGTTGCCCGGGCGGTGTGTTTGGGATCATTTGCATGCTGAAAGACCCAGCCACGTTTCATCTTCAATGCCCTTGCTGATGGAAGGAGGTTTTCAGAAAAACAGCCCCAAAGCATGATGTTTCCACCCCCATGCTTCACAGTAGGTATGGTGTTCTTTCTCCTCCAAACACGACAAGTTGAGTTTTTACAATAAAGTTCTATTTTGGTTTCATCTGACCATATGACATTCTCCCAATCCTCTTCTGGATCATCCAAATGCTCTCTAGCAAACTTCAGATGGGCATGGACATGTACTGGCTTAAGCAGGGGGACACGTCTGGCACTGCAGGATTTGAGTCCCTGGCGGCGTAGTGTGTTACTGATGGTAGTCTTTGTTACGTTGGTCCCAGCTCTCTGCAGGTCATTCACTAGGTCCCCCCGTCTGGTTCTGGGATTTTTGCTCACCGTTCTCGTGACCATTTTGACCCCACGGGGTGAGATCTTGCGTGGAGCCCCAGATCGAGGGAGATTATCAGTGGTCTTGTATGTCTTCCATTCTCTAATAATTGCTCCCACAGTTGATTTCTTCACACCAAGCTGCTTACCTATTGCAGATTCAGTCTTCCCAGCCTGGTGCAGGTCTACAATTTTGTTTCTGATGTCCTTTGACAGCTCTTTGGTCTTGGCCATAGTGGAGTTTGGAGTCTGACTGTTTGAGGTTGTGGACAGGCGTCTTTTATACTGATAACGAGTTCAAACAGGTGCCATTAATACAGGTAACGAGTGGAGGACAGAGGAGCATCTTAAAGAAGAAGTTATAGGTCTGTGAGAGCCAGAAATCTTGCTTGTTTGTAGGTGACCAAATATTTATTTTACTGAGGAATTTAACAATTAATTCATTAAAAATCCTTCAATGTGGACTTCCGGTCTGGACGCCATGGCGACTGCAGCTTAACACTGAAGCTCTCAGACCCAATCCAAGATAACACCTTGAAAATCAAACTTAACGGATTTTTGGAGGAGTGAAAATCAAAAGACAAAATCATCATGTCTAAAGGAAAACAGAAGAAACTGAAATTCTCCAGGCCAGGACACGTATCGGCCGGAGAATCTGAACTGGAAGATCTCCGTTCAGAAGACGAGGAACTGGTGATAGCTAACAAAAAGGTCAGCCTGAAATCACTATTTGAAGAGCTACGACGATTTCGCCGAGAAGTTACGGCCGAATTTCGGGAATTCAGAGAAGAATTGAAAAGGACAAACAGCAGAGTGGACCAGGCCGAGAACCGATTCTTGGAAACAGAGGAACAAATAAAAGTGCTCGAAGATTCTGTGCTGGACCTACGCAAAAGACAAGCATCTATAGAGGCTAAGCTAGCCAACCAAGAAGGAAGACAAAGAAGAGACAACATAAGAATTCATGGTCTGATAGAAGGAGCCGAAAACGGTTTTAACTCAATGGCAGAATGCGTGGAATCCTTACTAAGAGAGAAATTGGATATTCCACAAACCACCGACTTGAAGATAGAAAAGGCACATCGTTCATTAGCCGCTAACCCAGCGGCGGAAGCGCCCCCACGTTCGGTGTTGGTAAGATTTTCCAATTTCAAAATAAAACAAGAGGTTGTAAGACTGGCCTGGCAGAAAAAAGGATTTATGCACCAGGACAGAAAAGTCTTCGTGGAACACGATTACGCCCCGGAGGTCCTTAAAAAGCGCAGGGAATACAATGACGCGAAAAAGGTGTTAAGAGAGAAGAAATTGCGCTTTCAGACTCCATTTCCTGCGAAGTTAAGGGTCTTCTACGGCGAAGAAACATGTCTCTATAATTCGGCGGAAGAAGCAACAGCTGACATGGCGAGAAGAGGGCTCCCGGTAACGGTATTTAAACCCGCAGCAGACCCGAGTGAGAAGATCAAAGCGCAAACATGGACAACACGAAGACCTTCAAAATCCACGGGCCAGCAGCGGGAAACCCAGCGCCAGAGCGTCGCGGATAAACTGTCCGTTTTCAGGTTGGAATAGCGACCTTTTTTTTTTTTTTTTTTTTATCTCTTGAATCAATCCGCACATCCAACCCCCCTCATACAAGGTAACAAACATTAAAGGAGATGCGTATTCAGCATGTGGTAAAACATTTCATGGAACAGTCATAATATTTGAAACAAATAAGTCTTTTTAATAAAAAAAAAAAAACTTGTTAAAATAGAAATGTGACAATAATCCACATGTTCTCCTCATACTAACAAATACTGTTTTTGCGTGAATGTTTGATGTGATGGGGGTGGGAGGGTGCACACAATTTCACAGGGTTTAGGCATAAAAGGAAAAAAAAAAATCATTACAAGTTTGGATTGGGGTCTGAAACTCACGTTAAAAGCATGGGACAACTTACAGGGGTAAGAGAGGGCCCTCAACACGTAACAGAGTTTGAGGAATTTCCCTCAGGGCCTTCACTCCATCAAGGCTCTTACAGGGTCTTTAAAAAGACCTCAGCTCAGGAAGTTCTTCTGACAGCTTTTTGTTTTAAAGTTTTATACACTACGTTCTTAATGTTTTTCTTGTTTTTAATGTTCTTTCAGTTTCTGAGTAGCACAAAAGAGGGCCACCACACAGTTATACTAAACAAAACAACACAATGGAGAAACAGGGTGTAACCAAAATAATTTCATATAATGTAAAAGGAATCCTGAATCCAGTTAAAAGATCCAAGATTCTAGGCAAAATGAAAAAAAGACAAAGCAGGAATAATATTTTTACAAGAAACCCACCTAACAGACGTGGAACACAATAAACTCAGTAGACAAGGGTTTAAAATGATCTCTTCATCTTCATATAAGTCAGGGAGGAGGAGGGGAATAGCGACATTGATATCTACCAAAATTACATTTGAAAAAAAATCAGAACACAAAGATAAAGAAGGGAGATCCAGTTTGGTAACTGGGCGGCTAGAGGGAGAAGATATCACCCTGCTGAATGTGTATGCTCCCCCAGGGGCTAACTGGAAATTTTATAAAAATGTATTCGACCTAATGATAACTAAAGCTCAAGGTTTAGTGATATGTGGTGGGGACTTCAATCTTAGACTGAATCCATACTGGGATGCTTCTGGTAATTCTCCACATCAAAATAACACCCAAAACAGGAAGACTCGGATGCCACTAAAAGAAATGGGAATCTGTGACGTGTGGAGGGAACTCAACCCCACTGTAAAAGACTATACATTTTATTCAACTCCACATTCATCTTACTCAAGGATTGACTATTTTTTTATGTTTAATAGAGACATTGGAAGAGTAAAAACATGTAAAATAGGACTGATGGATCTCTCTGACCACAGTCCGATCTACATGGACTTAAATATCCAAAAATACACAAATAATACATTTTCTTGGAGGTTAAATTCAAATGTCCTGAAAGGACCATTGAAAGATGAATTGGAATCAGATATTCTCAGATATTTGGAAGATAACGATAATGGAGAAGTATCCCCTTTAATACTGTGGGATGCATGCAAAGCTGTAATAAGAGGAAAGATTATTGCAAAACTGGCAACCCAAAAGAAACTAAGACAAGAAAAACTATCCACATTAGAGTCAGAACTTAGGAACCTAGAAAAAGAACACAAAGGCAACACTCATTCTACTGACTCGCTCAAGATTAAGGAAATTAAAAACCAAATAAATGAGATCTACACAATAGAAATCCAGAAGAAACTTACATTTTTGAAACAAAAATACTATGAAGCAGGCAGTAAATCGGCAAAATTGCTAGCCTATAAATTGAGGAAACATCAAACAGAAAGAGCAATCTACAAAATCAGAGACCCAGTATCAAAGGAAATAAAATTCAGAATTCAGGATATTCTTAAAAGCTTCGAGAATTACTATAAGAACTTATACTCCCACAAAAAACATAAAAACGCATCCGAGGCATTCCTAAACACATTAAACCTTCCCCAACTTGCGGAGTCACAAAATAAAACACTACTGTCAGAAATACATCCTAAAGAATTGGAAAAAGCAATTATGAAACTTAAAGCTAACAAATCCCCAGGAGCTGATGGCTATACAGCAGAGTGGTACAAAACCTTTAAACAGCAACTATCTCCTCTCCTCCTGAAAACATTTAATTATGTCCTCCACACAGGGGAAATCCCCCCCTCCTGGAGAGAAGGGGTCATTGCAGTTATACCTAAACCTGAAAAGGATAAACTAGAGTGCTCCAACTACAGACCAATCAGTGTACTAAATCAGGACTATAAGCTTTTTACCATTATCCTTGCCAAAAGGTTAGAAAATATACTGACAGACCTAATTCATTTAGACCAAACAGGTTTTATAAGACAAAGACAGACACAAGACAACATTCGACGCACTTTACACATAATTCATCATATAAAAAAATATAACTTAAATGCAGTCATATTGGGATTAGATGCTGAAAAAGCATTCGATTCGGTTTGACTGGTCTTTTCTATATAGAATCTTATTCAGTTTCAATTTTCATAACAACTTCATTAGAACTATACAGGCTGTGGGGAGACTTGAATAACGAAACCGAATTGTCTTTCATTTCAGTTTATTCAAGAAATCATTCCACTGTCTGCTCTTATTCTTGAGCAGCGAACAAAGAGAGTGAACACACCAAAGTTCTCTCATTTAAACCTTCTCACATCAAACCATTTCCCTCGCGGGGGAAATCACACATCTATATCAAAGTCTCTTTATTCACATTCATTAGCCTTTTATTTACATAACTCCCCCTTCTCTCTTCCCGAGCCTCAGTGGTCAGGAAGTCTTCTGTCCCCTGTCCTCCGCAGGGGGTCCAGGCTCTGTGGCTCCGCACCGCAGGGGGCTGGCTCTCCTTCATCGTGGTTAAATCACATATGCAGTGTCCAACATATACATGTCTCACAACACAGCCATATAACCCCCCCCCAAACGATGAAGAACAGACTAATTCCCAAAATTTAATAGCACCTTACTCACTACTGAATAATCAACACCAACATTCAGTCTGTGCGCCGCTTGGGCTTCAGCCGTCTGCCGAATCTGCTGTGCGTTGGCCCCGCCTTGCCTGCGGTGCTGTTCTGCTCCGGGTCTGTTGACTGAGGAAGAGAGTGGTTAATTGCCCTCTGCGGGGGCCTGCCTCGTCGAGGCGCCACCGCGACCGGTACAGACACGTCCTTCATGACAAAAGCAGGTTTTAGTCTGTCAATACTGACTGTCTCTTTTCTGTCCCCAAAATCTAGCACAAATTGCTTATCACCTGCCTCCAGCACTCGAAATGGCCCTTCGTAAGGTGGTTTGAGCGTTGCTTTAAGGGCTTCGCGCCTGACAAAAACGAAATCGGCATTTTTCAAAGCCTTGGGGACGAAAACTCGTGGAAAAGCGTGATGAACCGGACCCGGGAGCGTGTCTGCCCCCGTGCCAACTAACGGTCCCAGAGCAGAGAGAGGTGGGGGCTCTGGGTGCTCTGGTAAAAACTCGCCCGGCAGCCTCAGAGTTTGTGCGAATACCAGCTCCGCTGGGGAGGCGTCTAAGTCCTCTTTAGGCGCAGAACGCAACCCTAATAAAACCCAAGGGAGTTTATTTACCCAATCTGCATCCGTGAGCGACGCTCTGAGTGCTGCCTTCAAAGACCTATGAAAACGCTCGCATAAACCATTAGCCTGAGGGTGGTAAGCCGTAGTGCGGTGAATTTTGGCTCCTAAGCCGTTGGCCATCGCTGACCACAGCTCAGAGATGAATTGCGGTCCTCTATCGGACGTAATGTCCGACGGAACCCCGAAGCGCGCCACCCAAGCCGTTAAAAAAACGCGAGCCACCTCCGCGGCCGTGGTCGTCGCAAGTGGGACCACTTCCGGCCAACGTGTGGTGCGGTCCACCATTGTCAAAAGATACGTGAACCCCTGTGATGCCGGTAGGGGGCCCACAAGGTCGACGTGCACATGGTCGAACCTTCTGGCCGGAATGCGGAACGGTTCTAACGGGGCTCTTGTGTGCCTGTGAATTTTGGCCCGTTGACAGGAAATGCAGGTTTTTGCCCATTCCTTCACGTGCTTGCGCAGGCACGGCCAAACAAACTTTTCCGCCACTAGTTTCACCGACGCGCGCACCCCCGGGTGCGCCAGTGAGTGGACCGAGTCAAAAACACGGCGGCGCCACGTGGCCGGAACCACCGGACGCGGGCGCCCCGTCGACATGTCGCAGATCAGGGGGGGCATACCGGTTTGTAAACACTTGCTCTCCAGCCTCAACCCTGTTGGTCCAGACTGGAGCGCGCGCACGTCTGCGTCCGCCCCCTGGTCCGCTGCCATGGCTGCGTAATCTATACCCACGTGCACCGGGGCTGCGCGCGCCACCGTGCCGCTCTCCTGCGGCGCGGTCACGGTGGCCCGTTCTGCCTCTGCGCGTGTCGGGGTCGCGAACGCGCGTGAGAGACAATCCGCTACTACATTGAATTTGCCCGCGACGTGCCTAATGTCAGTGGTAAATTCCGAGATTGCGGCCAGCTGCCTCTGCTGCCTGCCGGACCACGGATCTGAAATTTTGGCCATGGCGTATGTGAGCGGCTTGTGGTCCACATAAGCGGTGAAGCACCGTCCTTCCAGCCAGAACTGGAAATGACGAATAGCCAAATGCAGCGCCAACAGTTCTCTGTCAAACGCGCTGTATTTTCGCTCAGCCGCGCTTAAAGATTTGCTAAAGAAAGCCAAAGGCTGCCAAACTCCGGCTACCTGTTGCTCAATAACGGCCCCTATGGCTAAATCTGAAGCGTCTGTCGTCAGCGCGATACGTGCTGCAGGGTCTGGGTGGGCCAGGAGCGCAGCGTCAGCCAAGGCTTTTTTTAACCTCTGTGAACGCGCGCTCCCGCTCCGGGGACCATTCGACCGCCTGGGTCGGCTTTTGTTTTTTGAGCGCGGCATATAACGGTTGCATGATTTGAGCTGCGTGGGGCAGGAACCGGTTATAAAAATTCACCATCCCCAAGAATTCCTGTAGTGATTTGACCGTTTGTGGACGGGGAAAATCCGCTACCGCGCGTACTTTCTCTGGTAACGGAACCGCTCCCTCCGGGGAGACGCGGTGACCCAAAAAATCAATCCGCTCAACGCCGAACTGGCACTTGGCTGGGTTAACTATTAAGCCGTGCTCTCCCAGCCTCCTAAAAACTGCTGTGAGGTGCATTTCGTGTTCGTCCTCTGAAGTACTCGCGACCAAAATGTCGTCGAGGTACACAAACACGAAAGGGAGATCGCGTAACACGGCATCCATCATCCGCTGAAATGTTTGCGCCGCCCCTTTGAGACCAAACGGCATGCGTAAAAATTCGAAAAGTCCGAACGGGGTTATTACCGCTGTTTTAGGAATGTCCTCCGGTTGGACCGGGACTTGGTGATAGCCGCGAACTAGATCAATCTTTGAAAAAATGCGCGCCCCCGCCAGGTGCACCGAAAAATCCTGAATGTGCGGGATGGGATAACGATCGTGTGCCGTAGCGTTGTTTAGCCTGCGGTAATCCCCGCACGGTCTCCAGGAGCCATCGGCTTTCGGTACCATGTGCAGCGGCGAAGCCCACGGGCTCTTCGACCTACGAACGATGCCCAGCCTCTCCAGGCTGGCGAACTCCTCGCGCGCAATGGCGAGCTTAACTGCATCCAAGCGCCGAGCTTTTGCAAACACGGGAGGACCAGAAGTGGGGATGAAGTGTTTCACCCCGTGCTTCGCGACCGTCGCTGAAAAAGTGGGCACAGTGAGCGCTGGAAATTGGGTGAGGAGTGTGTGAAACTTACCACCTGCTGTAGCGACGTGGGTCTGTACTGGTGGCGGGGACACTCGAGCTGAACAGGGGAGAGAGTAAAAAGAGAGTGCATTTACCAGCCGTCTATTAGCAAGATCAACTAACAGATTGTGTGAACACAAAAAATCCGCGCCCAACATGTTGAAACTCACCGCCGCTACTACAAAAGTCCATTCATATGTGCGGCCATGTAAGCATAAAGGCAAGGTCCTTCTCCCGTAGGTGTTGATGTTCGAGCCATTTGCCGCTGTAGCTCCGTCACCGTGGGGTCCAGCTACCCGGTCCGCGTATGTTGGGGTGATGAAGCTCACTTGTGCTCCGGTGTCAATGAGGAACACTCGTCCGGAGCGCGCATCCGTGATGTAGAGCAGCTTGTTGCGTTCTCCGAGGGTCGAAGCTGCTAGCGACCCCCGGTCTTGCCGTTTCCCGAACTCCTGAAGATGCAGGGCGGCACACACCTGCGTGCCTTCTCTGCGAACCTCCGATGGTAAAAGCAGAGATCTTCTCCTCCGCTGTGTCGTGCCCGCGCCTCTGTCGCCGGGCTATTGGCTCCCCCTCGTCGCGGCCGTGTTGCCGCCATCGTCGGCCAGTCTGGTTCTGCCGCCTCTGGCTCCCCGCTGTCTCGGGTCGCTGCTGTGGTTGCTTGCCCGCCGCAGGCGTCCAGGATCCCGTCTGCCTCCTGGGCCAGCTCCCGGAACTCCTCCAGGGTGTGACACTTTTTGCCGGCCAGCTTGCTTCTCGCATGCGCCGGGAGGTTGGAGAGGAAGATGAACTGAAAAATGAAATCATCGTTGTCCAACCCTCTCAGCTGTATCATCTCCTCCATCAGGGCGCTCGGCCTGTGTCCACCTTGGTCTAGCAAAGACAGGATCCTCCTCGCCCTCACTTCAGCCGAGGGGGTGAAAAACTTGATGAGGGTGGATTTCAGCTTGCTGTACCTGTCGGTCGCGGGTGGCTGCTCCACCAAGCTTTGCACGCACCGAGCTGTGCTGTTGTCCAGTTTAGCGATGACATGGTGGAACTTAGTGTCATCCACCGTTACTCCTGCGAGCGCGAACTGCGACTCTGCTTGCAGAAACCACGACCGTGGGTTATCCTGCCAGAAATCAGGCAGCTTAACGGCCACTGCGCTCGCCAGCTCTGAGCGCTGTGAGTCCGGGACCCTGAGAATTTCTTCGTTCATTCTCAACGTCGTCAGTCACCAATGTGGGGAGACTTGAATAACGAAACCGAATTGTCTTTCATTTCAGTTTATTCAAGAAATCATTCCACTGTCTGCTCTTATTCTTGAGCAGCGAACAAAGAGAGTGAACACACCAAAGTTCTCTCATTTAAACCTTCTCACATCAAACCATTTCCCTCGCGGGGGAAATCACACATCTATATCAAAGTCTCTTTATTCACATTCATTAGCCTTTTATTTACATAACTCCCCCTTCTCTCTTCCCGAGCCTCAGTGGTCAGGAAGTCTTCTGTCCCCTGTCCTCCGCAGGGGGTCCAGGCTCTGTGGCTCCGCACCGCAGGGGGCTGGCTCTCCTTCATCGTGGTTAAATCACATATGCAGTGTCCAACATATACATGTCTCACAACACAGCCATACAGGCATTATATAAAAAACCAACAGCTAAAATAAGGATTAACGGTAATTTATCATCATCTTTTGAACTGGAAAGAGGATGTCGTCAGGGCTGCCCCCTGTCTCCACTGCTCTTTGCAATCTTCATAGAACCTCTGAGCCAACGGATAAGACAAAATCAAAAAATTCAAGGTATTACACTTGGTCAGAAGGAACATAAAATAGCACTCTTTGCTGATGACATTTTAATATACCTAGGGCAGCCGGACACTTCTTTACCAGAACTAACCTCAGTTTTTTCAGAGTATGGAGATTTATCGGGGTACAAATTAAACATGCATAAAACCCAAATTTTAACATTCAACTATGACCCAATTCATTATTCACTAAGCAAACTCAAAACTAACTGGGAGTCGGAATCTATGAAATATCTGGGGGTCAATATCCCGAAACAACTCAACAAAATTATATCACTAAACTATGATCCACTGGTGACAAAAATAAAATCTGACCTAGCAAGATGGAATATGATACCATTCTTGGGTACTGCACAAAGAATTGAAGCAGTCAAAATGAATATACTTCCACGTCTTCTATACCTTTTCCAAACAATACCGGTAGAACCTCCCAAAAAAACATGGCAGGAGCTGGACAGAAGGATCTCAAGATTCATATGGCAGGGCAAGAGACCTAGAATCAGATATAGAACCCTACAGCTAAACAAAGACAAAGGTGGGCTCGCGCTGCCAAATATCAGGGACTACTTTAAAGCCGCACAAATTAAAACTTTAGTAGAGATATGTAACCCAGTCTACACTGCACAATGGAAGGAGATCGAATGCCAAATAACAAGTGACATCCCCCTACAGGCGATAATAGGGAACAATGCCTTACCTAAGCTTTTGAATAACACTAACCCGTGGATAGAGACCCCGCTAAAAATTTGGTTTAAGATAGTCAGAGAGAATCAAACTAAAGAGCCCTATCGACTTCTGCAATGGATTGCCTATGATCAAGACTTTACTCCTAATAAAACAGACACCAGATTTAAAAAGTGGAAGGAGAAAGGGCTGATAAAATATTACGATTTTTTTAAAGGGCAAATCTTAAGAAGTTTTGAAGATTTGAAAAAACAAGGCCTAATAAATCAAGACCTTTACAGGTTCTTCCAGCTTAGACACCACATAAACAATATACTTAAAAAGGAGGATTTGGAAAGGGCCCAGTCAGGTGTTCTGAAGGTCTTCTTAATGGCATATAAAGGGATCCCAGGGATCAGATACATTTCTAAAATATACCAAGGTCTTCAAGACTTAAAAGGAGACAACACATCTTATATAAAAGAGAGATGGGAAAAAGAGGGGAATTTCACTTTATAACTGGAAATATGGGAAAAGCTAAATAAACAGCAATGGAAAAGTACCTCATCCCTGCAGTGGAGAGAATTTGGATGGAAAAACTTGGTAAGATTTTTCAGAACACCTGCACAAAACAAATTTACCCATAAGGGATTGAACTGTTGGCGCTTGTGTGGTGAAAAGACTGCAAATCATTTTCATGTGTTTTGGTCATGCCCAGTTATCCACCAATATTGGACCAATGTACAGACAATATTGGGGAAAATATTCAAAATAACAGTTCCCTTTTCTTTTGTAACTTTGTATTTGGGTTTACTACCGGACTCACTGGAAAGACGAGGAGAAAAATACTTATTCAATGTTTTAATATTGGCAAGCAAAAAAGCTCTAACTAAAAAATGGATGTTGAAGGATTGTCCTACACCTGAAGATTGGATTAACGTGATCCAAGACATTTACTCGATGGAAAAGTTGACATTCGCACTGAGACAGGACATGGTTGGGTTCATGAACTTTTGGCAACCCTGGATCGCATATGTGTCTTCCATTAGATCTAATCTTTGACAAACACCATTTCAATAATGGTTCCGCTCTTTGTTCCAACGCTACTCAGATGCTCTTTTACCTTTATTTACTTACTTTTTCTTTTTGTTTGTTTTTTGCTGGTTTGTTTGTTTTTTTTTTTGTTTTTTGTTTTTTTTTCTCTTTAATTTCACTTTTTCTTTCACTTTAAAAAAAAAAAAAGGGGTGTTGTAAGAATTAATCTTCCAATGTTGTCAGATATCAGAAAATAAGGGAACATGTGATGAAAATGTAAACAATGCATTGCTGTAACGACCTGTATACCCTTTACAAAAACTTAAATTAAAAAAAAAAAAATAAATAAATCCTTCAATGTGATTTTCTGGATTTTTTTTTTCTCATTTTGTCTCTCGTAGTTGAGGTATACCTATGATGAAAATTGGAGACCTCTCTCATCTTTTAAGTGGGAGAACTTGTACAATTGGTAGCTGACTAAATACTTTTTTCCCCCACTGTACATGCACAAAATGTATGGAAAGTAAAGGAACCCTATTTCACTGTTTATGGGAATGTAGAAAAATCAGAATGTTTTGGGAAGAGGTGAGGGTAACAACTGAAAAAATAATTTCAAAACAATTCAACAACCCTAAACTGTTCTTGTTGGGTCTGTATCCAGAAAAACATAACTTTAATAAGAGTGAAAGAGCATTCATAGACCTCGGTTTGCTTAATGCCAAAAAATGTATTGCACTACTGTGGAAAAAGACTCAGACCAGATGTGACTCAGTGGTTAAGACAGATGTTAACTAGAAAAGCACTCGGAGAGAGCAGACCTCCGCCAAGCTACACAGTTCCCCCCATACAGTGTTTAACATCATAAATATTAATCCTACATTTATTTTGTCTAACTTTATAGATTTCTTGACCATGAAAAAAATGCCATTCGCAAGTGGCATATATTTTTATAGCTATACTGTGATGCTTGGTTTTTTTTTGTTTTTTTTTTCCAGAAGGTGATCCAGATCACCACCAAAATCTAATCATCTGACAATCTGTGAAAATTTCATGAAAATCTGTCCATAACTTTTTGAGTTATCTTGCTAACAAACAAACAAACAGACAGACAAACCAACGCTGATGAAAACATAACCTCCTTGGCGGAGGTAACAAACCTTCCACTAGAAAGAATAACATATATACTGAAATTAAAGGAAAATGTGTTTGAGAATATATGGAGACCTTTCATTGATTATGTAAAGAAATTAAACATAACTTCTGAAGAAGAAGGTGAATGATGTGTGTGGACCTTGCAAATTCCAAACTGGTGAATGTATATTATGTATTCTTATGTAATAGATTACCTAGACTAAACAGAGGAGCATTGTTGTTGACTTGCTTTTGTTAATGGTTGTTGTTGTTTTTAGTACATTTTTTTTGTTGTTGTTGTTGTTAGTGGGTTTTTTTATTTTTAAATTACTTTAGTGTTAGTGTCTGACTGTTTGTGCCATGTTTGTAAAAAAAGTTTCAATAAAAAATATTGTGGAAAAAAAATATGGTCTGTGGTTGATGGACTTAACACGGCCCAATTTTCAGCGTCTATTTTTGGGTTAAATGTGGTCCATATTATAGAGAGATTGCACTGACGTCACACGGGTCACATGTATTCTGTTTACTCCGCCATTTTGGACAGCAACGAACAGTCAGATCACCAACAGCAAGCGTGACTGAGTGTAATCAACAAGATAAATGGCTACACACAAATCAACACCGTGGTCCAACGATGAGGTGCAGACCTTTCTGTGCTTGATTGCCGATTAAAGAAATCCAGAGGGAGCTGGACGGAGCGATCTGAAATGAATTCACGGTCACCAACTGGCAAAGACAGAGGGGAAGCAGAGTGGCGTCAACACGACCACAGCATCATCATTGTTGAAAACTGTGACAGAGGATGGTGAGTGATGTGATATTATGCATCTTTGCCGTTATTTATCCCAGTGGTGGCAAGCTCACTTGGAACAAACAACACCATTGTCTCCTGTATACAGACAATGACCTAGCTAGTTAGCCATCAACGCTAACTTCGTGCTCTGCTTGTATTTTACGCTTGTGTCAACATCTGATGAAATAAGGTAGTGTTAATCCTGGTTAAAAAGTTGTTTTATACATGTTGCACTTTCATGTTGTGCATATACTTAAGTTGTGTGTAGATTTTCGTTCTAGAGTCCCACCAGCCTCTGCTTTGACACCGGTACCAGCTCCGATACCGGCAATGTCTAGCACGACACAGCAATGTGACACCCCGTGCACATCTCCTTGTTTTCAGCAGTGGTGGACAAAGTACTGCAATTCTTTGCTTTTTAAGTTAAAGTACAGATGAAGTGCCAAAACTGAAGTAGCACAATTTCCACTTAAGTAAAAATATTAAAGAACTCTTTCAAATGTACTTGAAGTATAATTGTTAAAGTACTAGATTCCATTCAACTGAATGTATTAACTCATTCTGATTGCTGAGGCCATAGTAAAAACAAATTTTAAACGTAACCCAGCCCTTGTAAAATCTACTTTACTGAAGCGCAGCTACATGAAAACTGTGCTTAAATATAACAATGAAGCACTTTTTTGTCACATTCCACCACTGGCTTTTAGCAACAAGTGTATTTCCCAGATATACGTTTCAAACTTGTATGATTAACCACCACCCATTTCCGTCTTTTGTCGAGGCAAGAGGAAAATGATCCACCCCAAACCAGACCTTACGACACTATTTACAGAGATGAAAGCTGAAGATCTGCTGAGCCAAGACCAGTGTGAGCAGCACATCCAGTTGCTTCTCAGTGAGGCAAGGGAGCATGAAACTACCTTGTGAAGGGAGGAGATGGCTCAGAATGGTGCCTTGAAAAAGTGATTGCACCCTAAACGTGGATCATTGTCCTGCTGCAGAACCCAACTGCACTTCAGCTTGAGGTCACAAACAGATGGCTGGACATTCTCCTTCAGGATTTTTTGGTAGACAGCAGAATTCATGGTTCCATTTACAACAGCAAGTCTTCCAGATCCTGAAGCCCCAGACCATCACACTACCGCCACCATATTTTACTGTTGGTATGATGTTTCTTTTCTGAAACGCTGTGTTACTTTTATGCCAAATGTAATGGGACACACACCTTCCAAAAAGTTCCAACTTTTGTCTCATCAGTCTACAGAGTATTTTCCCAAAAGTCTTGGGGATCATCAAGATGTTTTCTGGCAAAACTGAGACGAGCCTTTATGTTCTTTTTGCTCAGCAGTGGTTTTCATCTTGGAACTCTGCCATGCAGGCCATTTTTGCCCAGTCTCTTTCTTATGGTGGAGTCATGAACAATGACCTTAATTGAGGCAAGTGAGGCCTGCTGTTCCATGTTTTCGCCATTTGTGGACAATGGCTCTCACTGTGGTTCACTGGAGTCCCAAAGCTTTAGAAATGGATTTATAACTTTTCCAGACTGATAGATCTCAATTACTTTGTTTCTCATTTGTTCCTGAATTTCTTTCGATCGCAGCATGATGTCTAGCTTTTGAGGATCTTTTGGTCTACTTCACTTTGTCAGACAGGTCCTATTTAAGTGATTTCTTGATTGAGAACAGCTGTGGCAGTAATCAGGCATGGGTGTGGCTAGAGAAATTGAACTCAACTTTCCAAAGATGTGATAAACCACAGTTTATGTTTTAAGGGGGGGAATTACTTTTTCACACAGGGCAATGTAGGTTTGATTTTTTTTACCCTTAATAATAAACACCTTAATTTAAAAACTGCATTTTGTGTTTACTTGTGTTATCTTTGTATAATATTTACATTTGTTTGATAATCTGAAAAATTCAAGTGTGACAAACATACAAAAAAAAAAAAGAAGAGAAATCAGGAAGAGGGCACTATTTCACACCACTGTAAGTGGGGAGATACAGAGATGTTTAGGAGAGATGGCAGTGGATTTTTTAGTCAGATCATTTAATACAATCTTGGAGAGTGAGAGGATGCCTGAGGAATGGAGAAGTGTTTTGGTAACAATTTTCAAGAACAAGGGTGATGCTCAGAGCTGTAGTAACAGACTGTCAGAGTGTCATTTCTAATCCTGTCCCTCCTACTCACTCCCAAAGACAATCTTGGCATCTTCAACTCTGCCACCTCCAGCTCCATCTCCTGTCTTTTTGTCAGTGCCACCATCTCCAAACCATATATCATAGCAGGTCTCACTACCATCTTGAAAATCTTCCCTTTCACTAACTGCTATCCTTCTGTCACAAATCACCCCGACACTCATCTCCACCCATTCCTCCTTGCCTGCACTCTCTTCTTCACCTCTCGTGCATTTTCCATTGCTTTGGATGGTTGACCCCAGGTATTCATCTACCTTCACTACCTCTACTTCTTGCTTCTTCACCGTTACACCTGCCTCCCTCTCATTTAGACGAGTATTCTGTTTTGCTTTCACTGACTTTCATTCCTTGTCTCTCCAGTGCATACTTCCACCTCTCCAGGTTCTCTTCCACCTGCTCTCCACTCTTATTACAAATCTCAATGTCATCAGTGAAAATCATGGTCCACAGAGAATCCTGCCTGACCTTGTCCATCAGCCTGTCCATCACCATAGCAAACAAAAAAGGGCTGAGCCGATCCTTGATGTAATCCCAGTCCCACCTTGAATCGATCTGTCACTCCTACAGCATATCTTACCACAGTCTCACTGTGCTCATACATGTCCTGCATCACCCTCACATACTTCTCTGCCACTCTTGACTTTCTCATACAGTACCACACTTCTTTTGACACCCAATTACAGTGGGGCAAAAAAGTATTTAGTCAGCCACCAATTGTGCAAGTTCTCCCACTTAAAAGATGACAGAGGTCTCCAATTTTCATCATAGGTATACCTCAACTATGAGAGACAAATTGAGAAAAAAAAAATCCAGAAAATCACATTGAAGGATTTTTAATGAATTAATTGGTAAATTCCTCGGTAAAATAAGTATTTGGTCAATAACAAAAGTTCATCTCAATACTTTGTTATATACCCTTTGTTGGCAATGACAGAGGTCAAACGTTTTCTGTAAGTCTTTACAAGGTTTTCACACACTGTTGCTGGTATTTTGGCCCATTCCTCCATGCAGATCTCCTCTAGAGCAGTGATGTTTTGGGGCTATCGCTGGGCAACACGGACTTTCAACTCCCTCCAAAGATTTTCTATGGGGTTGAGATCTGGAGACTGGCTAGGCCACTCCAGGACCTTGAAATGCTTCTTACGAAGCCACTCCTTCATTGCCCGGGCGGTGCGTTTGGGATCATTGTCATGCTGAAAGACCCAGCCACGTTTCATCTTCAATGCCCTTGCTGATGGAAGGAGGTTTTCACTCAAAATCTCACGATACATGGCCCCATTCATTCTTTCCTTTACACGGATCAGTCGTCCTGGTTCCTTTGCAGAAAACAGCCCCAAAGTATGATGCTTCCACCCCCATGCTTCACAGTAGGTATGGTGTTCTTTCTCCTCCAAACACGACAAGTTGAGTTTTTACCAAAAAGTTCTATTTTGGTTTCATCTGACCATATGACATTCTCCCAATCCTCTTCTGGATCAACCAAATGCTCTCTAGCAAACTTCAGACGGGCCTGGACATGTACTGGCTTAAGCAGGGGGACACGTCTGGCACTGCAGGATTTGAGTCCCTGGTGGCGTAGTGTGTTACTGATGGTAGCCTTTGTTACTTTGGTCCCAGCTCTCTGCAGGTCATTCACTAGGTCCCCCCGTGTGGTTCTGGGATGTTTGCTCACTGTTCTCGTGATCATTTTGACCCTACAGGGTGAGATCTTGTGTGGAGCCCCAGATTGAGGGAGATTATCAGTGGTCTTGTATGTCTTCCATTCTCTAATAATTGCTCCCACAATTGATTTCTTCACACCAAGCCGTTTACCTATTGCAGATTCAGTCTTCCCAGCCTGGTGCAGGTCTACAATTTTGTTTCTGGTGTCCTTTGACAGCTCTTTGGTCTTGGCCATAGTGGAGTTTGGAGTCTGACTGTTTGAGGTTGTGGACAGGTAGGTGTCTTTTATACTGATAACGACTTCAAACAGGTGCCATTAACACAGGTAACGAGTGGAGGACAGAGGAGCCTCTTAAAGAAGAAGTTACATGTCTGTGAGAGCCAGAAATCTTGTTTGTAGGTGACCAAATACTTATTTTACCGAGGAATTTACCAATTAATTCATTAAAAATCCTTCAATGTGATTTTCTGGATTTTTTTTTTCTCATTTTGTCTCTCATAGTTGAGGTATACCTATGATGAAAATTGGAGACCTCTCTCATCTTTTAAGCGGGAGAACTTGCACAATTGGTGGCTGACTAAATACTTTTTTGCCCCACTGTATATGCTTTTTCTAGATCCACCAAAGACAGTGCAACTCCTTCTGACCTTCTCTATAATTCTACATCAACACTCCTCAAGCAAACATTGCATCTGTAGTAGGGCTGAAACGATTAGTCAACGTTGTCGATAACGTCAATCGTAAAAATTTGACGCAGATTTTTATTGCCGACAAATCATTTAATTTTAAAGTTTATATGCATACCGCAGAAATGTTCAGTTTAACTGTTCCAGCAAAGATGAAGAGGAACGCATCATGGCATCACGGAGAGAAAATCACAGAGAAAGCCAAAAGTTTCCAAAGTATGGGAGGATTTTACCAAAAATTAATAAATGAAACAAGTTAAATGTAGACTGTAAAGCAGTGTAGTCATATCATAGCTGCACTGCAGCGATGCATCCATTCCGTCCTCCTCTCCGTTCCTACGTCTTTGGCTACCCGTCAGCAGACTGCACTGGTAAGGTTAGCAAGGACCGTTAGCACTTTTTATTTTCAATGAGCAATTCTCGCAGCTTTAGAAAACTGACCACACAATTTGTGTGTGCCGTTTAAATACTTTACCTGCTGCTGGACAATAATCTCTCTTTGACAATAGTTGCTGACAGCTGAGCTGCTTCCGTTATGCTAGCTATATGTTAACTGCAATAAATGGGTGAATTACCCGAGCAAGTTACTCTTTTTCATATTCTCTATTCTTGTCACCATAACATCACCCTTCATTCTGAATATTAGTGCATCTCGGTACATTAGAATAGCATGATTTGTAATTTAATTTAAATAAAGATAACCATAATTGTCACAAATACATTTAAAATGGCTTAAATATTTCACTGTATGTGTAGTGGAGGCTCACATTCCTGCACTGATATTTAAAGCATTTTTTTTTTTATTATTTTGGACTGGAAGAAAGTTAATTAAACTTTTAAACTTCTAGACCCAGCAAGGTTTCAAACAGGATGGACTAGCTTGTTTTTTTTTTTGTTTTTTTTTACTTTAATGGAGTTGAATATTACTCGAGTCTGTTTTTAACGCACAGTTACAACAGCCTTAATGGAGCACCAGAGCTGTCATTTGAATCTTTACACCTCAGCATCTATTACTTAATTGTGTTGCTACAAATACTTCTGATTAAACTGTCAAGTTCAACTTTCCAACTCATGTTTGATGGTCATTATTTCAGCTATGAGAACTTTTTATAATGGGCTATATTATATTAAGGGACAGACTGACAACAAAGTGATTTTCACAGGTGTGCAGGCTTAAACAGGTGAGGTAAAACATGACCTAGAGCCCCAAACAGGAACTGTGCCAGCAGGAAGCTGAGCTGGCGGACATGAGAGAAATAATCACAGTTAGTCAACTAACTAAAAAAATAGGCGTTAGATTAGTTGACTACCAAAATAATCATTAGTTGCAGCCCTAATCTGTAGTACTCTTTCTTGGCAGGAAGCCATACTGATGCTCACTGATTGCGATGTCTCTTCTTAACCTGGTTTCAACAACTCTTCAGCTCATCAGCATTGTTGGGTCTGGAGTTTGTCATCTTTCTCTTGACAAAAGCCCCTCGATTCTCTTTGGGGTTTAGGTCAAAAGAGTTTGCTGGACACTCAAGCACAGTGATACCATGGTCATTAAACCAGGTATTAATAATAATAATAATACTTTAGACTTAAATAGCGCTTTTCAAGACTCAGACACTTTACATAGGGGAAGGAAACAAGTGTCAATGAGTAAATGTAGTGTTGAATAGATGGGTTTTTAGTGATTTTTTGAATGCTGGAAGTAAGGGGGGGCTTCTGATGGTTATAGGGAGTGAGTTCCAGAGGGTAGGAGTGGCAATAAAGAAGGCCTCGTCTCCCCACGACTTGTACTTAGGGTTAGGGGGCTGTAGAAGGTTGGCATCAGTAGAGCAGAGTGTGCGGAAGGGGGTGCATTGATGGAGGAGCTCGGTGAGGTAGGGTGGGGCCAGGTTACTGAGGGCTTTGTAAGTAATGAGGAGGATTTTGAAATGAATTCTCTGGGGGATGGGGAGCCAGTGGAGCTTGTAGAGGATGGGGGTGATGTGGTCACGGATACAACTGTGGGTGAGAAGATGAGCAGCAGAGTTCTGAATGTGTTGTAGCTCGTTGGGGGTTTTTGATGGTAGTCCATATAGGAGGCTGTTGCAATAGTAGAGACGGAAGGTGATAAAGGCATAGATGAGAGTTTCATCAGCTGTTGGGGTGAGGGAAGGAAAAAGGCGGTAAATATTCCTTAAATGGAAAAAGGCTGTTTTGGTGATGTGTTTAACATGTTTTTCAAAAGAAAGTGTCTGGTCAAAGATGATGCCAAGGTTACAGATTTGGGGAGATGAGGAAATTATGGAGCCATCAATGCTGAGGGTAAGGATGTGGGTGGATTTCAGTAGAGACTGTGGACCAATGATAATGACTTCAGATTTGTCACAGTTCAGTTGTAGAAAGTGGAGTTGTAGCTGTAGCCCATGTATTTTTGCCTACATATGCTTAAGCATAAAGGAGTTTGCATGTGTGGATTGACCTCACGTCCTGAATGGAACAATATGTCTGGACCACCTGCGGTTAACAACAAGAGGACGGAGGTACGGGGATAAGAGACTGGAAGGACTTCCCAACCTCCTGGGGGACAGGTGGAGGACTGAGAGACCGGAGGGGGAGTTAATGTCAATAGGGGGTTTTGACAGGGATATGTGATTCTCCCTTTGTGTGAGAGGTATAAATGTGAAGGTCTGATGCAGCTCATCCTCTTTCCTTCTTGAGAGATGGCTGGGGATGAAGTGCTCGAATAAAACCTGAATTAAAAGCCAATTCAGCTTCGTTATTTCATGCTCCCCACATTGGAGACCAGTGACGTGTGAGAATGCCTGGAAATGCTCTCCACGATCAGGACTCATTGGAGTCTGCCCTAGCGAGCGCCATCGCCGTCAAACTGCCGGAATTCTGGCAGGACAACCCAGACTCGTGGTTCCTCCAGGCGGAGGCACAGTTCACGCTCGCAGGCATAACAGCGGATGACACTAAGTTCTACCACGTCATCGCTAGACTCGACAACCGCACAGCTCGATGCGTGCGGAGCTTGGTACAGCAGCCACCCGCCGAAGACAAATACGGCAGATTGAAAGCTGCCCTCACCAAGTGTTTCACGCCCTCAGCCGAAGAGAGGGCTAGGAGGCTCCTGTCTATGCTCAACCAAGGAGGTCACAGGCCAGTCGCCCTGATGGAAGACATGCTGCAGCTGAGGGGGTCGGACGACGATGATTTCCTCTTTAAGTACATCTTCCTGACTAACCTCCCGACGCATATGAGAGGAACGCTGTCCAGCATGCGTTGTGACACCCAGCAGGATTTCCGTAACCTGGCCCAAGAGGTGCAGAGGCTCCTCAGCTCCTGCGGCGAGCAGGCGACCGCGGCGGCGACCTGAGGCAGCGACGAGTCAGAGACAGCCGAGCCGAACCTACCAACCATGGCAGCGGCGCGGCCCCGACGCGGCGGAGGTGATGTCCCAGCGGCAGAGGCGCGGCCCCGACGCAGCGGAGGAGAGGATCTTTGCTTTTATCATCGGCGGTTCGCAGAGAGGGCGCACAGGTGTGTGCCACCGTGCAACTTCAAGAAGTCGGGAAACGGCAGGACCGAGAATCATTAGCAGCTTCGGCTCTTGGCGAAAGAAATAAGCTGCTATACATCACAGATACGAGCTCCGGGCACCAGTTCCTTATAGACACTGGAGCCCAAGTGAGTTTCATCACCCCAACCTATGCTGACCGGGTGGCTGGCCCCCGTGGAAATGGGGCAACGGCGGCGAACGGCTCGAGCATCAACACCTACAGGGAAAGGACTTTGTCTCTGTCCTTACATGGCCGCTCTTATGAATGGACTTTTGTCATAGCGGCGGTGAGTTTCAACATGTTAGGTGCTGATTTTCTGTGCTCACATGGTTTGTTAGTTGATCTTGCCAATATGCGGCTGGTAAATGTACTCTCTTTTTGCTCTATTCCCTGTGCAGCTCGAGTGTCCCCGCCACCGGTGCAGACCAACGTCGCCACAGCAGGTGGTAAGTTTAACACAATACGCACCCAGTTTCCAGCACTCACGGTTCCCACATTCTCGGCAACAGTTGCGAAACTGTTGAAAAAAAAAAAAAAAAAAACACGGGGTGGAGCATTTTATCACTACAACTGGCCCCCCCGTCTTCGCGAAAGCTCGGCGCCTGGACGCTGCTAAACTCTCCATGGCGCGCGAGGAGTTCGCCAGCCTAGAGAGGCTGGGCATTATTCACCGTTCGAAAAGCCCATGGGCTTCGCCGCTGCATATGGTCCCGAAAGCCGACGGCTCATGGAGACCTTGCGGCGATTACCGCAGGCTAAACAACGCCACGGCACACGATCGCTACCCCATCCCTCACATCCAGGATTTTTCGGTGCATTTAGCGGGGGCGCGCATTTTTTCTAAAATAGACCTGGTTCGCAGATACCATCAGGTTCCGGTCTGGCCGGAGGACATCCCTAAAACGGCGGTTATAACCCATTTTGGACTTTTTGAGTTTTTGCGCATGCCGTTTGGCCTTAAAGGCGCCGCACAAACATTCCAACGCGTGATGGATGCCGTGTTACGTGATCTTCCATTCGTGTTCGTCTACCTCGACGACATTTTGGTCGCCAGTACCTCAGAGGAAGAACACGAAAAACACCTCACTGCGGTTTTTCGGAGGTTGGAAGAGCACAGCTTAATAATTAATCCAGCCAAGTGCCAGTTTGGCGTGGCGCAGATTGATTTTTTGGGCCACCGCGTGTCCCCAGAAGGGGCAGTTCCGCTGTCGGATAAGGTGCGCGCAGTAGCAGATTTTCCCCGACCACAAACGGTCAAATCATTTTAGGAATTTTTAGGAATGGTAAATTTTTATAACCGTTTCCTACCCCATGCAGCGCAGCTCATGCAGCCATTATACGCCGCGCTCAGAAAGCAAAAACCCTCCAATACAATCGAGTGGTCCCCGGAGCGGGAGCGCGCGTTCACGGAGGTAAAAAAAAGCCTTGGCTGAAGCCGCGCTTCTAGCTCATCCGGACCCATCGGCCCGCATCGCGTTAACTACCGACGCATCAGATTTGGCCATAGGCGCAGTTATAGAGCAGCACGTTGCCGGTGTTTGGCAGCCGCTAGCTTTCTTCAGCAAATCCTTGAGCGAAGCTGAGCGGAAATACAGCACTTTTGACAGAGAGCTGTTAGCGCTCCATTTGGCCATCCGCCATTTCCAGTTCTGGCTGGAAGGTCGGCGTTTCACTGCTTTTGTTGACCATAAGCCGCTCACTTTCGTGATGTCCAAAATTTCGGATCCGTGGTCGGGCCGGCAGCAGAGGCAGCTGGCCGCAGTTTCGGAATTTACCACTGATATTCAGCACGCAGTGGGTAAACTCAACATAGTAGCAGACTGCCTCTCTCGCGCGCCCACAGCACCGGCGCGCGCAGAGGCAGATTATACTGCAGCAACCGCGAAGCAAAATAGCAGTGCGGAAGCACACGCGGCCCCAGTTCACGTGGGGATAGATTACGCAGCCATGGCAGCGGAGCAGGGCAGTGATGCGGACGTGCGCGCGCTCCAGTCTGGACCAACAGGGTTAAGGCTGGAGAGCAGGTGTTTGCAAACCGGTATGCCCCCACTAATCTGTGATGTGTCAACCGGGCGGCCACGCCCGGTAGTCCCGGCCACGTGGCGCCGCCGCGTTTTTGACTCTGTTCACTCCCTGGCACACCCAGGGGTGCGCGCTTCTGTGAAAATGGTAGCGGAGAAGTTTGTTTGGCCGAGCCTGCGCAAGCACGTGAAAGAGTGGGCGAGGACCTGCATGGCTTGTCAGCGGGCCAAAATTCATAAGCACACAAGAACCCCTTTAGAACCGTTCCACATTCCGGCCAAAAGATTCGATCACGTGCACGTCGACCTTGTAGGCCCCCTACCGTCGTCGCAGGGGTTCACACATCTTTTGACAATGGTGGACCGAACCACACGTTGGCCGGAAGTGGTCCCACTGACATCGACCACGGCCGCAGAAGTGGCTCGCGTTTTTTTGACGGCCTGGGTAGCGCGTTTCGGGGTCCCTTCGGATATTACGTCCGACAGAGGGCCTCAATTTGTCTCTGAGCTGTGGTCAGCGATGGCCAGCAGCTTAGGAGCGAAAATTCACCGCACTACAGCTTATCACCCTCAGGCTAACGGTTTGTGGGAGCATTTTCATAGGTCTTTGAAGGCAGCCCTCAGAGCGTCGCTTACGGATGCAGATTGGGTAAACAAACTACCATGGGTTTTATTAGGGTTGCGTTCTGCGCTTAAGGAGGATTTAAATGCCTCCCCAGTGGAGTTAGTTTTTGCTCAACCTCTCAGGCTGCCCGGTGAGTTTCTACCAGAGCATCCGGAACCGGGACGCCTCCCGGCTCTTGGACCACCAATCGGCACGGGAGCGGACATGCTCCCGGGCCCCGTTCACTACACTTTTCCGCGCATTTTTGTTCCCAAAGCTTTAAAAAATGCTGAGTTCGTTTTTGTCAGGCACGAGGCTCTAAGACCAACCCTCCGACCGCCATATGATGGGCCATATAGTGTGCTGGAGACAGGTGATAAGCATTTTGTGCTAGATTTGGGAGACAGAAAGGAAATAGTATTGACAGGCTAAAGCCTGCTTTTGTGATGAACGATGAGTCTGTACGGGTAGCGAGGGCACCTCGACGCGGCAGACCCCCCAGGGAACGCGTCCCGGAGCCCCCGCAGGGATCAAATAACCACTCTCTTCCTCAGTCAGCAGATTCTTTGCAGGACGGCGCTGCAGGGACGCCGAGACCTGCTTACAGCAGATTTGGAAGACGGTTGAAGCCCAGACGGCATACGGACTGACTGTTTGGTGTTTGATGTGATCATGTGGTATAGACTATGCTATTGATGTTATCACTGATTTTTGATGTGGTCATGTGGTATAGACTGTGCTGTTGGTATTAACATGTTCTCTTAATTTGACTGTTTGGTGTTTGATGTTTGATGTGATCATGTGGTATAGACTATGCTATTGATGTTATCACTGATTTTTGATGTGGTCATGTGGTATAGACTGTGCTGTTGATATTATCATGTTCTCTTAATTGTAATATATTGTCCATTCTTCGACGTTTGGGGGGGGGGGGGGGGTTATGTAGCCCATGTATTTTTGCCTACATATGCTTAAGCATAAAGGAGTTTGCATGTGTGGATTGACCTCACGTCCTGAATGGAATAATATGTCTGGACCACCTGCGGTTAACAACAAGAGGACGGAGGTACGGGGATAAGAGACTGGAAGGACTTCCCAACCTCCTGGGGGACAGGTGGAGGACTGAGAGACCGGAGGGGGAGTTAATGTCAATAGGGGGTTTTGACAGGGATATGTGATTCTCCCTTTGTGTGAGAGGTATAAATGTGAAGGTCTGATGCAGCTCATCCTCTTTCCTTCTTGAGAGATGGCTGGGGATGAAGTGCTCGAATAAAACCTGAATTAAAAGCCAATTCAGCTTCATTATTTCACGCTCCCCACAGTAGCCATGATTTTATATAGGCAATGCAATTTGTCAGGGTTAAGTGGGTGATAGAGGAGATGGACTTGGTGGAGAAGGGGAGATGGATGTCATGGGCATAACAAAGGAACTGGAGACCATGGCGGCGGATAATGTCTCAGAGAGGGAATAGGTTGAGTGTGAAGAGAAGGGGGCTGAGAACTGATCCTTGGGGGACACCTTGAGGTAAGGGAGCAGTGGAGGAGTTGCAGGTGTTGATGGAAATGAATTGTCTGTCAGAGAGATATAATCTGAACCAGCTGAGGACAGTGCCACTGACACTGAAGATGGTTTCCAGTCGGATGAGAAGGATGGAGTGACTGATGGTGTCAAAGGTGGGAGAAAGATCAAGGAGAATGAGAATGTTCATGTTTCCAGCATCAGAGGAGAGAAGGTCATTCATGATTTTTAAGAGGGCAGTTTCAGTACTGTGATGAGACTGCAATCCAGATTGAAGTGTTTCATACAGGTTATTGGCAGAAAGGTGGTCTTTGAGTTGAGAGGCTACAACACGTCCCGATAATTTAGACAGAAAAGGTAGGTTGGAGATTGGTCGAAAATTATTAGGAATGTCAGAGTTGAGGCCAGTTTTTTTTTTTTTTTTTTTAATGCATTACTACTTTTGCTAGTGTGGGCAGGTGCCAAGTTTTGCTGGAAAATGAAACCAGCCTCTCCATACAGCTTGTCAGCAGAGGGAAGCATGAAGTGCACTAAAAAGTTCCTGGTGCATAGCTGTGCTGACTTTAGACTTGTTAAAACACAGTGGACCAATACCAGCAGATGAACGAATGATTTAATGTAGTGCAAACCACCCTGATTATATTACCTCCTTGACGGAGGTAATTATTACACACAGTCTGGTATTGTTTCCGCTTTACTCGAGCTGCTTCTTTTACTTGAACTCTAAAATGTCTCAACTATGGACAAAGCTCGACAAACTACAGCAATTAAACATGCCCTCCATCTGAGAAACTGAAGACACTAAATCATTATTATTACTGGTAACACTGGCACCACAACCATAGCAAACATGTGACTAATGGGATATTCTGTTTTTATTTACATTTTACACAATGTTACACAATGTCCCAGCTTCACTGGAATTGGGCTTTGTAAGATTATTTGGTTCTGATGTCTAAATCAGTTGCAGATCTGGATGATGCATTTTTTTTTAATCAATGCTCTGCTTTCATATTGTATTGGTTAAAAATCACAGGGGAACACCTAGTTATACCGCAACAACAATTTTTAATATACAAAATTTCATTTAGCATAATATTGCCCATTTAAATGAAAACAATTTCTTAACAGAGAAGAAAGATAAGGAAACAGACACCAAGAAAAAAATGACTGCTTGTTTTTGCTTGGTCTTTCACAAAGTAAATAATTATCACAAGATTAAAGAACCAACAGCTCTGTCTTCAGCAGGACACCCAATCTTTTTTTTTTTTTTTGGGGGGGGGGGGGCAAACACCTAATCTTTAGGAGCCTCATTCACTAAATCATCCAGGCTTTGTTCAGTAAAGTGAATGAAGTGCCATCCTGAACTGACAGTGAGGTCCTGAGCTCCTTTAGCAGCATAGAAGTCTCGAGCTGGGGTGTTCCAGTTCAGCACAGTCAACCGCAGTTGTACACACTGATTCTTTTTACCCACCTGAGCAAACAAAGCAGTCTTGTTACTCATCATGCATCATTACTGTAATTATCACAAATCAAAATTAAAAAGCCATAATTTACAATGTCTTGAAAAACAAGTGTTCTTACCTCAGCTACTTTGCTCAGCAAAGCTTTGCCGATGCCATTCCCTATTTAGGAATTTATCAAAAAACACAAGAGGAATTTTGGAAAATGGTTACCAAAAATATATCAAGGGGGCAGAGAAACAGACTCAATTCAGATATTGCATGCAAAAAATATTTCTCTATAGCATTTTTGTTTAAGGCTTGTTTGTTTTATTAACATCCCCATTAGCGATTGTATAAAACATTGGCTATTCTTCCTGGAGTCTAACATTCATACAAACCTACATAACCCCATTTAGAAATAGTACAAGCAGCATTAAAATAACAAGTCAGCTCCATTTCATAAACAACAGCACAACGTAAATATGGGAGAAAACTTCCACTCTTTCACCTGGACCTTAAACAAATTCAATACCATCAATATCACTTTAACACAGTAATTGTCCTGATTAACTTATAAGTTCAGCTCCAGTGGTAAAGGTATAGAAGCCTTATGTATTTAGAGGGCTCAGGCATGTGACGTCACACCGCTAAGACTTATGGGGTCTGTCGCCATATTTCTTGGCACCATTCATTTGTTTTGGTAACTTATTCTATTTATTAGGCCAGGGCACCAGCATGAAGGGATGTTTTTAATCATGGATCTGTTTCTACAATGCCAGCCACAGGTGGTGCACAAGCCAGTGTACTCCCAGTGCCTGTCCCAAGCCTGGGTAAATGGGGAGAGTTGTGTCAGGAAAGGCATCTGACGTAAAACGTCAGAGGGCACCTGCACCAGACTACCTGCATTAGTAACAGCCTGCAACCTTTTTTTGAGTGGGCATTTTAATTCATTCCAGTCTATATTAAGATATTCTCCAAAATAAACCTCATTATTAAAAATCCCATACTTTGTCCTACATTTCACACATTGTTTAAATGCTTAAATTAGCAGTTAGAGGTCTATGATACCACTTTTTCAAAACTGATACTGTGACGTTGAGTATTGACCGATAGCAATCCAAACCCAATACCATGTCTTATTTAAAACAACAAAAGTACAGAACAAACTTTGTGAATGACTAGTTGCATCTTGTTCACATATAAAAACAGGAATCTAAAATTCAAAGACTATACTACAAATTTGACTCAGTTCAGCAACACTGCTGCTTTTTTTATTTTAAACTTTGCAACACTGGCAGCATTTCACTGGTCAGTCCCGTGTAAACATGCATTCTGAAGTTTTAAGTGCAAGTTTATACAAAACTTTGAAGCTCAGTATTTCAGTAAACATTCAGATGAAATTCAAAGGTGCCACTATGCATGAGGTAAAAAATGTTGCAGATTTGAAAGTAAACGAACTAACCCTTGAAGCTGTATTTTTGTCATCCATTATTATTATCATGAGTATTCTCCTGGTCCTCGGTTTATTTAGTGGTGTTTAAGATATTATTCTCTGTCCATTCTTAGTTTTTAGGTTGGCTCTTATTTTGAAGTCATTCCTGTTCCATTTCATGTTGATGTAGCCTTGCATCCTCTAGGATTAATAAAGTATACAAAATTCAAACAAAATACAAAAAAAAAAAATTGCTATTTACGTTTCTATCACCTACCTCTCATCAACTGTAAGACTCTCTCCTGAAAGGTACGCTCCAGTCTGGTTTTTACTTTCAGTTTTGTTCTTTTTCGGTTTCACTTTTAGCACCCAGCTTCCTGAGCTGGAAAAGTAGCACTGCAGCTGCGCGACATACATCCTTCTGCTCGGTTGGCATAATTCAGCAAACTCCTTTGCCGTGATACTTCTGCAAGTGTTTTATCAAGTTGGTGGTGTAAAATTGTAAATGCTGGTACCATACAGCAACATAATGAGGCGAGTCCCACAGACAAGCTCCAGTGATGTGACACTCGTTGTCTCTGTCCATAGAAGCTGTCCACTGCGCGGCTGAGAACGTAATCGTTGCTTCATTTTAATATTATTAATGTACTGGAACGGTAAATTACTTTTATTTTTTACCGATACCGATCCAGCCATTTTGCCTGGATCAAACCCGATATGGCAGATCGGATCATTACTAGTCTATAACAACATCCTATCAACAAAGGCTTAGGATAAGGTCGATTAACCTGTAACCAAAGTACTTCAATTTCTTTAACCATTAAATCTGTCTAACCTTATCTAGTATATGATCTTACATACAGTGATCCCTCACTTATCGCGGTTAATGGGTTCCAGAACTGACCGCGAAAAGTGAAAAACCACGAAGTAGCGTCACCCCCCCCATTTTTTACATACCTTTTTTTTGTGTATATATAATATCAATAAGTGTATATTAACCCTATAAATGCATATGTTATCATTATAACATTACTGTTATCATTAGAACATTAAAGAATAGTTTGAAACATGTAAATAAAAAAAGTTCCACGCGAAAAGTTCCACGCGAAAAGTTCCACGCGAAAAGTTCCACGCGGCGAGACTAAGCAACACGAGCGATAAAGAACAATGAATGCGGTCTTCCTTCGCTGGGTATGGGCGCTCGGCAGGGAGAGAAGCTGGGTAAAACATCTCGGCCAATCAGCTTACGAGATTCCCGAGCCGAGCATCAGAGAGCATCAGAGAGGTGGATTTTGAGTTGTGCGGGCTCTCCGTGTTGATACCTGATGTTCTAATGTAGTCTCCCTGCCTTCTGCTAGCGCCCGGGCAACTTTCGTGCCATTTTTTCTCAATTTTGAATTTTTGATGAATATTTTTGAAAAATCCGCGATGCACTGAGGGCGCGAAAGGTGAGGCGCGAAGTAGCGAGGGATCACTGTATATATTCTGATTTTGTGGACAAGCTGCTGTGTGCAGGGGTGGACCAGCACCTGTCATCGTGGATCCTGGACTACCTCACAGACCGACTACAGTTTGTGAGGACCCGGGACTGTGTGTCTGATACCATCATCTGCAGTACAGAAGCCCCCCAGGAAACACTTCTGGCTGCCTTCCTATTCACCCTCTACACTGCTGACTTTACACACAACATACCACACTGCAATCTACAGAAGTTCTCTCATGACTCTGCGATCGTCTACAGAAGACTTATCCAGGACTTTGTGGACTGGTACCTGCGGACCTGCCTCCAGATCAATGCGAGGAAAACCAAAGAACTGGTGGTGGACTGCTGCAGGTATGGACAACCCCCCACAGCACTGGTAAACATCAAAGGAATAGACATCGAGATGGTGACATCTCACAAGTACCTGGGTGTTCATGTGAACAAGAAACTGGACTGGTCACACAACACCAATGCGCTCTACAAGAAGAGGCAGCGCAGGCTGTTCCTCCTGAGGAGACTCAGGTCTTTTGGAGTGCGGGGGGCACTCCTGAAGACCTTCTATGATTCTGTAGTGGCATCAGCCCTTATGTATGGAGTGGTCTGCTGGGACAGTGGCATCACGACAACCGACAGGATGAGACTGAACAGGCTGATCAAAAAAGCCAGCTCTGTTCGGGAGCGACGCCTCGACCCAGTGGTGGAGATAGGACAGAGGAGGATGGTGGCTTAGCTGTCATCTCTGCTGGAGTCTGAGTCCCACCTCATGCAGGGCACGCTGAACGCACTAAGGAGCTCATTTAACAGTAGGCTGTGCCATCCTAAGTGCTCGAGGGAGAGATTCCACAGGTCCTTCCTACCTACGGCTGTCAGACTGTATAATCTAAACACTGTTCATAGAGGCCGTATTAAACGCCACAACTCTGCACAATAGAGATCGTCCCCTCCAATACACAACTAAGATAATTACAATTATTATCGAGGGTGGCAACAGCACTGTTCATTCAATGTGAAATATACTGTCTGGGTCGATATTTATATCAACACATTGCCATCTACAGAAGTTCTCTGACGACTCTGCAATCGTTGGCCTCATCTCCAACGGAGATGAAGCTGAGTACAGAGGGCTTATCCAGGACTTTGTGGACTGGTGCCATCGGAACTGCCTCCAGATCAACGCGAGGAAAACTAAGGAGCTGGTGGTGGACTGCCGCAGGCAAGGACAACCCCTCACAGCACCAGTAAACATCCAGGGAACAGACATTGAGATGGTGACATCCTACAAGTACCTGGGTGTTCATCTGAACAATAAACTAGACTGGTCACACAATACTGACGCACTCTACAAGAAGGGACAGCGCAGGCTGTTCCTACTGAGGAGACTCAGGTCTGTTGGTGTACAAGGGGCGCTGCTGAAGACATTCTACAACACGGTGGTGGCATCAGCCATTACTTTTGGAGTGGTCTGCTGGGGCAGTGGCATTACAGCAGCTGACAGGAAGAGACTGAACAAACTGATCAAGAAAACTAGCTCTGTCCTGGGGCAGCGCCTTGACCCAGTGGAGGAGATAGGAGAGAGAAGGATGGTGGCTAAGCTGTCATCTCTGCTGGAGTCTGAGTTCCACCCTATGCAGGACACACTGAATGCAATAAGGAGCTCATTTAGCAGCAGACTACATCATCCTAGGTGCACAACCGAGAGGTTTCGCAGGTCCTTCCTACCAACGGCTGTCAGACTGTATAACCTAAGCAGGGCTGCTCGAAGAGATAGCAAAAAGACGTGACAACCTAATAGTATTGAATGCAAAAGATGCAATAGACTTACACAATGGTCCCCTCCGGTATACAACTAGGAAAATACCGGTAGCTACGGAGGGTGACAATATGTATGGGTACATAATCATACCATGTAGGATAACTAAGTAGACGGTTATGCTGTTTTATTCCATCTAGCTACAATGCTCCGCACTGTGTATGTTTATATATTTATTCCATCTAGCGACAATGCTCCACACTGTGCGTTTATATATTTACATATTTATTCCATCTAGCTACAATGCTCCGCACTGTGTGTTTATATATTTACATATCTATTCCATCTAGCTACAATGCTCCGCACTGTGTGTTTATATATTTACACATTTATTCCATCTAGCTACAATGCTCCGCACTGTGTGTTTATATATTCATATATTTATTCCATCTAGCTACAATGCTCCATACCATGTGTCTATATATTTATGTTTATATGTACATATGTATACTCGCTGCTCTTGTTTTTTCTTGCCTTCTGATTGTTGCTCTGAGTGTTGCCATCCCTGTGCTGTTGCAATCCTGGAATTTCCCCATTGTGGGACTAATAAAGGCTTATCTTATCTTATATTTTGCCAGGTAATTTCACCAACTATAATGCTGTTGATACCATCTAACTGCAATGCTCCTGCACTGTGTACATAACTGTGTACATATGTATATTTTTTTACTGCTTTGGCGTACCTGTTATCTTATTATCCTTTTTATTATTGCTTTGAGTTCTGCTATCCCTGTGCTTCTGTAATCCTGGAATTTCTAATATTCCAGGATTGCAGTAGGAAATCCAGAACTAATAAAAGCTTATCTTTATTTATATATATACAGTGGTGAGAAAAAGTGTTTGCCTCCTTCCTGATTTCTCATTTTTTTGTATGTTTGTCACACTTAAATGTTTCAGATCATCAAACTAATTTAAATATTAGACAAAGATAACACAAGTAAACACAAAATGCAGTTTTTAAATGAAGGTGTTTACTATTAAGGGTAAAAAAAAAAAATCCAAACCTACATGGCCCTGTGTGAAAAAGTGATTGCCACCCCTCCACCCATTAAAACATAAATTAATTGTGGTTTATCAAATCTTTGGAAAGCCGAGTTCAATTTCTCTAGCCACACCCAGGCCTGATTACTGCCACACCTGTTCTTAAACAAGAAATCACTTAAATAGGATCTGCCTGACAAAGTAAAGTAGACCAAAAGATCCTCAAAAGCTAGACATCATGCTGCGATCCAAAGAAATTCAGGAACAAATGAGAAACAAAGTAATTGAGATCTATCAGTCTGGAAAACGTTACAAAGCCATTTCTAAAGCTTTGGGACTCCAGTGAACCACAGTGAGAGCCATTATCCACAAATGGCAAAAACATGGAACAGTGGTGAGCCTTCCCAGGAGTGGCTGACTGACCAAAATTACCCCAAGAGTGCAGTGACGACTCATCCAAGAGGTCACAGAAGACCCCACAACAGCATCCAAAGAACTGCAGGCCTCACTCCAGACTCCACCATAAGAAAGAGACTGGGAAAAAATGGCCTGCATGGCAGAGTTCCATGACGAAAACCACTGCTGAGCAAAAAGAACATAAAGACTCGTCTCAGTTTTGCCAGAAAACATCTTGATGATCCCCAAGACTTTTGGGAAAATACTCTGTGGACTGACAAGACAAAACTTCAACTTTTTGGAAGGTGTGTGTTCCATTACATCTGGCGTGAAAGTAACAGCATTTCGGAAAAGGAACATCATACCAACAGTAAAATATTTTGGTGGCATGGTCTGGGACCGTTTTGCTGCTTCTGGACCTGGAAGAATTGCTGTGGTAAATGGAACCATGAATTCTGTTGTCTATCAAAAAATTCCTTAAGGAGAATGTCCGGCCATGTGTTTGTGATTTCAAGCTGAAGCGCACTTGGGTTCTGCAGCAGGACAATAATCCAAAACATCAGCAAGTCCACCTCTGAATGGCTTAAGAAACAAAATGAAGACTTTGGAGTGGCCTAGTCGAAGTCCTCACCTGAATCTGATTGAGATGCTGTGGCATGACCTTAAAAAGGCGGTTCATGCTTGAAAATCCTCCAGTGTGGCTGAATTACAACAATTCTGCAAAGATGAGTGGGCCAAAATTCCTCCACAGAACTGTATAAGACTCATTGCCAGTTATCGCAAATGCTCGATTGCAGTTGTTGCTGCTAAGGGTGGCCCAACCAGTTATTAGGTTTCAGGGGCAATCACTTATTCACACAGGGCCATGTAGGTTTGGATTTTTTTTCCCCTTAATAATAAACACCTTCATTTAAAAACTGCATTTTGTGTTTACTTGTGTTATCTTTGTCTAATATTTAAATTTGATTGATGATCTAAAACATTTATGTGTGACAAACATACAAAAAAATGAGACATCAGGAAGGGGGCAAACACTTTTTCACGCCACTGTATACTGCACAAACCGTCCATGGAAATGGCCTTCATTGACGGCATGATCCACAGTTACCTCTGGAGACCGGCAGCAGAAGGGGACCCGACAAACAGGCAAGTTCCCAGTCAAGTAACTTCAGAACACATTGAATAAATCTTGATATACTAGAATTTTATTTCATTAAATTATATGCGGGTAGATTTGCTTGTACATGGTTGTAAAAAAATACATAAAACACTGATGTTGAAACTTTGTTGACTGCTATACTGCAGCCCATTCAACTGCACAAAGCAATGACTGCGTCAGTACCGTGCTGAAACTGGCTGTGGAGACAAGATGTCTCTGACCATGACAGACTGAGAGAGCAGTAACTTGAAACTCGTGCGTATTTGAGAGGAAATCATGACCGAAATTACTGGACGGAACCACTAGTGTCATATTTGATCCTTTGAAATAGCTTCTGATTAAAATTCAGCAGCTACTAATGACGTTGTGTAGCCATGAAGGAATGTCCCAATTCACAGGGGTAGGCAAAGGGGTAGGGGTACAAATGAGAATTGGGACAGA
The DNA here is from genome assembly GCA_020510985.1 of Pholidichthys leucotaenia. Classification (NCBI taxonomy): domain Eukaryota; kingdom Metazoa; phylum Chordata; class Actinopteri; order Cichliformes; family Pholidichthyidae; genus Pholidichthys; species Pholidichthys leucotaenia. The sequence goes on along the minus strand of CM035844.1, from coordinate 40,573,054 downwards.
TCCAAATCTACCTGGACTTCACTCTCATATTGCAAGTATTTTTCTCTACCATTTTACAGTATTTACTGCTCTTCATAAATAATTAAACAGACAGTGTTTCTCTTGGTATTTTTTTAAATCTATGTATAAGGGTAATTTACATGGAAATAGGTTGTAAATTTAGTTTAACGAAAGGCCATAGTCACATTTGATCACATGAAACATAACTGTCCAACCACAAAATTGTGGCTAGTGAAAAGGCTGAGTGGCTAGTAACTTTGGAAAATCACTAGCCACAGTGGCTGGTGAGCAAAAAAGTTAATGTGAAGCCCTGTTGCCAACAACATAATATCAAAGGATAATATATCCCCTGTGTCAGTTAATTTATTTCTTAAGATGCAAATATTTACAGTATATTAGCTAGGGCTGTGCGATATGAAGATATATATTGGATGACGATATAAAATGTCTATCGTTTATATCATGAGTTACAATGCACATACTCCAGCTTCTTTAGCAAAGCTCCTCACAGCCTGTCAGCGCCCCGCCTCTTCCCCGCAGTGTGTGCAGCATAACAGGTGTGTGGTGGGTGGCTAGCTTTCAGTCCGTGGTTGCCAACTCCAAACTACCGGTTTGGTCAGATAGCTGCTACTCCTGTTTGCCAGGGATGTGGGACTGTTTTCCATCATGCCGCATCAGAAAGGATAGTCTGCTAACCTCATTTTAATAGGAGGTAAGTGACGTTAACATCATGTCTAATTATAAAACAGCAAATGCTAAATGATGATACTAAGTTGCCCTAATTGGAAACATTACAGTGCATCAGACCCTCATTTCTTTGATTTAAATTACTGCTGATTTTCCCAGTTTTGTCTGAAAAAAAAATTATTCAAGCTGCAAAAGTGTGTAATGAAGCCACATACACACAAAATAAACAACAAATTAAAATGGGTCAGAGGAGCAAGTTAGGTCTTAATGTAATTCAATTGATTTCCAATCATTTTAATTAGTCAAGTAGCAATAATGAAAAAAGTTCAAGTCATCACATGTATTTTATTACATTACCTTTTGCATCTTTGATTTTCAGATCATGACCAATCTGAAATGTATTTACTAAGAAGCAAACTGGTTAAATCGGGCCAGAATGGCAGTCATCAGGCTGTGGATCTACACTTAAATTTTCATTGATTTAAATTAACAGCTAAAAAAAAGAGAGAGAGAGAAATGGTGCTTTCTATGTGATTATCTAAACTGTAGAATTTACAGTAAATGTACAGTATATTGTGACACACACACACACAGTGGATATAAAAAGTCTACACACCCCTGCTCAAATGCCAGGTTTTTGTGATGTAACAAAATGAGACCAAGATAAATCATTTCAAAACATTTTCCATCATGAATGTGACCTATAACCTGTACAACCCAATTGAAAAACAAACTGAAATCTTTTAAGGGGAAAAATAAAAAATAAAAAACTTAAAATAACCTGGTTGCATACAGTAAATATGCACCCTGTTATAATTGGGGATGTGGCTGTGTTCAGAATTGACCAATCACATTCAAACTCATGTTAAATGGGAGTCAGCACACACCTGCCACCATTTAAAGTGCCTCTGATTAACTCCAAATAAAGTTCAGCTGTTCTAGTAGGCTTTTCCTGACATTTTTGTAGTCACTTCTTACAGCACAAGCCATCGTCCGCAGAAAGCTTTCAAAGCATCAGAGGGATCTCATTGTTCAAAGGTATCAGTCAGGAGAAGGGTACAAAAGAATTTCCAAGGCATTAAATATACCATGGACCACGGTGAAGACAGTCATCATCAAGTGGAGAAAATATGGCACAACAGTGACATTACCATGAACAGGACGTCCCTCCAAACTTGATGAAAAGATGAGAACAAAACTGGTCAGGAAGCTGCCAAGAGGCCAACAGCATCATTGAAGGAGCTGCAGGAATTTCTGGCAAGTACTCGCTGTTTCGTACATGTGACAACAATCTCCCATCTTCTTCATATGGCTGGGCTATGAGGTAGGGTGGCAAGACGGAAGCCTTATCTTACAAAGAAAAACATCCAAGCCCGGCTACATTTTGCAAAAACACATTTGAAATCCCCCGAACACATGGGGCAATGTGCTATCGTCTGATGAAACCAAGGTTGAACTTTTTGGCCATAATTCCGAAAGGTGTATTTGGCACAAACACAACACTGCTCCTCACCAAAGGAACACCAAACCTACAGTAAAGCATGGTGGCGGCAGCATCATGCTTTGGGGCCGTGTTTCTTCAGCTGGAACTGGGGCCTTAGTCAAGGGGAAGGGAATTATGCACAGTTCCAAATACCAGTCAGTGTTGGCATAAAACCTTCAGGCTTGTGCTAGAAAGCTAAAAAGAAACTTCATCTTTCAGCACGACAATGACCCAAAGCACACATCCAAATCAATAAAAGAATGGCTTCACCAGAAGAAGATTAAGGTTTTGGAATGGCCCAGCAAGAGTCCAGACCTGAATTTGATCAAACATCTGTGGGGTGATCTGAAGAGGGCTGTGCACAGGAGATGCCCTCGCAATCTGCCAGATTTGGAGCGTTTTTGCAAAGAAGAGTGGGCAAATATTGCCACCTCAAGATGTGCCACACTGATAGACTCCTACCCAAAAAGACTGAGTGTTGTAATAAAAGCCAAAGGTGCTTCAACAAAGTATTAGTTAAAGGGTGTGCATATTTACTCAACCAGGTTATTGTAAGGTTTTTTTTTTTAATTTATCCCCTTAAAAGATTTCAGTTTGTTTTTCAATTGGGTTGTTCAGGTTATAGGTCACATTAGTGATGGAAAAAGTCTGGAAATGATTTATCTTGGTCTCATTTTTTTTACATCACAAAGACCTGGCATTTGAACAGGGGTGTGTAGACATTTATATCCACTGTATATATACAGTCATGTGAAAAAATTAGGATACCCTGTATAAGCCTGTGTGTATTTTAAACATATGGATATTTAATATCAGTGTTTAAAATACTGGGAGATTCATGTAATACAACTAAACAATTAAAAAAGAATTAAAGGTCTGATGACACGATTTTGACATTTTTTAAGCATGTTGTGTAAACCCAAAAGTCATTGTCTATGATCAATATAATATTTATAATCGCACCTGCATCAACTAGTTATCAAAAAACCGCAGCCACTGACTGGACTGTGGTGCCGCCCACCGAATGAAGGGCAGCACCACCATGACGCAAGCAACAGAATGGACGCCGGTGTTGTTGACTGGAATGACAGCAGCTTTGTAGCTCACAGTTTCTCTGGTTTCTTGTTTTAATTTTACAGCTATGCCTTTGCGTTATGTCTCAGGCTTAGATAAACAGCAGGCCATGAAAGACCACATCACATGCTTCAGCTCCAACTATCATAAGCCTCCTTTTCACCTTTTTGGGAATTGTCTTTCTACGTATATTCAATGTGCTGTGGTGAACCCTGCACGTAAATCGTCGTTATTTCATCCTCCCTCTCCGTGCCCTGCGTAAGAGCACACGAGGAGGGGAAGGAAGAATGGATTTACATGCAGGATTCACAACAGCCCATTTATTGAACATACAGACTGATCTCAAAAGGTGAAGACTTACAAAAATACACAGAAACACAAACAGTAGGCATTTGGGGCTGATATTACCCAGCGAACGTATGGAGAGGAAATGTGTTAACCACGGTTGCGCCCCAGAGCCAACATCAGAATAAGTTTATTGCCAAGCACATTTACAAGTAAATAACAGGTAAATATACAAGGAATTTGACTTGACACTGAAAACGTCATAAATGACATTCTCAATGACGCGGCGAGCCGTGGAGGCGCCTGTCAGCAGGAGGGGAACAGTAGGCAGAGGGGGAGGGTGGACACAGTAGGAGAGAGAAAAAAGCATTGTTTATCAGAATAAAGTTCATATATGACTGATATTATGATTACAAGAAAAAAACTCTCAATGCACAATTAGCAAACAATAGAATCCACACAATGACACAAAGAGAGCAGTGAGTGAACATCACTACAAGGGTGCAACAGAACCACGGCTGTGTGGAGTGGCAAACACATCGTGATAGTGTTGGCAATATTGGCTGGCTGACAACATGGCAGATGATACACACAAAACATGAACAGCTGACTGTCAAAGAGAGAGGGGGCGTGATCGGACCGGCGAATCTTGGACAGTGCCCACCTGAAAGTGGGTCAAAACAAGTAGTAAAACAAATAATTTGTTGCAATATCTGTAACAAAAGCATAACACTCAGTGTTCCCTTGCCGTGTGTTTGTCGCTGCTGCTGCGGCAGGCATGTGTGCCTCTCCACTGTCACTCTCCGAGTCTGGCTCACTAGGCACGACGCCTGCTTGGCACGGTTCAAACCTATAAGGTCTGATGCCCCCAGATTCTTCATTGTCATCCCATTCTCTTGAACTACAATCGTCTGAAGATTGGACAACACAAACCAATTCCAGACTACATGTGCTGGAACCATCGTCAATGTTTTCTACCGCTTCCATCCTGTGTGTACAATGGGCAGCCAAGCGCTGTGTTCTGTCGCTGACGTTACAACATGGCTGGGGGGGTTTCCAGCCATTGAGGCAATTGGTGACATGGCGCTCATGAAAACGTTGGATATTCACTTAAAAAAAGGACGTTTGTCTTAGAACTGCATAGACCAACCTATTTTGTCATATTGAAATTATGTGTTGCAAAATTAGATGAAGTCAGAATCGTGTCATCAGACCTTTAAAGACTTTTTTAAAATTTTCTGTAAAATATAATTATAAACAAATAGTGAGGAATAAATTAGGATACCCCCTGTAGGGAGCTTGAAATGAAGAAGCGATGTGATTTTATAAATCAAGTTTTATTATCAGCTTCCAGTCCCTAACATGTCTCATCTCGATGCAGAAGCAGAATGAAGAGGTCGAGCGCAGTCAGACCTTCATACTTATACCCACACTCCACAAAAGACATTGCATATCAAAGCTGACATCCTGCATTAGCGTAATCCCTCTCCATTGTCCTCTCTCTCCTCCACCTGACCCTGGGTGGTCAGGAAGTTTGATCCGGTCTCCACCGCTGCGACTCAGTCTGCTCCTTGATCTTCGCCGGTGGTCGAGACCTCTTGTCCTGCTCTGAGACGTGAGGTCATTCTACATATGCAATCTCTAAACATTCCACTTATGTCTATACATATGTAGGTATGGATATATGAATAATATAAGCCACAGCCCCCCCCAAACGTCTAAGAAAAGGACAATCAAATTAAGTTTTACAGCTTAAGATAACTTCCATGACATATTATACTGTTATACATCTCGACAGGAAAAGGAAAAATATCTTCAGCAGTCATGTTAACCTTCAAGTTATGCAGCATGATCCTGTTAAAAATCCAGTGGTAACAACAACAGTATAATTAATGTCACAAGACAGCCTTAAAACTGCAACGGCACAATCCGACAACGTAGTTAACCACTCTTTGACAATTTTACATCAGTCTATGTGTCGTCTGGGTTTTAATCTTCTCCCGAATCTGCTGTAGGCCCGCTTTGGCGTCCTGGCGGGACCGTCCTGTAAGGGATCTGCAGCTTGGGGAGGAGAGTGGTTATTTGTTTCCTGCAGGGGGGCTGAGTCTTTTCTCTTAGGGGGTCTACCCCGCCGAGGCGCTCTTGCCACCCGTGCAGGCTCGTCGCTCAACAGGAAAGCAGGTTTAAGTCTGTCAATGCTGACTGTTTCTTTTCTGTCCCCTAAATCAAGCACAAAATGCTTATCACCAGGTTCCAGCACTCTGTATGGTCCATCGTATGGAGGGCGGAGGGTTGGTTTTAAAGCTTCGTGCCTAACAAAAACGAACTCGGCGTTTTTCAAAGCTTGGGGGACAAAAACCCCCAAGCTGCTGCTTAGGGGCCTCAGGGCTGGAAGATGCCCAGGCTCTGGATGTTCTGGTAAGAACTCACCTGGGAGCCTGAGAGGTTGTGCGAAAACTAATTCTGCTGGGGAGGCGTCTAGATCCTCCTTAGGCGCAGAACGCAACCCTAATAAAACCCAGGGAAGTTTATTCACCCAATCTGTATCCGTTAGTGAGGCCCTGAGGGCGGCCTTCAAAGACCTATGAAAACGCTTGCATAACCCATTAGCCTGAGGGTGATACGCGGTGGTGTGATGAATTGTTGCCCCTAAGCTGCTGGCCATGGCTGACCACAGCTCTGAGACAAATTGAGGCCCCCTATCGGACGTGATGTCCGATGGGATGCCGAAACGCGCCACCCAGTTTGTTAAAAAAACGCGAGCGACTTCCGCGGCTGTGGTTGACGCCAGCGGGACCACCTCCGGCCAGCGCGTGGTACGATCTACCATTGTTAACAGGTGTGTGAACCCTTGCGACGACGGTAGTGGGCCCACGAGGTCGACGTGTACGTGGTCAAACCTCCTGGCTGGAATTCGGAAAGGTTCTAGAGGAGCTTTTGTGTGTTTGTGTATTTTGGCGCGTTGGCACGACATGCAAGTCCTTGCCCATTCCTTTACATTTTTACGCAGGCCCGGCCAAACAAACTTCTCCGCGACCATTTTAACCGAGGCGCGCACCCCTGGGTGCGCGAGGGAGTGAACCGAGTCAAAAATGCGGCGGCGCCACGTGGCTGGAACCACCGGGCGAGGTCGGCCGGTTGACACGTCGCAGATTGGGGGGGGGGCACGCCGTCACGCAAACCCCTTTCCTCCAGTCTTAACCCTGTTGGTCCAGACTGGAGCGCGCGCACGTCCGCGTCACTGCTTTGTTCCGCTGCCATGGCCACGTAATCTATCCCTACGTGGATTGGGGCCGCGTACGCGTCCGAGTTGGCCATGAGTTCTGCGGCTGCGGTAGTATAATCTGCTTCCTCACGCTCTGACAATGTCACAGCGCAAGAGAGGCAGTCTGCTACCACATTAAGCTTGCCTGCCACATGTCGAATATCTAAGATAAGATAAGCCTTTATTAGTCCCACAATGGGGAAATTCCAGGATTGCAACAGCATAGGGATAGCAACACTCAGAGCAACAATCAGAAGGCAAGAAAAAAAACAACATCTAGTAAACATATGTCCATATTACTATAAATGTATATATATAGATACACAGTGCAGAGCATTATGGCTGGTGAATGTGCAGCAGAAAGTCTAAGCTCTCTCTCCGCGGATGCAGCGGGCCAGCTGGAAGTCTTTGGGCATGATGGTGACCCCCTTAGCGAAGAAGAGACCCACCAGGTTGGCCTCGCAGGTCTCCTGCAGAGCCATGACGGCGAAGCTCAGGAAACGCAGGACGGTCTTGAAGTCCTGAGCGGTCTCCCTCACCAGGCGCTGGACGGGCAGCTTACGGATGAGCAGCTCCGTGGATTTCTGGTAGCGACGGATCTCTCTCAGAGCCACGGGCCTGTGACGGCGAGGCCTCTTCACTCTGCCGGTGGCCAGAGCGCCTCTCCGAGCAGCCCTGGTGGCTAGCTGTCTTCTGGGGGGGGGGGCTTCTTCCTCCAGTAGATTTTACGGGCGGTCTGCTTGGTTCTTGCCATCGCTCTTTATTATTCTGTCTTATATTTCTTTCACGCCGCCTAAACTCCAGCCCGGCACCCGCATCGTTTTCGCTACAGCTCCCGGTATGTCGAGTTTCCCATTAGCACCGGGCGGCGGCCAAGTGCTAGCTAGCACTAGCTCCTCCCCGCTGTAACGTCTCCCGCTGCAAACCGTGGCTCCGTCCGCCGACCCGGGAGACCCCCGGGGCGATCCGTGCGTCCGTGATATATATACAGAGTGAAAGGTGTAGAAAGAAGAAGGAAGATTAAAAAAAAAAAAAAAGGCTGTTGCAATAGGCAGCCGACTCGTGTGGCGCCGCCGGTCCGGCGGAACCGGAACCGGAAAAAAAAAGTAAAAAAATCTGTAGTGAACTCTGAAATTGCAGCTAGTTGTCTTTGTTGCCTGCCTGACCATGGTTCTGAAATTTTAGCCATCGCAAAAGTGAGTGGTTTGTGGTCTACAAAAGCCATGAAACGCCGCCCTTCAAGCCAGAACTGGAAGTGGCAGATGGATAAATGAAGCGCTAGCAGCTCCCTGTCAAAAGTGCTGTATTTGCGCTCGGTTTGGTTTAAAGATTTACTAAAAAATGCTAACGGTTGCCAGGTTCCGCCGACATGCTGTTCTACGACTGCCCCTATGGCCAGGTCTGAAGCGTCTGTGGTTAACGCTATGCGGGCCGAGGGATTGGGGTGAACCAACAATGTGGCATTCGCTAGTGCACTTTTTACTTCCGCGAAGGCGCGTTCCCACTCCGGGGTCCATTCGACTGCGTTGGAGGGCTTTTGTTTTCTGAGCGCGGCATATAGGGGCTGCATGAGTTGAGCTGCGCGGGGGAGGAAACGGTTGTAAAAATTCACCATTCCTAAAAATTCTTGTAGTGATCTGACCGTTTGTGGTCGTGAAAAACTTGCTACTGCGCGCACTTTGTCCGGCAATGGGACTGCCCCCTCTGGTGAAACTCTGTGTCCCAAAAAATCAATTTGTGACACGCCGAATCGGCATTTGGCTGGGTTGATTATTAACCCGTGCTCTTCTTGTCTCTGAAAAACTGTAGTGAGGTGTTGTTCGTGTTCCTCCTCTGACGAGCTGGCTACCAGAATATCGTCGAGGTAGACGAACACGAAGGGGAGGTCGCGTAATACCGCGTCCATCATGCGCTGAAAAGTTTGAGCAGCGCCTTTGAGGCCAAACGGCATTCGCAAAAATTCAAAAAGACCAAAAGGGGTTATTACGGCCGTTTTGGGAACGTCCTCCGGTCAAACCAGGACTTGATGGTAGCCGCAGACCAGGTCTATTTTAGAGAAAATGCGCGCACCCGCCAGATGTAGTGAAAAATCTTGGATGTGGGGGATTGGGTAGCGGTCATGCGCTGTCGCATTGTTTAATCTGCAGTAATCACCGCAAGGTCTCCAAGAACCGTTGGTTTTCGGGACCATATGTAGTGGTGATGCCCAAGGGCTTTTCGAGCGCCGAATAATGCCCAATTTTTCTAGGCTGGCAAACTCGTCGCGTGCTATGGCGAGCTTGGTCGCGTCTAAGCGCCGAGCTTTGGCAAAAACAGGTGGGCCTGTTGTGGGGATGAAGTGTTCAACCCCGTGTTTCGCTACTGTCGCTGAAAATTTGGGGACTGTGAGTGCTAGAAATTGGGTGAGGAGTTGGTCAAACTTACCTCCTGCTGTGGTGACGCTGGCCTGCACAGGTGGTGGAGAGACTTGAGCTGAGCAGGGGATAGAAGAAAATGACAGTGCATTAACCAAGCGTCTATTTGCAAGATCAACTAACAACCCATGTGCACACAAGAAATCTGCGCCCAACAAGTTAAAACTCACCGCCGCTATAATAAATGTCCATCTATAGTTGCGGCCGTGAATGGACAGAGGTAGGTTTCTTTCACCGAAGGTGTCAATGATCGAGCTGTTAGCTGCCATCGCTCCGTTTCCACGGGGTCCCATTGCTCGGTCTGCGTTGGACGGGGTGATGAAGCTCACCTGAGCTCCAGTGTCGATGAGGAACTGTCTCCCGGAGTGTCCGTCAGTCACGTAGAGCAGCTTATTTGTCTCGCCGAGACCGTAGCTGCTAACGTCTCCCGGCTTTGTCGTTTCCCGAGCTCTTGAATTGCAGGGGGGCACACATTTGTACGCCCTCTCGGCGAAACGTTGATGATAATAGCAGAGGTCGTTCCGCTTGCTGCGCCTTGGTCGCGTCGCTGCCATGGTGGGTGGGCTCTGCTCTGGTGTCTGCGGATCTCCGCTGCTCTGGGCTTCCGTGCCGAGATCTGCAGATGCTGCTGTGGCCATCTGTTCGCCGCAGGAGTTGGTGAGCCGCTGCGCTTCTCGGGCCAGCGCGCGGAAGTCCCGCTGGGTGCTGCACCGCATGTTGGCCAGGGTCCCTCTCATGTGCGGCAGCAGAGTGCTGAGGAAGATATGTTGGAAGAGGAAGTTGTCATTGTCTGCTTCCCTCAGCTGCAGCATGTCCTCCATGAGGGCCATCGGTCTGTGTCCTCTGTGGCCGTAAATCGCCAGAATCTTCCCTGCTCTTTCCTCGGCCGAGGGGACGAAGCTCTCGATGAGGGTCGCCTTCAGTTCCTTGTACTTGTCATGGGCGGGCGGTTGTTGTATCACGCTCCGCACGCATCTTGATGTGGCGGCATCGAGTCTGGCGACGATGTGGTAGAATTTTGTTTCGTCCGCCGTTATTCCCGCCAGTGCAAACTGAGCCACGAGCTCGGGTTGTTTTGCCAGAACTCTGGCAGTTTGACGGTGACGGCGCTTGTCTGGGCCGTCTCTGATGTGTCTGCTGGGCGAGAACGCCTTTCTTCCGTTCTTGCGGCGGGGCTGGGGACGGCGCTCGGTTGAGCCCTCTGACGATTCTGCTGTGGGGGAACGTCTTCCATCCGTTCCCCTGTCTGCGTTGGCGACGGCGTCAGCCTGGGTCGCCTCTGATGAGCTTGTAGCGGGAGAACGTCTTTGGTCCATCCTCACGTCTGGTCACCAATGTAGGGAGCTTGAAATGAAGAAGCGATGTGATTTTATAAATCAAGTTTTATTATCAGCTTCCAGTCCCTAACATGTCTCATCTCGATGCAGAAGCAGAATGAAGAGGCTGAGCGAAGTCAGACCTTCATACTTATACCCACACTCCACAAAAGACATTGCATATCAAAGCTGACATCCTGCATTAGCATAATCCCTCTCCATTGTCCTCTCTCTCCTCCACCTGACCCTGGGTGGTCAGGAAGTTCGATCCGGTCTCCACCGCTGCGACTCAGTCTGCTCCTTGATCTTCGCTGGTGGTCAAGACCTCTTGTCCTGCTCTGAGACGTGAGGTCATTCTACATATGCAATCTCTAAACATTCCACTTATGTCTATACATATGTAGGTATGGATATATGAATAATATAAGCCACACACCCCACCTTTTTTAGGACACACCCACATTCGTTCCCACTTAAAATGGCTAAATGTTAAAAAATGCATATAAAACCAAAAACAAGGTTAGACATAGATATGTGAACATTTTTTTTATCAAGAACTGAATATTTAATGGGGCATCCTAATTTGTTCACCTGACTGTATAGTGATATAAGATTATTTATATCGTGATATGAAATTCTGGTCATACTGCAAAGCCATTTTAAACCCTTTTGAATGAATGAATGAATCTTTATTTCGGATAGATTAAAAGTAAAGATTAAAAAAAGGAACAGAATAATATAACAAAGGGGAAAGAAAAAAATCTAACAAGGTCAAATTAAACAATAACTCCTTGGATAATACAGTTCAACATACAGTAAGTTATCCGAAATGAGTGATGGCTGAAGCCGCAGCTTATATTGCCCACACATGTTCCATCCAAGAATTCAAAAGAAAAAACAAGAGTGATTACAATTCAGAACAAAACTAAGACAAAACGTGACAAAAAACTAAGCAACAGCACAACACAGACTGAATATGATAATTCTTATGTGATTTTACATGTCATCTTGTATATATGTTTGGAGTATTTCTTCCTTTAGTTTTTGTTTAAATTGTCCAAGCGTTGTACATGATTTTAATTCAGGTTCAAAATCGTTCCATAATCTGACTCCTTGCACTGAAACACAGTGTTGCTTGGTGGTAGTTCTCACTGAAGGTTTTTGAAATATACATGTTCCTCTGAAATGATATTGTTTCTCCCTTATTTGGAACAACTTTTGGATATTTGCGGGCAGTGATAGATTCTTCACTTTAAACATTATTACTGCAGTTTTAAAGTCAACCAGATCTTTCAACTTGAGAGCTTTTAATGTAAGAAAAAGTGGGTTTGTTGGTTCCCTGTAAGCAGCTTTGTTTATTATTCTAATAGCTCTCTTCTGAAGCATAAAGACTGGATATATGTTTGTTTTATATGTATTTCCCCATACTTCAGTACAATATATCATGTATGGGAGTATTAATGAATGATACAAGGTATATAATGTGGGTTGATTCAGCAAATATTTCACTCTGTGTAGTATTGTGATTGATTTGGATATTTTACCTTTAATATAATTAATATGTGACTTCCAACACAGTTTATTATCAATTATTACTCCAAGAAATTTAATTTCGGATACCCTTTCAATCTCTACACCATTTACACTGAGTTTAGATACAAAGTTGTTGTGATAGTTGTTAAAAATTGTAAATTTTGTCTTATTTAAATTGAGCGTTAATTTGTTTGAATCAAACCACAGTTTAACACAACAAATGCTTTTTTAAGATCCAGGAATACCCCCAACTGAATACTCTTTATTTTCAGCAGCAGTTGATATTTTTTCTATAAATTCCATTAGAGCAAATGCAGTTGTCCTCTTGTGTCTGAACCCATATTGCTGCTCACACAATAAATTATTCTTCACCACCACCTTTCCCTGGTAACTTTGAAATTAAGATAATTTAAACAAACTGAGATTACACAGTCTCCTTCCGTTCATTTTTAGAGTGAGAGCTGCACATCATCCCTTCAAAAACACACTTCTCACACCCATCATTATACATTGCAATACAAAACCTGATGTACCTCTAAATTCTGGCATCACATAAAGGTCGTCCAGATAAAGTGATCGTCCCTTCCATGTGCTGTAAGTGTAAAAGTACAGTCCATATCCAATAATCGTGAATCCTAGAATATTAATAAAAAGACAATTAATCAAAACAAAGGCAGAAAAGGCAGCTATATACAGTAGATGAATTTGTTCTGTTGCTCTAAATATCACTACGCAAATGCAGGGTTTCCTCTGGTAACACTTCCGGGTGGCGCCCCGCAACGCTTGGAGCTACGCCGCCACTCTAGGAAATAGAAATTTAAGAAAAAAATATGAAGGAATCATGGTCCGCAAGCGCACACATGAGCAACACGCGTGACCAGTATCGGCGCAGAATTCAGAAGTGCCCCACCCATGTGACCACTCCAGTCAGCAAGCAGAGTGTCTCGCTAGTGTCACTGTCCGAGAGAGACATGAGCTTATTAAAGTACTTCAAATGCAGAAAAAAAAGCAGACGAGGTATGTAAGCAGTGGAGGCATTTATCACGGTTTTAACCTGCTGGTAACAGGAGCAATAATGAAGAGTCGCTTAGCTAACAGGCGTGGTTAGGAGCTTGAGTTGGTTCATTTTGTCTTCTTTTTAATAATTAGTTTTTTGTTTTTCTTATTTCAGACAAGAATAAAAAGGAGATGTTTTTACCTTTACCTTAGTTAATATTAATAAACTAATTTATGTTCATTATTATATACCTGGCAAGCTAAGATGACCGAAATTCACGAAGTCAATGACTTTAATCCGTCAGCAGCCTTCAGACAAACTTAACTTGTCAACATTTGGATTTCAAAATAAGGGAGGTTTTTCCTGCTGTCTGGTTGGTGAGGAGATTTCTAAGAAACTATAAATATATAGAAATATTATTACAGAAATAACTGCATCTTTGGTTATTTAAGTTAATTTATTTCATTAAATACAATTTTATTAATTTTTTTTTCTTTGAAATCAGAGTTAAATTATTGTTCTGTTCTGGCTCTGCAAAATTATGGTCAAAAATGTAAATTGTTATTAGGAAAAAGTAAAAAAAAAAAAAAAATACCACAGTCTGTTTCAGATTTATTTAAAAAAACTGTAATTTTATTTTTTTTTAAAAATAGACAAAAATTACCCATAAAATAATCCACCAATCTATAATAGAGTCTCAGATGTACAAGGAAAGTCAATTTTACAAGAGGAAATTACAAATTTGAGGGAAATGGTTTCAAATTTAGAAAAATTTACAGAGAAAAGTAGAAAACTATAAGAAAATTGTTATAAATATTGGAGAAAAACCTCAAACCACTGAAGTCATTACTCAAGTTTTTAAGTGGGTGCTCTTTGTACCCTTAACTCAACTAAAAATTTTTGGTTGCCTCCTTTTATTAATTTCAAAGCACTGCTTTTACATGAGTAGAATTTCTGGCAACTATACCCACCTCTGATCATATAATTTAAGTATGCATGAATAAATCACTATTAAGAATGTTTTTTTTCCCTTCCCTACTCTCTCAATGGAAAAAAAAAAAAGGATAGATGTACTTTATTGATCCCAAACTGGGAAATTGCAGACAGAAAGAAAAAGAAACATTAGAATAAAAATACAAAAAAATACATTTTTGTCATGTATGGAAACCATGACAAAAAAAATCCTGCAGGACAAAACATGACACTTGATATTTTCTAACCTGTTTGTATACCACCACAGACAGAGAGAGAAGCTGAATTAGACAGAGCTCAGAGAGGGCAAGATGAGACAGAAGAGAGGAGCCAAGGAGAGGAAAGTGTTCAGGCAGAAGGTCCAGGAGAGGTGAGAGCAGAGGAAGCAGAGAAGGATGAAACCAGTAAAAAGTCCAAACACAAGAAGTCTAGGTGGGACCCCATCTGGCCCAGTATTCCAACATTCAAGCCTCAGTTGTACAATACTTCAAATGGTAAGTTCCATATGCAAAGTTACTGTGCAAAATTTAAAAAAAAAAGAAATAAATAGTATAAAATTAACATATTCCAGGTGTAATAGTGTCATGTGTTTTCTGCCCGCCATCCCGGAAAAATATGTTGCCCCCGCGCCAAGCTCTTTAAGCCAGAGGAAACACTGCAAATGTATAACATTACTAACTAACTAACTAACCTGCACTTATATAGCGCTTTTCTAGTCACAAAGACCACTCAAAGCGCTTTCACTAGTACTAACCCTCTATTCTAAGGGCCCATAGGAAACAGATATCTAGGGACAATTTAGAACAACCAATTAACCTAACATGCATGTCTTTGGATTGTGGGAGGAAACCGGAGCCCCCGGAGTAAACCCACGCAGCACAGGGAGAACATGCAAACTCCACACAGAAAGGTTCCAACCCTTGCCAGCCTGGGGATTTGAACCAGGAACCTTCTAGCTGTAAGGCAACAGTGCTAACCACTGCACCACCGTGCTGCCCACCACTGCACCACCGTGCTGCCCATTAGCCTTCAATGAATTGGTTTAACACTGGTGGTGCAGACTTTGATGCCTTTGGTCTGAGAAAGCATTTATCTTTTTTTTTAGTGTACCACTTTCAGCAGGATATGGAAAGAGATTAACTTCACCCACTAATTTTGATTTATGGCATGAAGCTACAGGACTTACAGTAAGTCTATTAGTTAAATGTACATGTTCATATCTGAAAAACAAAGACAGAAACCTATTTATGATCCCAATCTCAAGGCTGGCTGACAAGGAAAACAATCAGAGAAGCTGCAACACCCCTTTTACCTTCATTAGATTTATGCTCTTCAGGTACTTCGGCAACCAGGCATTCAAATAAAGGATTCTGGCAGAAACCATCACGTTCCAGCTCTAAAAATTACACAAGGACATTTGTTTTAGCAATATATCAAAATTAAATATTGTATATTTATTAATTAGATGCAATGATTTCACATGTAAGCACACAGAAAATAAAGACAATACATTTTTCAAGACTAGCTTTTTGTGACAAAATGACAGGTAAAATTTACAGAAACGTGACACTTCTAAGAAAAAATTCATACATTCCCTTAGGATAAACATAAGAATAGAACAGAATAGGCTTTATTGTCATTGTACTGTATATATTGTATAATTATAATAATGTACGTCATCAACTGTGACATACATAGCTTGTTGTTAAGATAAAATCACTGAGTTAAGAGTATAATTGGCTAAACAGTTATTCAGCTGACCAAAAACAAATTCAAACTTGCACTGCCATGCATGTCCTCATCTGGTGGAGGGGTTTGCATGTCCTAATGATTCCAGGAGCTATGTTGTCAGGGGCAACTTACCCCTGGTCAGGTCACCTAAGCTAGTCCTGGGTGAAGGGCCAGACCAAGAGCAGTTCAGTGGATCCCCATTAAAAAAAAAAAAAGTTACAAGGACCTAGTGTAGTCAAAGCAGCCACATGGGACCACTCTCCAGTGCGCTCACCACCCCCAGGAGGGATCATGGTGCTATGTGAACCAGGCGGCAGTCTGGGCTACTCTGCTTGGACTACTGCCCCTGCAACCTGGCCTCACAAATAGGTGGTTGAAGATGACTGGATCATCAAAACATACTGTAGTGCCCAGTAGTAATTATAAGGCGCCAACAACTCCACCAGTGACCTTTGCGTGCACTACATTTTTGTAAAGGTCACAGGCAGAGTCCAAATGTACCAAAAGCAGGAAGATTTTGAATTGGGAAAGTAATTTGGAAGGTTAGCTGTCACACATTCAGGTAAATTTGAGATCAAGAGCTCTTCATTTGTGTGCTACTGTAGACGCTGGGATAATCATCTCAGACTGGATGCAGAGGGTAAACAGATGAGGACAATAGGTATTGAGATGGGAGAGATTATGGTGATGTAGCAGGAAGGAGTAGCTGGGGGACAGTGGGGGGAGAATGGTTGAATATATTGTGATGTGAGATTTTATGCAGATGGGAGATGGAGGGATGATATAAAAGGAGAGACCCTGGTGTGTTTGGGAGAATGCTTTTCTGTGTATGACTTAAGTGAGAGTGAATAAAGTCGTCTGCTGTGCAAGTCTGGTTTCTTATTTGCACTCTCCACACTGGTGACCCTTGATGAATTATGGAACACGAGGCAAGAACCCCGGAGTTGGCCCGGACGGGAAGCCCCAGCAACGTGGCAAGCATCCCAGAGTCGGCCCGGACGGAAAGCCCCAGCAACGCGTGTGCTGTTTCGGTCAAACTACCAGACTTTTGGCTGCACGACCCGAAGTCTTGGTTCCACCACACCGAGGCTCAGTTCGCCCTCCGGGGAATAACGGCAGACGACACCAGATAATACTATGTGGTCGCAGCGCTGGACGCTCGCACGTCTCAGCAAGTAGCGAGCCTGCTCCAACAGCCTCCAGCCCACGATAAATACGGGGCTCTCAAGGCCGCGCTGACCCGGCGCTACACACTCTCGGACTGTGAGAGAGCAGAGAGGCTCCTGAGGCGCTCCGAGTTAGGAGATGGGTCGGCGGTCGAACTGATGGAGAAGATGTTGGCGTTGATGGGCACGGACGACGGGCATTTTCTGTTTGCCCACCTTTTCCTCCGGAACCTCCCAAAAGAGGCAAGAGCGGTCCTGGCCAACTCACCGTTGCTGGCCACGCGTGACTACCAGGCGCTAGCCCAGGAGGCAGATCGGATCATCCTCACCACCAGAGCCCTCACAGTGAACGCGGCGGCCTCAGAACCCAGTGAGATGACCAGCGGAGGTGAGGAGCCGACGACGGTAGCGGAAGCGGGGGCCAGGAAGCGCCAGAGAGACACGCTCTGCTTCTACCACCGACGCTTTGGAGAGAATGCACACAGATGTGTGCCACCGTGCCAATTCAAGCGTTCGGGAAACACCAAGGCCAGCAATCAGTAGCAGCTGCGACCACCGGTGAAGAAAACAAGCTGCTCTACGTGACGGACTCGCGCTCGGGGAGACGGTTCCTCGTAGACACCGGCTCCCAAAAGAGCCTCATCCTGCCGTCTTACGCCAACCGGCTAGCGGGAGCTAGCGGCCCCGAGCTGGTAGCCTTAAACGGCTCGGGCATTAGGACTTTTGGTGAGAGAACACTGACTTTATCCCTACACGGCCGTATGTATGAGTGGACGTTCGTCATAGCGGCACTGAGTTTCCCAATCCTGGGAGCTGATTTTCTGTGTGCACATGGGTTGCTAGTCGATGTCACTAACAGACGCCTGGTTAATGCAATGTCTTTTGATTCTCTCCCCTGTACAGCTCGAGGGGCCAGGCCAACAACACAGCTCCAGGCGGTAAGTTCCACACACTGCTCACTCAGTTCCCAGCACTCACGGTCCTGACGTTTTTGGCGGCCATCGCTAAACACGGGGTGGAACACTACATTACCACCACTGGGCTGCCCGTTTTGGCACGACCTCGGCGCCTGGACGCAGTTAAACTGGCCATAGCGCGCGAGGAGTTGGCCAACTTGGAAAGGTTGGGCATCATCAGGCGCTCAAACAGCCCATGGCATCCCCGCTACACATGGTCCCTAAGGCCGAGGGATCGTGGCGACCGTGTGGAGATTTCCGCAGATTGAATAATGCCACAATGCACGACCGCTACCCGATTCCCCATATTCAGGATTTTTCGGTTCATCTCGCAGGGCCATGAATTTTTTCTAAAATAGACCTGGTCCGTGGTTACCACCAGGTCCCGGTGCACGCGGAGGACATACGGTCTGCACGGTGGCGCAGTGGTTTAGCACTGCGGCAGCACAGTTTACCCTCGGCCGGGGGATCGTGGGGATCATGAGATCGTGGGTTCGATCCCAGCCCCCGACCAACAGTGAGCTGTGTGGAGTTTGCATGTTCTCCCCGTGTTGCGTGGGTTTACTCCGGGATTTCTCCGGTTTCCTCCCGCATACCAAAAACATGTAGGTTTAGGGCGCTCGCGCACGCAGCGACCGGCAGCCGGTGGCTTGTCACCAGACTGCAAACCAAATCTACCTACGGGTACAAATAAGTAACAAAAAAAAAAAAAAAAATACCCAAAACAGCGGCAATAACGCCGTTTGGCTTGTTTGAGTTTTTACGCATGCCCTTCAGATTAAAAAGGTGCGGCACAGACATTCCAACGCATGATGGATGTCATGACGGTGTTGCGCGATCTGCCGTTTGTGTTTGTCTACCTGGATGATATCCTGGTGGCCAGCGCGTCAGAGGACGAACACGTAACCCACCTCAGGACGGTTTTCCGGAGGTTGGAAGAGCACGGGTTAATAATCAACCCAGCAAAATGCCAGTTCGGCGTGACGGGGATTGATTTTTTGTGGCACCGCGTCTCACCGGAGGGAGCGATACCTTTGCCGGACAAGGTGCGCGCCGTGATGAATTTTCCCCGGCCTCAGACGGTCAGGGTGCTGCAAGAGTTTTTGGGGATGGTTAACTTTTATAACCGGTTCCTCCCCTGCGCAGCTCAGCTCATGCAGTCATTGTATGCCGCGCTCAAGAAACGGAAACCGGCGGACAGAGTCGAATGAACTCCGGAGCAGGAGCAGGCATTCTCTGAGGTTAAAACAGCCCTGGCAAACGCTGCACTGTTGGCGCACCCGGACACGGCAGCCCAGATAGCGCTCACTACCGACGCCTCGGACGTGGCCATAGGGGCCATCGTGGAGCAACGTGTCGCCGGTTCTTGGCAGCCGCTCGCTTTTTTCAGCAGGGCTTTGCGCGACAGTGAGCGTACATACAGCGCGTTTGACAGAGAGTTGCTGGCTCTCCACCTGGCCATACGCCACTTCCAGTTCTGGCTGGAAGGGCGCAGCTTCACTGCGTTCGTGGACCACAAGCCGCTAACGTTCACAATGGCCAAGGTTTCAGAACCATGGTCGGGCCGGCAGCAGAGGCAGCTGGCCGCGATCTCGGAGTTTACGACCGATATTCAGCATGTGTCAGGTATACTGAATGTGGTGGCAGACTGCCTCTCGCGTGCAGTAGTGGCCCCAGTCTGCAAAGGGATAGATTATACAGCCATGGCCGCAGAGCAGATTGGCGATGCGGACGTGTGCGCACTCCAGTCTGGACCAACAGGTTAAGGCTGGAAAGCTGAGTACTGCAGGACGGCAGCCCCCCCCCCCCCCAATCTGCAACGTCTCCACGGGACGCCCGCGCCCGGTGGTCCCAGTTGCTTGGCACCACCGAGTGTTTGAGTCAATTCACACTCTGGTGCGCCCAGGAGCGCGTGTGTCAGTCAAAATGGTGGGAGCGAAGTTCGTTTGGCCAGGCTTGCACAAACAAGTGAAAGAGTGGGCTGCAGCCTGCGTAGCGTGCCAACGAGCCAAAGTACACAGACACACGAAAGCTCCTTTGGAGCCGTTTCGTATACTGGCTAAGAGATTCGACCATGTTCACGTGGACCTCGTGGGCCCCCTCCCGCCATCGCAGGGGTTCACGCACCTTCTGACAATGGTGGACCGTACCACACGCTGGCCAGAAGCAGTCCCGCTGGCGGCAACCACGTCTGCAGACGTGGCGCGCGCCTTTTTGACAACATGGGTGGCACGTTTTGGCATCCTGTCGGACATCATGTCTGATAGGAGCCCTCAGTTTGTTTCCGACCTCTGGTCCGCGATGGCCCGTAGTCTGGGTGTCGCAATTCATTGCACAACCGCGTACAACCCACAGGCCAACGGTTTATGTGTTTCCATAGGTCACTGAAAGCAGCGCTCAGGGGTTCGCTGACTAATGCAAATTGGGTAGACCGGTTGCCCTGGGTTTTGTTATGGTTGCGTTCTGCACCAAAAGAGGATTTGGAGGCTTCCCCGGCGGAGCTTGTTTTTTCTCAGCCACTGCGGCTCCCCGGGGAATTTTTACTAGATAATCCCGCGCCAGACAACTGTCCGTCTCAGCATTTGCAGCATAGCGCAGATAAAGGCACGCTGCCGGACCCAGCCCACCACTGTTTTCCACGCGCTTTTGTGCCAAAGACTTTGAAGAACGTGGCGTTCGTGTTTGTCAGGCACGATACCCACCGCCCCACATTGCACCCACCCTACGATGGCCCGTTCAGAGTACTGGAACCAGGGGACAAACATTTTTTGTTAGACTTGGGGGGATGTCGGGAGAAAATATGTATAGACAGACTTAAGCCCGCCTTTGTGGTGGCAGATGAGCAAGTGATGTTGTCTCGGGCCCCTCGGCGTGGAAGACCCCCACAGAGAACTCCCCAGGTAAACGTTTCATCACAGCAGCCACATGGGCAAGTCGAATGTCCCCCCTCCCTCGCCATTGCCCACCCGCAGACAGACACATCCCCAGGAGCCCCCCACCGGCACAGCAGCGCTGCTGAGGTGGAGAACCCCCGTTACAGCAGATACGGGAGACTGAAGCCAAAAGGACGTGAGGATTGAAACTCAGTCTGAGATTCTTGGGGGGCGGGGGGTAGACGCTGGGATAATCATCTCAGACTGGATGCAGAGGGTAAACAGATGAGGACAACAGGTATTGAGATGGGAGAGACTATGGTGATGTAGCAGGAAGGAGTAGCTGGGGGACAGTGGGGGGAGAATGGCTGAATGTATTGTGACGTTTGCAGGGTTCACACAAAGACAATGGAGCAGATGGCTGTGATCAACCTGATTTATTTTTCACACACACTCTGGGCACAGGCAGGAGGGGAGGTCATTCTCCCAGACCTCTGTTTACATCACGGTTACACACACATAACGTTTTCATCTGGCAAAGCATGCTGGGAAATTCACTTAACATGGCCCCAACGTTACACTGCCCCCCCCCCCCCGGACTGGTTTCTGTCCCCAGAAAAATTAAAGTCCAATTTAAAAGTCCAATACAAACTCATCCAGGTGTCGGGGCGGTCTTCGGCGCCGGCGGCCAACACGTACAGGCCCCCTAGTGTTCATCTGGGTCTCGGTCGGGGTATCGGGCCGGGATGGAAGCTCCGGTTCGTCCACCAGCGGTGCAGATGGCCGATACGGGGCGAGACGGTCACGATGAAGGACCACAACCCGGTCCCTTTTTCTAAGCCTCACCCTGTACACCACATCTGACAGTCTCTCCAGGACCACGCATGGCCCCGACCACTGGCTCGCCAGCTTCGGTGATCGTCCTCTCTTCCTCTCAGGGCAGAAAACCCAGACTCGATCTCCCGGTGCAAAGTCCCTCCCCTGGCAGCGGGAGTCGTACGCTCGCTTCTGCCGACCCCCTGCCGCCGCCAGGGCCTCTCGAGCCAGCTCGTGCACCGTGTGGAGACGTTCTTTCAAACAAAAAAAATAATCCAATCCGGGTTTTCCCTCCACCTCCGGCTCAGGGGGGCAACCGAATACCAAATCCACCGGTGTGCGCAGCTCGCGTCCAAACATGAGCGCCGCAGGGGTGCACCGGGTAGATTCCTGAGCTGCCGTCCGGTACGCCCACAAAACAAAAGGCAGATGCAGGTCCCAGTCTCGCTGTCGCTGGTCCACTAGGATAGCGAGCTGGGTGGTGAGGGTCCGGTTGAATCGTTCGACCAGGCCGTCGCTCTGTGGATGCAGTGGGGTGGTCCGGGTCTTCCGGATGCCCAGCCGTTTGCAGACCTCTCCGAAGACCTCCGCCTCGAAGTTCCGACCCTGATCGCTGTGCAGCTCCTCCGGTGCGCCAAACCGACAGAACATTTCATCCACCAGCTTTGATGCCGTCGTAGCGGCGCTCTGATCCCGGACCGCGTACGCCTCTGGCCACTTAGTGAAATAATCCATCGCGACCAGCACGTAGCGGTTCCCCCGGTCCGTGGTCGGGAAAGGGCCCAGGATGTCCACTCCCACTCGCTCCATCGGTGCTCCCACCCGGTACTGCTGCAGGGGAGCGTGGGATCGCTGAGTTGGTCCCTTCTGAGCTGTGCATGTGTCGCAGCGATGAACGTGGAGCTCCACGTCCTGATGACAACCGGGCCAGTAGAACCGGGCCCGAAGGCGCTGCAGCGTCTTTGTCACTCCGAAGTGGCCCGCTCCTACCGCCCCATGAACCAGCTGGAGTACTTTGGGCCGGAGTCGACGAGGAACCAGCAGTTGCCAGACGTGCCGCTGCCCAGCTGGAGTCTGCCACTGCCGATACACCACGCCCTCGTAGCAGCGGAGGTTGGCCCACTGGGAGTGCAGGGCCTTAGTCTCTGGGTCCAGCGGTGACACAACCTCCCAGGCGGGCCGCTGTCCTGCGTCCAGCCACTGCCGAACCCGCGAAATGACCGGGTCTCTGTCCTGCTCGCTCTGCAGCTGCTGCGTGCCAAGAACCTCTGTGACGTCATCGCTGGGGAGAACTGCCTGATAATCTGAGGAGGGGCTGTGCGTCGCTGCGTTATTCCTGCTCGCAGTGGCTCGGAGAGCAGCAGCCCGTGGGGCGGTTTGGTCCCGATCTTCAGCCCGTTGACAGTGACGACACTCCTCTGTCGCGCAGGGGCGCCGAGACAGCGCGTCAGCGTTGGCATGGAGGCGGCCTGCCCGATGCACAATCTGGAAATTATAATCCTGCAGTGCCTCCAGCCAGCTCGCCAACTGTCCATCCGGTTCTTTGAAATTTAACAACCAGGTCGGACTTCCGGTCTGGACGCCATGACGACTGCAGCTTAACACTGAAGCTCTCAGACCCAATCCAGGATAACACCTTGAAAATCAAACTTAACGGATTTTTGGAGGAGTGAAAATCAAAAGACAAAATCATCATGTCTAAAGGAAAACAGAAGAAACTGAAATTCTCCAGGCCAGGACACGTATCGGCCGGAGAATCTGAACTGGAAGATCTCCGTTCAGAAGACGAGGAACTGGTGATAGCTAACAAAAAGGTTAGCATGAAATCACTATTTGAGGAACTACGACGATTTCGCCGAGAAGTTACGGCCGAATTTCGGGAATTCAGAGAAGAATTGAAAAGGACAAACAGCAGAGTGGACCAGGTCGAGAACCGAATCTTGGAAACAGAGGATCGAATAAAAGTGCTCGAAGATTCTGTGCTGGACCTACGCAAAAGACAAGCATCTATAGAGGCTAAGCTAACCGACCAAGAAGGAAGACAAAGAAGAGACAACATAAGAATTCATGGTCTGATAGAAGGAGCCGAAAACGGTTTTAACTCAATGGCAGAATGCGTGGAATCCTTACTAAGAGAGAAATTGGATATTCCACAAACCACCGACTTGAAGATAGAAAAGGCACATCGTTCATTAGCCGCTAGGCCGGCGGCGGAAGCGCCCCCACGTTCGGTGTTGGTAAGATATTCCAATTTCAAAATAAAACAAGAGGTTGTAAGACTGGCCTGGCAGAAAAAAGGATTTATGCACCAGGAGAGAAAAGTCTACGTGGAACACGATTACGCCCCGGAGGTCCTTAAAAAGCGCAGGGAATACAATGACGCGAAAAAGGTGTTAAGAGAGAAGAAATTGTGCTTTCAGACTCCATTTCCTGCGAAGTTAAGGGTCTTCTACGGCGATGAAACGTGTCTCTATAATTCGGCGGAAGAAGCAACAGCTGACATGGCGAAAAGAGGGCTCCCGGTAACGGTATTTAAACCCGCAGCAGACCCGAGTGAGAAGATCAAAGCGCAAACATGGACAACACAAAGACCTTCAAAATCCACGGACCAGCAGCGGGAAACCCAGCGCCAGAGCGTCGCGGATAAACTATCCGTTTTCAGGTTGGAATAGCGACCTTTTTTTTTTTTTTTTTCTCTCTTGAATCAATCCGCACATCCAACCCCCCTCATACAAGGTAACAAACATTAAAGGAGATGCGTATTCAGCATGTGGTAAAACATTTCATGGAACAGTCATAATATTTGAAACAAATAAGTCTTTGTAATAAAAAAAAAAAAAAAAACTTGTTAAAATAGAAATGTGACAATAATCCACATGTTCTCCTCATACTAACAAATACTGTTTTTGCGTGAATGTTTGATGTGATGGGGGTGGGAGGGTGCACACAATTTCACAGGGTTTAGGCATAAAAGGAAAAAAAAAAAATCATTACAAGTTTGGATTGGGTTCTGAAACTCACGTTAAAAACATGGGGCAGCTTACAGGTGTAAGAGAGGGCCCTCAACACGTAACAGAGTTTGAGGAATTTCCCTCAGGGCCTTCACTCCATCAAGGCTCTTCCAGGGTCTTTAAAAAGACCTCAGCTCAGGAAGTTCTTCTGACAGCTTTTTGTTTTAAAGTTTTATACACTATGTTCTTAATGTTTTTCTTGTTTTTAATGTTCTTTCAGTTTCTGAGTAGCACAAATGAGGGCCACCACACAGTTATACTAAACAAAACAACACAATGGAGAAACAGGGTGTAACCAAAATAATTTCATATAATGTAAAAGGAATCCTGAATCCAGTTAAAAGATCCAAGATTCTAGGCAAAATGAAAAAAGACAAAGCAGGAATAATATTTTTACAAGAAACCCACCTAACAGACGTGGAACACAATAAACTCAGTAGACAAGGGTTTAAAATGATCTCTTCATCTTCATATAAGTCAGGGAGGAGGAGGGGAGTAGCGACATTGATATCTACCAAAATTACATTTGAAAAAAAATCAGAACACAAAGATAAAGAAGGGAGATACAGTTTGGTAACTGGGCGGCTAGAGGGAGAAGATATCACCCTGCTGAATGTGTATGCTCCCCCAGGGGCTAACTGGAAATTTTATAAAAATGTATTCGACCTAATGATAACTAAAGCTCAAGGTTTAGTGATATGTGGTGGGGACTTCAATCTTAGACTGAATCCATACTGGGATGCTTCTGGTAATTCTCCACATCAAAATAACACCCAAAACAGGAAGACTCGGATGCTACTAAAAGAAATGGGAATCTGTGACGTGTGGAGGGAACTCAACCCCAGTGTAAAAGACTATACATTTTACTCAACTCCACATTCATCTTACTCTAGGATTGACTATTTTTTTATGTTTAATAGAGACATTGGAAGAGTAAAAACATGTAAAATAGGACTGATGGATCTCTCTGACCACAGTCCGATCTACATGGACTTAAATATCCAAAAATACACAAATAATACATTTTCTTGGAGGTTAAATTCAAATGTCCTGAAAGGACCATTGAAAGATGAATTGGAATCAGATATTCTCAGATATTTGGAAGATAACGATAATGGAGAAGTATCCCCTTTAATACTGTGGGATGCATGCAAAGCTGTAATAAGAGGAAAGATTATTGCAAAACTGGCAACCCAAAAGAAACTAAGACAAGAAAAACTATCCACATTAGAGTCAGAACTTAGGAACCTAGAAAAAGAACACAAAGGCAACACTCATTCTACTGACTCGCTCAAGATTAAGGAAATTAAAAACCAAATAAATGAGATCTACACAATAGAAATCCAGAAGAAACTTACATTTTTGAAACAAAAATACTACGAAGCAGGCAGTAAATTGGCAAAATTGCTAGCCTATAAATTGAGGAAACATCAAACAGAAAGAGCAATCTACAAAATCAGAGACCCAGTATCAAAGGAAATAAAATTCAGAATTCAGGATATTCTTAAAAGCTTCGAGAATTACTATAAGAACTTATACTCCCACAAAAAACATAAAAACGCATCCGAGGCATTCCTAAACACATTAAACCTTCCCCAACTTACGGAGTCACAAAATAAAACACTACTGTCAGAAATACATCCTAAAGAATTGGAAAAAGCAATTATGAAACTTAAAGCTAACAAATCCCCAGGAGCTGATGGCTATACAGCAGAGTGGTACAAAACCTTTAAACAGCAACTATCTCCTCTCCTCCTGAAAACATTTAATTATGTCCTCCACACAGGGGAAATCCCCCCCTCCTGGAGAGAAGGGGTCATTGCAGTTATACCTAAACCTGAAAAGGATAAACTAGAGTGCTCCAACTACAGACCAATCAGTGTACTAAATCAGGACTATAAGCTTTTTACCATTATCCTTGCCAAAAGGTTAGAAAATATACTGACGGACCTAATTCATTTAGACCAAACAGGTTTTATAAGACAAAGACAGACACAAGACAACATTCGACGCACTTTACACATAATTCTATACTGACGGACCTAATTCATTTAGACCAAACAGGTTTTATAAGACAAAGACAGACACAAGACAACATTCGACGCACTTTACACATAATTCATCATATAAAAAAATATAACTTAAATGCAGTCATATTGGGATTAGATGCTGAAAAAGCATTCGATTCGGTTGACTGGTCTTTTCTATATAGAATCTTATCCAGTTTCAATTTTCATAACAACTTCATTAGAACTATACAGGCATTATATAAAAAACCAACAGCTAAAATAAGGATTAACGGTAATTTATCATCATCTTTTGAACTGGAAAGAGGATGTCGTCAGGGCTGCCCCCTGTCTCCACTGCTCTTTGCAATCTTCATAGAACCTCTGAGCCAATGGATAAGACAAAACCAAAAAATTCAAGGTATTACACTTGGTCAGAAGGAACATAAAATAGCACTCTTTGCTGATGACATTTTAATATACCTAGGGCAGCCGGACACTTCTTTACCAGAACTAACCTCAGTTTTTTCAGAGTATGAAGATTTATCAGGGTACAAATTAAACATGCATAAAACCCAAGTTTTAACATTCAACTATGACCCAAATCATTATTCACTAAGCAAACTCAAAACTAACTGGGAGTCGGAATCTATGAAATATCTGGGGGTCAATATCCCGAAACAACTCAACAAAATTATATCACTAAACTATGATCCACTGGTGACAAAAATAAAATCTGACCTAGCAAGATGGAATATGATACCATTCTTGGGTACTGCACAAAGAATTGAAGCAGTCAAAATGAATATACTTCCACGTCTTCTATACCTTTTCCAAACAATACCGGTAGAACCTCCCAAAAAAACATGGCAGGAGCTGGACAGAAGGATCTCAAGATTCATATGGCAGGGCAAGAGACCTAGAATCAGATATAGAACCCTACAGCTAAACAAAGACAAAGGTGGGCTCGCGCTGCCAAATATCAGGGACTACTTTAAAGCCGCACAAATTAAAATTTTAGTAGAGATATGTAACCCAGTCTACACTGCACAATGGAAGGAGATCGAATGCCAAATAACAAGTGACATCCCCCTACAGGCGATAATAGGGAACAATGCCTTACCTCAGCTTTTGAATAACACTAACCCGTGGATAGAGACCCCGCTAAAAATTTGGTTTAAGATAGTCAGAGAGAATCAAACTAAAGAGCCCTATCAACTTCTGCAATGGATTGCCTATGATCAGGACTTTACTCCTAATAAAACAGACACCAGATTTAAAAAGTGGAAGGAGAAAGGGCTGATAAAATATTACGATTTTTTTAAAGGGCAAATCTTAAGAAGTTTTGAAGATTTGAAAAAACAAGGCCTAATAAATCAAGACCTTTACAGGTTCTTCCAGCTTAGACACCACATAAACAATATACTTAAAAAGGAGGTTTTGGAAAGGGCCCAGTCAGGTGTTCTGAAGGTCTTCTTAATGGCATATAAAGGGATCCCAGGGATCAGATACATTTCTAAAATATACCAAGGTCTTCAAGACTTAAAAGGAGACAACACATCTTATATAAAAGAGAGATGGGAAAAAGAGGGGAATTTCACTTTACAACTGGAAATATGGGAAAAGCTAAATAAACAGCAATGGAAAAGTACCTCATCCCTGCAGTGGAGAGAATTTGGATGGAAAAACTTGGTAAGATTTTTCAGAACACCTGCACAAAACAAATTTACCCATAAGGGATTGAACTGTTGGCGCTTGTGTGGTGAAAAGACTGCAAATCATTTTCATGTGTTTTGGTCATGCCCAGTTATCCACCAATATTGGACCAAGGTACAGACAATATTGGGGAAAATATTCAAAATAACAGTTCCCTTTTCTTTTGTAACCTTGTATTTGGGTTTACTACCGGACTCACTGGAAAGACGAGGAGAAAAATACTTATTCAATGTTTTAATATTGGCAAGCAAAAAAGCTCTAACTAAAAAATGGATGTTGAAGGACTGTCCTACACCTGAAGATTGGACTAACGTGATCCAAGACATTTACTCGATGGAAAAGTTGACATTCGCACTGAGACAGGACATGGATGGGTTCATGAACTTTTGGCAACCCTGGATCGCATATGTGTCTTCCATTAGATCTAATCTTTGACAAATACCATTTCAATAATGGTTCCGCTCTTTGTTCCAATGCTACTCAGATGCTCTTTTATCTTTATTTACTTACTTTTTCTTTTTGTTTGTTTTTTGCTGGTTTGTTTGTTTTTTTTGTTTTTTGTTTTTTTCTCTTTAATTTCACTTTTTCTTTCTCTTTAAAAAAAAAAAAAAGGGTGTAAGAATTAATCTTCCAATGTTGTCAGATATCAGAAAATAAGGGAACATGTGATGAAAATGTAAACAATGCATTGCTGTAACGACCTGTATACCCTTTACAAAAACTTAAATAAAAAAAAAACAAAAAAAATAAAACAACCAGGTCAGGGAAGCGTGGTCCGTCCTGAGCTGGAACCTCCCCCCGTACACATACGGGCGGAAGTGACACAGTCCTTGAATGACAGCCAGCAGCTCTCTGCGAGTCACACAGTAATTCCTCTCGGCTCTGCTGAGAGTGCGACTGAAGTAAGCGACTGCCTGCTCTCCATGCTCTCCCTCCTGGGATAACACCGCCCCGATGCCCTGGTTGCTGGCGTCCGTGTCCACGATGAAAGGGTGGTTCAGGTCGGGATACTGCAGGATGGGGGCTCTGATGAGCGCTGCGCGAAGCTGGGAGAAAGCAGCAGCACAGCTGTCACTCCACTGGAACGTGCGTCCTTTCTGCGTCAGCTGATGCAGCGGGCTGGCGATGGTGGCGAAGTCTTTCACAAACCTCCTATAATAGGAGGCCAATCCAAGAAAACTCCTCAGTTCTCCAACGTTCCGCGGCACTGGCCAGTCTCTCACTGTTGCCACTTTTCCCGGGTCGGTGGCGACCCCCGCTGCGCTGACGACGTGGCCCAAAAAGGTGGTCTCCCGCCGGAACAGGTGGCATTTCTTAGGATGTAACCGTAGCCCCGCCTGCTGGATGGCTCCCAGCACCTCTCGGAGATTTGACAGGGCGCTGTCAAAATCAGCTGCATGCACCAGCAGGTCATCCAGGTAAACAACGCAGCGGCTCCGGGGCACGTGAGCCAGCACTCACTCCATCAAGCGCTCAAAGGTGGCCGGGGCGTTGCAGAGTCCAAACGGCATCACTTTAAACTGGTACAGTCCCTGCCCGATGGAGAAGGCTGTTTTCTGGCGGGCCTCGGGTGACAGCTCTACCTGCCAATAGCCGCTGCATAGATCCAGTGAGCTGAACCAGCTGGAGCCGGCGATGTGGTCCAGTGCGTCAACGATGCGGGGCAGGGGGTAGGAATCTTTCCTGGTGGCGTTGTTCAGGCGCCGGTAATCCACACAGAACCGCCACGACCCGTCCTTCTTCTTGACCAGCACCACCGGCGCCGCCCAGGGGCTGCTGGAGGGCTCAATAACATCTGCCTCCAGCATTTCTCGCACTTTTTGTTCCGCCGCTGCCCGCCTTGAAAAGGGCAGCCGGCGTGGGTGGAGTCGAATCGGCCTGGCCTCACCGGTGTCGATCTCGTGCTGCACCAACCCGGTCCGGCCGCATTCCTCATCCTTCGCGGCGAAAACACCCATAAAACAGTCCAATAGCTCCCGCAGCTGGCGTCCCTGTTCCGGATCCCACTTCTGACACCAGTGTGACGTTTGCAGGGTTCACACAAAGACAATGGAGCAGATGGCTGTGATCAACCTGATTTATTTTTCACACACACTCTGGGCACAGGCAGGAGGGGAGGTCATTCTCCCAGACCTCTGTTTACATCACGGTTACACACACATAACGTTTTCATCTGGCAAAGCATGCTGGGAAATTCACTTAACATGGCCCCAACGTTACAGTATTGTGATGCAAGATTTCATGCAGATGGGAGATGGAGGGATGATATGAAAGGAGAGACCCTGGTGTATTTGAGAGAATGCTTTTCTGTGTATGACTCAAGTGAGAGGGAATAAAGTCGTCTGCTGTGCAAGTCTGGTTTCTTATTTGCGCTCTCCACACTACAAGGTTTCGGACAGCAAGAGGTTTTTCTATTTAAAAGTCCCTTTCGCCCCCTTGACAGTTGAGGCCAACAGTAAAATTTAGGGAGTGATCACCAACTTCCCACCAACATGGGAAAAGACGTAACGCTCTTCTTCACTGTGACGGAGTCAGGACTGTTGCCGAATCAACAAAATAAAAAAAGGAACCGTTTACATTTGAGAATTACCTTCATGTGATGTCTTTACTTGGTCTGGCATTTTTTCAAAAACCGCCAGTTCCTGGGGGATAAAACAACAAAAGTTAAAAGATTAATCCGTGTCTGCGCATGTGAAGTTTACAATTTCAAGACCGGAATTGTACCACATTAAATGCACCGCAGAAAACGAAGAGGAAAAGTTCGCGATTAGCACTAGCGCGAACTCACCATTATCATCCTCGATATGTCTTTACAGTCTTCTTTTGTTGCACGTCGTATTTTAAAGTTCATGTTAACAGCAGCACACATTCACCTGACTGAACAATCACCAGCAGCCTTCCACTAAAAAAAAAACAAAAAACCTGTTACCGCCCTAAAAACCGGAAATAGGTGTTATTGTTTCAAAATAAAATCATAAAATCGTTTCAAAAAGTAAAAGTCGTCACTACAAATGGCATGAGAAAACGGAAGTATTTACACTTGAGTAGTGAATGGCTACGATCTTAAATTTGTGATCTTCTGTCTCAAATGTATTGCTTTTTAATTTCACACGAATTTGCAAGTTTTTTCCTCCTTTATGTGCATATTTTGTCTCTTAATTTTGTAACTTTTTCTCATAGCCTTTTTTCTTGTACATTTGAGACATTGTCATAAATTTTTTTTCTTAAATTTCCGACATTTATCCGTTTTTGTAAATTTAAATTTTACTCATAAATTTGCAACTTTTTCTTGAAAATTTGTGACCTTACTTTGTCCAGTAACTGTTTTTTTTTCTCCAGAAATGTGTTAGATCCCTCATGAAAATAAAATATAAACAAGTCATATGTGCCCTCTAATAAAATTCTAATAATGTAAACAGTAGTCTGTAATAAATTTAATGCTTCCTGATCCAGGAAAGAAGAACACTGATATCAATAGAGTTTAATGACATAAAGTGATAAATTCACTAAAATGACAAAAAATTCAGTCGTTTGTCATAGGACCGAGATATAGTATAAAAATACTGGTGGCTGTCAGTGAAGTGGTACCCCTCACCCTCTATGTTGTTGAGATGTAGTTTTTATGGCACCTTGGCCTTTGACCTGGCAATCCCAAATCCATAGGTAGAGGTCAGGATCACAAGGTGAACCTGTGGACAAACTTTGGTGACCCTAGCTTTACTTGTTCTGTAGCAATAACGCATAGGGGAAGCTAACCATGACATCTGGACCCCAAGCGTATAGTTATGGGTTGGGGTCCCAAGGTGAAACTGTGTACCAAGTTTGGTGACCTAGCTTTATTCGTTCTGTAGTAATAGCGAAAACTAAGTGTGTTGTAGAGTACGTGGAGTTACAGCAAAGATATACTGTATAGAGTGATGATATACAGTGAAGTACGTGGCGGTAATGCACCTGTAAGCTGGTTGCCAACCGCCAATCAAATCTAAAAGAATAAGAACTAAGTGTGTCCTTTGACCTTTTGACCCCAAACCCACAGACAGAGGTCAGGGTCTCAGGGTGGACATGTGTGCCAAGTTTGGTGACCGCACCATTATTCATTCAAAAGCAATAGTGCAACGGGAATGTTAATATTGACCTTTGACCTTTTTACCACAAACCCATAGTCAGAGAGCAGGGTCTAAGCCATCCCGAGATTTGTCTTAGACATGATATTGATTTGAAAAGGCTACATCATTCCTTTGTGTAGTTATCGCATTCATAAGATTTTGTGAAAATTGACCTCTGACCTTGGGCTGAAGGTCAGAGGTCAACCAAATTTGAACTCATCCCAGATTTTTCATAGCTACATCCATGGTATCAATTTGAAAAGCCCATGTCATTTCTTTCTCTAGTTATTGTTGTCTCAATGTAGGTGTTGACGCAACCGCTGCTGCCCATCCACCTTGCAGGGTGATGACCTCTTTAGCCTTTGGACAGTTTAAGTCAACCTATGATAAGAGGAGAAATAGGGCACACTTAGGAATTTTATGTTCATCGTAGGACCAATACTGAAGGAACCCAGCCACAGGGGGTGCACAAGCCAGTGTACTCCTCGTGCCGGTCCCAAGCCCAGGTAAATGGGGGGGGTTGCATCAGGAAGGGCATCTGACATAAAGCCTTTGCCAAATCAAACATGTGGATCATAACAAATGAGATTTTCATACCCGATCAGTCGAGGTCTGGGTTAACAACGACCATCAGTGGTGCTGTTAACCGACAGGGTGCTGGTGGAAATTGGGCTACTGTTGGTCGAAGATCGAAGAGGGAGAGAGAGAAAAGGAAAGGTAGAAGTGTGGAGGTGAGAGTAAGGACGTTAAATGTAGGGACTATGACTGGTAAAGGCAGAGAGCTGGTTGATATGATGGCGAGAAGAAAGGTAGATATACTGTGTTCAAGAAACCAGATGGAAAGGAAGCAAGGCTAGGAGCACTGGATAGGGATTTAAACGGTTCTATAATAATGTAGATAGGAAGAGAAATGGAGTAGGAGTAATCTTGAAGGAAGAGTATGTTTAGAGTGTTAAGGAGGGAAAGAGGCAGTCGGACAGAATCATGACTTTGAAGCTAGAAGTGAAAGGTGTGATGCTGAATGTTGTCATTGCGTATGCCCCACAAGTTGGATGTCAGGTAGAAGAGAAAGAGGAATTCTGGAGAAAGTTGGTTGAAGTGGTAGAGAGTGATCCCGGGAGGAGAAAGTGGTGATTGGAGTGGACTTTAATAGACATGTAGGTGAAGGGAACAGAGGTGATGAGGAGGTCCTGGATAGGTATGGTCTTAAGGAGAGAAATGTGGAAGGACAGATGGTTGTGGGTTTTGCTAAAAGGATGGAAATGGCTGTAGTGAACACATACTTCAAGAAGAGAGAGAGGAACATAGGGCGACTTAGAAGAGTGGAGGAAGGTGCACACAGGTGGACTACATCTTATACAGAAGGAGAAATCTGAAAGAGATAGGAGATTGCAAGGTGGTGGCAGAGGAGAATGTAGCTAGACAGCATCAGATGGTAGTCTGTAGGATGACTTTGCAAAGCAAAAAGAGGAAAACAGTGAAGGCAGAGCCAAAGATTAAGTGGGGGAAGTTATAGAAGGAAGAAGGTCGTACAGAGTTCAGGAAGGAATTGATAAACGCTCTGGGGTGGTAGGGAAGAATTACCAGATGACTGGGAAAGTACAGCAAAAGCACTGAGGGAACTGGGTAGAAAGGTATGTGGTGTATCCAGTGGACAGAGGAAGGAAGACAAGGAGACTTGGTGGTGGAATGAGGAGGTACAGGAAAGTATCCAAAGAAAGAGGTTAGCAAAGAAAAAGTGGGATAGTCAGGGAGATGAAGAAAGTAGACAGGAGTATTTGGAATCTAGGCGCATGGCAAAGAGGGAGGTGGCAAAGGCAAAGGATAAGCCATATAATGAGTTACATGAGAGGCTGGACACTAAGGAAGGAGAAAAGGAGCTGTATCGACTGGCTAGATAGAGAGATCGAGCTGGAAAAGATGTGCAGCAGGTTAGGTTGATTAAGGACAGAAATGGTAATGCACTAACAAATGGCAAGTGTGTTGAGAAGGTGGAAGAAGTACTTTGAAGGGCTGATGAATAAAGCAAATGAGATTGAGAAGAGGATGGATGAAGGAAAGACGGTGAACAAGGAAGTCCTGAGGATTAACAAGGCGGAAGTGAGGGCAGCTTTGAAGAGGATGAAGAATGGAAGGCAGTTGGTCCAGATGACATACCTGTGGAGGTATGGAGATGTTTAGGAGAGATGGCAGTGGACTTTTTCACCAGATTATTTAACACAATCTTAGAGTGAGAGGATACCTGAGGAGTGGAGAAGAAGTGTTTGGTACCAAGTTTCAAGAACAAAGGTAATGCTCAGAGCTGTAGTAACTACATAGGCATACAGTTGGTCCAGCCACATTAAGAAGATGGAAAGAGTTGTTGAAGCCAGGTAAAGAGGAGAGGTGACAATCAATAAGAAGCAGTACAGTTTCATGCCAAGAAAGAGTACTACAGATGCAATGTTTGCTCTAAGAGTGCTGATGGAGAAGTATAGAGAAGGTCAGAAGGAACTGCACTGTCATTGTAGACCTAGAGAAAGCATATGATAGGGTGCCGAGAGGAAATGTGGTACTGTATGAAAAAGTCAGGAGTAGCAGAGAAGTATGTGAGGGTGATGCAGGACATGTATGAGGACAGCGAGACGGTGGTGAAGTGTGCTGTAGGAGTGACTGATGGATTCAAGGTGGGGGTGGGATTACATCAGGGTTCGGCTCTGAGCCTTCTTGTTTGCCATGATGATGGACAGGCTGACAGACGAGGTCAGGCAGGAGTCTCTGTGGACCATGTTATTTGCAGACGACACTGACCTGCAGTGAGAGTAAGGAGCAGGTGGAAAAGAACCTGGAGAGGTGGAGGTATGCTCTGGAGAGAAAAGGAATGAAAGTCAGTAGAAGCAAGACAGAATACATGTGAGAATGAGAGAGAGGCAGGTGCAACGTGAAGGTGGAAAGAGTAGCGGTAGTGAAAGATGAGTTTAAATACCTGGGGTCAACCATCCAAAGCAATGGAAAATGCACAAGAGAGGTGAAGAAGAGTGCAGGCAGGGTGGAGTGGGTGGAGAAGAGTGTCAGGGGTGATTTGTGACACAAGGGTAGCAGCAAGAGCGAAAGGGAAGATTTACAAGATGGTAGTAAGACCTGTTATGATGTATGGTTTGGACACGGTGGCGCTGACAAAAAGACAGGAGGTGGAGCCGGAGGTGGCAGAGTTGAAGATGATAAGATTTTCATTGGGAGTGACTAGGAGGGATAAGATTAGAAATGAGTAAATCAGAGGGACAGCTCACGCTAAGCAGTTTGGAGACAAAGTAAGAGAGGCAAGTCTGACATGGTTTGGACATGTGCAGTGGAGGGATAGTGGATATACTGGACAAAGGATGTTGAAGATGGAGCTGCCAGATAGGAGGAAAAGAGGAAGACCACAGAGAAGATTCATGGATGTAGTGAAGGAGGACACGGAGAAGGTTGGTGTTAATGAGGAAGATGCAAGGGATAGGGTGACGTGGAGACAGATGATCCGCTGTGGCGACCCCTAAAGGGAGCAACCGAAAGAAAAAGCAGGGTCAATACTGAAAGCCAAACAACCAGATAACCATCACATCAATGTCCATGTGCAATTTGGAATCACCAGTAAACCCTGACCAGATTTTCTTTGGACTGTGGAAAACCAGTGCTGGCACACTGAAAGGCCCTTATCAACCAGGAGACTCGGTCCAGGCAGGGCTCACCACTCCATCACCAAAATACAAAACAAACATTTGTGGCAAGAAGCTCTGAAAATGACCAGCTAACAAACTTTTATCACTCAACCGAGGACTAAAGCTCAGTGGGAGCCTGAGTTGCATGTCATGGTATCTGTAAATGCTGCACATATTAATTTACTATCCAAGACACCAATATTTGCTCCATTATGTTAAACAGTATAAACTGATAATGTTAAATTTAATTACTATGACATAATTACATGGAAAACAAATCTGAAACAACACACTCAGATGATAGATTTCATTAAAAAAAATCATTTATTTTATGGTAGAAAATGAACATGAAATCAATTAGAGTATGAGCTGAAACACTGCAGATGTCACAGACTGCTTGTTTTTTTTTAATGAGCATTAACATATTTACAATGTCTGTTCACATTTGCTCTTTAAGTCAACAGTTCCGATACCCCCTTTTATGCCACCCTTTAAGTTCAGCCAGTCAAATCTCCCTGGTGTTGAGCTGCTCCAACATTGTAAGAATTCATCTTGACACTTAAAAAGTCTCAGTGTGGCGACTGTGTGCGTGCTCCAGGAGACTCAGACCGGTCTAGCTTCATCCCTGTGTCTAGCTGAGTTGAGGAAATTGAGGTCGTTAGCACCGAGCTCTTAGACTCCAAAGAAGAAGAAGCAGACGTGGGCAGCGATACGACTATGTACTTCTGCATAGGCCGTGGAGCTGTCAGTCCAGAGCCACTGCCAGACTCCAGTTTTACCAAAGGCTGCAGGGTCGAGGTAGCACTGGGCACAGTACTGGTAACTGAGGAAGCTGACTGGGAAGTACTCAGAGTGATTACCTAAAAAAAAAAGATAAAAATAAAGATGTAAAGTTGTACACAGAAAAGGCTTTCAGTAAGTTACCAACTGTGTAGCAATTGTTTTTAGATCTGCCATAAGATAGAAAGATAGATAAGATTGTGAAGACACTACACATTTTCTGCAGTGGAACAACTGATAAATTAAAGTACCTGCTGAGTCGAGGCAGCTCCTGCGCTGGTTCCCACAACAATATACTTTGTTGCCGGAGGAGAAGGCTGCGACGGGGTGCCAGGCCGCGGTGACATCAGTGTGAGATTGCTTGGAACCTTGATGATGCTGGGAGTGCGAGGCCCACTCGAACCACTTAACCCACTTTGTGAGACTGAGAGGGTGGGACGAGGCTGCAAAAAAAGTACCATCATTCATTATCTGTCAGTAAACGAGGGGCTCTTTTTTAATAATACGGGCTGATTTGCACCGTCTATGCTAAAGAACATGGTAAAAAAAAAAAAAAAACAACTTTGAATTCTGCTGAATGTTTTTCATAGAGCCATACAATATGCAAGCCTGTTTTATGCATTATCAATTGTAATGCGCACCTGTGTGATTGTTAATGTGGTTCTGTTGACTTGCTGAGCTTGCAGAGCTGCTTGAGTTCTGGCCTTCATTACATGGGAGCAGAGCATTGGTCCGAGATAACCGAAGTCTGTCCGATACTGCTCCACATTGTCAGGCTGGGGTCGTATCTTGGCAATGACGCTGGCACAGTGTTTCTTTGAAAAGGCAAAATAATGTTACTGTTACCACCTACAATTCATAAAAAGTACAGAACTCAATAGTAGTCAGAAATTCACGAGTCACCAGTAGGAGGCTCTGAACATGGTCAGCTCCAATCTTATCAATATTGGAGACCACAGGTCCTTCTATCACTGCTTTGATGCGAGCGCCCTCTACAGAAAGCCGAGGAAGGATCAAGGTCTTTATCACCTGCAGATGACAAAAGGCTGTTAACCAGTGAAGCAGGCAGGATAAGAAAAGAAAGATGACAACAAATTCTCACTCACATCAGGTCCCAGTTCAGCAAGCCCAGCGATGCAGCCGTACCGTGTCGTCCACTGGGTTTTATCATCCAACAAACTCTATAGAAAAACACGTCAGTCTTGATCATTATGGCAAGTGTTTCACCTACTTCTCACACATATACTTTATTTACTGTACTGCAAATCGGTTGAAGAATTTCAAAACTATGGAGGCTTTAACCTCTTGCGCTCTGTTGTACCGCGGACGGGCAAGTCTCTGCGTCCTAGAGCGCACGAGAGCGCATGAGGGCGCTCTCGTGCGCTCTAGGACGCATGGTGTAGATGGTGATGTAGGTGGTGATGGTGATGTAGTGGCGTCCAAGCGCGCACTGAAAATAAAAGCTGCAGACACAGCCGCGAACAGATTAGTTCATCTGATTGACCTCTCATTCGACTAATAAGAGCCTTGAATTGGGTTTCTGAAACCTTGAAGAACCAATGAATGAAAACCTAGCCAGAAGGACCCGCCTCCCAGCGCTTTGAATGCAGTGAGCCAAATGAAGCAGAGAAGTTCGCGAGCTGTTTTTTTTAAGGCTGGGTGAAGACTGGCTGCTGCAGCGGATCAAAAAAGGACGCAGGAAGAGCCCCACAGACCCAGCAGCACGGAGACCATCCACAAATGCAACCTGTGTGACAGGGAGTGCCATTCACGGATCGGCATGTTCGGCCACAGGCGGTGCCTTTTTTTTTTTGGTTCCAGCAGAGCAGACGTTATGATTTCTTCCATGGTCATAGACCGACGGAGGCTGAGTGACACACACGCCTTCGCCAGTCTTTTTTTTATTACTACTGTTATTTGTTTTGAAAAATCGTTCGCCAAAAACCGCAATCATGGAAGCACAAAACCGCAATAATGGAATTATGTTTTGATCGGGTCGCGAGACCAGAACCACGAGCGGACCAGCGTCGCGTTCGTCTGACAGTGAGGAAGAGAAGTTCGCCAGGACTCTGCTGCAATGAAGAGGTAAGGTGTTATAAGCTAAATTATTATTTATCCCTGAAAATTGTAATCCAAAATGACTTTTGACCGATCGGTAAATTACAGCTGTGCGGCGCATGAAGTATGAAGTGCGTGCGCCGCGATAAACGGTTAATTCGCCTTGTCTGGACCGTGAACGTCCACCCCCGCTCCTCTTCTGTAGGGGATGGGGGATGGGGGGGCGCGGTGACTGCGCAGCAGTCGCCACATAGCCATATGAGTCTATTCCGTCATGTAGCGATGGCCGATGGCTGTCCTCTGTAGCGGGGGGGGGGGGGGGGGGGGGGGACAAACACCCCCCCCCCCCACACACACCCACACACACAGAGACAGCCCTGAGTGTGACCTTTTATTAGAGCCCAAAATTGAATCATTCAAAAGTTACAGACGTTTTTCCAAACTGTGCCATTTGGCACAGTTCCAAAACGCCTGGGAAGTATCTGACAAAAAAGCTGTGTAATATATTCATTTTTTGTGGTATTGTTACAAAATTTGGACCTCAGCTGGATAACACTTGGTTCTACATTTCTGTTGCATTTTCCACCCCGGATCTGAAGCTGTGTGTTATTTGCAAGCATTTGTATCCAAAAAAACACCCAGGCCAAATTTATTTTCTTCAAGTTCACTATGTTTAGATGACTGTAACTCAGTGGCCGGAGCACTTAGAGAGATTATGACTGTTCTGCCAAAAAATTCAAAGTGTTTTCTTTTAAATGAGACCAACCCCATGAAGATGCTGCAAAGCGTTGAAGAACAGCTTTTGATTTAATTTGGGCACGTTAATTTTTGGCATTTTTAGGGAAATTGACCGGAGTGCAAGGGGTTAACTCACAAGATGAGCTCATAAAGAAACAATAATACCCACCTTAGTAAATGCTTTGGTAATACGAGACTGAATGTTGTTGGTTGTAGTACTGAAGGTTTTACAACTCTGCGCCATCAGACGGGCCGCAAAGTCCCGTAAAGCCCAGTGGTTGTCAACATCTGGCCGCAAACAGAGCTGCTTACTCACAATACATGTGACCACAGCTGGGATGAGCTCATGCAGCTAGACAGAGATAGCAAAAATATTACATCAGGATATTAGCTGTCTTTGATAACTTCCTTCCAAGTAACAACATTTTGTTTGTTGTATTTGCTCACATATTTTTCCAGATACAGGGTAGTGTTGTCCATTAGAGCTTTCACCATCCGCATGAGATAAATCAGTAGTGCCAAGTTGTTTTGCACCACATTTACACGCACCTTTGTGGAAAGTTTAGTTAGTGCCATCAGCAGAGATGTATTTGGGTGCTTTATATTAGGTGAATAATTTATTAAGACATTATAAGATACACACGTGGACAAAATTGTTGGTACCCCTCTGTTAATGAAAGAAAAATCCACAATGGTCACAGAAATAACTTGAATCTGACAAAAGTGGTAATAAATAAAAATTCTATGAAAATTAACCAATGAAAATCAGACAATGCTTTTGAATTGTGGTTCAACAGAATTACTTTAAGAATCAAACTCATGAAACAGGCCTGGACAAAAATGATGGTACCATTAACTTAATATTTTGTTGCACAACCTTTTGAGGCAATCACTGCAATCAAACGGTTTCTGTAACTGTCAATGAGACTTCGGCACCTCTCAGCAGGTATTTTGGCCCACTCCTCATGAGCAAACTGCTCCAGTTGTCTCAGGTTTGAAGGGTGCCTTCTCCAGACGGCATGTTTCAGCTCCTTCCACAGATGTTCAATAGGATTTATATCAGGGCTCATAGAAGGCCACTTTAGAATAGTCCAATGTTTCGCTCTTAGCCATTCTTGGGTGTTTTTAGCTGTGTGTTTTGGGTCATTATCCCGTTGCAAGACCCATGATCTGCGACTGAGACCAAGCTGTCTCACACTGGGCAGCACTTTTCTCTCTAGAATACCTTGATAGTCTTGAGATTTCATTGTACCCTGCACAGATTCAAGACACCCTGTGCCAGATGCAGCAAAGCAGCCCCAGAACATAACAGAACCTCCTCCATCTTTCACAGTAGGGACAGTGTTCTTTTCTTGGTATGCTTCATTTTTGCGTCTGTGAACATAGAGCTGATGTGCCTTGCCAAAAAGTTCCAGTTTTGTCTCGTCTGTCCATAGGACATTCTCCCAGAAGCTCTGTGACTTGTCAACATGCAGTTTGGCAAATTCCAGTCTGGCTTTTTTATGATTTGTTTTCAACAGTGGTGTCCTCCTTGGTCGTCTCCGACCAAGTCCACTTTGGCTCAAACAATGATGGATGGTGCGATCTGACACTGATGTACTTTGACCTTGGAGTTCACCTTGAATGTGTTTAAAGGTTGTTCTGGGCTCTTTTGTTACCATTCATCTCTTCCATTTTTCATCAAGTTTCCTCCTGCGGCCACGTCCAGGGAGGTTGGCTACAGTCCCGTGGATCTTAAATTTCTGAATAATATGTGCAGCTGTAGTCACAGGAACATCAAGCTGCTTGGAGATGGTCTTATAGCCTTTACCTTTAACATACTTGTCTATAATTTTCTTTCTAATCTCCCGAGACAACTCTCTCCTTTGCTTCCTCTGGTCCATGTTTAATGTGGTACACACCATGTCAACAAACAGCACAGTGACTACTTGTACTTGTCACCCTTTAAATAGGCCGACTGACTGATTGTAGATAGTTTGTAGACACCTGTGATGTTAATTAGAGGACACATGTTGGTTGAACATGTCCCTATGGTCACATTATTTTCAATGTTTTCTAGGGGTACCATCATTTTTGTCCAGGCTTGTTTCATGAGTTGAACCACAATTCAAAAGCACTGTCTGATTTTCATTGGTTAATTTTCATAGAATTTTTATTTATTACCACTTTTGTCAGATTCAAGTTATTTCTGTGACCATTGTGGGTTTTTCTTTCATTAACAGAGGAGTACCAACAATTTTGTCCGTGTGTGTATAGGAGGAAAAAAAAGGCTTACCCCTTCAGATATAAATGTGCTGAATCTTGGAAGCATCTGATACAGTCCAGGATCTGTAGCAATACTCTGTAAAGCTTCCTGTATGAAAGCAAAGTCACATAGTAGGATCAACTAACTGGTTAGAGAATAGGGCAGAAATAACTAAATAGTTTTTTTTTCCTCAGTTTTAAATCTGTCCTTCCTTAACATTAAGTCCAGTTGATAATACGACATCATGTAATTTTCTATAAAAATTTTGGGATGTACAACACAAGACCGAAGACTTACCGCTCTCTTAGCTTCACAAGAGCCAACACATGCCTCCGTTATCTCCTTGTAGTAAAGCTGTTGTTCAACAGAGAGCTCGTGGGTGCTGCGTGGTTTCAACCTTATCAAACTCTTCTCCTTTCCTGAAAGACACAAAACTAAAACTTCAGTGGAAGGAGAAGACAGACTTATGCACAGGAAAAAAAAAAGATGAAGTCAAATATAACACAAATACTGACCTTTGCCATCAGGAGCTGGTGTGTTCTGACTCTTTCCCTGTATCGTACCTTCC
Source organism: Pholidichthys leucotaenia (assembly GCA_020510985.1). Lineage (NCBI taxonomy): Eukaryota > Metazoa > Chordata > Actinopteri > Cichliformes > Pholidichthyidae > Pholidichthys > Pholidichthys leucotaenia. Next base: position 40,530,578 of record CM035844.1, on the reverse strand, counting down.
TCCTCTTGGCCAGGTTTGACGACTTTGAGCGGCTCTGTAGATTCAGTCTTTTGTTGTTCTTTTGGTACTGAAAGTATTGAATGAAGGATACATCAAGATTTATTTCCTCATACAGAAACTTTATGTGCATTAAGAGAATAAAACCTAAACAAAGCTAACCTGGTGGTGGATTTTCTGGAATAGCAGGCTGCACACCTTCAATACTTAACCAGTGGGCTGGTAACAAAAAAGTGTATTAAAACTCACAAATGATCAGCAGACAGCAAAGTATAGTACAGTGATGTCTACGAACATGTGATCCAGATGATTTTTGTACCTTTGAGAGACACATCTAGAGGAACTCTGGGGAGTGGAGTGTTGATTATGTCACTGAGGTCAACTTCTTTTTCCTCGTAGAAATGAAGCTCTCTACCGCCACCACTCGCAAAGCGAAAAGGTATAAACTCTTGTGACTGAAAACCATACAGGGGCTGCAACAAAAATGATTTCTTTAGAACGGTAGCATTCATCAGGCGGCAAAAAGGTAACAAAATAAACGTTTTATCATTTTAAATACCCATGTTCTCCCTTACCTCAACATTTTTTAGCTTAAGAGCATTATCTATGTCACTGGTGGTTAATTTACGTCTCTTGCCATGATGCATGAATTTCAGAGCATCCTATGAAAAAGGAGAAACAGAATACAGCAAACAATTAAAATAAACACAGGGGCTTAGCACCAAAAAAATGAAATATTAGTGCCAACCATTATACTTTACCTGTGCAATTTCTTTTATTCTGTAGCTGACCTCTTCACTTAGCGCTATGCAGCTTTCCTCCTGTAACTGCCCCACTCCCACAGACTCTGCCATGGCCTTCATTGACTCTGTAGGCAGGATGACTGAACAGTGTTTCTGCCGGCGCTCCTCCGCCATGTCTGACAGAGGAGAAAAGAACAAAACAACACAAAACAAAACACACACACACACACACACACACAGAGAGGTCAGAGAATACAGCTTTTTAAAGATATATACAAAGCCACACATTTTTTGTCACTTCAATAATTGCTTTTATTTGTATATACAACTTTCAACTCAGCAGAAAATTAGTCCAGGACAAATATAAATGATCCAAATTTTTTTCATGGTATCCTTCCATAATTAAACTAGTTCTGGAATGTTTTAACAGAGAAAATTAGAAAAGCACTGAGAGCACATATCTCCACCAAGGCTCTGTCCCTCCCTCCCTTTGTCCACCCATCAGTCCGTTCTTCCATGCCTCTGTCCCTCTGTATATTGTGAGATAGGGCCTTGGTGGAGGTATGGGCTGCTGGATCATCTCCAAAATGTAATTGGTTCTTCTGTAGCCCAAGAGCCACCTCTGATGAAGACTTCATCAAAATTTGTCCAGTTGTTTTTGTATAAACCTACTAACAAATTTTATTACTTATTTTGTACCCGTAGGTAGATTTGTTTTGCAGTCTGGTGACAAGCCACCAGCTGCCGGTCGCTGCGTGCGCAAGCGCCCTGTATCCCTAAACCTGCATGTTTTTGGCATGTGGGAGGAAACCGGAGAAATCCCGGAGTAAACCCACGCAACACGGGGAGAACATGCAAACTCCACACAGATCACTGTTGGCCAGGGGCAGGGATCGAACCCACGATCTCACGATCCCCGCGATCCCCCGGCCGAGGGTAAACTGTGCTGCCACAGTGCTAACCACTGCGCCACCGTGCAACTGCTAGAAGAAATTGCTAGAAGACTGAGCCTTAGTGGAGGTAGGTACTCATGGATCACCTCCAAAATGCAATGGGTTTGAGTGCAGCCCAAGGATTACCTCTGGAGAAAATTTCATCAAAATCTGTCCAGTAGCTTTTGAGTAATCTTGCTAACACAATGTAAGAGAATAGGGCCTTGGCGGCGGTATGCATGAGTAGGTTTATTTTCTCTTCCATTTCAATCATCAGTTTTTTGCTTTTATTTCAGAAAAGGATGAAAAGAAGATGTTTTTACCTTTACATGTTTCAACTGGCATCTGCAGTCTTCCTCAGAAGTGTCAGCTGATCGCTGTGGAGTGTTATTTATCAGTTGTTTTTGCTAGAAGTGGCCAGCCCAGCGGAACTGTCAGATCCACTGGGACCATTAGACAGCGGGGGGCATGCAGGGCTGCAACTAATTATTTGGGTAGTCGACTAATCTAATGACTGCTTTTTTTCGGTTAATCGACTAATCGCTATTATTTCTGTCATGTCCACCAGCTCAGCTTCCTGCTGGCACAGCTCCTGTTCGGGGCTCTAGGTCATGTTTTACCTCACCTGTATAAGCCTGCAAACCTGTGAATTCAATTCAATTCAATTCAATTCTTGAATTGAACAAGATGACTGTTGTTGTGAAATGGCGCTATATAAATAAAGTTGAATTGAATTGAATGTTTTACCTCACCTGTATAAGCCTGCAAACCTGTGAATATCACTTTGTTGTCAGTCTCTGCCTTAATATAATGTAGCCTATTATAAAAAGTTCCCATAAAATAATGACCCATCAAACATGAGTTGGAAACTTGAATTTTACAGCTTAATCAGAAGTGTTTGTAGCAACACAATTAAATAACAGATGTTGAAGTATAAAAACTCAAATAGCAGCTCTGCTGCTCCATAAAGGCTGTTGTAACTGTGTGTTAAAAACAAACTAAAGCAATATTCAACTCCATTAAAGTAAAAAAAGAAAATACGCTAGTCTATCCTGTTTGAAACCTTGCTGAGTCTAAAAGTTTAATTAGGATTCAGATGAAAATTAAAAGAACTTCTTCCAGTCCAAAATAGATTAAAAAATGCTTTAAATATCAGTGCAGAAATGTGAGTCTCCACTACACACAGTGAAATATTTAAGCTGTTTTAAATGTATTTGTGATGATTATGGTTATCTTTTTTGTAATTAAATTACACATCATGCTATTCTAATTTACAGAGATGCACTAATATTCATAATGAAGGCTGATAGTATGGTGACAATAATAGAGAACATGAAAAAGAGTAAGTTGCTCATGTAAGTCACCCATTTACTGCAGTTAACATACAGCTAGCATAACGGAAGCAGCTCAGCTGTCAGCAACCATCGTCAAAGGGAGATTATTATCCGACAGCAGGTAAACTATTTAAATGGCACACACTAATAGTGTGGTCAGTCTTCTAAAGCTGAGAGTCCATCCATCCATCCATCCATCTTCTTCCGCTTAATCCTTTTGTTGGGGTCGCGGGGGGGCTGGAGCCTATCCCCTCTCGCCCAAAGATGCTGGGATAGGCTGAGAGAGTCACTTATTGAAAATAAGAAGCACTAACGTTACCGGTGCAGTCCGCTGACAGGTAGCCGGAGACGGAGGAACAGAGAGGACGAGGGAATGGATGCATTGCTGCAGTGCAGCTGTGATGTGACTACACTGCTTTACAGTCTACATTTAACTTGTTTCATTTATTAATTTTTGGTAAAATCATCCCATACTTAGGAAACTTTGGCCTTCTCCATGTCACCGTGATGCGTCAAGGTGAGTCCACACCAAATGTGAATGGGCGGTGCGAATCCATACAAAGTGAATGGGAAGATGCAAACGCGCGAGTTTGCGCAGTCGCGCGTTTGCACCCCAGGCTAGCTAGCTGCTAGCTTTGAGATTCTGTCGTCACCAGAGTAAAGGTATCACCATTGCAGAGTAAACTAGTTTGAAAATTTGACTCACTCACCTGGAGACTCAGGAGGACCGTGAGCCCTTCAGCTGAATCGGAATGTCGTCATTTACCCACGGTTTCCTGTCACAGACAAGCTAGCAAGCTAGCAACATAAACACCCCTCACCTTGTGAACTTTTGGAGGCTTGAGACAACATTTTCAGGTGAGTATCCGGTTGGATAATGTAAACATAAGCATGACATTATTTTGGGAATTTCCACAGCAGGTTGAACACAGCTGCAGAAGTTTTAAAGGCAACTTTGCCTGTCTGCATCTCACTCAGAAAGGGGATTCATGTCTGTTCGCGCGTTTACATTGAGTTATAATGTAATCATGCCACATGAAAAATTTGCCCGTTTGCGTTTGGTGTGAACGCACCTTTTTTACTCTTCTTCTTTGCTGGAACAGTTAAACTGAACATTTCCGCGGCATGCATATACACTTTAAAATTAAATGATTTGTTGACAATAAAAATCTGCGTTGACAAATTTTTATGATCGACGTTATCGACAATGTTGATTAATCGTTTCAGGCCTAGAGGCGTGGCCAACCCAGTGGATCTGACAGTTTCGTTGGGCTGGTCCCGACTAGGAAAAACAGCTGATAAATGACACTTCACAGCAATCAGCTGACACTTCTGAGGAAGACTGCAGACACCAGTCGAAACATGTAAACGTAAAAACAGCTTTTCATCCTTGTCTGAAATAAGAAAAGCAAAAAACTAATGCAGGTATGCACTGTCGGATCATCACCAAAAATCTAATGGGCTCATCCTTAGGCCAAGGGCCACCTTTAGTGAACATTTCATCCAAATCCATCCAGTAGTTGTTGAGTAATGTTAACAGTCAAACAAACAAACGCATGCCAGCAAAACCATAACCTCCTTGGCGGAGGTAATAAAAGTGTATGGTAAATTTCTCTATCAATACTTTTGACAACTGCATGTTTTTTAACCTTACAGTTTACATATAGACAAACTGCATAATATTTTGAACATTTTTCAAGTACATGGCAGAGCTATATATGCCTAGTGCAGGCATTTCATGGAAAATTTATGCAAAATATCACATTACAGGATTTTCATGGTTTACTTGACACACGGCAAATGGAAGGTTTACCTCTAAAAACTGCAAATGGTTTTAGGATTTTTTTTCCCCCATCATAATGAAAATGCTGTTAAAGATTATACTGTACATACGTCTTAAGGGAAACTTCAAGACAAAAAAATCCAGTAAAATCACAATTTATGATGATCATCAACACATTCCACCATAAATGGAGCACAGCACTCATGATGACAATGTTAAAAGTCAAATAATTCTAGAGCAAACCCTCTACCAGGCGCAGATGTATAAAACAAGTACACAACAACTACGCTTAACATGAAGAAAACAATTTGTGCAGATGGTGAAAAGATCCATCTATATTAATGAAATCTGTACTGTCTGTAAAATGTAGCACAGAAGACAACATGGTGCAGGAATAAGCAAAGATGTTGCATCATAACTTCACATACAAAACAGCGGCAGCAGGACCCTGGGTCTTCTTGTCATCTCTTGCATAGTGCTCTTCTTTTAGTTCTGCTCCATAACTAAAACAATTTTCCTGCTCTTTCCAATAATCACTGACACAATTTTTAAAGCTGTTGATACTTAGTGGAGTGGTGGCCTAGTTAATAGAGCATCTGCCCCACAAACAGGAGGTTGGGGGTTCAAGTCCCGGCCGGGTCATACCAAAGACCATATAAAAATGGTACTTTCCGCCTTCTAGCTTGATGCTCAGTGTAATAGAATGGGGGAAGGAGAAGGTGTTTGTGGCGGCACCTTGAATGGCAGCAACCCCTCTGATTCTAGATGTGATTAACATTGTAGATCAGAGAAACAATTTCATTCTACTGTACATGATTGGCTGTATGGACTGAATGACAATAAAACTGGCTTCTTCTTCTAGTGCTTTGTCCCTTCAGAGGCCTGGAAGCTGATGGGGTGCAAAGGTGCTTCACTTCTTGCCAGCCTATTTAACTGTATAATTGAAGATGGAGTCACCCCAAAGACTTGGTTGACCAGTATCATGGTGCCCATCTGGAAAAGCAAAAGTGACATTATAGAATAGTATAACTACCACTCAATCCACCTCCTCTGCCACACTATGAAGATCTTTGAACGCTCTCAGCTCACGTCCAACCAATGTGGCTTTGTCGAAGGATGTGGAACCACGGACGCGATTCATGCAGCCCGAATCCTTGTGGCGTGGCATTGAGAGAAAAACAAGCCAGTCCATATGACATTCCTCGACTAGGAGAAGGCCTTCAACAGAGTTCCACATGCTCTCATGTGGCATGCACTTCGATCCCACAGTGTGCCCAAAGCTTACATGCGCTGGGTCCAACTGTAACAGGGTGCCAATAGTAGCGTGTGATGCCCGGTGGGAACATTACCACGATTCCCCATCACAGTGGGCATGTATCAGGGGTTGGCCCTGATCCCCCTCCTCTTTATTCTGTGTATGGACACAGCCACGGCTGATCTTCAGCTCCTCTACCCATGGACACTGCTGTATACTGATAACATAATCCTGGGAGCCGAAGACCAGAGCCACTTGGAACAACAAACACAGCAGTGGGGGACAAGGCAAGGTGAGAATGGAATGCGCTTGAACGTCACAAAAACAGAATATGTGGAATCTGGACATTAAACCAACGGGAAAAAAATGATGCCCCCTTAAAGAAGAGTACACACTTTAAACACCTCAGCTCAATACTCAGCAGTAATTGTGATACACTCCTTGATGCCTGTGCCGAGTCAGCGCTGCCTGACTCTTCTCCTACTCTTCTCCCTTTATACCAACTCCTGCACCTCCTCCCACCAGTCTGTTAAGCTGATTAAGTTTGCGGACGACACCACCCTCATCGGGCTCATCTCCAACGGCGACAAGTCCGTCTACAGGAAAGAGGTGGCCCAGCTGGTGTCCTGGTGCAGCCATAACAACCTGCAGCTGAACGCTCTGAAGACAGCGGAGATGATTGTGGACTTCAGGAAACTCACAACCCCCCTGCCCCCCCTCACCATCACAGGCTCTCCCATCACCATTGCAGATTCCTTCCGCTTCTTGGGCACCACCATCACCCGGGACCTCAAATGGGAGCCAACCATCAGCTCCCTCATCAAAAAGGCCCAGCAGAGGATGTTCTTTCTGCAGCAGCTGAGGAAGCTCAAGCTACCCACCAAGATGTTAGTCCAGTTCTACATGGCCATCATCGAGTCCATCCTCACCTCCTCCATAACTGTGTGGTATGCAGGAGCCACTGCCAGGGACAGACTAAGGCTGCAGCGCGTCGTGCGCACTGCTGAGAAGGTGATCGGCTGCAAGCTCCCATCTCTCCAGGACCTGTACATCTCCAGGACCCGGAGGCATGCTGGCCGGATCATAGCCGATCCTTCACACCCTGGTCACGTACTGTTTGCCCCCCTCCCCTCAGGTAGAAGACTTCGGTCCATTCGGACTAAAACCTCCCAGCACATGAATAGCTTTTTCCCCTCTGCCATCAGACTGCTGAACATTAAGTGACTTATTGACTCTCATGCACTATGTACAGCAGCTCAACCAGACTCATGTCATTCATCACTGTTTTTTTCTGTTGCATTATCAACTGCACTGTGGTACCCCATATTATCTGCTACTTGCTAATTTTTTTAAAACTGCCTTGACTAGTATTACTCATTATTACTATTATTATTATTATTATTATTACTTATTTTTCTACACTTATTGCACGTTTTTAGTCCTTTAGTTTTTAGTCCTTTAGTTTTTTAGTTTATCTCTTTATCTCATCATGTTTTTAATGTTGCAGCATGGCACCGAGACAAATTCCTAGTTTGTGTACTACATGAACAATGGCAATAAATCTGATTCTGATTCTGGGCCAAGTTGTGGCAGGTAACTGGTGTCCTCTGCAACCGCCAGATACCAGTGCACCTTTAGAGAAAAAAATCTATAAGACCATGATCCGCCCTGTCATCCTACATGGATGCGAATGCTGGCCTGCTATAACGAAACATGAGCAAACGCTCCACAGAATGGAGATGCATATGCTGTGCTGGAGCCTCAGCCTGACCCTGCACAATCATGTGAAGAATGAGGATGTACGAAAGTGCATGGGAGTGGTAACAATCACTAGGAAGATGCGAGAGACATGACTGCAATAGTACGGACATGCTGCACGGACATGCTGCACAGGCTGCACGGTGGCGCAGTGGTTTAGCACTGTGGCAGCACAGTTTTACCCTCGGCCGGGGGATCGCGGGGATCATGAGATCGTGGGTTCGATCCCAGCCCCCGACCAACAGTGAGCTGTGTGGAGTTTGCATGTTCTCCCCGTGTTGCGCGGGTTTACTCCGGGATTTCTCCGGTTTCCTCCCGCATACCAAAAACATGTAGGTTTAGGGCGCTCGCGCACGCAGCGACCAGCAGCCGGTGGCTTGTCACCAGACTGCAAACCAAATCTACCTACGGGTACAAATAAGTAACAAAAAAAAAAAAAAAAAAAAAATGCTGTCTGCAGCAAAGAGGACTCGGTGGCAAGGATGGCCCTGCGCCTCAGCCCAAGTGGAAGACGCCATGAAGACGACCAAAGAAACGATGGCAGCTCCTATGCCAGTGTGAGGCTGCTGTCTGATGCTGGGGGCCCTAGCCCTGTAGTTGGTGAGGGCCTGCATGCCTCTTCACATCTGTCGGGGGTTGTTATCTGTGAGGAAGCCATCCACCTTCCTCCTATAGGTGTTTTTAGCAAGTTTTATGTCTCTCCTCAGGTTAGCTCTGGCAGTGATGTATAGGGGTGGGTTCAAAAGATCAATATATCGATATGGATCGATCCACGTTTGACTGAGCCGATATCGATCCACAAAATCTGCAGATCGATCTTTTAATATAATATTAATATATTTTAATATAATATTTTTACATTTGTGAATGTCTGCTGAGTATAATCGGGTCGAAACCGGGTCAGTGGGCCAGGAACAATGGCCGAGAACCATAAACAACCGACGCGCTAACGGAGCTAGCAAGCTAACGGATATGCTAGTTCTTCTTCTGTGGTGTTAAAACGGTTCTCATCTGGCAAGAGCTCCCTGCGGCGCGTGCACACGTCTTTCGTGTTTACACGAGCGGAGTTAATAACGTGCGTGTCTCTTAATTTAGCAGCAAAAGTCACCGTAAAGACTGTCCTCAACAGCTTCTTAATATTTTTCATAAAGCGGGGATAAACGGACTTTTACTCCGTGCAGCGCTGTGTTGGAACATAAAGTTGACGACTGATAAACGGAAAATGCACGGAGACTGAAACCCATGAAGCAGAGGGAGACTTGGAGCTGCTGAGACTGTAAGTATAATATCATTTGTTTGTTTTAACATTTGTGTCGTCAATTAATAATTTATCTGGCATGATGGTGGTTTCTTTTACAAACTATGGACACAGAGAGAACTGTTGGTTAAGCGCTGTGAATAAATGCAGAATTAAGGTATATTTTATGAGATTATGGACTTCTGCCACTTAAGTAAGAGATGTGAAGAGAATAAATCACAATAAAATTAATAAAGGCTGCAGTACAACAAGCTATTTTTACTAAGTAGAACTAAACTGAAATGAACAAACCTTCTCAGGAAATGAACTGAAACCCTTTTCAAACATTGAAAGTTAATTTGTAGTTAAAATATAAAAAAAAACAACCCTAAATTATTAAACCCTACTGTGGTGTGGGGATCTAAAAATATGAATGTTAATTTTACAGTGAAATCTATTCTTTTTATCTGCCTTCAGATGTGTGAAGACTTGAAGCTTCATCCTCACTGAGACCTTCTGAAGGTCAGAGGTCGTCAGTGGAGGAGCATCCCTGCTTCATGTGGATTTCAGCACAGAAGAAGACCTTCAAATTCAAGATTCAAGGAGGTGCTGCCATCATTTTCTCCACACTAACATGCATTCAATGCAATTTAGTTGTTGTAATGACAAATTCTTTTCTTTTTTTAAGTTCTCAGCAAGAACACAATATTGGTCTTTTTTTTTTTTACAATTTTACTGAGCATTTAATTCTAAATAAATCACTGTTTAACAGGAAATTTTTGGCAATCCTGTGCTTTTCTTGTGGTGTTACATAGAACAGCATCACTGTAAACTATGGAAAAAGCAGCTGCTTTAAAATTTGTACTTCCTCACACAACTTTGAGTGCAAAAAAACTCTAAAAGTGCCATAACTTTTTGGAAAAGCTCCCACAAATCCAGGCTTTTTGGGCCACAACAATCACAAAAACAGCTGACAAAATCCTGGAGGGACTGAAATACAGTGAGATTATGTCTGCATGGTTCATGCATTGAATTTGTTTACTTACTCTGGGTGCTGAACTTGACACGACACACCCTTTGCACTAAAGAAAGCACCTGTGAGCACTTTATGAAATGATAAGTTAAATAATAAAAAGTGCATTATTGTAACTGATTTTGGGTCAGTTCTATATGTGATAATTTATGTATTAACAAAGTTAGAAGATTCTTGGTACAATTTGCAGCATTAGGTCTCAAAGATTTTTGTTTCATGGGAAGTAAAATGGCTATTAAAATGGTAATTCCCCAGATCGAATCGGGATCGAATCGAAATTGAATCGATTCAGAATCTCAAGAATCGGAATCGAATCGATTCTGGAAATTAGGGATCGTTCCCAGCCCTAGTGATGTAAAGAGAGCTGTCCCTCTGTCTGAAGTAGGGATGGGCATTCGGTGAAATTTTCTTCACCGATCGTCGGGAGAATTAATGATTAATAATCGGTTAATCATTAACATTTTTAGGTACGTAACAAGGCAGGTAGACTACATTAGAACATCAGGAATCAGCACGGAGAGCCCTCGGGAATCTCGCAAGCTGATTGGCCGAGACGTTTCACCCCGCAAGCTGATTGGCCGAGACGTTTTACCCAGCTTCTGTCCCTGCCGAGCGGCCACCCAACAAACGAAGACCACATTCATTGCTCTATCGCTCGTGTTACTTAGTCTAGCCGCGCAGAACTTTTTGCTGTTCTCTTGTGCCATTTTGTGCGAAATAGTCTTCCCGTCGAGCCACTACGCCGCCTCCTGCAGCTTCCCTTGACGTGTGTACACCGAATCTTCATGACCTTCTCAATAAAGTTTCTGAAAAAAAAAAAAAAGAATCTTCACGACCGCCATTACTCAGCGCGCAACCACTGTTGGCGGTTTCTTCGCGTAATAAGGGTGTTCCATGGACCCTGTCGATGAGGTATATTTAAGATAAGATAAGATAAGATAAGCCTTTATTAGTCCCACAACGGGGAAATTCCAGGATTGCAACAGCACAGGGATAGCAACACTCAGAGCAACAATCAGAAGGCAAGAAAAAAAAACAAGCAAGCAAGAGCGGCTAATATACATATGTACATATTACTATAAAATAAATATACACACACACACACACACACAGACACAGTGCAGAGCATTGTAGCTGGATGGAATAAATATATGAGTATATGAACACACAGTGCAGAGCATTGTAGCTAGATGGAATAAATATGTAAATATTTATAATATATAAATAATAATAATAATAATAATATAATAATATAATAATTTAAAATATATGTAAATATATAGACACCTATACACATATATTTATATATGTAAATATATAAACACCCACAGTTTGTATGCTGCATTGCAGTGATTGCAGTACACCTGGTCATTTTTTAAATTGAAATGGTCCCATGCAACACTTCGCCGTAACCGCTTCATGATTTGGCGATTGCCCTACGGAAGCCCGCATGTATCAACTGAGGCACGCCAGGGTACGGCGATGGTGTAATGTTGCCCCCTGGTGCCCAAATTTTGCCATTGCATTGTTTGAGGACGGCCGTGCACAAGGCCTATTAACCTCGGATTGTTTAAAAAAAAAAAAACGGTTTGTCGACGAAAATTAACTTCCTCGGTGAAATTCTTAATGATCAATTATCGGTTAATCGGTAAATTATGCCCATCCCTAGTCTGAAGTGTGAAATTTTTCGCGCAGCACAAATACATTATAACTCAATGTAAACTAACATCATCAACATAAATAACATCATGCTTAGGTTTACATTATCCGACGAGGGGCTCACCTGAAAAAGTTGTTCCTACCGCCAAAACTTCACAAGATGGGTGTTTTCATTGCTCGCTTGCTAGCCTTGTTAGCACGTCTGGGGCAGGAATCTGTGGGTAAATAACAACAACATCCCGATTCAGCTGCAGGAATTAGTGTGTAAATAATTCCAACATCCTGATTCAGCTGAAGAGTTCCCAGTCCTTCTGTCTGCAAGTGAGTGTCAGACTCCTTTTCAAACTAGTTTACTCTCCAATGTTGATACTTGTATTTAATTACGCAGGTACAGAAGTGGGTACGGAATAGCTAGGGTACGTTGCGATTTGGGTACGGAGTGACTTGGGGCAGAGTGGCAAGGGTACGGAGTGTCCAGTAACCGTCATCTAGGGTTTGCGGTTTGGAAATACCCGGATGTGTTTGGTGACTGTCACATTTTATGTAGAAAAGGACAGATTCGGTGTACGAGTCCAGGTCCTGCTGTTCAAAAATGTTCCAATCAGTGCAGGTAAAGCAGTCTTGTAGCTGGAGAAGAGCGTTTTCAGGCCAGGTTTTAATTGTTTGTTTGGTTGGGGGGGTACTCTTCCTAAGGGGGGAGTAGGCAGGAATCAGAAACAGAGAAAGATGGTCTGACTGTCCAAGGTGGGGGAGGGGGTGGCCCTGTAGGCATGCTTAATGTTGCTATAAACATGATCCAGTGTTCTTTCCACTCTTGTGGGACACTTAACATGTTGGTAGAATTTGGGGAGTACAGTCTTTAAGCATGCTTTCTTAAAATCCCCTGAAATAACGTGGACTGCGTTGGGGTAGGGCTGTGTGATATGACGATATAAAAACGTCTATCGTTTCATAGTATACTCTATCATTTATATCATATTTAAAATTCACATACCCCCGTTTATTCAGTAAAGCTCCTACCTCACCACTGCTTGTCAGCGCCCTGTCTCTCCCCCACAGTGTGCAAATACATGCAGCGGAACAGGTGTGTAGGTGGCTAGGCTTTAGTCCGGTGGCTGCTAATGCTAACTCCAAACTACCGGTTCAGATAGCTGCTATTCCTGTTTGCCAGGGATGGAGGACTGTTTTCCGTCATGCTGCGTCAGAGAGGATAGTTCGCTAACCTCGTTTTAATAGAAGGTAAGTAATGTTAACACCATGTCTAATTATAAAATGCAAAAAAACAATGCTAAGTTGTGCTAACTGGAAACCGTAGCAAACCATCTTTTTTTTGGTTTAAATTCGTGCTGAGTTTCTTAGTTTTGCTGAAAAAAATTTATTAAAGCTGCAAAAGTGGATGATGGTGGCACATGCACACAAAATAAATAATACATTAAAAGGGGTCAGAGGAGCAAGTTGGCTCTTAATGTAATTTATTTGATTTCTAATCATTTTAATTAGTCAAGTAGTGATACTGAATTAAGTTAAAGCCATCAGATGTATTTTATTACATTGTGGTGACACTAAACACAGCGGGAGGACATTCCTCTGGAACATTCTTCACACCCAGCAGCAGGGCTGGAAGAAGCAGAGGACAATTTACATGCGGACAGGGAACCACAGTAAGCAGTCAGACGAGACTGTATGCATGCGTCCTCAAGCCAACCAATGTCATGCTAATCATGTGTATTGACCGATGTGTACTAGATGACGATTGATATGCTAATGTGCCATGCATTCTCTCTGTCTGTATCACGGTATAAAAGAGCTTGTTTTACTCTCAGCTCTCTCTCTCTACGCTCTACTCTCAAGACCATCCAAGAGGGCCCCAGTGGCAACGCTGGGGTCAACAGGCTGTATTCATGTTAGAGGCTCAATAAAGAATCTGTGCTGACCTACGCTCGTGCCTCGCCTCCACATCCTTTCCTTCGCACCCTCTACATTGGTGACCTAACGTGAAATGGACAATCTCTCCCTCTCACCGCGCTGTGGATTCCAGAGACTGGGAATCGCCTACATCCTTCGCACCCACACGGGAGCACACGCACCTTGTCCTCTCTCCACGATGGCAACCTCCAGGGCCGGACAGAGAGCGCAGCGCTGGGACCGAGACGCACGAGGATCAGCGACACAAGCAACGCACACAAACAGCCTGAACAGGGAAGACCATCGGCGCCGACTGCGTTGATTTCCATCAAGCTCCCTGACCCTGATTCACCTCTCGGCAACGGACCTTCCGTGCACAGAAGCCACACGCGCACACTGCAGGATTATGAGGACAGTGCAACTGGAAGCTACGTGGCCGCAGCACACGCTACGCACCAGGGACAAACCAGCTCCATTGTTGGTATGGGTTTCTCAGCCGCGGCACACAACTGGGCTTTAGCCGATTGCTGTCCCTTCCGCATCTACGGCCACACCGCCAAGTCCCTCACACAGCTACAGTTGTTTCACAGCCGCTACACATCCTCGGAGAATTTGGACGCCCAACTTCCCCACATCCTCGCAGGGCGAGCCGCGAGAAGAATCAGAGACCAGGCAGTTCGACCAGAGCGGCAACCCCCCCCCCCCCCTTCCCGGCTGCAGCCTCCACTAGCATCGACTTGAGCCCAAACGACGGGGGGGGGGGGGGGGGGGGTCACAGCCCTTTCTGGGTGTTCGGGGGGGGGGGGCTGGTGTGGTGACACTAAACACAGCGGGAGGACATTCCTCTGGAACATTCTGCACACCCAGCAGCAGGGCTGGAAGAAGCAGAGGACAATTTACATGCGGACAGGTAACCACAGGAAGCAGTCAGACAGGACTGTATGCATGCGTCCTCGAGCTAACCAATGTCATGCTAATCATGTGTATTGCCCGATGTGTATTAGATGACAAATGATATGCTAATGTGCCATGCATTCTCTCTGTCTGTATCACAGTATAAAAGAGCTTGTTTTACTCTCAGCTCTCTCTCTCTACGCTCTACTCTCAAGACCATCCAAAAGGGCCCCAGCGGCAACGCTGGGGTCAACAGGTTGTATTCATGTTAGAGGGTCAATAAAGAATCTGTGCTGCCCTACGCTCGTGCCTCGCCTCCACATCCTTTCCTTCGCACCCTCTACAACATTACCTTTTGTGTCTTTGATTATCAGCTCATGACCAATCTGAAATATTTTTACTAAGAAGCAAACAGGTTAAATCAGGCCAGAATGGCAGTCTTTAGACTGCAGGTCAACACTTAAATTTTCATTGATTTAAACTAACACCTAATTTATATCTGTAGATGGCAGCCATGGGTAATTTTCTCATTTTCAGACAATTTTTATGTTATGGTTTGTTTGTTTTTTTGGCTATTCTCTTCTGGCTCAGGAAATATTTAACTTATTGATGTTTAACTTTTTATTCACATATGATTCAGAAGAATAACCTGAAGTGCATGAGAATCAAGTCTTAAATGCATATTAAAAAAGTATTTTATAACACTGCAAAATTATGAGGGAAAATGGTACATGTAAAAAAAAAAAAGAAAAAAAAAAAGAAAAAAAAAAGATGGTCCTTTTTATATGATTATCTAAACTGAAGAATTTACAGAAAATGTATATGGTGATTCATATTGTTATTGTGATATAAGATGACTTATATCGTGATATGAATTTTTTTTATCATATCGCACAGCCCTACATCAGGGTGATCTCTTTGCTGCCCGCTGACAATGTGCTGGAGGTGACTGAGTGCTAACCTAACATTAGCATCAGGAGGAAAGTAAACGGCTGTTAAAATTACCGCCGTTAGCTCGCAGGGGAGACAAAAAGGCCTACACAGGAAGGACATGGCCTCCAAGTCAGGTGAACAGTGGCTATGAATTATTCTGCTGTTTTTACACCACGTCTGAAGCACATAAACACAGAGACCTCCCCCCCCCCTTCCCTTACTAGAATCAGCATTGCAGTTGAGACGGTGTGTAGTTCGGTCAGGTAATTCCACAGTGGCAGCCGGAATGCATTTGTTCATGCTATGATTCAGTCACAATCAGAATACAACAGTCACGGATGTAGCGATTACAGGAGATCTCCATGCGCAGCTCATCCATTTTGTTGGCGAGGGATCTGGCATTGGTGAGGAAAATTGAAGGTAACGGTGGTTTGGAGCAAAGTTTGCACAGCTGGGCACGAAGGCCAGCCCTGCAGCCTCGTTTCTGCTTCCTCTCCCATCGTCGTCTGCGCTGCTTGTGGGGCATAACGAACCACGGAGCACCCCGAGGTCTGGCAATCTCCTCAGGGATGTGCTGGTAGTCACTGCAATGGGCGCTGGAGATGCTGGAGGTGAGTTGGCGGCCGATGCCTATAAGTTCCTGGAGACTGTAGATAATTAGTCCATCACAGAAGGAGCACAGAAAAAGGCAGAAAAGACACAAGGGGTGCAGTAGACCGGAGCGTCTAGCCGCTGCGTGTGAACGTGCAGCGATCTTGACTGTGAATGAAAAAGTCTACACACCCCTGTTCAAATGCCGAGTTTTTGTGATGTAAAAAAATGAGACAAAGATAAATCATTTCAAAACTTTTCCACCATTAATGTGACCTACAGTGGCACAAAAAAGTATTTAGTCAGCCACCAATTGTGCACGTTCTCCCACTTAAAAGATGAGAGAGGTCTCCAATTTTCATCATAGGTATACCTCAACTATCTGAGACAAAATGAGGGGAAAAAAATCCAGAAAATCACATCGTCTGATGTTTAAAGAATTTATTTGCAAATTATGGTGGAAAATAATTATGTGGTCAATAACAAAAGTTCATCTCAATACTTTGTTACAGTTAGGCCCAGGAATATTTGGACAGTGACACAATCTTCATGATTTGGGCTCTGCATGCCACCACATTGGATTTGAAATGAAACAACTACAACGGAATTGAAGTGCAGACTTTAAGGTTTAATTCAAGGGGTTGAACAAAAATATATGATTAAACATGTAGGAATTGTAGCCATTTTTATACAAACGCTCCTCATTTCAGGGGCTCAAAAGTAATTGGACAAATAAACATACCCTAAGTAAAATGTTACTTTTCAATATTTTGTTGAGAATCCTTTGCAGGCAATGACTGCCTGAAGTCTGGAACCCATGGACATCACCAAACGCTGGGTTTCCTCCTTTGTGATGCTTTGCCAGGCCTTTACTGCAGCCGTCTTCAGTTGTTGCTTGTTTGTGGGTCTTTCTGCCTTAAGTTTTGTCTTGAGCAAGTGAAATGCATGCTCAATTGGGTTGATGTAACCCTGTGTCCCTGTGACACTTACTTGTCTCGCCAAATTTTGTAACAATATACCACTGTAATACAATGGGTATAATTAGGGTATAATATCACTGGGATTGGGTAACACCCACTAACACTTGCGCTCGCCAGATTTTTTGTGTGTAACCCTTACTAACTAACACCTACTCACTTTAGGTGTAGTACCCTTTTTGGTAGTGGTGCGTTATGGCAATGTATTTACCTTAACTTTACTACCTGAGGGAAAAGGGATAATTGGGCGAGGTCAGACCGACTCTGGGTTCGTAGGAGCCTTGGAGGTGCAACAACGGATGACACACACACGGTGTATGGAACTTGGAACTATATATATTATTTCACAGATATGTACATATGAACAAAAACAGCGCTTGTCACAAAGGAAAAAAAATTAAAAACAAAATACCCCAAATTATATTTACAATATTCACAGTTTGTGTTGTATCAGTTCCAGGTGACCAGTTGGGTCACCTCTAGCAGTCTCTAGGGATCAGGCTTCGGCTCGCCATCCAGATCTGGAAATCCACGCTCTGGTCAAATCAGTCCAAAGGAAGAGAAAAAAAAAAAAAAAGCAACTGACCATGCCAAGTGGCTCCTGCGTCAATGGGGTTCTCGCGCTCAACGGCGCCGACAGCCCCCGGATCCCAATCAATTTCAAGGATTTTATCCAGGCAAAGGCTGCTACCAGCACGCTAGCGTCGCCATATCACCAAGGACCGTCTCTCTCTCTGGTCTGTGTCTTTCGTCGTCTGGCGTGACTGAGCTAAAAATGCAAGTCATCCCAGACCCAGGGAGAGAGCGCTTAACCCATTGGCTGGCGTGACCCAGCAACGGCGCAGCCATTGGTTACTCGAAATATCAACACACAATACTAGGAACTTTATCAGAACCTTCTAGAAAATGTTCCTACTATTTATGAATATATATTTATTTAAACATTCATATTCGAATTATGTATTCCCATTGTGAAATGGGTGTTTTTCTTTTCTAAAAGCGGTATCAATATTTCTACTTTAATTCATGTTATACTATCTACTCGCATTGTGAAATGAATGTCCCCCCTTCTTCTTAAAGCGGTATCGACATTCATAATTCCAGTCACGTTTTTAACACTGGGTTACACTGAGATCTGGTGACTGACTCGGCCACTGCAGAATATTCCACTTCTTTGCTTTAAAAAACTCCTGGGTTGCTTTTGCAGTATGTTTTGGATCATTGTCCATCTGTACTGTGAAGCACCGTCCAATCAACTTTGCTGCACTTGGCTGAATCTGAGCAGAAAGTATATCCCTATACACTTCAGAATTCATCCGGCTGCTTCTGTCTTTTGTCACATCATCAATAAACACAAGTGACCTAGTGCTATTGGAAGCCATGCATGCCCATGCCATCACACTGCCTCCACCATGTTTTACAGAAGATGTGGTGTGCTTTAGATCATGAGCTGTTCCAATTCTTCTCCAAACTTTCTTCTTCCCATCATTCTGGTACAGGTTGATCTTAGTCTCATCTGTCCAAAGAATGTTGTTCCAGAACTGGGCTGGCTTCTTCAGGTGTTTTTTCTGGCAAAGTCAATTCTGGCCTTTCTATTTTTGAGGCTGATTAATGGTTTGCACCTTGTGGTGAATCCTTTGCGTTTACTCTCATGAAGTCTTCTCTTTATGGTAGACTGATACTTATACACCTACTTCCTGGAGAGTGTTCTTCACTTGAGTGGATGTTGTGAAGGGGTTGTTCTTCACCATAAAAAGGATTCTGTGATCATCCACCACTGTTGGCTTCCGTGGACGTCCAGGCCTTTTTGAGTTCCCAAGCTCACCAGTGCACTCATTTTTTTCTCAGAATGTACCAAACTGTTGATTTGGCCAACTCCTAACATTTCTGCTATCTCTCTGATGGATTTCTTCTTTTATTTTCAGCCTCAGGATGGTCTCTTTCACCTCCATTGAGAGCTCCTTTGACCGCACGTTGTGTGTTCACAGCAACAGCTTCCAAATGCAAACACCACACCTGGAATCAACTTCAGACCTTTAACTGCTTAATTGATGACAAGTTAACGAGGGAAGAGCCCATGCAGCCTTGTTATTTTTTTTGCAGCCTTCTGAGTCAATTGTCCATTACTTTTGGTCCCTTGAAAAAGAGGCGGCTATGTATTAAAGAGCTGTAATTCCTAAACCCTTGCTCCAATTTGGATGTGAATACTCTCAAATTACAGCTGAGAGTCTGCACTTTAAGCCCATATTGATTATATAATTGTATCTTGAATATGTTTTTGTAAACAGCTAAAATAACAAAACTTGTGTCACTGTCCAAATATTTCTGGGCCAAATATTTCTACCGTTTGTTGGCAATGACAGAGGTCAAACGTTTTCTGTAAGTCTTCACAAGGTTTTCACACACTGTTGCTGGTATTTTGGTCCATTCCTCCATGCAGATCTCCTCTAGAGCAGTGATGTTTTGGGGCCGTCGCTGGGCAACACGGACTTTCAACTCCCTCCAAAGATTTGGGTTGAGATCTGGAGACTGGCTAGGCCACTCCAGGACCTTGAAATGCTTCTTACGAAGCCACTCCTTCGTTGCCTGGGCGGTGTGTTTGGGATCATTGTCATGCTGAAAGACCCAGCCACATTTCATCTTCAATGCCCTTGCTGATGGAAGGAGGTTTTCACTCAAAATCTCACGATACATGGCCCCATTCATTCTTTCCTTTACACGGATCAGTCGGCCTAGTCCCTTTGCAGAAAAACAGCCCCAAAGCATGATGTTTCCACCCCCATGCTTCACAGTAGGTATGGTGTTCTTTGGATCCAACTCAGCATTCTTTCTCCTCCAAACACGACAAGTTGAGTTTTTACCAAAAGGTTCTATTTTGGTTTCATCTGACCATATGACATTCTCCCAATCCTCTTCTGAATCATCCAAATGCTCTCTAGCAAACTTCAGACGGGCCTGGACATGTACTGGCTTAAGCAGGGGGACACGTCTGGCACTGCAGGATTGGAGTCCCTGGCGGCGTAGTGTGTTACTGATGGTAGCCTTTGTTACTTTGATCCCAGCTCTCTGCAGGTCATTCACTAGGTCCCCCCGTGTGGTTCTGGGATTTTTGCTCACCGTTCTCGTGATAATTCTGACCCCACGGGGTGAGATCTTGCGTGGAGCCCCAGATCGAGGGAGATTATCAGTGGTCTTGTATGTCTTCCATTTTCTAATAATTGCTCCCACAGTTGATTTCGTCACACGAAGCTGCTTACCTATTGCAGATTCAGTCTTCCCAGCCTGGTGCAGGTCTACAATTTTGTTTCTGGTGTCCTTTGACAGCTCTTTGGTCTTGGCCATAGTGGAGTTTGGAGTCTGACTGTTTGAGGTTGTGGACAGGTAGGTGTCTTTTATACTGATAATGAGTTCAAACAGGTGCCATTAATACAGGTAACGAGTGGAGGACAGAGGAGCTTCTTAAAGAAGTTGTTACAGGTCTGTGAGAGCCAGAAATCTTGCTTGTTTGTAGGTGACCAAATACTTATTTTCCACCATAATTTGCAAATAAATTCTTTAAACATCAGACAATGTGATTTTCTGGATTTTTTTTTTCTCATTTTGTCTCTCATGGTTGAGGTATACCTATGATGAAAATTGGAGACCTCTCTCATCTTTCAAGTGGGAGAACTTGCACAATTGGTGGCTGACTAAATACTTTTTTGGCCCACTGTATAACCTGTGCACCCCTACTGAAAAACAAACTGAAATCTTTTAAGAGGAAAAGTAAAAAATAAAAAACTTAAAATAACCTGTTTGCATAGATATGCACACCCTGTTATAACTGGGGATGTGGCTGTGTTCAGAATTAATCAATCACATTCAAACTCATGTTAAATGGGAGTCAGCACACACCTGCCACCATTTAAAGTGCCTCTGATTAACCTCAAATAAAGTTCAGCTGTTTCAGTAGGCTTTTCCTGACATTTTTGTAGTCACATCTTACAGCACAAGCCATGGTCCGCAGAGAGCTTCCAAAGCATCAGAGGGATGTCATTGTTCAAAGGTATCAGTCAGGAGAAGGGTACAAAATAATTTCCAAGGCATTAAATATACCATGGAACACAATGAAGACAGTCATAATCAAGTGGAGAAAATATGGCACAACAGTGACATTACCAAGAACTGGACGTCCCTCCAAAATTGATGAAAAGACGACAAGAAAACTGGTCAGGAAGGCTGCCAAGAGGCCAACAGCAACACTGAAGGAGCTGCAGGAATTTATGGCAAGTACTAGCTGTTTAGTACATGTGACAACAATCTCCCATCTAAGCTGGCAAGACATAAGCCTTATCTTACGAAGAAAAACATCCAAGCCTGGCTACATTTTGCAAAAACACATTTGAAATCTCCCAAAAGCATGTGGGAAAATGTGTTATAGTCCGATGAAACCAAAGTTGAATTTTTTTGGCCATAATTCCAAAAGGTATATTTGTCGCAAACACAACACTGCTCATCACCAAAAGAACACCATACCTATAGTGAAGCATGATGGTGGCAGCATCATGCTTTGAGCCGTTTTTCTCCACTGGAACTGGGGCGTTAGTCAAGGTGGAGGGAATTATGAACAGTTCCAAATACCAGTCAGTGTTGGCACAAAACCTTCAGGCTCCTGCTAGAAAGCTGAAGATGAAGAGGAACTTCATCTTTCAGCATGACGGTGACCCAAAGCATACATCCAAATTAACAAAAGAATGGCTTCACCAAAAGAAGATTAAGGTTTTGGAATGGCCCAGTCAGAGTCCAGACCTGAATCTGATCGAACATCTGCGGGGTGATCTGAAGAGGGCTGTGCACAGGTGATGCCCTTGCAATCTGACAGATTTGGAGCATTTTTGCAAAGAAGAATGGGCAAATATTGCCACATCAAGATGTGCCATGCTGATAGTCTCCTACCTAAAAAGACTGAGTGCTGTAATAAAAGCCAAAGGTGTTATAACAAAGTATTAGTTCAAGGGTGGGCATATTTATGCAAATAGGTTATTGTTTTTTTATTTTTCCCCTGAAAAGATTTCAGTTTGTTTTTCAATTGGGTTGTACAGGTTATAGGTCACATTAATTGTGGAAAAAGTTTTGAAATGATTTGTCTTGGTCTCATTTTTTTACATCACAAAAACCTGGTATTTGAACAGGGGAGTGTACTAAATAGTGAATGAAATTTTCAGTTAAGATTTCAAACAACACTACACAAAGAGCAGAGATAAACAAACCTATCATCTGGTCAGTCACTGCAACAGATACTGGAGTCAGTTTGTCTTGGCCTGTCCTTGCCACTGATAATACCTCTATCTGCCAAGAATGTGTCACTAGTCTAGCAAAAGCTAGCAGTACTCAAACACTTTGCAAGCAGATTCATGAAATGGTCAGTCAGAGAGCAACTCATACCAGCTTGGACGCCGCCCAGGTTTATAAGGTCAGGAGTTCCTGCCAGCAGAAGGCGAATTACAGAGCTGCGTGGAGGAATCTGATCAGACCTAAATGAAACAGTCATTGTCGCCCCCGACAGACTGCTGTGATGATGATGACGTGTAGACTTTTTATATCCACTATACATCCTTCTCCACACAAAATTTCAGATGTATCAAGAATGAAATAACCGTGAAAATATGTGCAACCCCATGGCAGGTGTATGCACGTTTCTACTGTTATTGGTCCGTTAGCGACACGTAGAGGTGATGTTGGGAGACTGATAATGGCGTAAAAATGATGGTACACACCAGAGACACATGATCAACAAACATCCAAGTGTGCACAATTAGATGACTGGATATAAAAGCAAGTGCAAAGAAGTGCAGAAAATGCCTCTAACAACAATGGCGTTAGAATTATTAAAGGATACTACAAATCGCGTGAGAAGAGAAGGGATATTTAGAGACAGAGAAGATTTTCTGGCTCAGGATGATGACTGGCTTGTCAGCCAGTTTAGGTTTCCATGGGCAGTCCTTGTGGAACTATGCTCAGAGCTACGGCCACTCTTGGAGCGCAACACGGCAAGAAGCTGTGCGATGCCCATCCCAGTGCAGGTGTTGACAACACTGGGGTTCCTGGCAACAGGGGCATTCCAGAGGGAGCTGGCAAACCAATCAGGAATTTCCCAGTTGACCCTGAGCCGAGCTATGCCAGATGTGTGGGATGGCATTATCCGGCTTAGGGCTGTGCAATATGACCAAAATTTCACAATATCACTGATATTACTTGACAATAACGATATATTACACAATATACACTTCCTGTAAATTCTATGGTTTATGAGAACCAATAATAAAAAGGACCATCTCTTTTTCTACATTTTAAATCACATACTGAAAAAATCAATTATACAAACTCCTCTGTCATTAATTTTATGCATTTTTCCCTGTTAATTTTGCAGTGTGTTATCCATCCATCCATCTATCTTCTTACGCTTAATCCTTTTCGGATCGCGGGGGTGGGGGGGTGGCTGGAGCCTATCCCAGCATCTTTGGGCGAGAGGCTGGGTACACCCTGGACAGATCGCCAGTCCATCGCAGGGCCAACACAGAGAGACAGACAACCATTCACTCTCACAGTCATACCTAAGGACAATTTAGAATTCCCAGTTTGATGCCACTTAACCTAACTTGCATGCTTTTGGCATGTGGGAGGAAACCGGAGAAATCTCGGAGTAAACCCACGCAGACACGGAGAGAACATGCAAACTCCACACAGATCACTGTTGGTCGGATCCCAGCCCCCGACCAGCAGTGATCTGTGTGGAGTTTGCATGTTCTCCCCCCGTGTAGTGTGTTATAAAATTGTTTATTAATGTGCATTTGAGATGACTTCAACTTTATTCATTATTGCCACTTGCCTAATTAAAAATTATTAGAAATCAAGATCTATTAAGAGCCAGTTTGTTCCTCTGACACATTTTAATTTATCATTTATTTAGTCTGTATGCGGCCGCTGTCACGCAGTTTTTCAGCTTTAGTAATATTTTATCAGACAAAATTAAGAAACTCTGCAGCGATTTAAACCAGAACGATGGTATGATACACTATAACGTTTCCTATTTGTGACAAGTTAGCATCATCATTTAGCATTTGTCGTTTTTTAATTAGAGAGATGGTGTTAACATTACTTACCTCCAATTAAAACGAGGTTAGAGGACTATCCTCTCTGATGCAGCACAGTGGGGAAAAAGTCCCATGTCCCTCGCACAGAAATAGCAGCTCCACAGAAATAGTGGCAAAACATTAGCTTGAAGTTAGCTGCTGTGGTGCACCTGGCACACTGTGGGGGGAGATGCAGGGCTCTGCTAAGTATAACCAGGTATGTGTTTTAAATCCCGATATAAACAATACAGTTTTATATGAAACGGTAGACATTTATCACGTCACTGAAATATATGGTCATATCGCACAGCCCAATCCGGCTGTCACTCAGGTACATCATATTCCCATACAATGCAGTTGAACAGGCCAACATCAAATAGTGATGTTATGTTCGACACCGCCCACTCGACAATGATTCGAGCAATATAAAGCAGAAGTGTCATGAGCAGTGCATCGAGCGCTGTTTCAGCATGCCCTAAGTCATGTGACCATAGCAAGCGAGGCCTCGTTATGTCGGTCACATCACGTGACTTGAGGGCTCATGGAAAATTTTAGCGGGTTCTATTGGAATTAAGTTTTTTTTTGTTGTTGTTTGCTGTGTATTGCCAACCAATTTTGAACAGACCTCGGATGGCCAAATGCTCCAAAAAAAGTATTGAGTTTTTTTAGGTCTTCCACTCAGATGCAGTTCTGACACTCAGTCAGCAGATGGCACTCAGCCATTGCCTCAAAGTTGTTGATTGTTTCATCATCACTAACATCAAAGCGCAATTTGCAGCAAGAGACGGTTTTCCTAATCGAAGCTATCAACTGTACACACATTGCTATAAAATCCCCTTCACGAGATGAATGTGTGTATGTTAACAGTAAACATTTCCATTCTATCAATGAACAAATTATATGTGCTGTGCAAATGCGACTAACCAACATTGTTACAAGGTGGCCTGGTTCAACGCACGATTCATTCATTCTAATGAACAGCATTGTTGGGAACAAACTACAAGCTGGCACTGCACGGATGGGTGGCTTCTTGGTGAGTAAATTCATGTAATTTAGATTTAGTATACTTTATTGATCCCCAGAGGGGAAATTGAGGGTCATCCACCACCTGGATGGATGAAGCAGCCACGATACGGCACTATCCTTTAACCATTCACACACACATTCACACCTAGGGCCACTTTAGAGTCTCCTATTAACCTAACCTGCATGTTTTTGGCATGTGGGAGGAAACCGGAGAAATCCCGGAGTAAACCCACACAAACACAGGGAGAACATGCAAACTCCACACAGATCACTGTTGGTCGGGGGCTGGGATCGAACCCACGATCCCCATGATCCCCCGGCCAAGGGTAAACTGTGCTGCCGCAGTGCTAACCACTGCGCCACCGTGCAATTGTCCTAATAATAACCAACCTCATGCCCAACATGCCTGTGCGGCCCCAAATATCACCCCATCTTCAAGGCTTCATTACAAGTCAGTGGTTCGAGTAAGTGACTTCCTTTTTTTGCTAATTAAACTACAGTTTCAGAGCGTTCTACTAAGTCCCAAATTGCCTCTGTGTGTACAGTAATTATGTCAATAAACACATGCGTAAAGTTTGAAATACAAAAGTATCACCTTTTCCCCAGCGCACTTCTGCATTCATTTACAACAGTAGTGTGTGTAATCCATGGTATATAATTATAAAGGATGAGATTTGCATTTTGGACATAAAATATGTACTTGTTGAGTCCAATATGATCTGCTTTCAACTGACAGGTGACCGTGGCTACCCACTAAATAGGTTCATACAGTATTGTCTTCTTTTTCATTACCGTTTTCCTTTATTCAGCGAGCTGATCCACCTGGCTGGCCACAAATCACAGCAATCAGCTGATGCTTTTGATGACTGCAGACGTCAGTCGAAACATGTCAAGGTAAAATAAACGTCTTCTCATTCCTGTCTGAATAAAGGAAAACAGTAAACTAATCTTATAGGGCTATTGAGCAGGCTACTGAATTACCCGTAAAATGAGAACTTTTGAGTTAAGCAAATAAGTGTTTATTTCCCTTGAGGGAAAACTGAATCCCTTACATGTGCCACCACCCCTGTGAGGTGTCACCCCCAAGACTGGCAACTCTGCTCAAACAGAGTAAGTTCAGCCTCTTCTTGTCTCCTTCCTGTTTTGGCCACGCTTTGGCAATGGGCAGCTGTCCTCTGTTTCATTTCCCCCTTTTGTGTCTGATCATTTCTTTTTTATTCCTGTGGGGGCGCGCTGCTCCGACCCCACAGCATTGACAGCTGCACACACACACTGTCCCATTCACTCCTCTTGCATTTGGCACTAATGCCGGAGGACAGCATGCCAAATGAAATGTTTTTATGTGCCTCTACCTCATTCAGGAGCGCCTCCAACTCCTAGTCCGTGAAATTCCATTAAATCCATTATTTTTGATCGTGGATACAGGAGAATCAAATGTGCAGAGCTTGTATATACAGTATCTCACAAAAGTGAGTAAACCCCTCACATTTTTGTAAATATTTTATTATATCTTTTCATGGGATAACACAGAAGATATGGCACTTTGATACAATGCGTTACTTTGAGGGGACAGCAAATTTACACTGTTATACAAGCTGTACACTGACTACATTGTATCAAAGTGTCATATCTTCAGTGTTGTCTCATGAAAAGATATAATAAAATATTTACAAAAATGTGAGAGGTGTACTCACTTTTGTGAGATATTGTAACTATCTGCATATTTAAATGGAGGTGTGTCAAGGGAGGAGTCTGGTATTTCCTCACGTGCGTTCAATTTCAAGTAGATTGGGATGTACAGAGGAAATGTGCTTGGATTCCTGTGTACACACTGTTTCATACATCTGGATTTTTTTTTTTTTTTTTTTTTTTTTAACAGCGTTTTCTTGATTTAAAGGGTACCTGTGGTGGTCGTCTAAACGCATTCAACTTGAAAACATTAGGCAAATTATTCGTTATTTGGTTAAATAATTATTGCCAGCCAAATACCACCAGAGAAATATGCAAATATGACCGCAGGCATGGCCAGCCAACGAAAACTCTGAGCGCAGCCATGACACATGCGGATATGACATCACTTCGTTGATACTCAACAGTCAATGCTCCGCCTGTGTGACAGACTAGGGTGCTTTTGTGAGTGTTTTTATTCTATTATGGCTGAATTGTCGGACTCTGGGGAAGAATTCGTCCAACATGGCTACAGGTTTGAGCCAGAAAGGTCTTCTGAGGGTTAAAGTGACGAAGTGGTCCTCACACACAACGCAATTTCGTCTGAAAGGATTCGTCTGTGCCCTGTTCCGAGATCACTTTTCCGCTCCGATCTTCTGACAAGGTGAGCTGGGTTTGGGTACACAAAAGAAGTGTTTATCTTTGTTTTTTCGCTTATTATTGAGACATCCAAAGGCTTTACATTCCGCCATGTTGCGATATCCATATCGCATTGTATGTTTTTGTTTTTACAAGAGCGCCGAGTGTCTGCTGCTCTGCTCTGCTACTCTCTCTCTCTGCTGCTCCCGCGGTGAGGGAGGAGCCCAGCCCGTCTCGCAGCTGTTAGAGCTCAGATCAGACGAGACAAGCCGCTGAATTTAAGCATTTATTTATTTATTTTCTACTCGTTTTAGTTCTGCATTTAATATGAACCCTGAGTTTGAAATAAACGTTTGAATTTAAGATAAGATAAGATAAGATAAGCCTTTATTAGTCCCACAACGGGGAAATTCCAGGATTGCAACAGCACAGGGATAGCAACACTCAGAGCAACACTCAGAAGGCAAGAAAAAAACAAGCAAGCAAGAGCAGCTAATATACATATGTACATATTACTATAAAATATATATATACACACACACACACACAGACACACAGTGCAGAGCACTGTAGCTGGATGGAATAAATATGTAAATATATAAACACCCACAGTACGGAGCATTGCAGCTAGGTGGAATAAATATGCAAGTATATAAACACACACAGTGCGGAGCAATGTAGCTAGATGGAATAATATGTAGATATATAAAAACACAGTGCGGAGCATTGTAGCTAGATGGAATAAATATATAGATATATAAATATAAACACACCCAGTGCTGAGCATTGTAGCTAGATGGAATAAATATGTAAATATATAAACACACACAGTGCAGAGCGTTGTTGCTAGGTGGGATGAAACAGCATAACCGTCTACTTAGTTATCCTACATGGTATGATTATGTGCCCATACATATTCTCACCCTCCATAGCGACCGGTATGTTCCTAGTTGTATGCCGGAGAGGACCATTGTGTAAGTCTATTGCATCTTTTGCATTCAAAAAAACTATTAGTTTGTTACGTCTTTTTGCTATCTCTGCGAGCAGCCCTGCTTAGGTTGTACAGTCTGACAGCCGTTGGTAGGAAGGACCTACGAAACCTCTCGGTTGTGCACCTGGGATGATGTAGTCTGCTGCTAAATGAGCTCCTCAGTGCATCCAGTATGTCCTGCATAGGGTGGAACTCGGACTCCAGCAGAGATGACAGTTTAGCCACCGTCCTTCTCTCTCCTATCTCCTCCATCGGATCAAGGCGCTGCCCCAGGACAGAGCTAGCTTTCTTAATCAGTTTGTTCAGTCTCTTCCTATCGGCTGCAGTAATGCCACTGCCCCAGCAGACCACTCCAAAAGTGATGGCTGATGCCACCACCGTGTCATAGAATGACTTCAGCAGCGCCCCTTGTACACCAAAAGACCTGAGTCTCCTCAGCAGGAACAGCCTGCGCTGTCCCTTCTTGTAGAGTGCGTCAGTA
The DNA here is from genome assembly GCA_020510985.1 of Pholidichthys leucotaenia. Classification (NCBI taxonomy): domain Eukaryota; kingdom Metazoa; phylum Chordata; class Actinopteri; order Cichliformes; family Pholidichthyidae; genus Pholidichthys; species Pholidichthys leucotaenia. The sequence goes on along the minus strand of CM035844.1, from coordinate 40,501,630 downwards.
TTGTGTGACCAGTCTAGTTTATTGTTCAGATGAATACCCAGGTACTTATAGGATGTCACCATCTCGATGTCTGTTCCCTGTATATTTACTGGTGCTGTGAGGGGCTGCCCATGCCTGCGGCAGTCCACCACCAGCTCCTTAGTTTTCCTCGCGTTGATCTGGAGGCAGTTCCGATGGCACCAGTCCACAAAGTCCTGGATAAGCCCTCTGTACTCAGCTTCATCTCCGTTGGAGATGAGACCAACAATTGCAGAGTCATCAGAGAACTTCTGTAGATGGCAATGTGTTGTGTTGTGTGAGAAGTCCGCAGTATAAAGAGTGAACAGGAAGGGAGCCAGCACCGTTCCCTGGGGGGCCCCCGTGCTACTGATGATCGTGTCGGAAACACAGTCCCGGGTTCTTACAAACTGAGGCCGGTTCGTGAGGTAGTCCAGGATCCATGATGACAGGTGCTGGTCCACCCCTGCGCGCAGCAGCTTGTCCTTCAGGATCATCGGTTGGATGGTGTTGAAAGCACTGGAGAAGTCAAAGAACATGATCCTCACCATATTCCCGGGCTTCTCCAGGTGGGACAGAGAACGGTGAAGGAGGAAGATCACCGCATCCTCCACCCCAATGCCATGCTGGTAGGCGAACTGGAGTGGATCCATCGCTGGTTCCACCAGGGGGCGGAGATGAGCAAGGAGCAGTCTCTCCAGGGTCTTCATCAAGTGGGACGTCAAGGCCACCGGTCTGTAGCTGTTCAGGTCTTTGGGGTGGGAAGTTTTTGGTACAGGTACCACACAAGATGTTTTCCACAGCTGTGGTACCCTCCCCAGCTTCAGGCTGGGGAGGGTACCACATTTGAATTTGAATATCCCGTAAGCCACTGCACATCCGGGTACTCCAGGCTCAGCCAATATTGATCCAGATCGCATAGTTTTAGAATCATCGGCCTTTACGAGCTCAGATCAGACGAGACGGCCCGCTGAATTTAAGCATTTATTTATTTATTTTCTAATCGTTTAGAAAATAAACGAAAAGAAATATGAACCCTGAGTTTGAAATAAACGTTTGAATTTGAATATCCCGAAAGCCACTGCTCATCCGGGCACTGCAGGCTCAGCCAATACTGATCCAGATTGCGGTGTCAACGAAATTACGTCACAGGAAGCGTCCTGGAAGGCCATGTAGCTGCCAGTATGGCTGCACTCATGTTTTGCTGACATAGCTGAACCAGCACATCAGCAATGGATTTATATCAAATTGCTTTGAACATGAATTTCAACTTAAACTTGAACTAGAACGTGAGACAGGGGCTCAATATAATATCTTTTTTTTCACGACCACCACAGGTACGCTTTAAACGTACGTCATCTTTCAGTAGGAAATCCACGCAAGTCTTATACATGAGGGCCCAGGTGAGGTTAAACATGCACTGGAGCCATGAACATTAGCCGTGCCAACAGGAAGCAGAGATGGTGGACATGACAGAAATAATTGTGATTAGTTAACTAATAAAAAAAGTTGTTAAATTAGTCGACTACCAAAATAATCATTAATTATAGCCCTATACATCACACATTCCATGCAAGATTTTATATGGTCCGATTATGTCATTTCTTTTTCTGTGGTAGGATAATGTGGAGAGATTAAGTATGAGAAGTCTGTCTTCAAAGCTCAGCCTCAGTCCCTTCATTCATGATCTTCTCTGCATAGCTTCTGACTGTTCTATGTGATTGATCTTGGACAAAGTCCATAATGCACCTGGATAAGCTAAATGACTTCAATCCAATGGTGTTTATGGTGGTATAAATAAATAAATCCTTGCTCAGGTATGGATCACTTCTTCTTATTAGTCCAAACATTGAATTTGCTTTGTTTACTATGTATATGTGGCTGTCAAAGTTCAAAGATTAATCTATGTATAGTCCACCATTTTTACCTCCGCCAGGCCGAAAAGGCCAGGAGGAGGTTATGTTTTTGCCAGGGTTTGTGTGTTCGTCTGTTTGTCTGTCTGTCTGTCTGTCTGTTGGTTAGCAAGATAACTCAAAAAGTCTTGGACGGATTTGCATGAAACTTTCAGGCGTTGTTGGAAATGGTACAAGGAAGAACTGATTAAATTTTGGGGGTGATCCGGTTCACCGTCTGGATACAGGAATTTTTTTAAAGCATTTTTCAACACTGTGACATAGGGCCATTTTCAACATGTGCGCAGACGCAATGGAGGGCGCTGGTCGTCGTGTCTGCAACACAAACTCTGCGTTCTTCAACGTTTTAGGCACAAAAGCGCGCGGAAAACACTGCTGGCCTGGGCCCGCCAGCGTGCTCGTGTTTGCGCGCAACTGCAAAACCTCACACGGGCAGCTGTCCGCCGACGGATTCTTTGGCAGAAATTTCCCGGCCAGCCATAGGAGCTGCGCATTTGGCAGAAATTCCCCGGCCAGCCATAGGAGCTGCGCATTTGGCAGAAATTCCCCGGCCAGCCATAGGCGCTGCGCATTTGGCAGAAATTCCCCGGCCAGCCATAGGCGCTGCGCATTTGGCAGAAATTCACCGGCCAGCCATAGGCGCTGCGCATTTGGCAGAAATTCCCCGGCCAGCCATAGGAGCTGCGCATTTGGCAGAAATTCCCCGGCCAGCCATAGGCGCTGCGCATTTGGCAGAAATTCCCCGGCCAGCCATAGGCGCTGCGCATTTGGCAGAAATTCCCCGGCCAGCCATAGGAGCTGCGCATTTGGCAGAAATTCCCCGGCCAGCCATACGCGCTGCGCAATAACGAGCTCTCTGCCGGCGAAGCTTCTAAATTCTCGTTTGCCGTGGAGCGAAACCCCAAAATAATATAATATAAAACCCACGGCAACCTGTCTACCCAATTTGCATCCGTCAGTGGAGGAGATGGACACAACAGCAACACTTCAGTTTATTACCTCCGCCAAGGAGGCAATGCTTTTACTACTGAACCACTAATCCTATCACTATCAGATTGATTGTCATTGATTAATTGTGTGTTTATTGCACTGTCCCTGTCAAATAAACAAATAATCATTGTGAATCCAATTGCTAGTCATATGTTTACATGCTCAAGGAATCTGAAAACGTACACACAAACACTGTATGGGGGGAATTGTGGCGCTTGGCGGAGGTTTGCGCTCTCCGAGTGCTTTTCTAGTTCTCAATTCTATTTTCTTTTTAAGATGGATATTTTCATAATTTTTCGTCATATGATTGTCATCATTTCCTATTCCTAACCTCATATGCTTGCATTTGCCAGGATTGATTCTCACAACCCACAAGTACTCCCACAATAAATATCCGATTTAGGATCATAACATCATAACTGCAAAAGTCTTTACACTATTGGTATCAGACACACGTTCACTTTGATTCAAAGCGGTCATATGCATTACGGCAAATTAGACAGATGGATAACTTTCAGTGTTGTGTAAACAGATACAGGTCAAGTGGACCCCTGACCAAGTGAGCACCCCAAGTGGACCCTGGGATACAATCTGTACATGTACAAGTACATTCTCAATCCAGTGATTTGTAAACGTGAAGAAGGAGAACATCAAGAATTTGTGTAAAGCTGTTGCAAAGACTTCCCGGTCACCAAGAAGTGTAAAATATATATGTATATATGTATGCAAGACGACAACTAAGCTGAACCGGAGAAGGTTTTGGCTCCGTTTCTGCTTTCAAAAGACTTCTTTTCCACTGCTGCTGCTCGTGGCCGCTGGCTGCTCCCATGTGAAAATCCACAGAATACAGGTAGGTATGTGGGACTATAATGTTCTGAATAAGGCTTTAGAAAGCTCTGAATCAGTTTGCAAATCACTGGATTGAAAATGTTCTTGTACATGTACAGACTGGATCCCGGGGTCCACTTTGGGGTGCTCAGCTGGACTGCTCACTTGATCAGGGGTCCACTTGACCTGCTCCCGTGTAAACAAACACTGAGCTGTCCAGAACGGGTTAGCCACTCCGACAGAACATCCAACCAAACAACGGTACCGCAAGAGCCCATCCATCCATCCATCAAACTTTAAAAATGAAATATGTCTTTATGCGTTATTATCAGCACAGTTTGTTTAATTTGGTGTTTGTTAGCTTCAGTGCTAGTAACTTAGCTTCCGCTGACGGTTCTTACCTGAGTGAAGTTGCCTTCTCCACCTCGAGTTACAGCGAGAGCTTACGTGAGTGAAAACAAATTAATGTTTACAACAATGATTACTTCGCAAGTCTGCTTTCTCTCTGTGAATACCCATATCTCGTAAAGAATTAACTAACTCGCGAAATGCGGTTAGACAACCGTTCCGAGAATCAGCAGCTCAGATCCATCGCCATTTTGAATCACGTTACGTTTGACTTCCGGTTGAGATATCGCGATACTACTTTTAAAACCGTTATGAGAAGAACTTTTGTAGTTGTGTTTTGCTTTAAAATGTGGAAAAAGTATAACCATTTTAGAAAAAAATACATTGTTAATATTTACGATTAGAGATATAGTATACTATGCAGTGGTTGGATGATACAAACAAAAAAGTATGCAAATAAGTGCAAAAAGTATTTTTTTTTCTTTATAACCATTCGACTAGAAAGACATTAAAATGGTCTTAAGAGATTACATTTCACAGTATCGATATTTATCACATAGAAAACATTAATTCCCTTTTAGCTTAATTATTTCGGTAAATCCATTCACTGTAGTCAAGAAGGCAGGTATTTTTTGCTCCTCATTCATTCATTTATTTGTTTATTCATTCCTTCATTCATTCATTAGTTAGTTAAACCCAATGTACAAATTTGCAGTGTTATGTTTGTGTTGATTTGCGAAATACAATTTGTAGCCTTAGATATGCTGTTTTTGTTGTTTGTTTTGTTTTTCAAAGTTACCATTTTACTCAGTAAAGTTGGGGGAATCGCTTAAGTCAAACACATAGCCAAATACAGAAAAGCTACAAATATGTATTTAACGGCAACCTTGACATAAACATGCTAAAACATAACCGGTGATTTGAACCAACCAATCAATCAAAGACTTTATTCCAGACTCAAGGTCCATCAAGAGAAGAGTAAACAAGTAAAGTAAAAAACAAGACAGTTGAAACAATCAAAAAGTTACAAGAAACACTAAGACATAACTGCTTAAAGAAGTACAAAGACAGTACAGACTTTAAAAAGACAACTGTACCAGTGCCTTCTAAACTGTGACTGACAGCGAATAGAACTGAGCTTAATGCTAGACATGACTTGAATGATTTCATTTCTAGATACATCAAGCCGACAGATGAATTTATACATAAAATTCCTTATTACTGCATGCAGAGTATTTACACGTGATGAGACAAATAACTCGGAAGCACTGCACCATCGAGCCTTTTTAAGTAAAATTCTTAAGGCATCATTGTAAGCAACTTGTAATTTCTGCATACTTAGTTTCCTATAATTTATCCATAAATGAGCAGTGTATAAAGGTATAACTGCTCCCAAAGGTTTTTTGTTTGAAACAGATAAAGCCACGCTCCAACTGATGTTTAGCCAGGATTTATTTTGTCACAGCACGCACATTTTCTTAGCTGGACCTCCGACCAACCACCGCGAAAAACTACGGTGAAAGAACAAAACAAAAAATACATTTTGAAATTTATCACAACCAAAAATAATACCTCCACATTCTCACAAATACACATTACATACCGTGTGCGCCTTCTGTCCAAACATTTAGGAGTGGTTAGAGTCCATTTTCTTTAGTTTTACTCAGGGCTTTTGGAGCTTCTTCTCTCTGTGCCCGAGTCTGCAGCTTCTGAGCTTCTCTCTCTGCTAACTGAGCACGTGAGCACTGTATGCTAGTTTACACGCTCTCTTCTACCACTGGGTTGCATGTCATTTGCCGTCCACTAGATGGCAGCAGTAACGTAACACAGGTGTAAATCAACTCTTAGATGGGTATTACAATATACTGTATATAAACAAACAAACAGTAAAAGAAAAACATTCTTTACTGCGACAGCTACACTGCCACCAAAATTACAAAGGTTAATTTTACACACAAAATAAAACTTGTAATTTTCCAAAAACATTAACCTTGGAACCATATCCTTGTTTCACATCTCAGAAACCTTTTACTTAAGTGGACTCATTTTGCACTAGTACCACTAGCTTCTGAACCGGACGCTCAAGAAAAGATAACTGGTTCACACGTTCACCTTTCTTCCCTAAATCTCTTTGTCCCATTTGAATCTTAACCTTTCGAACCAATCCGTCATCATCTTCTTTCGCTTTTACAACCCTTGCCAGTTTCCATTCATTTCTGGGAATATTCTCTTCTTTAACTATCACTACATCTCCAACTTGTACATTTCTTTTGGGCAAATGCCACTGCTGTCTTAGGCTTATGTTGGTTAAGTACTCTTTGCGCCATCTGTGCCAGAATTGTTCCGATAAGAACTGTACCCTCCGCCATCTCTTTCTGGCGTACAAATCCTCTCTAACAAAATTGCCTGGAGGTGGTAGTGGCACTGACTCTTTCATTGTGAGTAAATGATTGGGCGTCAGAGGTTCTGCACTTTTTGGGTCATTTATAGTGTTGGTAGTAAGCGGACGACTGTTAATGATAGACATGGCCTCATAAAAGAAGGTTCTTAAGGAGGTGTCATCAAGTCTTCCTGCGGCTTAGGTAAGAACAGAACTCAAAACATTTCTGACAGTTCTGATTTGGCGTTCCCAAACACCGCCTCTGTGACTCGCTTCAGGAACGTTCATTTGAAAATCACATTGGTTGTTAGCAAGATAAACCCCTATCCTGTCTTTGTCAAGCTCAAGGAGACCTTTCTCAAACTCGTTCTTAGCTCCGACAAAGTTTGTACCTTGATCAGATCTAATTTGTCTCACTGCTCCTCTGATCGCTATAAAACATCTCAATCCATTTATAAACGCATCAGTGGTGAGATCTTCCAACATCTCGATGTGAATAGCTCTGGAGCTTAAACACGTAAACAAAAGACCATAACGCTTACATTCTTTTCGACCTTGTTTCGTGTAAAATGGACCAAAACAATCTAACCCTGTATGTGTGAAAGGGGGCGAGGGATCTACTCTGTCAGCCGGCAGGTCAGCCATACGCTGTTCTTCTGTTGGCCCTCGTACCTTTCTGCATACAACACCACCTTTGATGTGTCTGGCCACTACCTTACTGGCACCTACAATCCAATAACCACCGGCTCTGAGTGCATTCAGTGTTTGGCCTCGACCTTGATGTTGTGTTTTCTTGTGACAATGATCAAGAATCAGATGTGTGACAATGCCTTCCTTAGGAAGAATGACTGGGTGTCTCAGTTCAAATGACGCTGAGGATTTTCTCAACCTGCCTCCTACTCTAAGTAAGTCATTTTCAACAAAAGGATCAAGTTGGTACAGCTTGTGACTCTTGGGCAATTTGTTTGCTCTAGTACACAACTGTTTAATCTCTTGTTCAAAAGCTTGTCTCTGTGTTGTCCAAATAAGCGCTGAAGAAGCTGCTTGTCTCTCCTCAACACTAATGGGCTTTGATTTGTCTCTTTTAGTAAGTCTCTATCTTTGCAACAACATTAACTGCTGTGTCCCAGTCTGAGAACCTAGAGAACCTCTCAAGAAAAACCTCACTCTCTAAGGCAGTAGTTGCTAAAACTTTAACTTCAGGGTCTCCTACTAAAATTTCTGGGGAATGTGGTTGTGTGACAAGCTCTCGTTCCCACAGAAATCTCGGTCCTTTGAGCCAGTTTGAATCTATGAGTTCTGCCACCTTGAGACCTCTAGAAGCATGATCTGCTGGATTCTGATCAGTTTCTATGTAGAACCATTGTTTTGGATCTGTAAAGTCTCTGATTTTCTGAACTCTGTTGGCGACGAAGACATGAAAGCGCCGAGCATCGTTTTTAATGTACCCGAGCACTACTTGGGAATCAGTCCAGAAAAACTCTTCATCTATCTTCAGCTCAAGCTCTGCTCTTAGAAAGTTACTTACTCCGGCAGAAACTGCTGCTGCAGTAAGCTCAAGGCGCGGTATTGTGACAACTCTAGTGGGGGCCACTCTAGCCTTTCCCATAACCAGAGCACAGTGTACTTTGTCTTCTGCAACAATCCTTATGTATGAACATTGTCCATAGCCACTGCTGCTTGCATCTGAGAAATGATGCAGCTCGATCTTTTGCAATGTGCCTGTGTTCTTAGGAATGAAGCATCTTTGTATTTGAATATTTGGTAGATTTTCAAAATCATTTAGCCATGCTTTCCATTTGGCCTCCAATGCAGGGGGAATAGGTTCATCCCATCCTATGCCACGTTTGCACATTTCCTGTAGCACTTGTTTTCCAGTTAAAATGTACGGAGAGAGAAATCCCAATGGATCATAAACGCTTGCAACCATTGCCAGGATTCCTCGTCGTGTAGCTGACCTTTCTTTGAGAATGACATTGAAAGAGAGCATGTCTGCCTCAACATCCCATTTCACCCCCAAAACATTTTGCATTGGAATGTCAGAGTAGTTTAGGCTCACATCTTTGCCATTACTAGCACGCTCCGACTCTGGTACAACTTCCAAGACCTCCCTTTTGTTGCACACAAATTTGTGAAGCCGCAGCTTGCCTTTTGCGCAGAGCTCTTGTGCCTGAACGACCAACTGTTTTGCCCTTTGGACTGAGTCGACACTGATTAACCCGTCATCCACGTAAAAGTTTTTGTAAATGAAGCTGGCTGCCAATGGATAGTCCCTTTCATGTTCATGAGCAAGATATTTCATGCCATAGTTCGCACATCCTGGTGAAGATGCTGCTCCAAAAATGTGAACACGCATGCGATACTCTTTGGGCTCTGTACTAGTGTCCCCGTCCTGCCACCACAAGAACCTTAGGAAATCCCTATCTTCAGGAGTGACGTGGAAGCGGTGGAACATTTTCTCTACATCACATGTAATGGCGATCTGGTGTTCTCTAAATCTGCAGAGTACGCTTGTGAGAGCATTGGTCAAGTCTGGGCCAGTGAGGAGGTGGTCATTTAAAGAGGTGTTCTCAAATTTTGCAGAGCAGTCAAACACGACTCTTATTTTCTCTGACTTTCTCGGATGATATACCCCATGGTGAGGTATATACCATGTGTAACCATTTGCAGGTGTGCCAACTGCTTCTTCCGCATCACCATCCTCAAAGACACTGTTCATGAATCTCACATAGTCTTCTTTGTACTTTGGAATTCTTTCCATCTTTGCTATCAGATGTCTCAGCCGTGTTATTGCAAGCTGTTTATTATTTGGAAGCTGTGGACGTTCTCTGAAAGGTAAAGGCATTTCCAAATGGTCTTCTTCATTAAAATGTATGGTTTTGTGCAACATCTGCAAAAACTGAATGTCCTCTTGTGATATGTTTCCTTCTGTAGGATTTGTGTCCTTAAAATCTGTTTCCAGTACTTTAATCACCGAGGAAGGTGTGATAGATGGCAACTCAGAGAAACACGATGGCACGCTCCCGCCACCTCTGCTGAACTTGTCCAAGGCTTAATAGATCCCACAATACTCCAACCTAAGTCTGTTTTAACTGCATAGGGATCATAGTCATTGCCTGGTATTACCTTTCTTGGTTTCAGAGCTCTCGCACAATCGTAACCAATCAGAAGTGCTGCAGGACAATCTAGCAACTCTGGCATCTCTCCTGTGATACTTTGGAGATGTGTCCAAGCTTTGGCAGTTTCATGAGTGGGAATACTGTCTCGTTCAAGAGGAATGTACTCACGAGTGTAAGCAGGGGGTAACTCAATGTAGTCTTGTGAATAATACCCTCTCAGAGTCCATCCACTCTGTGACTCTGTACGAGTGTTCCTCTGTCATTGTTGTCAGTTTCAACTTGACTGGTTCTGTGAACACTTGAATCTTTTCACAAACATCATGGACAATAAACGTGTTGCTGCTTTGAGTGTCTAGCAGTGCGTAAACCAGGATTTCAAGTCCATTACCTTCTGTGCAAGATAGCCACACTGGTACAATCATCGAAGTCCGATCGCTACTGTCCACTGTCACATTGTTTGACACCGCAGAAGCGTTTTCCTCTGTTAGTGGCGTTTCCAGTTTGTCTACTCGTGGACGATCCTCATGAAGTGGTGTAGGATGACCTTTCCTGCAAACATTACAAGTAGCCTTTTGACGACAATTTTTTGAGAAGTGGCCAACTCTAAGGCAACTAAAACACATGTTATTTTCAGTAATGAACCTTTTCTTCTCCTCTAGAGGCATCTCAGAAAATTTATCACATTTGTAAATAAAGTGACTTTGCTTACAACAAATGCACTCGATTTGCCTTTTACTCTGAGCTGCAGGATTAGGTTTGAATCTCTTGTGACTCGGAGTTGTGTTTGCAGTCTTTGTATTTTTGGTCACTTCTGTTGTAGTAGTTAGGATACTAGCCTTTAGACGTCTTTGTTCTTTGTCTGGTTTGTCAAATGTACGTAATGCAAACAGGGATGAGACTGGGTTGCATGCTATGCGTGCTTCTTCAGCCACAAACTCAGCAAATTCAGCAAAACCTGGATATTCGTTTCCTTCATCCAGTAGTTTGGTCACATGTCTATTCCATCGAGTTGTTGCCCAGTCTGGAAGTTTGAGGAGTATTTTTTGATTTTCCTCACAATCATCTAAGACCCTGAGTCCTTGTACATGGGGCATAGCGTTTTTACATGAAATGAGGAAATCGCTAAACTCTCTCAATTTCAACGAATCCTTTGACCCAATCTTCGGCCAACTGCTTAGTTTTCCCCTGAAAGCTCTCTGAACTACAAAGGGATGGCCATAACGTTTGCTCAAAGCTTCCCAAGCCTGTGTATAGGCTTCCTCATCACTTCTGTAAAACGTCCCTTCTAATACACTAAGTGCATCTCCACTTATATGCCTTTTTAAATAGAAGAGTCTATGTGCTGGATCTACACAACTTGTCTCTATGAGAGCCTTGAAGCAAGTGCTCCACTCCAGGAACTTGAGCGGGTCCCCACTAAACACAAATGGTTCAGGTGCTGGAAGTCTAGTCATAGTTAACGACTCTTTCAACGCTTGAACTAGAGAAACTTCACTATCATTTGGCAGTATCTTGTTGTCTATGCTCTGCAGGACTGACATGTTTTGAGAAGTCCTTTTACTAATCACAGGGAAAGTAACTGGAGCAGAATTTTGGAAAACTTGTGGGCGTGGGAAGCTGTATTGCTGTATAGGAAGCTGACTTGAAGTGACCTTCATTTCACTTTCTCTTATTTCAGCATTCACCTTTGATTCCTCTTCAGCATATACATTGTATTCTGCCTCTATTGCCTCCAGATCTCTTTGACTTTCCAACATTTTTAGCTTTTCCTGCTGAGCTACAATCTCTTGTCTCTGGGCTGAGATTTCCCTTTCTCTATTTATTTCAGCTCATTTTGACGCTAAGCGCACCGCTGCTTCTGCTTGTTTTGCAGATACAAGAGTCCCTTGTTCACTGATATTGTTATATTGGCTCTTTTCAGCTCTTGATACTGTTGATCCATATATTGACTTTGCGTCCTCTCTGCGATCCATATATTGACTTTGTGTTGCAATAATAGACGGAGTGATTCTTTTACAGCTTGTGCATCAAACTCCTTATCCACATCTGCATAACGCCTTTTCAAAAGTACAATGATCTCAGTGGAGACAGAACTGCAGTTGTCCATTTTTCTCCTTAGATCCTGAGATGGTGTGGTCAGTGCACGCAATGCTAAATAGTCTTGTTTTAACTCTGACTCACAATTTTCAACCTTTTGAATCATGTTGCCCAACTCAGCTTTAGCGCAGTGTACTTTCAGTTTGGACCTTACGAGTTGAACCTCTGCTTTAAAGTGCAAATATGTTGACATAAACTTTCTTTCTTTACTCATTATGTCATCCCTTTTAAGCTCTAACATTTTCTCAGTTAGGTGTCTATCTCTTTCTGAACGCCTCAATTCTGTTTCAACTTCTGATACGGGTTGGGGTTGACCTATTTTGTGTATTTCAAGATCTGCACAGATCTCCCCTAAACGTGTTTCAAGTTGTTCTCTTTGTGCATCTTCAAGATCAGTCTGTAGTGTAGCTTCTAACTGAGCCTTTTCCCTTTCTAAAGCTTCAATAACTTCCTCCAAAACACGAGTGTCTGGAATACTTGGATCCATATCGAAGTATTATTTTACAGTAAATCTGAAATATTTCACAATGAAAATAAACAATCAGTGTCACAGCACAGAATGAACTTAAAACATATTCACAACCTTTTACTTTAACTCTTCTCTTCAATGTTCGTTTTCTTGGTATTATGGTTGATATATTAAACTCTGTAGATACAGTCTGACCTGGTATCCCAGAGACACTATAGTTTACTGAAAACTTGCGTGGTGTTGAGCTGAAGCTTTAGGCCTTCTTCCATATTCAACTGGAAAGGCTGTAGAAGTTTGGGTGTCCAGCTTCTGCAGGATCCCAGAGGCTGACTTCCATGTGGGTCTTGTTCCCTCAGAGCAGGGGTGGGCAGTGAGGGCCATTCCACTGCAGGTTTTCTGTTCCACTCATTCTCTTCAGCAGGTGTTTGCTCTAATCAGCTTCAAGGATTGCTAATCAGTGAAAACACCTGCTGAAGAGACTAGGTGGAGTAGAAAATCTGCAGTGGAATGGCCCTCCATGGCACATGATTGCCCACCCCTGCCTCAGAGCATGGTCTCACCGAAGCCACCCCGCTCTCTCGTTGTTATGTCGCCGCCTGGCCTCCGCGTTGTTCCCTTGTTGTCAGCAGCATTAGACACGTGCTCCTTCACCGGCAGCATGCAGACCACATGGCACCAACGGGACACGTTTTTCACTATAACTGCTCCCAAAGGTTTTTTGTTTGAAACAGATAAAGCCACGCTCCAACTGATGTTTAGCCAGGATTTATTTTGTCACAGCAAGCACATTTTCTTAGCTGGACCTCCGACCAACCACCGTGAAAAACTACGGTGAAAGAACAAAACAAAAAATACATCTTGAAATTTATCACAACCAAAAATAATACCTCCACATTCTCACAAATACACATTACATACCGTGTGCGCCTTCTGTCCAAACATTTAGGAGTGGTTAGAGTCCATTTTCTTTAGTTTTACTCAGGGCTTTTGGAGCTTCTTCTCTCTGTGCCCGAGTCTGCAGCTTCTGAGCTTCTCTCTCTGCTAACTGAGCACGTGAGCACTGTATGCTAGTTTACACGCTCTCTTCTACCACTGGGTTGCATGTCATTTGCCGTCCACTAGATGGCAGCAGTAACGTAACACAGGTGTAAATCAACTCTTAGATGGGTATTACAATATATATAAACAAACAAACAGTAAAAGAAAAACATTCTTTACTGCGACAGCTACAAAAGGTGTACAATAGGTTTTAAAAAGAACCAGTTTCACCTCATCTGAACAAAAACCAAATCTGCGTGCAAGAGTATTTGCTTGCATGTAGATTTTGCAGCGTTGTCTGAAAATATCATCATCATCAGTCATTCTATCATTAATAACATGTCCCAGATATTTAATTTTATCCCTGACAATTAATTCCCTGCCTGCCAATTCAAAGACAGGGAATTTCATTACCAAATCTTCTTTAGTGCGGCAGATCAGCACACAACTCTTATTTGTATTATATTTGTGGTAGACTGCAAGTCTAATTTAAAACATTACTGGCACATGCCTCTAGGGGGAACTACCTGTATTGTTCAGCACTACTATTAAGGGGACACATTAGAACAAGAGTGTGAAAACCCCGCGCAGAATCCATGTTCAGTCATATTATGTGTGTTGCAGAATAAATGGCAGAGTTAGCCAAAGAAATAACTCAAGTGTGATCATTGCTACACGGTAGGATATCACAATATTTTATGTCATTTTCTTCTCCATAAGCACTACACACTCTTAATAACTCCTGAAGACCAGCACTACTTGGAATGAGAATAACTAGATCATCAGCATACATAAAAGGATTCACTAACTTATTCCCTATTAAACACCCAGTTTTACAGGCATTCAGTTGCTTTGACAACTCATCCATGTAAAGATTAAATAGAATAGGGGACAATATGCTGCCCTGTCTGACACCACTGCTCACACCAAATGGTGATGAATGACTCTTCCCTCATTTCACCAGCATCTTCTGATGTGCGTACCAGTAAATTAGGATACGTACTAAGTACTTGGGCACTCCCCTGTCAATCATTTTCCTAAACAGTATCCTGTGATTAACACGATCAAACGCCTTGGAGGCATCAATAAAGCACAGAAAAACTGAAGAATTTTGATTTCTGTACTTATTTATAATTTCTTTTAAGGCATATATGCACAGATCTGTTCCATGATGGGGTTTGAACCATAGATATAAAATGCTAGATTGGCAGTAGGTCACTGGAGCGCGAGATTTACGGCCGCCATATTGGTACAGGAATCACAACAAATCCACAGCTCAGCTTAACTCACAACACTCTGATTATGTCTTCATTTCTGTCACCATGGGATGAGACGCCGGGTTTTCCGGCGCTCAGACCATGTCCCTTCTCATCGCTGTCTCTCATTGGGCAGCGTTACAGGACGGCTGGGGCCCAATTAATCCTCATCAGCTGAGGCGCTGCTAATGAGGATAAAAAGGAGCAGCTTCGATCACTCTGGGCTGCGACTTAAGCACTGTTATGCTGGAACCCTTACGGTAAGTGTCGAGTATTTGTTTTTAAATAATTTAATGGCGTGTTGTCAAAAATAAAGGTAAAAGCTCTGATTTTCATTTGGGAGGTCACTGATTTCTGTACATGCATGACTGCCATGAGTGTAATATATATTGTAATTCAGTATCGATAGTTACGGCAATAATTCTCATGTGATATTAGTATACAGTGTTACATTGTGTTCTTTGTTACTGGGTCAGTATTGGTAGCCAATATTATCAACAATGAACTTTGGGTTCTTGTAACTAGTTTGGTAGTTACTCAAATAGCGTGAGGATAGTTTTTGTTTTTCCTGCATACACTTGGCCTAATGAAAGATTTAGGTTTATCAAACCGTCTTTACACAATAATTACACATATATGTGTACAAACATCTACCTCCTGTATCAGACCAACATCATGAAGGTTTGCAGATAGTAATTTACAGATATTGTGGCACATATGTTTGGTTCATATCTCCCACAAATGTGTGGATTAGGGCTTCACGTCTGGAGGAACAAAGAGTCTGGATCGACGGGGGCCGACAGGAGATGTCGAGGAGGTGTGAAGTCGGACCCTTGTCTCAGAGAGGAGGCCCTGGGGGCATCCCCGGAACATTGGAGAATAAGAGACAATGGTGAATCTTCAGAGACTTGCATTGTGATTAAATGTTTGCAGAAGCACCATGTGACTTGAGTTCTTAATCCCCCGGAGGTATAAGAATGTGATGTGACATGATTCTGCCTCTTCTTTCTATTTGAGAATGTTGGATGATTGTGTTCTGCAATAAAGCCGAACCTGAGGAATGAACTCAGTCTCATCATTGAACACAACTTCCACAATATGTTATTTGAAAACTGAAACTTTACAGATAGAATTTTACATTACCGTACCTATTTCACATTTGTCTATTACAGGGAGGGGGTACAAGAAGATCTGGTGATGATTAATGCAGTCATATCTCATAGACATTACTATTTCTGTCTTATATTACATTTTGCCTGACATTACTATAAATATTTGCTATGATGGATAGGAGGGGACAGGGTGGATATTACGTGTGATGATGGTGATGACGATGGGCTGGGCTCTGGGTTAAATTAATAAAGCCTACACCTACTGTTTTAAACTGTGTTTTGATTCAATTAACACTTCACCTCACTTTGCAATTGATTAATATGAGCTTGCTGCTTTCATGTTGAGTGCATTATTCTATGCAATAAATTTGTAATGAACATTGGTGTATTGTATAAATTTATGTGGGCCTAAAATCAATAAGAATTTCAAATTGATTTTAAACAACTGCTATACAGATCCAGGTAGATGGGGGGGGGGAGTGTATAATGTCTGTCTAGTTAAATGAAGAAACTTGAATAATTGATTTGTAATTTTTTATTCTCTTTATTTATTTCAAAGTTTACATATCTGGGCCAATTTGTATAGCACAGGCTGAAATATTTCTTTGATAAACATTTTTGACAATTGGGGGGGGGGGGGCAATAAGCTGGTTGCCTGGGGTGGCAAATATAACAAATACAGCCCAGGACAAAGTATGAATTAATTAATTTCAGCCATATATTTATGCATAAATGGCCACAATGAAAGAGGTAGGCTTAATTATTAATCGGGGGTATGGTAACTTCTTTTTCAGCTCATTTGACAGTTCTTGATTGAAACACTGCAAAATGCCATAATTTAATAATTATGAAGCTCTTAAACACCTAATATTTATGCAGGTTATGCTGAAAGTAAACCACTATGCGCTGTGCTGTAAACATGTTCACTGAAGCCTGTCAAATGTTTAACAAAGGAGAATGACCCAAGCAGGTGTCTGCACTGGACCACAGGGATGTGCTACACATATCCTGTACCAAGATGGCAGACGCGCGTCACGCCACCGCAAGCACGGACTGACTAGCGCTGCCAATCTAGCATTTTATATCTATGATTTGAACATACACCCAGTCCGGAACTATTGTTATCCCATAGTTTACCGGGTAGTATTTTATGGTTGCAGCGGGGAAAAACGTTTGGGACGTGGAAGGACACAGCAATAATGTTTGCTGTTTTAATTCGATATGTTGGATTGGGTCGGCATTCATCAGCCACAGTATATGAATCATGTCTATTATCAGCTAAATGTGACCGAGTGGCAGCTTTCAGGTGAGTTTATATCGGACTTATAATACTGTAGGATACAGAGAAACACTAAACCAATGATGGTCAGTCAGACATGAATATGCAGTAAAAAGGGATTACTGTATATTGTGTAGTAGGGCAAATATTTGGATAATTATTTATTTCCTAAAAACAGAAAACAAGCCAGTTTGAAACGACCTTATGTAATTTGAAATCAGGGGGGGGGGGGGGTGCGTTTTGATTGGCGTGCCTTCCAATTTTGTTCTTATGGTAACATGAGTGAAGCTTCATGCTTGCAGTGTTTCGAGGGGAGATTGTGCTCTTGAGTCTTGTTAGACGGGGTTATTTTGTTCAGGTGCTCAGCGGGGTTTTCAGATGCTTGTCTTGGTCTTTTGGACAATTGCACTGGAAAATTTTCAAACCCCTATTGTAAATTGCTTATTTTCAGAATATACAAACTGTCATCAAACTTGCTTTTTTGCAGACAATTTCTAATCATATTTATTTTGTAAATAAATGTGATTAGCAATGGGGGTTTAACAATTTCAAGTATAACTGTGGTGTAGACCACAGTTTTTCAACCAGGGTGCTCTGGTACCTTCAGGTTTCTGTGGGAAATTATCTAATTTAACATCTTAATTGGTCCAAAAAATGCAAATAATTCACCATTTTCGTGCATGGGTGTCTACAGTACCCAAACCACAGGATTTAGTAGGCTGGACCCGGTCAAGTCCCCCCATAACCAACTCGCCCCAGCCAGTTACAGCTGCCCCATAACTACTGTAGCTTGCTCCATGGCAGACTCGTCCCACAACACACTCGCCCTGGAAGCATGTAAATGTAGGCTGTGCATTACCTGAGCTCTCGTCATGGAAGACAACAACTGCTTGGCTTGTGCCAAGGAGGTGCTCAGGCACATCCCGACAGGTCCCGTTATACAAACAAGTACATGTGTTTTGCTCTGTCTGTGTGTGCGCTGCAGGCAGCAGCTGAGCAGAGCTCTGTACGGGTTTTTCCTGTGAACCAACACTGCAAATATGATCAACAATAGCCAGTCACATGTTTTTGGGCAGCGCGGTGGTGGAGTGGTTAGCACTGCGGCAGCACAGCAACTCACCCTTGGCCGGGGGATCCTGGGTTCGATCCCAGCCCCCGACCAACAGTGATCTGTGTGGAGTTTGCATGTTCTGGGTCTGCGTGGGTTTACTCCAGGATTTCTCCGGTTTCCTCCCACATGCTAAAAACATGCACGTTAGGTTAATTGGCATCAAACTGGGGATTCTAAATTGTCCTTAGGTATGACTGCGAGAGTGAATGGTTGTCTGTCTCTCTGTGTTGGCCCTGCGATGGACTGGCGATCTGTCCAGGGTGGACCCTGCCTCTCGCCCAAAGATGCTGGTATAGGCTCCAGCCACCCCACGATCCGAAAGGGATTAAGCGGAAGAAGATGGATGGATGGATGTTTTAATTTCAAAGAAATTAGCAGTTTGGTTAAAAGAGATGGGTTGAAAATATATATTTTTATTAAAACTGTAACACTGAAAATAAAAAAAAAGCAACTGTCCTCCCTTGCAGAAAAAAATTATGGTCAGATATTCAGAGAGTTCAACAAACAGAAAATGAGGCTGCTGAGTTAGGCTCATTCACTGTGCCGCACCACATGGGGCGAGTTGGCTGTGGAGAGACTTGACAGTAAACCGTAAAATAATAGCAAAGCAACCTAATCCCAACTCCAGATTTCATTGTTTGTTTTAGTACAAAGAAGTACATTATGAAATGTTTACATTTATTGAACCATTGATCTTTTACAAAACATGAACAGTCTGAATGATGACTCTTCATCAAAGTATGAACAACCTGAATTTTTTTCTTTTCTACTCTGTTTTGAACTGAAGCTGCTGATGAACAATATCTTAATCACAATAAAAACAAATGCCATTTAAGGAACCAGATATTGTATTGATGCCATCTATTGTTTAGTCCTGGAACTTGTTTGTGTTTTGAACAGTGACCCCGGTTACGTGGTCACAAAAAACGATTACAGGCAATAATCAGTTTTCTCGTGTTTACATGCACTGACTAAACAGATTACTGGAGGGTAAATCATTTGAGTTAATGGCCCCAGTTACATAGTCTTTATCAGATTATTCTGTTGTCATTGGCCACTTGAATAATCAGATAACTGCAGAAATCCAATCCTAACCAATTTATTAGTGTACATGTAAATATGGTCACTGATGCGGCACAAGTCAGCACATGACAAGTTCAGGGTTTCCTCTGATAACATTTGTCGGTGGAGGGCCGCTGCGCCAGAAAATTTACCACCGCGCTAAGGAGATATGAATTTAAGAAAAATATATGAAGCAATGACTTTCCGCAAGCGTGCACACGAACAACGCACGTGGCTGTCATCCGCACGGAGTTTAGAAGCGCCCTGCCCACGCGAGCTTTCCAGTCAGTCAGCAGGCAGTGTCTGGCTAGCGACAGCAGCATCTTTGTGGAAAAGGAGTGAAAACTGGGAAGTCAAACAGCAGAAATAGACTGTATTTGAAGAGAAACTTTGTGAAGAAGTCCGCCGTTTCTTCGTTGGTGAAAATCCTAGCGCGTCAGCGCCTTGGCGCTACCTATCGGGCGGGAGTGAAACTACAAATGATGGTTGTGTGCATGCATCAACCGCTTGGCCTGGGTAGATGAAAAAAGTGAGCATGTACAGCGCTGTGTGTGTGCCGGGCTCGTCCAAAGCGTACATGGAAAAAGGTGAACTAGAGGGGAAATGCAGCATGAATAAGGCTTGACTGTCCGACAGAAACATGAGTTTATTAAAGTACTTTAAACACGGAAAAAAATCAGAAGAGGTATGTGAGCACTCACGGCATTTATCATGGTTTTAACCCGCTGGAAACGGGAGCAATAATGGAAGAGTCGCTTAGCTAAGAGATGTGGTTAGAATTCAAATGCAGCCGGCTTCATATGAATGGAGAGGCAAGCGGGACTACTGAATTGCTGAGTATATATTTCACCAGCCACTACAGACAATAAATTTGGTGTTGACCAGTGTAATATGACCAACTGCATCACAGAATACATCAGATTTTGTGAAAACACAACCATGCCAGCCCAGACCGTGCACTGTTTCTCCAACAACAAACGATGGATCACCAGTGACCCGAAAGCACTTCTTAACTAGAAGAAGAGGGCTTTTAGGTCTGGAGACGAGGAGGAACTGAGGAGAGTGCAACACAAATTGAAAGAGATGCTGAGGAGGTGTGAAGACAATTACAGGAGGAAGATGGAGGATAAACTCCAGCAAAGCAATGTGAAGGATGTGTGGACAGGAATGAAGCACATCACTGGGTGTAAGGGGAGAGACAGACAGACATCGGGGAGCCTTGAGAGAGCTGATGAGCTGAATCTGTTTTTTAATAGGTTCAACTCACCATCTGTCACCCCCACAACACAGCCAGACCTCTACTTAGCCCCCCCCCCCCTCCTGTGCAGCACCTCTCTCTCTCCCCCTCACCCCCTCCCCCTCCTCTGAGGACATCAGCACCAGCCCCCCATCACTGTGACTACAGAGCAGGTTAGGAAACAGCTGGAGAGACTTTGTCAGCAGAAGGCTGCGGGCCCTGATGGCATCTCCGCCAGGACCCTGAGGACCTGCGCCAACCAGCTCTCTGCTGTACTGAAACACCTGTACAACCTGAGCCTGAGTCTGGAGAGAGTGCCATTGCTATGGGAGACGTCCTGACTGGTTCCTGTCCCCAAGAAGTTGTCTGTAGCTGACCTGAATGACTATCGACCAGTTGCCCTCACATCTCATGTGTTGAAGGTCCTGGAGAAACTGGTCTTAGCCCACCTGAGGCTGCAGGTGAAGACGTGGCTGGACCCTCTTCAGTTTGCATATCAGTCCCATTTAGGAGTTGAAGGCGCTGTCATCTGCCTGCTGCAACGAGCCCATTTGCACCTGGATGGAGGAGGAGACACTGTGAGAATCACGTTCTTTAATTTCTCCAGTGCCTTTAACACCATCCAGCCACTGCTGCTGGGCAAGACTCTGCAGGTGATGGGGGTTAACAACTGTGTGGGATCTTATCTATCTGCCTGCCCGCCCGCCCATGAGTGAGTGAGTGAGTGAGTGAGTGCAAGGCGCCAAAAGTAGGATGTGAACCAGCATCCCTTCCTATCACAGGTCCACCGTATTGTTTACCTAAGCCATTGCAGCAGCTGGCTAGGAGTTGATCTGAAAAGGTTTTGCCAGATTGATAAACTCTTCTGTAGGAATAGACAGTGCATATTGGGCTACGGCTTGCATATCAATAGCCACTTCCTTGGTCAAATGTGCTGAAATTCTCTTCACATCAACAAATAAAGTGATGTGAAACAAGAAATAAAAACCATCCTATGGGAGAATCACAGTTATACATAAAAATGTCAGGATGTTGACTGAGTGGTTTAGTTCGACATCTACACTCTGCTTATGAATGTCACACTTGGTGTGTGAACTTTGAGACAGTAAAGATAAATTTTGGGCAGCTCACCCATCCTCTACAGCAGGGGTGTCAAACTCATTCCATGGAGGGCCAAGACCCTGCAGGTTTTACTTCCACCCAGTCTCTTCAGCAGGTGTTTTCACTGATCAGTAATCAGTAGGAAGAAATTCAGAGAAAACACCTGTTGAAGACACTGGGTGGAGGTAAAACCTGCAGGGTCTTGGCCCTCCATGGAATGAGTTTGACACCTGTGCTCTACAGTCTCGTACAAGGTTCAAACGCAGAGCTGCTCCTGACTGAATTACACATGTACTGATGGAAGGGTACTTCTGGATCTCTGAACTGTGTAAACACCCTCTGAAGCTGACACTTTGCTCTGGATGGAGCTTATTTTTATAAAATTGGCTCGATTCATCTCTCCATAATCACATACTGGGATTTTAAATGTTTTCTTAACATTTTAGATAAAAATATTTTTTGTACAAGATACAAACTAAAATTGAATTGAGTTAAATCAAACAGTGATGCATCTCAGTATTATGTAGGTATTTAATTTTTTGATAGAAAATGATTTTCCCCTCCTGATTTAACAGTATAATGGTTATATCTGTTTTCCAATTGATGTAGGTTAGTAAATGGAGGTGGGGTGAATGCCCTCAGCACAAGTCCGGTATGGCTCTGTGAAAAAAGGGGTAATGATGCCCCCTTTAATCAAGATGAGAAAACGACTGCAAAAAAGGAGATTGACCAGAGAGCAGTACTGAAGGCCAATAGGGGGAGTACCTCACAGCAGCAGACGGATGCTGAAATTGAACAGGATGTGGCAAAGCCAACACACCTCCAGACTGTCAGAGCTAAGACTGGAAAGGAGAGTCTCCTGGATCTTCTTGGAGCCATGAAAGTGGAAGTTACTAGTAAAAGGAAGCTGAAAAATGTGAAGAAGGCAATGGAAAATTATGTATCAGCTGTACATCATAAGTTAAAGCCAGAAGCTATGGAGAGCACCATCAGTATGTTTCAGAAGGCTACTGAGATGTCTTCACAGAGGTGAGAGAATTAGGGAAGTTTGTTTTGTTTTTTTTTAACACCAACAGTTCTGAAGAGGAAAGTTGTGCATCAGCATGAGGAAATAATCTCATATTGGAAGAATATTTCAATTACTGGTCTTAGTCCACTGCTTCAAACCTCCCAATATTGTCTTTGTGTTTTGTTTTGTTTGTTTTTTTTAGTGAGAAGTTGGATCCAGATTTGGTAGCTGCAGCATCTGCTGCTGCCTCCACCCTACCCAACCAGAACGAGGCGGTGTCTGAGCTGCTCAGGCAGCTCAGGCAGCGAACAGCTGTCACCAAGGCCCAGAAGAAAGGAGATGTGAGCAACCTTGGGTATGTTTCCAGTATAGACGTCTTACTGGAACAAATGTTTGACATAAATGCTTTGGCTTTACATTCTGATAATGAGAAAACCTGTATAGAGATGTAATAAACATGAGTCCCAACAATATTTTCACAGAATGATTATTACTAACATGAAGGTTGGAAAGAAACCCAACAGACAGAATGCTTGGCCAGCTAATCAGATCCAGTTTGATGACGGCGATCAAGGATACAAACTTGAGAGAGGAATCTGTGCTGAGCTATCAGGTGTTTGGAGAAGGTAAATGCTGCTTTCTTTTTCTTGACTTTGCAGTTCAAAGATTATGGGATTATTTGTTTTAATGTTTCGTTTTTGTTTTTTTTTGTTTTGTTTTTTTCAGGAAGAGCTTGTTTACTGGAAAACGACTTAACATTTTCTCACCCACTACTGATGAAGATGAAGTTGAATCAGCACTTGGTACTAATTAATTTTGATAATTTCTCTTGAGTATGATGGCTCAGACACACTGCAGGAGACATTGCCTTGCTATAGTGTCCTTTTGTGAAATGACATGGGATACTCGTGGCTGTGAAATTTTTCATTCATACGTCAGTGTGCCCACACGAGCTTGCGACATGATCCATGAAAGTTGAAAAGATTTCTCCTTGTCATCATTTTCATCTGGCAACGACCAATCAGTCAGTTTCACTTAACCAATGAGGTAATAGCATACTTTCACTTCCACACATCCTAAACATAGATGAGAATTTAATCCTTGCAATCTGATTTTCCTGAACTTTTTGACATCTCTAGAAAATAATATATAGATGTAAAAAAGTGTGAATCTCAGTTAATTTTACATTAGTTTAGCTCACTCTTTTTAATAGAATTTTTTAACACATCAGGGCAGTCAGCTCACAACAGTCAACACTTTCATCAAACAAAATGCACATCCCATCCATTCATAGACATTATATGATCAGCTTCCAATCCGTTACCGTTTGCCCGTTTCTATGGCAACTGGAATAAAAGTAAGACACTGAGAAATTCTTGCCCTAGTGTAGGAACAGGCATACATGCATGCTCACGCCTTTTAAATGCACTGCTAATTAGTAGTTGATAATGCACTGCTGACTTCAGACCTGCTTTTTGTTGATCAAAGGCTCACTGACAGAGAATACAACATAATACCAATGCGCTTAACTTTGCACTGAGCCTCACCCACTTTAAATGAGTCTCCTCCCATGAGTGCAGTCTGCATGCGCAGTCAGTTCCTAATCAGGTGTCGAGGGTGCACACTGGAAAAACAGATGATGCACTGATAGAAACTAACAAAGGTGTTGGCGTAACATGCAGAGCAGTGCAAATGCCTGTTTTTAGAGTGACGTAATAGGAACCTAACGCCCCTTTTCCACTAGCACCTACTCAGCCCAACTCGGCTCGACTCTACTCAGTTTGAAGGGTTTTCCATTAGTACCTAGTACCTGGTACCAGATACTTTTTCGTACCTACTCATTTCAGGTTCCAAGTGTACTGAGTTGAGCTGAAAATGTGATGTCAACAGACTGCAGGCCACTGATTGGCCAGGGCGTAACGTCACTGGTTGAGAGTTAACATCTTCACAAGACTCATAACCGCCATTTGTAAATTTGGCCATGAGTTTTTATTATTTCTGTGATAATCAACGAAATAAATGGCTACACACAAATCAACACCATGGTCCAACGGTGAGGTGCGGACTCTTCTGTGCTTGGTGGCTGACAAGAGAATCCAGAGGGGGGCTACGGGGCTGAAAAGTTCATATAGTGGTCAAATTTGACCAAATGTGGTTATTTTTCCAATAGTCTCCCCATTGGTGCACACATTTCTTCCACCGGTGTTGTAGCGCTTGGATCCCTGCGGTTGAAAAATAAACCACATTTGGTCAAATTTGACCACCATGAACTTTTCAGTCTTTGAACTTTTCAGCCCCGTTGATGGCAGAGTGACCCAAAATGAAAAAGTATACCAGGAGGTCTCCGAGCTGATGGCTGCTCATAGGGAAGATAGTGAGTGTTTTTTGATTTTAAGCATCTTTTATGTTATTTATCCCATTGGTGGCAAGCTTACTTTGAGCATATAAGGATATTGCCATTGTCTTCTGTATGCGAACAATGAGCTAGGTAGTTAGCTAGCTAGTTAGCCATCAATGCTAATGCTGTGCTTTGCTTGTATTTTGTGCTTGCTGTAATAAGTATTAATCAATTAATTAATTAGTGTTAGCGCTACTGACAGCAAAATGTCAGCATGTCAACAACGTCCGCCTTCCTGTAATGAACTCTCCCACCTTGAGATGGCACTTGGTTGTAATGGAAAACAACCTAAACCGTGTCGGGCCGAGTAGAGCCGAGGTGAGTCAGGCTGAGTAGGTGCTAGTGGAAAAGGGCCACTATAGATGTCTGCATATTATCAGGACAAAGTATTGGAATTTTTCATTTCCTACTGTCATTCATCAATTACTTTGTGGTGTCACGATTAAAGGTACTGTACAGCCTTTTTGGGAGGTCATGTTTTTGTGACATCATTTTGTCACAAGACCCACAGACACATTTAGTCTGTGGGTGAATGGCTCCTGTTCATTTAGTGGCCAAAAGGTCAAGTCAAAGTCAACTTTATTGTCAATTCTGCCATATGTACAGTACATAAAGAGAATTGAAATTACGTTACTCTGAGACCCACGGTGCAGCAAGGTAAACACTAAGTAGGAAATGGGAATATAAAGTAGAACTTCATCAGTGCAAAGAAAACCAACCCCCAACCAGAAGCTAACTAAAAATACTAAGGGTGTGCAAAATAACTAAATACAATAAAAATTAAGACAGCATGGCTGTCAAAAGGTGCCATTAAAGCCTGACTTTCCAAAAAATTCCCTAAAGTCTGAGAGGCTAAATTTGGTTACTTTGAATATTTTTCAGATGTGCAATTCAAAACCCACAGCCAAACATCACTGCTTTCACATTTTCAGCACAGCCAACTCTATGGGACATGAACTTTGCCAATGAGTTGTCTACGTCAGTCAACCAAGTGCCTCGGAATGGGTTTGAGGAAATGATTCAGTGGACCAAAGAGGGGAAACTGTGGCAGTACCCAGTTAACAATGAAGCTGGTGAGTGATGCATGCCATGTTTAACTTTGCTATATGAAATTTTTTTTGACTGAAATCCACGCTGACTGAGTATTCTGATACTGTCAGGCCTTGAGGAGGAAGCCACTGTCCCGTTCCATGAACACATCTTCTTAGAGAAACATCTGGAGGAGGGCTTCCCTCGTCAGGGACCAGTGCGTCACTTCATGGAGCTGGTGGTGGTCGGTTTGTCCAGAAATCCATACCTGACCGTGCAGCAGAAAAAAGAACACATTTTCTGGTTTAGGGACTACTTCCAGCAGAAAGAGGAAGTGCTGAAGGAGGCAGGTGTTTCCCTCAACTAAACTAAGGACAACAGCTTTGGTTTGTCATATCATGGAGAAATGATGTCCTGAAGAAAGTAAAATGTTGCTGTGTATGCCAATTAAGGTGGTAACGTGCAGTCAAGGCTTTTGATCAGTTTCCCAACTGTCACTGAGCAGATCTCAATTTCTCACTGTCCCACGTATTTGACTATTACTGGTGTGACTGAATTTAAAAACATTCTCACTGTTGGGAATCATGATTTTGCTGCCATTCATAGCTGTATTAATGCAAAGTTGTTGTTTTTTTCGAAAGCAGGTTGTACTCGAATGTGAATTAAAAAAAAAAAAAAAAAAACATTGAGTCACACATGATAAAAGATTAAAATATGAGTAAAAAGACAATATATTGCCATCAAACTTATGGACTATTGATTAGTTGAGACTCATGCAGACAAATCTGTTGATGTAAATATGGTTTTCTTTGCGTGCCACAGCTTCATATTTTGATTAATGGTGTTTTTCGCAGGGCAGCTGTCAGAAGTGTAACCTGTGTACAGCAGGGAGGACCTCAGGTCAAGTGCACAGTAGAAACATAATTAGACCTTGAACCCCGTGCTCCTTCACAAGGGAAGTCTTTTCAAAAGTTAAACAATCTCCTAACAATGTGCCACTCATTCCTTCTTGCCTAAAAACACCCTCCTCAATGGATTGTCTGAGAAAGTGGAAAGTGACAGGTTCAAGTCACAAAAAGCCCCCCGGCTTCCACACTTTGTTCACTTTTCCTTAAACAGGGTGATTGGCATGATAACATGTTGGCAGCACTTCCTCCCTAATATTTGTGTGGGCCACGCAAAGTAAAAGTGTGCTGGTGTTGAAGGACACCTGGTGGGGCTCATGAGTTTCCTACAGCAGAGTAACCCACTAGATGGTGCTACTAGCAGCTGTGGTTGGGTGTAAAATCAGGGCTGTCAAGACACTGTAGTCGTGTGAACTAACCTGAGGAAAATACACCTTTGAATACCCAGCACTGTATTAAAAACAGATATTAAATACGTGGTGTTTTCGTATCATAACCAAAACTAACAACTGCTTAATTCCAATGTAATCCAAAACCAAATTTCTTTATTTCTGTCGTATGCACCGTCAGTAGAACAGGGCTTTGCACCCTTTGGTTCCTTTGACAATTACCTTTTGGCCATGTCAGAATGAATGGATCAGTGAATAATTACAAGGCAAAGGATGTGAATTTACACAAAGAAAAAAAATCAAACACAGGGCAAAAAAATGAAGGGAGAAAAGTGGCAAATTTATGAGAAAAGATGTCAAATTCAAGAGGGAAAAAACACCCAAAATTCATGAGGAGTCATTTATGAAAAAAAAAAAAACAAACATGAATTGGAGAGAAAGGGTTTCAATTTACCAGATGAAAGATGCAATTTATGCAAAAGGGATGTAATGTTATGTCTCAACCTCAGCTGTTCTACCCAATTTTTGGCTCAAATGTTTTGTAGTTCCCTTACAGATTTTTTTTAGTTAAGTTAGTTAATTCCCTTCCACAGCATGTGGGACACCAGGTGGTGTATAGGGGCGGTGCCTGTCTCTGTTTCTCTGACCCTAGGCCACACAGCAACGGTAAGTAGTGAAAGCTACAGTGGTGGTGGTGGTGGTGGTGGGGGGGGGGGGGGTGTCAGTCCTCTGCTAGCTCTGAGCATTAGCTTTCCTTTCCCCATTCTATTATGCTGAGCACCAAGCTAGAAAGCTAAAGTACCATTTTTATATGGCCTTTGGTAGATTTTTTTGGGGGGAGGGGGCAAAATTTACTCAAAATGGCTGCAAAAGCAGAAGAGGTTGAAATTTTCTATTAACTATTAAAATAATTAGATGCCTTATTATTTGTATTATACCCTAGCCAACAAAATTGCATAGGGTACAATGTTTTTGACTCATCTGTTCCTTTGTTTGACAACATGTTGCCACTCTAGCTTCTATATTTCTGATCAATTGAGTTCAGATTTATACAGAAGCTTTGGTTGAAATGAGGGGTGCCATTCTTGGAGAGGGGGACTTATTTTCTCTTTCTTATTTTCCATTCTATGTTGCTCGCAGTTTTCATCACCCAGGGTCCCTAATGAAAACTAAGGTTCTTTAAGTTTTTCCAATAAATAAGCAATCAAAACAGGCATTTTTTGACTGTTTTAAAATACTGCCATTACAGTCGTGAAAAAATTAGGACACCCTGTGTAAGCCTTTGTTTTTTGTTTTTTTTTTACATATTTGGGATAGGCTCCAGCCCCCCTGCGACCCGAAAAGGATTAAGCGGAAGAAGATGGATGGATGGACATGGATATTTAATATCAATGTTAAAACACACTGGGAGATTCATGTAATACAACTAAACAAAAATGAATTAGACTTTCATATTTTCTGTAAAATGTAATTCTAAACAAATAGGAATAAATTAAGACACCCCCACATTCATTTCCACTTAAAATGGCTAAAGTAAATGTTAAAAAATGCAAATAAAAACAAAAACACGGACATAGATATTCAATTCAATTCAGCTTTATTTATATAGCAACATATCACAACAAAAGTCATCTCATAGCACTACCAAATGCAGGGAAAACCCCACAATTGCAGAAAGACCCAACAATCAAATGATCCCCTGTGAGCAAGCACTTAGCGACGGTGGAGAGGAAAAACTCCCATTTAACAGGAAGAAACCTCTAGCAGAACCAAGCTCAGGGAGGGGCAGTCATCTGCTGCAACTGGCTGGGGGTGAGGGGATAGAGAGGATGAAGAGAACAAACATAAAGTACAGGAACAATGAGAAGCCAAGTACATTATTGGAGGTCACCCGGCAGTCTGAATCTATTAACAGCAAAACAAAAGGGGGGTTAAGAGACACAACAGCCCTCCCTAATTGTAGGCTATATTGAAAAGGAAGGATTTTACCCTGTTCTTAAAAACAGAGATCGAGTCTTGACTCCCGGAACCAGAGTGGTAACTGGTTCCACAGAAAAGGAGCTTGATAGGAGAAGGCTCTGCCTCCCATTGTACTTTTGGAGATTCTGGGTATTACAAGTAATCCAGCATTTTGGGAGCGTAGTGCTCTGTTAGGATGATAGGGTAATATCAGATCTTTTATATATAAGAGGGCCTGATTATTAAGAGCTTTGTAAGTGAGAAGAAGGATTTTAAACTTAATTCTAAACTCTATGGGAAGCCAATGAAGGAAGGCCAGAACCGGAGAGATATGACCTCTCTTTCTAGAACCAGTTAAAACTCTTACAGCAGCATTTTGGATCAACTGAAGACTTTTTAAAGATATTTTAGGACAACCTGTCTACAACGAGTTACAATAATCTAATCTAGAGCTGACAAAGGCGTGGATCAGTTTCTCAGCATCATTCAGAGACAAGATGCTCCTAATCTTGGCAATATTGCGCAGATGATAAAAGGCAGCCTGAGAAACAAATTTAATACGTGAATTACAGAACAGATCTTGATCAAAAATAACTCCCAAGGTTCCTTACAGAACTATTCAGAATGAGAGCAGCGGCATCCAAATTAAGAGTTTGATTTGGAAAGGAATTTCTAAGGTTTTTTGGACCAACAAGAATGACTTCAGTCTTATCTGGGTTTAATAGCAGAAAACTACAAGTCATCCAGGCTTTGATTTCCTTAAGACAGGCATCTAACTTGACTAATTGATTACAATCATCGGGCTTCACTGACAGGTATAATTGTGTGTCGTCTGCGTAACAATGAAAATGTATACAGTGCTTTCTAATGATATTGCCTAACAGAAGCATATATAAACTAAAAAGAGTAGGGCCTAACACAGATCCCTGTGGAACTCCGTGACTGAGCTTAGAGTTGGAAGAAAACTCATCATTGATGTGAACAAACTGAAGTCTATCGGACAAATAAGATCTAAACCACTGCAGCGAAGTTCCATTTAGTCCAACATAGTGTTCTAATCTATCAAGTAGAATGTCATGATCAATAGTATCAAAGGCTGCACTAAGATCTAAAAGGACAAGTACAGAAACAAGTCCATTATCAGATTCAATAAGGAGGTCATTAGTGACCTTCACAAAGGCTGTTTCAGTGTTGTGATGAACTTTGAACCCAGATTGAAACTCTTCAAATAAACCATTTCCCTGCAAGTGGTCAAACAATTGCGCAGCAACAACTCTAAGATTTTTGAAATGAAAGGCAATTTAGAGATTGGTTGATAGTTAGCCAAAACTCCTGGATCGAGCATTGGCTTTTTGAGTAAGGGTTTAATTACAGTGTGGTACACACATATTTAGTTTCATAGACTCTATTTGTATATTAATGTTGCTTCACGTCTGAGAATGAACAATAGGTCTGAGTCTCCTGGGGATTAACAGGAGGATGCGAAATGTGTTCTGTGTTATGCAAAGAGATGGCCTTGAGGGATTTCCTGACCACCAGTGGTGTGGGGGTGAAGGGGACAAGACCGGGAAGAAGATGTATTGTGTCTTTGCATTAAAATGGCGATGTAACTGGCTTTGATGTCCTGGTATAAATAGGACAGATGTGGGGTGATGCTTGCTCTTTTCTGTTTGAGAGGATGTTGGAGATACGTGAATGTGAATAAACCTGAATTGAGAAATAAACTCAGCCTCATCTTTTCACGCTCTCCACACTGGTGACCTTAAGACGTATCATGGGCGAGAGAAATTCCCCCGAGCCGGACTCGCCAGGAACCAGCCAGGCGAACGCAGTCTCAGTCAAACTACCAGAATTCTGGCAGGACAACCCGGACTCCTGGTTCCTCTTGGCCGAAGCTTAGTTCGCTCTCGGGGGAATAACGGCAGATGACACGAAATTCTACCATGTTATCGCCAAGCTCGTCAACCGCACAGCTCGACATGTGCAGAGCCTGGTGCAGCGCCCACCCGCTGGCGACAAATACGGCGGGTTGAAGTGAAGGCTGCGCTCATTCAGCGTTTCACTCCCTCAGCCCAGGAGAGAGCAGAGAGACTCCTGGCCCTGAACGACTTGGGAGAAAGCACGCCTGTCGACCTGATGGAAAACATGCTGAGGCTGAGAGGCTCAGACGACGATGATTTCCTTTTCACCCACATTTTCCTGAGAACCCTACCGTCGGAGACGAGGGTGACCCTGGCAGGTTCACGCTTCATGGCCCAGCGGGACTTCCGCGCGCTGGCCCAGGAGGCACAGTGGATTCTCAACGCCAGCAGACGGCACACAGCCACCGCAGCAGCGACAGACCTCAGCGCAACAGCCGGGAATGGTGTAACGGATGCCAACTAGCACTGTTCGGCGTAGAACGTTAGTAAACCTCCCTCCCGAAAAAAAAAAAGCCTCATACAGTATCGGTAGCGCTGAGCTATCGGTCGGACCTTTAGCTCAGCGCGATCGTGCTGTGTCTCCCATGCTCGAACTGTGTAGTTGACTGGTAGGTCGCGGGTTCGTGTCCCGAGTGGGCGAACTGCGCAGGATGATCTCAGTCACAATGGTGCCGTGACCCGGATGGGAGTGAGGTTTAAGGGGGAGAGTGTAACGGATGCCAACTAGCACTGTTCGGCGTAGAACGTTAGTAAACCTCCCTCCCGAAAAGCCTCATACAGTTTCGGTAGCGCTGAGCTATCGGTCGGACCTTTAGCTCAGCGCGATCGTGCTGTGTCTCCCATGCTCGAACTGTGTAGTTGACTGGTAGGTCGCGGGTTCGTGTCCCGAGTGGGCGAACTGCGCAGGATGATCTCAGTCACAATGGCAGGGGGCCAGAGGTGGCGGAGGCAGACCCACCAACAACGGCAGCGGTGAAGACCAAACATCGCAGAGGAGACGACCTCTGTTTTTACCATCGCCGCTTCGCAGAGAGGGCACACAAGTGTATATCACCGTGTCAGTTCAAGAGCTCGGGTAACGCCAGAACCGAGGGTCGGTAGCAGCCGCAGCCCTCGGTGAACAGAACAAGCTGCTCTACTTGACGGATGCGCGTTCTTGGAGGCAATTCCTCGTGGACACAGGCTCCCAAGTGAGTTTCATCACATCAACCTATGCTGACCAGCTGGCAGGTCCCGGGAGTCACGGAGCATCGGCAGTGAACGGCTCGAGCATTAAGACCTTCGGTGAGAGGACTCTGCTTCTGTCCCTGCAAGGCCGTACATTTGAGTGGACTTTTATTATAGCTGCAGTGAGCTTCAACATGTTAGGGGCTGATTTTCTGTGCTCACATGGGTTGTTGGTTGATCTTCCCAATAGACGCTTGGTTAATGTCTTTTTACTCTATTCCCTGTGCAGCTCGAGTGACCCCGCCCACAGCACAAGCAAACGTCGCTACAGCAAGCGGTAAGTTCCACACACTCCTCACTCAGCTTCCAGCACTCACGGTTCCCACATTTTCAGCAGCTGTCGCTAAACACAGAGTGGAACATTTTATTACTACCGCCGGCCCCCCCGTTTTTGCAAAAGCTCGGCGCTTGGATGCAGCTAAACTGACCATAGCGCGCGAGGAGTTCGCCAACCTTGAAAAGTTGGGCATCATCCAGCGTTCGAAAAGCCCATGGGCTTCCCCGCTCCACATGGTCCCTAAGGCTGACGGCTCGTGGCGACCTTGCGGTGATTTCCACAGGTTGAACAATACTACAGCGCACGACCGCTACCCAATCCCCCATATCCAGGATTTTTCCGTTCATCTGGCAGGGGCGCACATTTTTTCTAAAATAGACTTGGTCCGCGGGTACCATCAAGTCCCAGTACGCACTGAGGACATACCCAAAACAGCGGTAATAACTCCGTTTGTCCTTTTTGAGTTTTTGCGCATGCCGTGCGGGCTTAAAGGCGCTGCGCAGACGTTCCAACGCATGATGGACGCGGTGTTGCGCGATCTCCCTTTTGTGTTTGTCTACCTGGACGACATTTTGGTAGCCAGCGCGTCCGAAGAGGAACACGAAAAACACCTCACGGCAGTTTTCCGGAAGTTGGGAGAGCACGGGTTAATAATCAACCCAGCGAAGTGTCAGTTCGGGGCGACGTAGATTGATTTTTTGGGGCACTGCGTCTCTCCAGAAGGAGCAGTTCCGCTGCCGGACAAAGTGCGCGCAGTAACAAATTTTCCCCAACCACAAATGGTCAAAGCATTACAGGAGTTTTTGGGAATGGTGAATTTTTATAACCGTTTCCTCCCCCACGCGGCGCAGCTCATGCAACCATTGTATGCCGCGCTAAAAAAGCAAAAACCCACAAATGCAATCGACTGGTCCCCGGAGCGGGAGCACGCATTCTCGGAGGTTAAAGCAGCCCTGGCAAACGCTGCGTTGTTGGCACATCCAGACCCAACGGCCCGCATAGCGCTCACTACTGACGCGTCAGATGTGGCCATTGGGGCGGTAGTAGAGCAGCATGTTGCCGGGGCTTGGCAGCCACTCGCTTTTTTCAGCAGGACTTTGCGCGATACTGAGAGAAAATACAGCGTGTTCGACAGGGAGTTGTTAGCACTCCACTTGGCCATTCGCCACTTCCAGTTCTGGCTGGAAGGTCGTCGTTTCACCGCGTTCGTCAACCACAAGCCGCTGACTTTCGCGATGGCCATGGTTTCAGAGCCATGGTTAGGCCGGCAGCAGAGGCAGCTGGCTGCAATTTCAGAGTTTACTACCGATATCCAACACGTAGCGGGTAAACTTAGTGTAGTGGCAGACTGTCTCTCGCGCGCCGTAACTGCTCCAATCCGCGCAGGGGTAGATTATACTGCCATGGCCGCGGAACAAAATAGCGGCGCGGAAGTACGCGCGGCCCCAGTCCGCGTGGGGATAGATTATGCAGCCATGGCCGCGGATCAGGTTAGCGATGCGGACGTGTGCGCGCTCCAGTCTGGACCAGCAGGGTTAAGGCTGGAGAGCAGTGCGCTGCAAGAGGGTATGCCCCCCCAAACTGCAATGTCTCCACCGGACGACCGCGTCCGGTGGTGCCGACCGCATGGCGCCGCCGTGTTTTTGACTCGATTCACTCTCTGGCGCACCCGGGGGTGCGCGCGTCGGTCAAAATGGTAGGAGAGAAGTTTGTGTGGCCGAGCCTGTGCAAGCACGTTAAAGAGTGGGCAAGAGTCTGGATGGCTTGCCAGCGAGCCAAAATACACAAACACACTAAAGCCCCCTTGGAGCCGTTTCACATCCCGGCTAAGAGGTTCGATCATGTGCATGTCGACCTCGTAGGCCCCCTCCCACCGTCACAGGGGTGCACACATCTTTTGACAATGGTGGACCGCACCACGCATTGGCCTGAAGTGGTCCCACTGGCATCAACCACAGCCGAGGAGGTGGTCTGCGCATTTTTAACGGCTTGGGTAGCGCGTTTTGGAGTTCCGTCGGATATTACATCTGACAGAGGTCCTCAATTTGTTTCTGAGCTTTGGTCAGCGATGGCCCGCAGCCTGGGGGTAACGATCCACCGCACTACTGCGTACCACCCCCAGGCTAATGGTTTATGCGAACATTTCCATAGGTCATTGAAAGCAGCCCTCAGAGCGTCGCTTACGGATGCAAATTGGGTAAACAGACTACCATGGGTTTTATTGGGGTTGCGTTCTGCACCTAAAGAGGACTTAAAAGCCTCCCCAGCCAAATTGGTGTTTGCGCAGCCACTCCGGCTGCCAGGGGAGTTTGTCCCAGATAATCCTGCGCCAGAGTGCCCCCCTGCTCAGCGGTTACTGAGCGACACGGGAGCGTGCACGCTTCCTGGCCCCGTTCATCACAGTTTTCCGCACGTTTTTGTACCTAAGG
Source organism: Pholidichthys leucotaenia (assembly GCA_020510985.1). Lineage (NCBI taxonomy): Eukaryota > Metazoa > Chordata > Actinopteri > Cichliformes > Pholidichthyidae > Pholidichthys > Pholidichthys leucotaenia. Next base: position 40,466,749 of record CM035844.1, on the reverse strand, counting down.
CTTTAAAAAATGCGGAGTTTGTTTTTGTCAGACATGATGCTCATCGCCCAACCCTGTGACCGCCTTATGATGGCCCATTTAGAGTGCTGGAAACAGGTGATAAGCACTTTTTGCTAGATTTAGGAGGCAGAAGGGAAACAATTGGCATAGACAGACTAAAACCCGCTTTTGTGATGGCTGACGAAGCTGTGCTGTTGCCGAGGGCCCCTCGTCGCGGCAGACCCCCTAGGGAGTTTTCCCCAGAGCTCCCACAGGGATTGACTAACAGTTCTAATCCACAGACAGCAGCTCCCCAGCAGGATGGCTCTGCAGGAGGGTTGAAGCCCACTTACAGCAAGTACGGAAGACGGTTGAAGCCCAAGCAGCATGTAGACTGATGTTTGTGATTTTACCAGGATATGCAGACTGTGTTTTATTGTTTCATCTTAGACATTTGGGGGGGGGGGGGGGTCATGTGGTACACACATATGTAGTTTCATAGACTCTATTTGTATATTAATGTTGCTTCACGTCTGAGAATGAACAATAGGTCTGAGTCTCCTGGGGATTAACAGGAGGATGCGAAATGTGTTCTGTGTTATGCAAAGAGATGGCCTTGAGGGATTTCCTGACCACCAGTGGTGTGGGGGTGAAGGGGACAAGACCGGGAAGAAGATGTATTGTGTCTTTGCATTAAAATGGCAATGTAACTGTGGCTTTGATGTCCTGGTATAAATAGGACAGATGTGGGGTGATGCTTGCTCTTTTCTGTTTGAGAGGATGTTGGAGATACGTGAATGTGAATAAACCTGAATTGAGAAATAAACTCAGCCTCATCTTTTCACGCTTTCCACAACAGCAGTTTTATAAAGCCTGCGGTACATAACCCAATGTTAAAGAAGAATTAATTATATGAAGAATACGGCTACCAATAATTGGGAAGACTATTTTAAATAACCTGGTAGGAATAGGGTCTAAAAGACAAGATGAAGGCTTGGATGAGGAGATTATTTTATCTAACTCTAAAAGGGCAATTGGAGTAAACTTATCTAAACAGATGTCAGTTGAGGGAGTTGTTGTAGTTAATGTACTCAAGTTTATGGTGGGAAGAATCTGACTGATTTTATCTGTAATAGATAAAATTTTATGGTTAAAAAAGTTCAAAAAGTCCTGACTAGAAAGCTCTGGGGGGATGTGAGGATTGACCGAGTCCTGACTCTTTGTCAGTCTGGCTACAGTGCTGAAAAGAAACCTGGGATTATTCTTGTTCTCTTCTATTAATGCAGAGTAATAACTTGTTATAGCTTTGCTAAGAGATTTTTTTTTATAAATTAAAAGATGATTTCTCCATGCTAAATAGATTTCATCTAAATTAGTAGGACGCCATTTTCTTTCTAATTGACGGGTCTTGTTTTAAGCTACGAGTTTTTGTGTTAAACCAAGGGGTTAGAAATCTCTGGTTAGACTTTTTCTTTTTAAAAGGGGCCACCAAATCTAGAGGCTGCTGCAGAAAGGCTGTAACATATCTACCATGCTATCAATTACGGCAGGAGCAGGCTCTCCATTTTTTATTTCCCTTGTGTTGACCCAAGGTATAGAGGAGACAATCTGCAAAAATTTGGTAACAACGTCATCTGAAAGACATCTGCTGTAGTAATATTTTTCTTTAGGAGTCAAATAATCATAAATAGTGAAATCAAAAGTTAACAGACAATGGTCTGACAGTACAGGATTATGAGGAGACACTACCAGATTTTCTGTATCTATACCATAAGTCAAAACAAGGTCCAATGTGTGGTGGAGATAATGGGTAGAATTTTCTACTTTTTGGGAAAACCCCACTGAGTCTAAAATTGAATTGAATGCCTATTAAGACAGTCACTATCTACATCAACATGCATATTAAAATCCCCAACAGCAATTATTCTATCTGATTTCAGCACTGAATCAGCTGAAAATTCAGCAAATTTGGATAAAAACTCCTGAGTAGGCTGAGGGAGGGCGGTAAACTATGGCGAAGAAAACTGGGTTCAAGCAAGATAGCCAACATGCCCCACACTGAGGACCGGGCCCTCAAAAGAATTAAAACATAGTTTTTGCTTTACATTAACTAGTAAAGACGCAACAGACTTACACAAATGGTCCCCTCCAGTATACAAGTAGGATAATATCAGTCGCTACGGAGGGTGACAATATGTATGGGTACATATTCATACTATGTAGGATAACTAAGTAGACGGTTATGCTGCTTATTCCATCTTGCTACAATGCTCTGCACTTTGTATATATATTTGAACCCTGAGTTTGAAATAAACGTTTGAATTTGAATTTGAATAGAACCTAGAGCTCACAGCACCTCTCACTTCCTTTTTTAACACAGAACCTGGGCTGCTGAGCAGACCACCGGCAGACTCTGCATGACTGCATGGATTATTCTGCCACCGTGAACCAGTCATGTTCTGCAAAACACATTAAAACATTTTGATAACATGAAAAGTTGTAGGGCTAGGTTCAAATATGCTCTACGAGCATGTAGGCGCAATGAAGAAAGTATCAAATGTGACCAGTTAGCTAATCATATGAGTGAACGGAACATGGTAGAATTCTGGAAACAAATGAAGGCTATGAGCTCCCACCGGTCTGTTAGATCAAACACTATTGATGGTATGACTGGTGATGTTAATATTGCTGAAAAGTGGAAATGTCAATATGAAGCTATTTTCAACTCAGTCAAGAATGTTTCAATGAAGGATTCTGTTATGCATGATGTTTGCCTGTATAATGACATGTTTGATACCTCCGATATTTCTGCTGTTACTCCTGTTGAAGTTGCTTCACTGATCAAAGTTCTCAAGAAAGGCAAATCAGCTGGCCCTGATTGTCTTACCAGTGAATGGCTCATCAATGCTGATTTCAATTTGTGTATTCTGTTGTCATTGTGTTTTAACTGTATGTTTGTTCATGGTTACATGCCAGATATGTTGATGGACTCTGTTATTATTCCCTTGGTGAAAAACAATTGAGCCAGTCTGTCTGATATGAACAGCTACAGACCTATAGCTATTGCAAATGTTATATCTAAATTGTTAGAGGGTTTAATTCTGAACAGAAGTGAGGGTTATCTGTGAACATATGACAATCAGTTTGGTTTCAAGTCAGCCCATTCAACTGATAAGGCTGTTTACCTACTCCATGAATTTGTTGACTACTTCAGAAGCCAATCCACTAGTGTCTATGCTATGTTTTTAGATGCTAGCAAAGCTTTTGACAGGATTAACCACTGGTGTTTGTTTAGAAAACTGATCGATCTAGGTATTCCTATTTACATTGTTAGTATCCTGTTATACTGGTACAGAAGGCAGTCTATGGTTGTTAGGTGGGGCAATGTTACCTCATCCAAATTTCATGTGGCCAGTGGTGTTAAACAAGATAAGATAAGATAAGATAAGCCTTTATTAGTCCCACAATGGGGAAATTCCAGGGTAAACAAGGTGGTATACTGTCACCCTTGTTGTTTAATGTCTATGTTGATGATCTCAGTGTACTGTTGAACAATACTAATGTGGGCGGCTCCATTAACGGTGCACTGTTAAATCACATCTTCTATGCTGATGATCTCTGTTTGTTAAGTTTGTCTACTGCAGCAATGCAATATCTCCTTTCGGAATGTGAAAAATTTGGTGAAAAAAATGACATCTTGTTCAACTGTACTAAATCTATGTGTATGGCTTTCAAACCGAAGGGTGTCAATACTTTGAATCCTGTTATGCCACTTTGTGGTAATAGCTTGAACTTTGTTGAAAAAGTCAAATACCTAGGTGTGTGGATTGAATCTGATAAGACCAATGTTGATTGTAACAGGCAACTCAGGAAATTCTATGCTCAAACAAATTTACTGTTGCGAAATTTCCACAGATGTTCTCCTGATGTTAAATGTATGCTGTTCAAGACCTTCTGTACCTCAGTGTATTGCTCGCCTTTATGGTTTAATAGCAATGTTGCTGTTGGGAACAAAATCCGCATTGCATATAATAACTCCCTAAGAAGGTTGTTAGATATACCACGTAGGTTGAGTGCAAGCAAGATGTTTGTGTCCTTGAACATTCCGTCTTTTGGTGAGTTGATACGAAAGAATGTTTACAGTTGTATGAGAAGGTTGCTGGCATGTAACAACCATCTTATATCAGCAATTGTCAATTCGTCACTCACACTTCACTCCAGCATTTGGAAGTGGTGGCGTTCTATTTTATACTGAGTTCAATATTATATGTTATTGTGTTACAAGAGTGCCGAGTGACTGCTGGTCTGTATATACTTTTATTTATTTATTTTCTACTCATTTTAGTTCTGCATTTAATATGAACCCTGAGTTTGAAATAAACGTTTGAATTTGAATTTGAAATATTTATATATTTATGTATACATATGTATATCCACTGCTCTTATTTATATTTTTCGTATCTTCTTAGTTATTGCTCTGAGTGCTGCTATCCCTGTGCTGTTGCAATCCTGGAATTTCCCCATTGTGGGACTAATAAAGGCTTATCTTATCTTATGAATGAATAAATGAATCTTTATTTCGGATAGATAAAAGTACAGATTAAAAGAAACAGAATAATATAACAAAGGGGGAAGAAAATCCAACAAGGTCAAATTAGACAATAACTCCTCTGATTATACAGTTCAACATAAGTTATCCGAAATGGGTGATGGCTGAAGCCACAGCTTATTTTGCCCACCCATATTCCATCCAAGAATTCAAAAGAAAAACAAAACAAGAGCGATTACAATTCAGAACAAAGCTAAGACAAAATGTGACAAAAAAACTAAGCTACAACACAACACAGACTGGATATGACAATCCTTATGTGATTTTACATGTCATCTTGTATATATGTTTGGAGTATTTCTTCCTTTAGTTTTTGTTTAAATTGTCCAAGCGTTGTACATGATTTTAATTCAGGTCCAAAATCGTTCCATAATCTGACTCCTTGCACTGAAACACAGTGTTGCTTGGTGGTAGTTCTCACTGAAGGTTTTTGAAATATACATGTTCCTCTGAAATGATATTGTTTCTCCCTTATTTGGAACAACTTTTGGATATTTGCGGGCAGTGATAGATTCTTCACTTTAAACATTATTACTGCAGTTTTAAAGTCAACCAGATCTTTCAACTTGAGAGCTTTTAATTTTAAGAAAAAGTAGGTATGTTGGTTCCCTGTAAGCAGCTTTGTTTATTATTCTAATAGCTCTCTTCTGAAGCATAAAGACTGGATATATGTTTGTTTTATATGTATTTCCCCATACTTCAGTACAATATGTCATGTATGGGAGTATTAATGAATGATACAAAGTATACAGTGGGGGTTGATTCAGCAAATATTTCACTCTTTGTAGTATTGCAATTGATTGGGATATTTTACCTTTAATATAATTAATATGTGACTTCCAACACAGTTTATTATCAATTATTACTCCAAGAAATTTAGTTTCGGATACCATTTCAATCTCTACACCATTTACACTGAGTTTAGATACTAAGTTGTTGTGATGGTTGTTAAAAGCTATAAATTCTGTCTTACTTAAATTGAGCGTTAATTTGTTTGAATCAAACCACAGTTTGAGCTTTCCTAATTCCTTTCCGAGTGTATCCAAAAGTTGTTCCAAATTGCTTCCACTGCATAATAAATTAGTGTCGTCAGCAAACAATATTAAATCCATTTTTTCTGAAACTTTACATATATCATTTATATACATGTTGAATAACAATGGCCCCAAAACTGAACCCTGTGGGATTCCACAAGTAACCTTCAGTAACTGTGAGTTTTTGATACCAACACATACATACTGATATCTATTCTTTAAGTAACTACATAACCAGGACACTGCTACCCCCTAATACCACAATTTTGTAGTTTCTTTAATAATAAATTATGATCCACTGTATCAAATGCTTCTTTAAGATCCAGGAATACCCCAACTGAATACTCTTTATTTTCAACGGCAGTTGATATTTTTTCTATAAATTCCATTAGAGCAAATGCAGTTGTCCTCTTGTGTCTGAACCCATATTGCTGCTCACACAATAAATTATTCTTCAGTATGAAGTTGTCAACTCTCTCATAGAATATTTTTTCAAGTATCTTGGAAAATTGCAGCAATAGTGAAATTGGTCTATAGTTTGAGAATTCCCCTCTGTCACCCGTCTTGTATATCGGAATTACTTTAGCTATTTTCATTGCATTGGGAAATATACCTGTTTGGAGAGACAGGTTACAGATATACGTCAGTGGTTTCACTAAGCATTCAATAGGGCTGCACGGTGGCGCAGTGGTTTAGCACTGTGGCAGTACAGTTTACCCTCGGCCGGGGGATCGCGGGGATCATGAGATCGTGGGTTCAATCCCAGCCCCCAACCAACAGTGAGCTGTGTGGAGTTTGCATGTTCTCCCCGTGTTGCGTGGGTTTACTCCGGGATTTCTCTGGTTTCCTCCCGCATACCAAAAACATGTAGGTTTAGGGCACTCGCGCACGCAGCGACCGGCAGCCAGTGGCTTGTCACCAGACTGCAAACCAAATCTACCTACGGGTACAAATAAGTAACAAAAAAAAAAAAATAATAGTTTTGACTAAGAGCATGTCAATACCATCACAGTCTGTAGATGGTTTTTTTTTTCCACAATATTTTTTATTGAACCTTTTTTTTTAACAAACATGACACAAACAATCAAACACTAAAGTAATTAAAAAAAATGTACTAAAAACACCAACAACCACTAACAAAAGCAAGTCATCAACAATGCTCCTCTGTTTAGTCTAGGTAATCCATTACATAAGTATACATATTATACATTCACCAATTTGGAATTTACAAGGTCCACTCACATCATTCACCATCCTCTTCAGAAGTTATGTTTAATTGTCCGTAGATGTTTTACTTTTAAACGATTTAACAATTTCAATGACCTCTCTCTCGTCTGTGTTCTTTATGAAAATGGAGTCTTTTATAGCAGTGTTTTTGCTTATTGTTTCGCCTGTAGGTGCCGTAATGGGTATTTCTCAAGCCAAATTAGGACCAATGTTAACAAAAAAGTTATTAAATTCATCTGCAGGTGAAACTGCATTCACACTCTGAGTCGTTTTATTTTTTGAAAAATCGGTTGGGTAGCTTGTATTTCTGTTTTTATTTCCAAGAATATTGTTAAGTATTGTCCATGTATTTTTAATATTGTCTCTGTTTTTCTCCAGTTCTTTACTGTAATAGTCTCTTTTACTACATCTTATTATACGTATATGTCAACTTATTCTTGTATGTTTTATACCGCTGCTCTGCTTCTTTTGTCCTTTTCTTTAGGAAAGCTTTATATAATAAATTTTTCTTTTTACATGCCTTTTGTAATCCTTTGGTTAACCATGGCTTATCGGCAAATTTATGTTTAGGCTTTTTCTTTACTAATGGACAATTTTTTTCATAAAGAGTGGTTACAATATTTATAAATGTGTCATAGGCGTCATTTACATCTGATACATAGACTTTTGTCCAGTCTTGCTTCAGCAAGTCCTCTTTAAAAGAACTGATTGCATTTTGTGATTTGTATCTGAACGATTTTAAAATTTTTTCTGTATTGGCCCCCGTGTGGCCATGGATAAGTGCAAAGGTTGGCAAATGGTCACTTATATCATTTATCAATAATCCACTTTCTATTTTCTTATCAATAATATTAACAAACAGGTTGTCAATAAGTGTAGCAGTGTGAACTGTGATTCTACTGGGATGTGCTATTGTGGGATATAGACTCATGCTGTACATAGAATTCATGAACTCTGTAATTACATTTTGTTGATATGGATTTAGTAGATCAATACTGAAATCTCCACAAATTACTACCATTTTCTTACTAGTAATATTATTGTACAGCTCGACTAATTTATCTCTGAATGTCTCAATGCAAGTTCCCGGAGTTCTATATATACAACTTATAATTAGATTTTTTGTTTTATCTTGGTCAATCTCAACAGTAACACATTCCAAAATCCCTGGTAGTGCAAAGGACATTCCATTTACAAGCTTACACCTATACAGGTCATCAATATACAGTGCAACACCACCACCCTTTTTTTGAGATCTGTTAATACGAAACATCTGATATCCCTCTATTGCCATCAGAGGAGCCTGCTCTTCATTAAGCCAAGTTTCAGAGACTGCGATAGCTGTAAATTTTCTGTCCAGCTTTTTTAAATAGTCCTGAATCTGTGGAAAGTTTTTGTTAAGACTTCTGCTGTTGAAGTGCATTATTGATAGTTTACCATCTAGTTGCACTTGACTTTTGAATTGCTTTTCAGTGTAATATTCACAATGATTATGAATATTATTGAAAAAGTGGTTATCAGGATCAATATCATTGTCCATCTCTTGTAGTTTATGTTCAGCATAATGGCATATTTTCAGAGTTTGAATTTCCTCACTCTGTGTCAAATGACTTTCTCCAACTGGGGATAATTGATGTCTACTCAAGTCAGTCATAAGTTTTGTTTGTTTTTAGTTTTTGTTTTTTTTAAGTACATTGACATGGTGTCACAGAAGAACTATTCTTGCCGTGTGTGTGGATATGGATTATCATAGTCTCTTAATTTTCTTAATCAGTGTTCATCTATATTTATTTAAGTCAGTGATCTCTCTGATTATTATACTCTTTGCTTCCTCAGGTGTTCCATTTAGTTTGATCCAAACTCTACGATTTCTTGTCCATGTTGCCTGTATCTTATTTTGTCTTTTCAGCATCCGTGCTTGCCGTGCTATTTCAGCATTAGTTTTTGTTAGATGTTCATTTAGGTAAACTTCTGTTCCCCGTAGCTTTCTGGCCTGCCTCAGTATGTCATTCTTTACCCTTCTGTTCACAAAGCGCATCACAATTGATTTCTTTGTTTTATTATCCTTTCTGGGTAAAGCATGACAGGCTGAAATTGCATTTGCTTCAACCTTTATATTTCTACTATCAAGGAACTGAAGCACCTGGTTTTCCAGGGAGACTGATTCACTTGCGGGAGCATCGTCACCTCTCAATCCTGCTGTAGCATGAGCATATGATTGGTATTTAATGTCTAGTCCACTTATAATTAGATCATCCATACGAGAACATTGTTCAAGATCCTCGACGCGTCGCTCCAAGTCCGCAATTTTTTTGTCTTTTTCCTTAATTGTTAATTTTAATTCTCGGACTTCTTCCACTAGCCCTATTATTTTAGCCTGCTGACTAGCCACTTTGGTCAGTTCTTCTGACAAGAAGTTCAGAGCAGCGCCACGGAGGTGGTAAACCCCAGTTACAGTAGATATGGGAGGAGACGGAAGCCCAAATGGCGTGTAGACTGATGTTCTATTGTTCTATCTAAGATGCTGGGGGGGGGGGGTGTAGCACCTTGGGGGAGTCAGATTATTTAGCATCTCAGACAAGAGACAGTGGATAAGCATGGGATATGGCGCATATTTAGGGCGCATATATGGCATTCATATTCACCCACATATACCTAGTAGGCATGACGGTGCATATTCTGGAAGCTTCACGTCTCAATGGCCAAAGAGGACCTGACCCTGCAGAGACCTACGAGAGGTGTGAAGTTGGTCTTTTAGGAGACAGGAAGTGGGAGAGAATGTCCCAGCAGGAGCCCTGGAGGCTAGAAGGATGAGAGAGACAATGGAGACGCCAAGGAGCCTCGGGGGCTGTATGTTTACTCAAGGACTGTGGGTTGGGGGTGTGTTATTTGATGTTGGGGGTTTTGTGTCTTTGGAGGGTATAAGAACTGTGAAGGATGATTGTTCTACCTCTTTTCTGAGATTCTGTTCTTGTTGGAGGATGTGACCTCTCAATTAACCAACCCTGAGAAATAAACTCAGTCTCGTTTGTGAAAGGCATCCTCTACACTGGTGACCTACGACAAACTATGGCCGGTGGCGACGATCTTCCCGCACCGGACTCTTCAGGAGCCAACCGGGTTAACGCAGCTACCACACTACAGCTGCCCGATTTCTGGCAACATAACCCGCGCTCCTGGTTTACCACTGTGGAGGTGCAGTTCCACCTTCGGGGAATCTCAGCGGACGCAACGAGGTTCTACCATGTCGTCGCGAAGCTGGACAGCCTCACAGTGCAGCGGGTGGAGAGCCTGACCAACCACCCGCCCCAGGACGACAAGTATGGCGCACTGAAAGCCACCCCCATTCGAGCTTTCACTCCCTCGCAGGGAGAGCGAGCAGAGAGACTTCTGGCGCTGACAGAAGGGGAAGCAGACAGGCCAGCAGATCTGATGGCGAGGATGATGAACCTGAGAGGCGAAGATGATGACAGTTTTATCTTCGCCCACCTCTTTCTCAGAACACTACCGCCAGCAGTGAGAGTCACCCTGGCCAGCTCACAGCTGCTCAACGACCACAACTACCACGGGCTGGGCCAGGAGGCGCAGCGGCTCGTCGACGCCCATAGACGACACGCAGCCACGACGGCGGCAACGGAGCTGAACGCACCCCCGCGAGATGAGGGGAGACCAGAGGCCGCAGCACCGGACCCACTGACGTCAGCAGCAGCAGAGACCAGGAGAAGCGGAGCGGACAGCACCCTCTGCTTTTACCATCGACGTTTCGCCGAGAGGGCGCGCAGATGCATCCCACCGTGCCGATACAAGCGCCAGGGAAACGCCAAGACCGAGAGTCGGTAGCAGCTGCTGCTCTCGACGCGAAGAACAAGCTGCTTTTCGTGACGGACGCGAATTCAGGGAAGGATTTCCTGGTGGACACAAGCTCCCAGCTGAGTTTTGTCAAGCCTTCCTACGCGGACCTGCTGGCGCCTTCCAGCGGACCCCTGGTGCTAGCGACAAATGGCTCGACGATCAAAACCTATGGGGAGAAGACGCTCCTTCTATCCTTCCACGGGCGCACCTTCGAGTGGACTTTCGTTGTAGCTGCAGTTAACAACAACATGTTAGGTGCTGATTTTTTATGCTCAAACAGTTTATTAGTTGATCTTACTAATAGACGTATGGTAAATGCACTGTCTTTCCACTCTATCTCCTGTACAGCTCGGGTGGCCCCGCCTTCTGCACATCCTAATGTCACAGCTGCGGGTGGTAAGTTTCATGCACTACTCAATCAGTTCCCAGCACTCACGGTCCCAACATTTTCAGCGTCAATAGCTAAACACGGGGTCGAGCACTTCATAACTACCTCCGGCCCCCCTGTTTTTGCAAAAGCTCGGCGCTTGGACCCAGCTAAACTGGTCATCGCGCACAAGGAATTCGCCAACTTGGAAAAACTGGGCATTGTTAGATGCTCTAACAGCCCTTGGTCGTCACCCCTGCATATGGTCCCCAAGGCTGATGGCTCGTGGCGGCCTTGCGGTGATTTCCGCAGGTTAAATAATGCTTCAGCACAAGACCACTACCCGATTCCGCACATCCAGGATTTTTCGGCGCATTTGGCGGGGGCGCGCATCTTTTCCAAAATAGATTTGGTGCGCGGTTATCACCAAGTCCCAGTCCACGCTCAAGACATACCCAAAACGGCAGTAATAACCCCCTTTGGGCTTTTCGAGTTTTTGCGCATGCCTTTTGGCCTCAAAGGCGCTGCACAGACGTTCCAACGCATGATGGATGCGGTGTTGCGTGGCCTCCCTTTCGTGTTCGCCTATTTGGATGATATTTTGGTAGCCAGTGCATCCGAAGTCGAACACGAACGCCACCTCACAGCGGTTTTTCAGAGGCTGACAGAGCATGGGCTGATAATTAACCCAGTGAAATGTCAATTCGGGGTAGCGCAAATCGATTTTTTGGGCCACCGCGTTTCTCCAGAAGGAGCGGTCCCGCTGCCCGATAAAGTACGCGCGATAACAGAGTTTCCCCAGCCGCAGACAGTTAAAGCATTGCAACAATTTTTGGGGATGGTCAATTTTTATAACCGTTTCCTCCCCAGCGCGGCACAGCTCATGCACCCACTGTACGCGGCACTAAAGAAACAAAAACCTGCAAATAAGGTCGAGTGGTCCCCGGAACGGGAGCGCGCTTTCTCCCAGGTCAAGTCGGCCCTGGCGAACGCTGTGCTGTTGGCACACCCCGTGCCAGCAGCTCGCATGGCACTAACCACGGACGCTTCCGACGTAGCAGTGGGGGCGGTTGTCGAGCAACTGGTAGCAGGGAGCTGGCAACCGCTTGCGTTTTTCAGCAAAACATTGCGCGATAACGAGCGGAAATACAGCGCGTTCGATAGGGGGCTTTTAGCCCTGCATCTGGCCATCCGCCACTTCCAGTTCTGGCTGGAAGGGTGCCGTTTCACCGTGTTTGTAGACCACAAACCATTAACATTTGCAATGGCCAAGATTTCAGAGCCGTGGTCGGGCCGACAGCAGAGACAGCTGGCCGCGATTTCAGAGCTTACCACCGACATTCAACATGTGGCGGGCAAACACAATGTAGTGGCAGATTGCCTCTCGCGCGCAGTTGCAACACCAGACCCCCAGTGGGCAGACACGGTGGCCGTGGACGCGGGCCAGGCTTGCGGCGCGGAAGCGCTCGCAGCCCCGGTCTGCGTAGGCTTAGATTATGCAGCCATGGCCGCCGAGCAGGTTAGCGATGCGGATGTGCGCGCGCTCCAGTCTGGGCCAACAGGGCTAAGGCTGGAGCACAGGGTGCATCAGACAGGTATGCCTCCTCTAATCTGCGATATCTCCACGGGGCGCCCCCGCCCCGTGGTCCCAGCTGTGTGGCGCCACCGCGTTTTTGATTTAATCCATTCGCTGGCACATCCGGGAGTTCGCGCATCGATCAAAATGGTGGGAGAAAAATTCGTTTGGCCGGGGCTGCGTAAACAGGTCAAAGAGTGGGCCGCAGCCTGCGCAGCGTGTCAGAGAGCAAAGATACACAAGCACACGCGGGCCCCCTTAGAATCTTTTCACATCCCGGCCAAACGCTTCGACCACGTGCATATCGACTTGGTGGGACCCCTCCCGCTGTCGCAGGGTTTCACACACTTTCTAACCATGGTAGACCACACAACGCGCTGGCCAGAAGCGGTCCCCCTGGCGTCAACTACAGCAGCAGACGTGGCGCGTGCGTTTTTAACGGCTTGGGTCGCGCATTTTGGAGTCCCGTTAGACATAACGTCTGACAGGGGTCCCCAATTTGTTTCCGAGCTCTGGTCATCCATGGCCCTCAGTCTGGGGGTGAAAATTCACTGCACTACAGCTTATAACCCTCAGGCCAATGGTTTGTGCGAACGCTTTCACCGGTCATTGAAAGCAGCCCTCAGAGCGGCTCTCACGGACACAAATTGGGTTGATAAACTTCCATGGGTTTTATCAGGGTTGCGTTCAGCACCTAAGGAAGATTTGCAATCCTCTCCGGCTGAGCTAGTTTTTGCCCAACCCCTCCGGTTACCGGGCGAATTCCTTCCAGAGAACCCCCCACCAAATCGCCCACCCGCTCAGCTGCTGCAGAGCGACACGGGATCAAACACCCTCCCCGGCCCAGTTCATCACAGTTTCCCACGTGTTTTTGTGCCTAAAGCCTTAAAGAACGCAGAATTTGTCTTTGTCAGACACGACGCTCAGAGGCCAGGTTTAAGGCCGCCTTATGATGGACCGTTCAGAGTGTTGGAAACTGGGGAAAAACATTTTTTGCTCGATTTGGGTGACAGGAGGGAATTAGTCTGCATTAACAGACTCAAACCCGCTTTTGTGTTGGCTGATGAACAAATGCAGTTAGCCAGGGCCCCCCGTCGCGGCAGGCCACCGGGGAGACACTCTTCTAAGCTTTCACAAGGATGTGCTAACGACTCTGATCCACAGATGCAAGAAACAGCTACAGGCAGATCGAAACCTGCTTACAGCAGATTTGGCAGGAGGTTGAAGCCCAAGCAGTTGGAAGTGTGATATGTTGTGCCATTTTGCTGTTCTGTGTGATATGACATGTTTCTATGCATTTTGGGGTGTACTTTGTCCTTATTTAGACTTTTTTGGGGGGGTTATATGGCGCATATTTAGGGTGCATATATGGCATTCATATTCACCCACATATACCTAGTAGGCATGACGGTGCATATTCTGGAAGCTTCACGTCTCAATGGCCAAAGAGGACCTGACCCTGCAGAGACCTACGAGAGGTGTGAAGTTGGTCTTTTAGGAGACAGGAAGTGGGAGAGAATGTCCCAGCAGGAGTCCCTGAGGCTAGAAGGATGAGAGAGACAATGGAGAAGCCAAGGAGCCTCGGGGGCTGTATGTTTACTCAAGGACTGTGAGTTGGGGGGGTGTTATTTGATGTTGGGGGTTTTGTGTCTTTGGAGGGTATAAGAACTGTGAAGGATGATTGTTCTACCTCTTTTCTGAGATTCTGTTCTTGTTGGAGGATGTGACCTCTCAATAAACCAACCCTGAGAAATAAACTCAGTCTTGTTTGTGAAAGGCATCCTCTACAGGGAGAACAATGTTCAGGAGGTTCCTGGCGAGATAGCAGGAAGGAGTCAAGGACGTAGGGGGTTGAATGCAGTGTAATGCAAATGTCATGTTGTGTGTGGAGAAATGCCATAAAACTTGTGAAGAGAGATTTGGGTAAAAGAAGAGTGCCTGCTGAAATGTGTCATTCTGTTCTGTGCTTGAAAGATGTGAAGTGTGTAATAAACCGTCTGTCGTGAATATGTCTCTTATTTTACACACTCCACACTCTCTACATTGGTGACCTAACATGAAATGGACTATCTCTCCCTCTCACCACGCTGTGGATTCCAGAGACCGGGGATCGCCTACATCCTTTGCATCCACACGGGAGCGCGTGCGCCTTGTCCTTTCTCCACGATGGCGAACTCCAGGGCCGGACGGAGAGCGCGGCGCTGGGACCGAGACGCATGAGGATCAGCGACACGAGCAACACACAGAAACAGCCTGAACAGGGAAGACCATCGGCGCCGACTGCGTTGATTTCCATCAAGCTCCCCGACCCTGACTCACCTCTCGGCAACGGACCTTCCGTGCACAGAAGCCACACGTGCACATTGCAGAATTATGAGGACAGCGCAACTGGAAGCTACGTGGTCGCAGCGCGCGCTACACACCAGGAACAAACCAGCTCCATTGTTGGTATGGGTTTCTCAGCCGCGGCACACAACGGGGATTTAGCCGATTGCTGTCCCTTCCGCATCTACGGCCACACCGCCAAGTCCCTCACACAGCTACAGTTGTTTCACAGCCACTACGCATCCTCAGGGAATTTAGCCGCCCGCCTTCCCCACATTCTTGCAGGACGAGCCGCGAGAGGAGTCAGAGATGTAAGTTTTCTTTTTTTTTTTCACAACCACCGGCTTTTCCACCCCTCCCCTTTTCCCCCACAGACTTACAGGCCCTCCAACACTCCTCACCAGCAGGCAGTTCGACTGGATCGGCAACCCCCTCCCCCCTCCGCTGCAGCCTCCACTGGCGTCGACTTGAGCCCAAACGACAGGGGGGGTCACGGCCCTTTCTGGGTGTTCGGGGGGGGGGGGGCTGGTGTGGTGACACTAAACACAGCGGGGAGACATTCCTCTGGGACATTTCTCTGAAGCATTCCTCACACCCAGCAGTCACCCAGCAGGGGCTCGGAGGAAGCAGAGTACAATTGACACACGACCAAAAGAACCACAGGAGACAGTCAGACGGGACTGAATGCATGCATCTTTGTGCCAACCAATGTCATGCTAATCATGTGAATTGACCAATGGTAGTAGATGACAATTGATATGCTAATGTGCCATGCATTCTCTCTGTATGATAACAGTATAAAAGAGCTGCTCTCCCTCATCTCTTCCTCTTCACTCTCACTTCTACTCTCATCGCCACTCAACCAGGCCCCAGTGGCCACGCTGGGGCCAACAGGCTGTATTCATGTTAGAGGGTAAATAAAGAATCTGTGCTGACCTACGCTCGTGCCTCACCTCCACATCCTTTTTTTTCGCACTCTCTACATTTCCATTCTAATTTATCTTAAATTAGAATGGAAAATTGCAGCTACTCCACCTCCACGACCAGAACTTCTGGGGTTATGATAGTTTAGATAACCAGAGGGAGTTGATTCATTCAAACCAACATAATCATCTTGCCCTAGCCAAGTCTCTGTAAGGGATATTAAATCGATCTGATGATCAATTAATAGATCGTGAACTAGTAGAGACTTGGGAGTTAGAGACCTAATATTTAATAAACCACATTTAATTTTTAAATTATGAGGAGGAACAGAGGCTAAATTAATAAATTTAGAGACGAGGTTTGATTTGAGTTTTACCAACATTTTGTTTAAACACTTTGGGATGTTTATGCATTACATTATATGCATCGAGATGGTGACATCCTACAAGTACCTGGGTGTTCATCTGAACAATAAACTAGAATGGTCACACAATACTGACGCACTCTACAAGAAGGGACAGCGCAGGCTGTTCCTACTGAGGAGACTCAGGCCTTTTGGTGTACAAGGGGTGCTACTGAAGACATTCTACGACACGGCGGTGGCATCAGCCATCACTTTTGGAGTGGTCTGCTGGGGCAGTGGTGTTACAGCAGCCGATAGGAAGAGACTGAACAAACTGATCAAGAAAGCTAGCTCTGTCCTGGGGCAGCGCCTTGACCCAGTGGAGGAGATGGGAGAGAGAAGGATGGTGGCTAAACTGTCATCTCTGCTGGAGTCTGAGTTCCACCCTATGCAGGACACACTGAATGTACTAAGGAGCTCATTTAGCAGCAGACTACATCATCCTAGGTGCACAACCGAGAGGTTTCGCAGGTCCTTCCTACCTACGGCTGTCAGACTGTACAACCTAAGCAGGGCTGCTCGCAGAGATAGCAAAAAGATGTGACAACCTAATAGTATTGAATGCAAAAGATGCCATAGACTTACACAATGGTCCCCTCTGGTATACAACTAGGAAAAGACCGGTAGCTACGGAGGGTGACAATATGTATGGGTACATAATCATACCATGTAGGATAACCAAGTAGATGGTTATGCTGTTTCATTCCATCTAGCGACAATGCTCCGCACTGTGTGTGTTTATATATTCACATATTTATTCCATCAGCTACAATGCTCCGCACTGTGTGTTTGTATATTTACATATTTATTCCATCTAGCTACAATGCTCCGCACTGTGTGTTTATATTTATGTTTATATGTACATATGTATACTCGCTGCTCGTGTTTTTTTCTTGCCTTCTGATTGTTGCTCTGAGTGTTGCTATCCCTGTGCTGTTGCAATCCTGGAATTTCCCCATTGTGGGACTAATAAAGGCTTATCTTATCTTATATGAGAAGTGGAAACAAAAAAATATATGTGAACATTTCTTAATAAAGAACTGAATATTTAAAGGGGTGTCCAAATTTTTTGACATGACTGTATGTAACATTTGATCCTGAACAAGTCCATTGCTGCCATCATCCTGTCAGAAAGCATCTGGGTCATGCAGCTTGTAGTTGCAAAGTTCAGAAGGTGGCGCTTGTGTGTCCGACGGCAGAATCGCGGAACTACTGAGGTGTTCGTTTCAACCACAGACTGAAAGTTAAATCTGACAGAGCTGCTGCAGAGTTGCATGGTTGCATGAGCCGCTGCAGGATGGTATGAACTTTATTCCGCGGCTGGAAGGCGTCAACTTTCTCTCCGTTTAATTCGTTCCGGAGTTCTGGCGTATGAACTGACATATTTATTTCAGCTGGTTTCAACAGCTCAGATTAAGGGGATTTATCTTTAGTTTAATACCTATGTGACAAACCGTCTGCGTGACCCAGTCATGGCTGAGTTGTCGCGAGCACGGGCGCACCCGGTGGAAATAGACCCGGACTTTGAGCCTCTCTCCCGGCCGCGCTCCTGCACCTGGCCGCTGCCCCGGCCGGAGCTCGCCGATCCGGCCAGCTCCAACACATCCTCCCCGGCCCCCTCCGCGGCGCAGGAGCCGGGAGAAAACCTCAGCAGCCTCGATCTGCTGGAGGAGGACTTTGACGAGTTCTCGGAGCAAAACCCGCCTTGCAGTGCATTTCAGTGCCAGGAGGGAGGCTGCGGTCATTGCCATCGCCAGCATCTTCATCACCCCCACATCCAGCAGCAGCAGCAGCAGCAGCAGCTCCAGGGTCCGCAGCTGCAACAGGTGCCTCATCCTGCCGTACCGGCACCCTTGGGTGGCCCGGGACAGAGGAAGAGCGGCTCGTCCCGCCGTAACGCCTGGGGCAACATGTCCTACGCCGACCTGATCACCAAGGCCATTGAGAACTCGCCTGAGAAAAGGCTGACTCTGTCTCAGATCTACGACTGGATGGTGAAGTGTGTGCCTTACTTCAAAGATAAAGGAGACAGCAACAGCTCTGCAGGCTGGAAGGTGAGGGTTTCGTTTCAGTGGGTGTGAAGGCATTTAGAAAGTTCGTGTGGGGCAATGTGCAAAAACTGTTCCCCACACAACGCTGCTAAATGGTTAGAATTAGGACCTTAAGGTTTAATCTGCTTCAAGAAGCAGCCACCCCAAAGTCAGATTTGCACATCTGTCATGGACTGCATGGTGTGTGTTAAGGGACTCTGAGTTGACACGTTTTGAAGAGAAATGCTAAACTGGGCAGCATTTTTTTTTTAATAAAAAAAAAAAGTCCACGAACATGTTCAGCTTTATAGAGAAACATTTTTAAAGGTATCCACAAAAGAAGCCTTTAGCTGTCATTGCAACATCAGTATTTACAGCATGTCACTGTTTCATGACAGCAAGCCTTTTCCCTGTGGTACATGGGCGATTTTCTTCCCCATGGTGTAATTTGTAAGAAAATTTGTACAATTATTGGATGGCTTTTATAAGCAAATGCAAGAGTAGAGCAGGTAAAATGATGTCAGAACATCATACTTTTGATCAAAGACCAAAGCTGTTCAAAACGCTGGTATTTCATCTACATTGTGGACTTAGGTGTTCAAATTATATAAATGATTAAAAAATGGAGCTACCAAATGCTTCCACTAGAGGGCAATCAGAGAGCACATACCTCTGCCGAGGCTCCACCCCTCCCTCCCTCACTTCGTCCAGCTCTGTCCATACCTCTGTACCACTGCCTGTCCATACATTGTGAGAGAGGGCCTTGGTAGAGGTATGCGTTCTTGGATTAGCACCAAAATGTTATGGGTTCCTCTCTAGTCCAAGGAGCACCGCTGGTGAAAATTTCATCCAAATCCATCCAGTAGTTTTTGTGTAATCCTGCTGCACATATTCAAACAAGGTCATTGGTGGGGGTATGCACTCTCAGATCATCACCAAAATTTAATGGGTTCATCCTTGGCCCAAGGGCTACCTCTGGTGAAATTTTCTTCAAAATCTGTCCAATAGTTTTTGCGTAATCCTGCTCACAGACGGACGAACAAACAGACAAACCACCCCGATAACATAACCGCCTTGGCGGCGGTAATTATGCCTCGGTGAAACAGAGGGGCATACAGTAATCACTCAGTGTGTCTGTGGTTGTATCTGTCTGTCAGTTTCAGCTCGCCTGGTCAAAATTAAGTGCAACTAAAGGCTTGCATCATTGTATCGCCATATTTTCTCGACTTTTAATTTGCCAGAATTCCAAGATAAGGTTTGTTTTTGAAATAAACACAAATTTAACTCACCTTTAACGTCAACTGAGCTTGGAAAAGGGTATTGCAATAACTATGCTGGGCCACTAAAGGCGGCAGAGAGACTTTTTTACACCACAACACAGCACGTTTTTTTACAGCACGTGGAGCTGAACAGTTATAAGATAGCAGTCACTAAAAAAAAAAAAAACATATTCAGCAACTACACCAGTTATTCATCACGACTGTTTTCATACTGGTTTTGCTGTTTAGTTTTGCAGAGGAAGGACGAGGTAAAACTCGCTAAAAACTACAAGTCCCAACATTCCTCGCCCGCAAAATGTCGCAGTGAACTGAGCATGCGCCTGAAAACTCCCGCCAGAGAGAAGTACTGAGCAATCCGCTAATACTGGGTGAACAAATGTCCGTCTTTTTGCCTATCTGTTTTCTTCCTCTGCCACTAAACGGCAGAAGCTCCTGTTTGCCTTGATTGTCATTGTATTCACGTACCTCCATTGCTTCTGCCATTTAAAGCGTCTGCCACTGTGCTCTTCTTTTGTGTTTGGATTGCAGCTGTTCAGATCAGTTTGGTGGCTCTTGGCTGCTGCCGACAGTACGGGCATGTGAACTGCAGATTATTTTCACTGCGCATGCGTGTACTCCAAAACTACTAGATGGATTTGGATGAAATTTTTACCAGAGGTCCTTGGGCTAGAGAGGAACCCATAACACTTTGGTGCTGATCTGAGAATGCATACTTCCGCCAAGGCTCTGGCACTAAGGCATCAGCACCTTGGTACTTTCATTACTGCAATTTTAAAATTAGCTTGTGGCTCTATATTAAACAATCTTGTAAGACTTTTAAGCATGTTGAAATGGACTGAAGAGCACATTTAAAAAAAATTCAAAGATAAGCATTATTCATTATTATGTAGTATATACAGTGTTAGGCATGAATTTTGGCCCCATCCAGATGCTTTGTTTTTTTAGAGAGTAAGCATGCTGACTTGTGTGCACTCTGACAGGAAGTGTGGATTTTGATTTCAAAGATATTCATAGTGTATTTTGTTTAATTTTGCTCCCATCAGGAATCTGCTGATATTGTTCCAATTTTGATTTAAAGCTCAACATTTTCATTTCAGGACAATATTGAGAGTCATTGTTATCAAGTCTTTAATATTTTTTTTTGTTGTTGTTATTTGGCTGCTCCCTTTCGGGGTCGTCACAGTGTGTCATCACCTTATATTGCAATGATCCGCATGTTGATTTGGCATGTTGATTTCCTTCAGTCCTAAAGCCTGCCCATTTTATCTGGGCTTGGGACCAGCACAGGGAGTACACTGGCTTGTGCACCCCCTGTTGGCTGGATAACCAACATTTCCCTCCTCCGTTCTATTATTACTGAGCACTAAGCTGGATGGCAGGAAGTTCCACTTTTATATGGTCTTTGGCATGACCCAGCCGGAACTTGAACCCCAGCCTCCCAGTTGTGAGGTGGATGCTCTACCTCTAGGACACAACTCCGGTATAAAGTCATTAATAATAAAGAATATAAAAGAAGATGGGCAGCGCGGTGGCGGAGTGGTTAGCACTGCGGCAGCACAGCAACTCACCCTTGGCTGGGGGATCCTGGGTTCGATCCCAGCCCCCGACCAACATTGATCTGTGTGGAGTTTGCATGTTCTCCCCGTGTCTGCGTGGGTTTACTCCGGGATTTCTCCGGTTTCCTCCCACATGTCAAAAACATGCAAGTTAGGTTAATTGGCATCAAACTGGGGATTCTAAATTGTCCTTAGGTATGACTGTGAGAGTGAATGGTTGCCTGTCTCTCTGTGTTGGCCCTGTGATGGACTGGCGATCTGTCGAGGGTGTGCCCTGCCTCTCGCCCAAAGACGCTGGGATTGGCCCGAAAAGGATTAAGCAGAAGAAGATGGATGGATGGATGGATGGATGGATGGATGGATGGACAAAAGAAGATGATCCCTTTACCAATATTAGGGAGTTTGTGTTTGTTTCAGCTGTGTAAAAATGTGTATAAATTGTAGTTGAGTGCATGATCGTGACCAGTTTAGCAGACATTTTTCAAACTGAGCGGCTGATCGATGGTATCTCAGTAACCTTTGAAGTGGTTTCCTCTCTCACTGTTAGCACATGCCTCTCCATTGTGTCAATGAGGAAATATACAGCTCTAAATCAGGAGCTGAGAATACTTTCCTCCAGAAAAAGAATGCTCCAAAAGGTTTGGACATTTGACGGGAGAGTGGCTGTTATCTAGATGTATTATACATGAAAATTGACTTCTTTGCCCAAAAAGACAACACAAACAGGCCTCAGACTTGTGTTCATCCTAATGGCCTGTAGGTGGTCCTCCTAAGTTTGTGACATTAGTAAAGGGGTTTGTAGTCTTGTATCAAGTCTTACTGAACATAAAATTAGGTATTTTTTTTGCTAATTCTGACAAAGACAAAATGAGCTAATGCCAAGGGACTGTGTTTGCTGTCCATTCATCCATCCAGAGTCCACAAGAATTACCAAAATAATGCACACAAGGTCACAACATATGAGCACATGTCATGACATCGTAGTGTGTTCACCAGGCCAGAATAAGTTAGCCCTGTCATTGATGGTCTGGTTATAAATTCAGGAAAACTACAAAAAGACATGCACATCGAATAGTCCACACGGTCATTTGATGGATCTATAGAAAAACCTGATGATCAAAACGGTCACATGAAGGTCCACACGTTGAAAAACTCCCATACAATTTCTTTTATTGAGAGTAAGGTTTCTCAGACTTCTATCAAAATACCTGCAATACCATAGTAAATTATCACATGATTAAAGTCACCAAAATCAGAGGGTCACACAGAGGTTGCATTAAACTTTTTGTTATCTGTCATTTTGACAGACAGGCTATTAAAAATACTCTCATAATTTAATTGACTTTAATCAGATCACCATCAGTGTAATGTGTCAAATGACAGCTTTCAGAATTTTCAGTCATTACTGAAAAAAAATCTGTCAATGAAGGACAGTTTTCAGTTAACACAACGTCTGGGTTCACAACATGAAAATATTAAATAGTTATATGAAAAAATATAGAAGGTATTCATACATATCAAATGAAATATCTCAGTGTCAAAATACCAAAAACACTGTTCCACAATATTAAAGAAGTCACAAAATACATGATCGATGTTAACATAATTTATCCAAATATTCTCACGAACTATAAATATTGAAAGTGACAGACATGATTGGATCTTCTTTTGACTCTTTTGGTTATCTGAAAGTAAATTCAGATCTTCTTTAAAACCTCTTAAAATTCTGATGTTCCACCTGTGGAACGTTTCGCATTGGCTGGAAACTGGCTGGAATGCTAAGGGGTTAAAGTAAATAAGGGCAAGAAAGAAAAGTGTACTTCACTATGCTTTCCCTATGAGCATGAGTTATGCCTCAGGTTCTCAATCAGATCCACCCCTTGTTTATGATGAGCGGTTTCAAAACATTAAGATGATTGTCGCAAAAATCCTTAGGTTGAGGCTTGAACTTTACCAACAGAGAAACCATTTTACATACAGATCAAAACCCATGACAGTATTTCTTCTACTTTGTCTTTAAAAAAGGCCCTGTATTCATTTTTTTAGGAAACTGTTTTGAGTGACACCTTGTGGTTGCTCAGTAAACTGCAGGTCAATTCACAGTGAATTTGTGAGACCTGTGGGGGAAACAGCTGCAGCAGCTATGCCGTGTGGATGAACTGAATAGAGTTGCAGTTTTGCTAGCCACCAGTAGGTGTCTCTAAAACCAGAATTTCCAAAAGTTCCACGCCATACTGCTACCTAATATGTGCAGACTGCACAACTTGAAAGTAATCAGAAGTGATGTACACTTCATAGTACACAACCATCTGACTGAGGATGCTTTCACACCTAAATTCATTTAATTTGGTCCTAATCAGTTGATAAGTTTGTTACTTTGTATTATTTTCTCCTTGGTTCGGTTCCCTTTCACACAGGCAGAAATTCAAGTGCACCAAACTTCATCATGTTAAATCCCGCGAGACTTATGTCACAATGTTCTCTGTTCTTATTGGTCAGATTTTTTTGCCGCGAGAACAGGAAAGGTAAATACAGGAAGTAGGATGACTACTGTGTATTTATGCATTTCTGGGGAGAAAATAATACAAATCATGGCATAATCTACGGGGAGTTTTCATCGCCCTGGTTATTGTTTATTACATACGTGCATATACCACTTTTCGCAAATCGTACAGTTTGAAAATGAAGCATGGCTACAGATGGAAAATAACATGTTAACGTTCATTAATCCTCCTGAACCGTGACATGCTCAGCCACAGATATTTTCAAAGATCCATCAGGTATTTATTTTATTTTTCTATTTAGAATCCTTTATTAGTCCCACAATGGGGAAATTACAAGGCATCCACATGAGTGGATGAGACAGCCACTAGTGCGGCGCCCAGCCCTTTTACCATTCACACACACATTCACACCTGGGGCCACTTTATTTTTTGGAGTCTCCAATTAACCTAACTTTGCATGTTTTGGGCATGTGGGAGGAAACCGGAGAAATCCCGGAGGAAACCCACGCAGACACGGGGAGAACATGCAAACTCCACACAGATCACTGTTGGTCAGGGGCTGGGATCGAACCTGGGATCCCCCGGTCAAGGGTGTGTTGCTGTGCTGCCGCAGTGCTAACCACTTCGCCACCGTGCTACCCAAACAATGTTATGTATGTACAGTGGCATAAAATGTTTTACAGTTTGCCGTTGATCCTGTTTACGTACGGTCCTTTTCTCACCTGCAGGACCGCACCAGAGTTTGCCAGTTGATTTAAATCGAGACCACCTCCTTCAGGAGGTCTCAGTACGGTTCCTTTGGGGCGCACCTGAGTGAGATTGCCGTGTTCTCACCAGAGCCACACTAACAGAGAAAACGAACTTGAGTTCAGTTGAAATGAACTAAAGTCTGTTGGTGTGAAAGCACCCTTACAATCAGGAAATCCTGAGGTTGTAGTGAGTTCATCCTACATGACTGAGTGGCAACATGAGATTACACACGGCACAATCTTTTACCCCCACTAGTCCACTGGCTTCAGAAACGTTCTGTCTCAAAATGATACAAAAGATGTCACACCAGAAATGCCACAGGGTCTATGCGTAACAAGAAGCAGACGTATTACAAAATGCAGAGCTATGAGTTGCCTCGTTGCTGGCTTTGTGAGGTCCCCGCCTCTTTTCCATCATCCCGTGTCCTGTAGTGTCTTGGCTGTCTCGCATCGCTCACTTGAACATTCTAGCATTCTAAATGTCTAGCACTCTAGACATTTGGTTGGAGTCTGTGAGGAGTCAGTGAGCACCTTCAACCGTGTCTTTGTAGGCCAATCATCGGTGACCTCTATAACTTGCTGACTTCAAAATCCAATCATGTAGTTTGAATGAGCCTTTAGTTGTCGTGGATTTTTTTTTGTGAGGAAAATAATACAGTATGCAGGCATGGTTCTGTAGCTATGGTAGCATGCCTCACTACAAAACACACCTACTAATAAAGCATTTACACAGTCAGGGAAACCCTGTAACCTCTGGTAATGCAGGCCAGGAAATATTTAGTACTGCAGACAATTGTATAAACATTTGCCTGGTGCCTGCACAAACATCTTTATCCCCCTGGTGAGGAAGTTCCTTAGCCCAGGTGAGAGGAAGTAACTGTGAACACAAGCGGACAAAGACAAATTGGGCCAACTGAAGAAATAATTTTAAGGTTCGCTCACACTTAACAAAATCTGAGTGGAACTCATCTGCTTTGCAGCCCTTCCTGAAACCCCTGTATTCCCATGAGGCATAATTTAAAGGTTGTCAGGAAATGCCTTTGGAAAACCTCAATCATATACAGTATAGTTCCCATTGTTTAACACTCTCACTTGAAAAGCATGATCACAACTTATATTGAGAAATCGCTCTGCTGCACCTCCTTCCCTCCTCCTTCAGTCCTAAAGCCACACTCTCTTGCATATGCATATGCGTCAGCTGTAGGGAACGCGTGTTTTTGAAGTTGAAGGAGCATGGAGTAAACCGTTCAGAGCTCCCCTGGAACATAACAGGAGGTGACACAAACAGCCCGCACAGTGTTGGGGAGTGTGTTGGAGGGGAAGGGACTGGGAAAAAGGGATGCTGGAAACGACGTCAAACATCCTCCATTCCTGAGCTGTGTGCTCATATCTCCATGTGCCTGTCTTCTAGAGTTTCCTCAGCGGATGCTACAGCTTGGAGAAAGAGATCACTGCTTTTTATCCTATCACTTCCTCTTGCTTAAGGTGTTTTTTCCAGTGGAGCTCAGGGAGTTTAACTTTTCTTTACAAGGGCCTTTTTTCTCAAATACTAGCATCATAAATGACACAAAGGGTCATTTCTTAAGTACAGTAACTAATATGAAAATCTTGTCAGTTTAGATGCTCATGTATTTTTTAATCCAAGAAGGCCTTTGTGCAGCATTCTGTAGAATAGTAGTAGTCATATAGATTTCCATTAAGAACCAAATCTTCAGACTGTTTACCTTAAAAGAAAAATCAAAAGCTTTGCTCTAACATCCACATTCCTAAATGTTGGCATGGCCTGCTAAGCCTTGGAACCATGGGCTATTAGTTATTTTTACACTTTCCTGTAAAAAAAAACAAAAAAAAAACACGACAGTCCCCCCCACAATGAACTATGATGCATTTCCTGCCGAGTAGATGGAAAACAGTGCCATGTGTTAACATCCCCACCCTGAAAAACATGAGGGTCAGGTCAGGAAAAGGAGGAGGAACCAATAAGAGACTTTCTATAGAACATACATCTATTGTGAACTTACTCAAGAGTTTAAAAAAAAATATCATCAGTTTATTTATTATCCTGTCTATGAATTCATATATTGACTGTAGAATCTACATTCAATAGGCTGCCCAATATAGTGACAGATAATGATAAGCCTCTGGCCTCTCGGTGGGTGGAGGGCATTGTGTCTGAACCTTGGTGGTTACACTACTCCACCTATACGGCTGGAAATGAGTGGTGCGTAGGAGGGGGGCAGGAGTGGTGCCACTGCAGCTTCCTGTCTCCCTGGTATCGAAGAGATCTTTTTTGTTTATCTTCTAAAGGTTGCCCAGTGGCCTAGTGATCGTGATGTCTTTGCAACAATAGATGCCCTCTGTCAACTGTAGGGCTGGTACCCTTGGGATATGGGTGGGTCTATAAATGGATGTGTTCAACGTACACTTAACATCTTACTGGCACTGTTTTTCTCGGTGAGCCGTGACTTTAGATAATGGAACAGGAAGTGGCGCCTCTACATTTAACTGGGTCTGAAGTTGTGAGGTGTTTATTTCACAACCTCTCACTGAAGTGCCTAACTTCTTGAAGTTTTAAAACGTTCTGAGTTGTGTGAAATTCATTTTCTCATTAATACGTAGGTGTCTTTTTTTGTGTGCAGTACCAGCTTTAGCAATGTATGATAGGCAACACTGAAATGATTTGTTCAGGATGAGCTGAGCTGCACTGTGGCAGACTTCGCTGTCACACCATTCAACTAACACACCGCAAATCAGCTGTCAGATGTTGAAAGTGGCTGCTAGTAAAACCTCAAAATTGGCAAAACCCCAAACCAAAGTTCTCCCATCAGCAACTCTCACCAGTGAGCAACCAATTAAACCCAGTCTGCACCTTATTTATTCAGTTACTCATTTGCTTGTGTCATGCAACCACACAATTGGCCCAAAATATGCTTCCAGCCATAATTGATTTTGTGACTGCAGGGAGTGGGCAGTTGTCTTTTTACTCATCCGGTTACCTCCTTAATTGTCTCAACTGCCAAGGCCAACAAATGTAGAGCAATCAAACCATATTGTGTTAACAGTGCTATCTGGTAGGCCATTTATTATTTTTTAACAAAGGGGATGGGAGGTAATCACCAATTTAGCATAAAGTACAAAGGTGTAAATGTAAATAAGGTGCACATTTGCAAGAATAAAGGCACAAAGATATGATAAAAGATGCCAAATTAAAAAAGTTGCAAATTATAATTTAACTACACAGAGTAAGAATTTAACCTGCATCTAGATGAGCATTGCAAATGCACAAGAAAAAAGTACAAAATTTACAGGAAAAAAATTGCAAAAGTTTGAGAAAAAAGCTGCAAATTTATGAGAAAGTTATAATTTCATTAGGAAAAAATATAAAAATTTACAGGGAAAAAGTTTGAAATTTATGAGGAAAAAGTGACAAATTTTTGAGAAAAAAGTTGGAAGAATCTATAGGAAAAAATTACAAATTCATAAGAAGAAAATTGCAAATTTATAAGAAAAAAGATGCAAATTTATAAAAAGTTGCAATTTTTGAGAGAAAAAGTGACAAATTTATGATAAAAAGTTGCAAATTTAAAAAAAAAACATTTGTGAGAAAAAAGTTTTAGATTTATGAAAAACAAAAATTTATGAGAAAAAAATATGAAGATTTAGATTCAAAAAGATTAAAAAAAAATTTATTTGTCAATACTTCTATATGCACAGAACATACAGTAGAATTGGAATGCCATTTCTCTCTCTCTCTCTCAGCGGTGTGCGCAATATATGACAAGAAGGAATAAGGATGGAAAACAACTACAATCTATATACAGTAACAATGCTAATCACATCTAGAATCAGAGGGGTCGCTGCCATGCAAGGCACTGCCACAAACAGCTTTTTCCTTCCCTCATTCTAAGCACCAAGCTAGAAGGCAGGAAGTACCATTTTTATATGGTCTTTACTATGACCTGGCCAGGACTTGAACCCACAACCGAGAGGTTGTGGGGCGGATGCTCTACCAACTAGGCCGATAGATACTGTATGTAGGTAGATAGGTAGGAACAGTAAACCATAATACCGGTAAATTCTGAGTTCAGTGCGGTAACAGGGATGCAGACAGTGACAGATTGGTCTGCGCATGATCAGTATAGCAATGAAAGATAGCAGCAGCAGGTATGGTATTTGTACAAATGGTTGCAGTAAGGTGCACAGCAGCAGATGTGGTACTGTTGGTATGCCAAGTCTCTCTATGCAAACAGCTGATGTAGAGTTGTTGTGTGGGTGAGTGTGTTACAGTCCAGGGGCGGGGGGCAGAGTTCAGGGTCCTGATGGCCTGGTGAACAAAGCTGTTTAGCAGTCTTTTGGAGCGGGCCCATAGGCTCCGGTACCTTCTCCCTGAGGGCAGATGGCTGAAGAAGGAGTGTGAGGGGTGGGAGGTGTCGCCTGCGATGTTGATGGCTCTGCGGGTGAGGGTGATGTGGTCAATGTCCGAGAGGGAGGGCAAAGGGGCCACCAATGATCTTGCTGGCTGCTTTCACTGTGTGTTGTAGTCTTCTGGCAGAAGGTGGTGCAGCTTCTATACTATACAGTGATACAGCTGGTGAGGATACTCTCAATGGTGCCCCGGTAGAATGAGCACATGATGGGGGGTGGGACTTGTGCTGTCCTTAATTTGTGGAGGAAATGGAGGTGAGTTTGAGCCTTCTTGGCCAGTGATGTGGTGTTGTCAGACCAAGAGAGGTCCTCGTTGATATGCATCCCCAGAAACTTGGTGCTGCTCACCCTCTCCACATCTGCTCCATCGATAATCAGAGGGGGATGCTATGTGTGTCCTCTCCTGAAGTCGACCACAATCTCCTTGGTTTTTCTCATGTTCAGGAAGAGATTATGGTCTTGACACCACTGGACCAGTTGGCTCACCTCATTTCTGTAGTTGCCCTCTTCACTGTTTGTAATGAGGCCCACCACTGTCGTGTTGTCCGCAAATTTGATGATGTGGTTGGTGCTGTAGGCTGGTATGCAGTCATGGGTCAGCAGGGTGAAGACCAGCGGGCTGAGTATGCACCCTTGTGGGGCCCCTGTGCGCACTGTGATGGTCTTGGAGGTATTGCTGCCGACCCACCCGTTCTGTGGCCCCCCTGTGAGAAAGTTCAGCACCCAGTTACACAGAGAGGTTTTGAGTCCCAAGTGTCTGAGTTTTTGTATTATGTGCTGGGGAATGATTGTGTTGAATGCTGAACTGAAGTCCAAGAACAGCATTCACACATAGGAGTTGTTTGAATCCAGGTGGGTGAGGGCTGGATAGAGAGCAGCAGAGATGGCGTCTTCTGTGGATCTGTTTGACCTGTATGCAAACTGAGATGGGTCGTGGGAGGGAGGCAGGGTGAACTTGATGTTCTGCATGACCAGCCACTCGAAGCACTTCATTATGATGGAGGTCAGTGCTATTGGCCGGTAATCATTGTAGCTGGATGGGACGGGCTTCTTTGAGACTGGTATTATGGTAGCAGTTTTGAAACACGTGGGGATAACAGCTTGACTCAGGGAGATGTTGAAGATGTCAGGGAGGAAATTCATGAGCTCATCCGCATTGTCCTTCAGAACATGACCTGGTATGTTGTCTGGCCCAGCTACCTTGCGTGGGTTGATCCTGGAGAGGGTCCTCTTCATGCTAGCCGGATCCAGACTTTTAGCCTGCTCATCTGGGGGAGGAGTGGTCTTCTTTGCTGATATGCCATTTTGTGCTTCAAAGCGGCCAAAGAAGTCTTTTAAGTTGTTAAGCAATGTGATGTCACTCACACAGGTCTGAGATGGAAGTTTGTAGTTTGTGAGGGTCTGTATGCCACACCAGAGGGAACGTGCATGTCTGGTGTTGCTGAAGTGTCTGGATATTTTCTTGCTGTACTGTCGGTTTTTCTTCCTTGATACCACGGGACAGGTTAGTCCTGTGGTGTCACCGGCCCTGAAGGCTGCGTTCCGAGCCTTCAGGGGCCTGTGAACCTCTGCTGTCATCCATGGCTTCTGGTTAGCACGAACAGTGATGGTTTTGCAGTGAGTGACATCATCAATGCATTTAGCTATGTATGCTACAACAACCTCAGTGTACTCCTCTATGTTTGTGTGTTCATTGTGAGTGGCTGCATGCTTGAAAATGTCCCGGTCTGTAGTCCTAAAGCAGTTTTTCAGAGCATCAGAGGCCCCCTCTGGCCACACACGTACCTGCTTTTTAGTTGGTCTGATGGCTTTCACTCTGGGTCTGTATGCAGGCCTTAATAAGCTGGTGATGTGATCAGAGAAACCCAGGTGGGGAAGGGTGGAGGCCTTGTATGCTCTCTTGTGGGTTGTGTACACCAAGTCCAGCAAGTTGTCTCTTATTGGAAGGTCCACATGTTGGTGTAGTTTGGGTAGGAGGGCCTTTAAATCTGCATGGTTGAAGTCTCCTGCTGTGATGAGGAATCTGTCTGGATGCGCTGTTTGTGTCTCACTTATAGCCTAATAAAGTTCATTTAGTGCCTGGCTGCTCTTGCCACCGGTGGCGATAGGCGGGACATACACAGCGACTAGCAGGACGGATGTAAATTTTTTCGGTTTGTAGAACACTTGATGATCATAAATTCCACCAACGGAGAACAGTGTTTGTGCACAGCAGTTGCATCTCAGCACCAAGCTTCATTGATGTAAACACACACGCCTCCTCCTCGGGTTTTCCCTCCTTCCGTGAACACCCGATCGGTGCGGAGGCATGTTAGTCCTGCTAACTGAATGGGAGAGTCCGGGATATTGTCATTTAGCCACGTTTCTGTAAAGATACGTGTGTAAACACAGCAGTTCTGCTCATCACGTTGCGTAGATCTCAGGAGCTGTATGTAGTCTATTTTGTTGTCTAGTGAGTGTACATTGGCCAGAATGAGGGAGGGAATTGGGAGCCTGTGTGGGCTAGTAGCTAGATTCATTTGGATACCTCCACGTTTACCTCTCTTTCGTCTTTGCTCACACCATCTATGATGTCTCCATTTGGGATAAGAGACAGCAGTCAAGTCCGGGGGTATGGAAGTCTGGCGGAGAAGTCCTAGGCCACGGAGTTCCTCTGTAATGCTCTGATCCAAGATGTAATGTTTGGTCATATTCTCCAGAAGGCTGTAGTGGCTGTAGCTTGTGCACAACATCGTATGTGGGCATTAAATGCATGAATATACATTTGGGCATAATTTAAACAACACTAAACTGCGCAAAACACGATAAGAGAAGGGAGGCCACTGCATGTCCATGCACCACCTAGTGGAGGTACAGGGAAAAAGTCAAACATTTATGAGAAAAAAAGAAAATTTATGCGAAAGAAGTCACAAACTTTTGAGAAAAAAGTTGTAACTCTATGAAAAAAGTTGAAAATTTACAGGAAAAAATAACAAATTTACAAGAAAAAAATTGAAAGAAGAAAGCTTTTATATAGGGGGTGGAAGGTTGATGCTTTTGGGTCATTTTGCTAACAAGGAGGATAGCATCCCCCCTCATATCACCTATTGGTGATATCTAATGGGTACAAACAGCAACTGATTTCCTGTGCAAATGAATGTAAGTGTTTAAATAAGTGTAGGGTAGTTAGTTAGTTAGTTAAATAAACTGAACAGGCATTTTGAAACCATTGCCTTGTGAACTCTGAGGACGCAGCCTTAAGATGATGTTAGAGGGAAAAAAAAGAATAACTGCCCGCTATTTGTCTTGGGAATCACAGGGGAAAAAGTGATGACTGCCCTGAACTTCAGAGGCTCACAAGAAGCATTAAGTAACCCCTTGGAAGAAAGGGAGGCTCAGGGCAGGGGATTTCAAAGAGGAGCAACCACAGCTCCAGGGAAGTGATCAGCTGACTGGGTCTCTGGGGGCTGAGGCCTGTGTACAGTCTGCTGTCTACACATGTGAGTCTCAGGAATCTGTGGCATGTGGATCTATGCATTGTCCTCCAGCTTTTGCAAGACAACATCCCCCCACTGTGTGTATTATGTTCACAAAAATAGTTTGGCTATCATTCAAAATAATGGACAAGGAGGTCAGGAGAGGGCAAAGAAATATGGTGGAAGAGGAGAAACAGGATCTATAGTTTGGTCTCTTTTTTTACCATGAGGGGTGAAAAAACTGTCAATTTCATAAAGGATAAGGAACATTTCTAAACAATTTGGTGTTCAAGAGAATTCATTTCACACCACTCTGCACATTTTTTTGCACCATGCTTATCAGAAACTGACTTTTCATGGTCCAACGTATACTGTAAGCAAATAAGGAAGTAAGTCGCTTAATTTGGTGTTTAGTGTTAATAAGGTAGTGCTCTATGACTTAACCAGGAAGAGGCAACACATACAGTATTCACTTCTTTTTCTGCAGTCATGCTCACCTTTTTTTTAAACCACTCTGTATCAATAAACTCAGATCCCACAGTCTTTTTCAACTCTGTATGTGCATCACGGGCAGGAGGAGAACGAGCGGGACAGGTGCACAGGAAGACATTGTCAGGAAGTGGCTTGTTGTTTTACTGTAATCTGTGCAAGTGCTCTAATTTACCCACAGATATCAAAATGCTGTAGGTACAAACTATCAGAGAAAAGTCATCTGTAGTCACATGTTTGCACGCCTAGTCTAAAGGAGCAATTTGTTGATAATATTGTATACTGTATGTGTGATGAGGCAGATCTTCTATTTTGCAAGATTAAAAACTTGTGTGAACAAAAGTCAGAAGTTTGGCTCATCTGAACTCCTTGCTTTCTGGCAGCTACAAAAGTTAGCATTCTTCTGAACTGCACAGTTAATTTGAATTTAATCTATTTTGACAACTGCTCTAAAAATGGGCATAGGCAACACAAAAAGCACTTGTTAAAGAAGACTTAATGAATGCTGAATAGAGACTCACTGATAAACTGCTTCTCTGATATCATTCTATTACAGTGCGTCCAGAAAGTATTCACAGCGCTTCAGTTTTTCCACATTTTGTTATGTTACAGCCTTATTCCAAAATGGAATAACTTCATTTTTCCCCTCAAAATTCTACACACAATAACCCATAATGACAACATGAAAAAAGTTTTTTTGAGATTTTTTCAAATTTATTAAAAATAATAAAAAAAACCCCTAAGAAATCACATGTACATTAATATTCACAGCCTTTGCTCAATACTTTGTTGATGCACCTTTGGCAGCAATTACAGCCTCAAGTCTTTTTGAATATGATGCCACAAGCTTGACACACCTATCTTTGGGCAGTTTGGCCCATTCCTCTTTGCAGCACCTCTCAAGCTCCACCAGGTTGGATGGGAAGCGTTAGTGCACAGACATTTTAAGATCTCTCCAGAGATGTTCAATTGGATTCAAGTCTGGGCTCTGGCTGGGCCACTCAAGGACATTCACAGAGTTGTCCTGAAGCCACTCCTTTGATATCTTGGCTGTGTGCTTAGGTTTCGTTGTCCTGCTGAAAGATGAACTGTCGCCCCAGTCTGAGGTCAAGAGTACTCTGGAGCAGGTTTTCATCCAGGGTGTCTCTGTACATTGCTGCATTCATCTTTCCTTCTATCATGACTAGTCTCCCAGTTCCTGCCACTGAAAAACATCCCCACAGCATAATGCTGTCACCACCATGCTTCACTGTAGGGATGGTATTGGCCTGGTTATGAGTGGTGCCTGGTTTCCTCCAAACATAACGCCTGGCATTCACATCAAAGAGTTCAATCTTTGTCTCATCAGATCAGAGAATTTTGTTTCTCTTAGTCTGAGAGTCCTTCAGGTGCCTTTTGGCAAACTCCAGGCCGGCTGCCATGTGCCTTTTACTAAGGAATGGCTTCTGTCTGGCCACTCTACCATATAGGCCTGATTGGTGGATTGCTGCAGAGATGGTTCTCCTTCTGAAAGGTTCTTCTCTCTCCACAGAGGAATGCTGGAGTGTCTGACAGAGTGAACATCGGGTTCTTTGTCACCTCCCTGACTAAAGCCCTTCCCCCTTGATCGCTCAGTTTAGACAGCCGGCCAGCCCTAGGAAGAGTCTTGGTGATTCCAAACTTCTTCCGTTTATGGATGATGGAGGCCACTGTGCTCATTGGGACCTTCAAAGCAACAGAAATTTTTTCTGTACCTTTCCCCAGATTTGTGCCTCGAGACAATCCTGTCTCGGAGGTCAACAGACAATTCCTTTGACTTCATGCTTGGTTTGTGCTCTGACATGCACTGTCAACTGTGGGACCTTATATAAACAGGTGTGTACCTTTCCAAATCATGTCCAATCAACTGAATTTACAACAGGTGGACTCCAGTTAAGCTGTAGAAACATCTCAAGGATGATCAGTGGAAACAGGATGCACCTGAACTCAATTTTGAGCTTCATGGCAAAGGCTGTGAATACTTATGTGCATGTGATTTCTTAGTTTTTTATTTTTCATAAATTTGCAAAAATCTCAGACTTTTTTCACATTGCCATTATGGGGTATTGTATGTAGAATTTTAAGGAAAAAATGAATTTAATATATATAATGGAATAAGGCTGTAACATAACAAAATGTGGAAAAGGTGAAGCGGTGTGCGCTCTCAGCAATGTCTGCAACATACAGAAATAGCAAAGTAGCATTACAAGAGCTGCTCATTAAAGATTTCCCGATTTCTGACCCACTTCTGGTTATTGTAGGAGGCTGAAATTGCACATGTATAGTCATACATATCTCTGTAGGTCACGTGGTAATTTGAAGTGCTGAACTCCTAATAGTTTCTCTTTTACAGGTGCTAAAGTGGAGTAGGGTGTGATAATAGAGATAGTTGAATGCAGAGCGGTCATCAGGTTCCTGTACTTGAGAGGGCACACACCACTGGGGATGTTCAATGACGTGAAAAAGACTCATGGCGAGGATGCCCCATCATATGACATAGTCAAGCACTGGCATTGACAATTCAAGTGTGGTTGGACATCGATGGAAACAGCACCCATTCCCAGGCGACAACAGTGTGTTATCGATGAAAACATCATCCGGCAAGTGGAGGCCACTATTTTGGAGAATCGCTACCAACTAGTCGAAAATGTCAAGAGCAGTGTGGGGTCTGTGGAAAAAAAATCATCCATAACCATGTGCACATGCAGAAGTTGTCTGCAAGATCCATAAGCAGGACTGAGTCACATGCTCCCAGACTCTTTTGACCGTGTGCCAAGAAAACCAGGACTTCTTCGACAGACTAGTCGCACACGATGAAACATGGGTCCATCACTGTGATCCAGAGTCTAAAACCCAGTTGAAGCAATGGAAGCATTATGACTCACCACTTCCAAAGAAGGCACATGTCCAATCCTCAGCAGGCAAGGTCATGCTGATGGTCTTTTGGGACCAGCATGGAGTGTTGTTGATTGATTTCCTGGCAAAGAGTACCACAATTACCTGCCCTTACTACGCTTCACTGCTGCAGAAATTTTGAAGGCCATCAAAACCAAGAGACATGGCATGCTGACCAAAGGTGTCCACCTGCTGCAAGACAATGTCCTGGTTCACAAGTCACATATTGCTCAGAAGGAAGCACGCTCCTGCAGCTATGAAATCCTGTCTCACCCCTTACTTTCTCGACCTCGCACCATTTGACTTCCACTACTTTCAAACCATGAAATCATTTTTTTAAAATGGGCAAGCGCTTTCACGACAGTGAAACACTGATTTCAGAGGTTGTTGTGGCTTCTGACACAACCTGCTGACTTCTACAGGTGAGGTCTCCACAGCCGCATAAAGCAATGGGAGAAGTGTTTGACTCTTGGTGGTACCTATGTGTAGAAAGACTAATAACTGCGACAAGTTCCTCTCAGTCCATGAGAAATGAGTCATGGGAAATTTTTTAATGAGCAGCCCTTTTACAGTTGAACTGATGGTGATGTAGAAATTATAGGTAATTTTTTTTTTATTAGCTGCTTACAAGCTGGCATAAAAAATTGCCACCATTCATAAAAAAAATCAATGTTGTTTGAGTTCCGCATTTAAAAAAAAATAAGATGGTGAAACAAAGCAAGATGTTTCAAAAGGATATTGTCATCCTTAGTCTTGTTTGTAACCAAAGAATTTCACAATAGCTGTATATACAGTATTCAGTGCTGTGAAAAATTATTTGCTCCTTCCTGATTTGTTAAATTTCTGCATATTTGTCACACTTAAATGTTTCAGATCATCAAACAAATATTAATATTAGACAAAGATAACCCGAGTAAATATAAAATGCAGTTTTTAAAATGATGATTTCATTTATTAATGGAAAAAAGCTATCCAAACCTACCTATATATTCCGGATTTTCACTACTAACAGTGGCTAATATTAGCTAATTCAAATTTTTGAATTGCACAGGTTATTTGTGGGCTGCCCATTTGTGGACTTTGCCAATACACAAGAGATTCCCATTTGACTTCCATGTGGTGCTACATACCTATTCTGCCTTCTCAAATCACACCTCCAGAACAAACAGAGGAAGTTACAGTAGCTGAAAAGAGCTGAAATTAGCTGTGGTAGTACTTTGCAAGATGAAGAGATCCAGTTTTTAACTGAAATATGACCCATTAGTAGCCATACCTCCCCTCCCCTCAAAGAAAGTTTGGAAAACTAAACCCAAAGTAAAATCTTGAATTAACTGTGATGTTGATTTGAGGTCATCACCCAGTCGTAATTTCAATAAATATTCTTTTTTGGAATGAAAAAATAAAATGAAATGAAATTTATACTAAAACATACTGCAGCATTAGGACAAGCTTAGACGTAAATCTGTAAGTCTACAATATCTAATAAAACATAAGTTAGTCATCATATCAGAGAGATAAGTCTCTAGACAGCAACTTCAGTTCAGCGTTATAGACGCAACCGAGGGGAAAACTACTGTTGAAATGTAGCTGCAGATGTAAGGTAATGACCTTTTTTTTTTCCCTTCAGTTGTTCATCAGACTGAGTTTCTTATTTGAGAGCCAGCTGGCCCTGAGAGCTCCCTGTCCTGTCTGTGGTTGTGTTTGGTGCTGAATGAAAAATGGCTGGACCAATAGCAAGTGAGACCACTTTCACTGCAGCTGCACCTGTTCTTGCAACGGGGCCCCGTTTGTTTACTTATCCTGTGACTGTTGGTGCAAGCGTCATACATGAATACACAAGAAGCAGCAGCTGTGCCAATTTGATTGTTTTTAAGTAAAGCAGGAGGAGTCGTTTCATGCTCCACCAGCTTCATCATTGATACTATTTATCACTAAGGATTGTAGTGACTTTTTTGATACATTTAGGGGATACCATTTTCCATAATTTAATGATGGCAGCAGCTAAAGACATAAAGGCAAAAAGACACATGTTGCACCAGCTGACCCTGGTCTTACTGTATATGATGTAAGTCTCATATTCTTCCTTTCAGACTTGTATTGCATCACCGCTGTAATCACGCTGTAGATCAGTCTGAAGTTTTTATGACAGCTATATGCATGATATGGTATAATCTTTGCCTGGGGATTCCCCTTGACCCAATGAAAGGTCATCAGCAGATACATCTACAGTGGTGTGAAAAAGTGGTTGCCCCGTCCTGATTTCTCATATTTTTGTATGTTTGTCACACTTAAATGTTTCAGATCATCAAACAAATTTAAATATTAGACAAAGATAACACAAGTAAACACAAAATGCAGTTTTTAAATGAAGGTGTTTATTAATAAGGGGAAAAAATCCAAACCTATATGGCCCTGTATGAAAAAGTGATTGCCCCCTAAACCTAATAACTGGTTGGGCCACCCTTAGCAGAAACAACTGCAATCACGCATTTGCGATAACTGGCAATAAGTCTTTTACAGCGCTGTGGTGGAGTTTTGACCCACTCATCTTTGCAGAATTGTTGTAATTCAGCCACATTGGAGGGTTTTCGAGCATGAACCGCCTATTTAAGGTCATGCCACAGCATTTCAATCAGATTCAGGTCAGGACTTTGATTAGGCCACTCCAAAGTCTTCATTTTGTTTTTCTTAAGCCATTCAGAGGTGGACTTGCTGGTGTGTTTTGGATCATTGTCCTGCTGCAGAACCCAAGTGCGCTTCAGCTTGAGGTCATGAACAGATGGCTGGACGTTCTCCTTCAGGATTTTTTGGTAGACAACAGAATTCACGGTTCCATTTACCACAGTAGTCTTCCAGGTCCTGAAGCAGCAAAACAGCTCCACACCATCACACTACCACCACCATATTTTACTTTCGGTATGATGTTCCTTTTCTGAAATGCTGTGCTACTTCTTACTCCGGATATAATGGGGACACACACCTTCCAAAAAGTTCAACTTTTGTCTCGTCAGTCCACAGAGTATTTTCCCAAAAGTCTTGGGGATCATCAAGATGTTTTCTGGCAAAACTGAGACGAGCCTTTATGTTCTTTTTGCTCAGCAGTGGTTTTTGTCTTGGAACTCTGCCATGCAGGCCATTTTTCCCAGTCTCTTTCTTATGGTGGAGTCTGGAATGAGGCCTGCAGTTCTTCGGATGCTATTGTGGGGTCTTTTGTGATCTCTTGGATGAGTCGTTGCTGCGCTCTTGGGGTAGTTTTGGTTGGCTGGCCACTCCTGGGAAGGTTCACCACTGTTCCATGTTTTTGCCATTTGTGGATAATGGCTCTCACTGTGGTTCGCTGGAGTCCCAAAGCTTTTAGAAATGGCTTTATAACCTTTTCCCAACCTCAATTACTTTGTTTCTCATTTATTCTTGAATTTCTTTGGATCACAGCATGATGTCGAGCTTTTGAGGATCTTTTGGTCTACTTCACTTTGTCAGGCAGCTCCTATTTAAGTGATGTCTTGATTGAGAACAGGTGTGGCAATAATCAGGCCTGGGTGTGAGAAATTGAACTCAGCTTTCCAAAGATTTGATAAACCACAGTTCATTTATGTTTTAAATGGGGGGGCTATCACTTTATCACACAGGGCCATGTAGGTTTGGATTTTTTTTTTTTACCCTTAATAATAAACACCTTCATTTAAAAACTGCATTTTGTGTTTACTTGTGTTATCTTTGTCAAATATTTAAATTTGTTTGATGATCTGAAACAAATTTAAGTGTGACAAACACAAAAAAAATTAGAAATCAGATAGGGGGGGGCAAACACTTTTTCACACCACTGTATTCATTCATTTTCAGATTGCATTTTGGACCTCCTTATTTAGTGAAGAAGACGTTGTGTTCTGTTGCCTTTGCGCTGAGGGGAAGAATGACTCCAGGCTGAGTAGAAAAGTCCCTGTTTTAGTGGCTCAGTGGTGCAGTGCACAATGTGGGCTCTTATCAAAGTCTGCAAGTATTTGCATATGAGCAGCATTCTCTGCTATGTGTGAGCAGGACTTGTGAATAATGTTGACGTATAGACTGAGACTGCAACATGCTGCTAACTCTTCAGGTCCCCCATTAATGACTCATATCCGGTCTTCAGCTGCAGGCATTAAAAAAAAGGAGCAGGAAGAGGTCATGAAGCCAGTGAGCATGCATCAGACTGAAATGCATTTTGTAACCATGCATCGAGTGCTAACTCCACCCTGTGTCTTTCCTTTGCATGGGCAGGAAGTCCTCTGACAAAGGAAGACTTATTTAACAGTCAGTGGAAGAGAGAGGAGGAGCCTGGTCCTGGTTGGTGGGTGGGGTAGTTGGTGGACCATTATGGCGAACCTCACAAAGCAGGTCCGACCCAGCTTGTCACATCTAATGCTTCTCCTCCTTCTCTCTCCCTCTGTTCCCTTTCCATTCAACCTGCTTGCATGTTTCTGTCAGCGCCGGCCGAGGAGCTCATGTTCAGCACACACTGAACTCACTGACCCACAACTCTGGCAGCAACATCTCCCTCTGCCGCCCTCCTCGTCTGGGCGTCGAACCCTGTAACCTCTCCTTACTGTCTTTTGTAACGTAAATTCTCAGGCGTGCATGTGTTCAGCTAGCATCAGTGTACAGCTGTGTTCCAGGGCCTTTGTATGGAGACTGGTTATCAGTGTAACTGCCTTATATGCTTGAGTTCAGAATTTGTTGGGTAAAACTAAAACATTTTCAGAATGTGTCTTTCTGTTGTCAGAGTTCACATTTGTTGCTCATATGATCAGAATCTGTAATTTTTTATTCATCCCAGAGGGGAATCTGGTAATATGAAATTTATGGTCGTATTATTGCCAAACGCTTTCTCTTAACCAACTTTTCAGCCAAACAGTTCTTTTATTGTTTAACATATGAGTAATTTGATCTCCATTCTTTTTATATGAATTCTACTGATTTCCCTTGTTGGAAACATCTGGCTTTGCTCACTACAGGGAGCTGTTTTCACGTGTTTGCATGTATTTAGGGGAAATTCTCTGCTGCCTCATCTTGTCTTACACTTTGGTTGTTCGTTGTACTTATTTTTATTTAATTATTTTCCCCTCTACAAACCAGGCTATACAGTCTCTCTGTGTTCTCTGAGACCATCTTTATGTCCCTTTTTGACCAAAGCTGTTTTTTTTTCTTCCTGGGAGTATTACCACAGGAGGCGCCTCTGCGTCTTTTTCAGGTTTCAAAACATAGTATTAGAGAAAAATCGGAATGAATATGGGTTTAGGTACTGGGATAAGGTCAAATGTGACCACATACTGTATAAAAAAAAAGGAACAAGTTGTTTAAAACCAAAATAACCTTAAAATGCTGTGGAGCCTAATTGTCAGAGGTAGACACAGAACAGAATGGATGTCTATTAAAATATCAGGCCGCTGCTTTGATGATTATAATCTGTTTTTTTTGCTGTAAAGTGCCCACAAAGTCTAAAATCAGCTTCTTGATTTGCCTCATGTTTTTTTCTTCTTTTTTTTTCAACTGGCATCAGAAGGGAGCAGTGCTGTTGCTGCTGGAAGGGCAGGATAGGGCCACACAGATAAAAAGAGGAGGAAGTCACAGGAAACATATGGGTACAGCTTAAGGAGATGGCTGGTGATAAATGTTTGATAAAAGCCAGTCAATATACAATATCTTAAAGTAGTAGTTAAGATTTGTATCCACCAGTGGATGTCGCACTAGGGTTCCACTCTCAAACAAAAACGAAGTTGTAGCTTGGCCACACCTCCTAACTTCCCATTACCTTCTGATTGAGGGTCTCCTGTCCAAGCCGTGTAGGGCTGCAGCTAACAACTATTTTACGGCTCGAGTAATCAGCCACTCTAATCAACGATTACTTGAGTAATCGGATACTTTTTTTTAAAGAAACCTGCATTGACCAACATGTGCGGAACTTTCATTCCTAAAGAACAGTAGTAATTGCACCAAACGCTCAATAACAGGTATACATTTATTGCAATGCTTATTGCAGTGTTTATTGCATAGAACGTAACTTTAAACGTTACGTTACACCATAAAGTTCTGTTTGCTAACCACTAGCATCAGCTAGCAGTAGCCGCTAACAGATGCCAGCAGCGGTGGCTATATGTTCTTTGGTCATATTGTGGAAGAAGAAAGCAGACGAGGCAACGAGCTAGATGACACATAAACTTTATTCCTCTTCCAACATCAAGTACAGTAAAAATCTAACTGGGTCTCAGAGAGCCTCCTTTTTATAACCTTTATTTCCATCCCATGAGACCCAGGAAGCCAAAAACAATACATTCAGTGGACAAAGACATGCATGAGACATTAACATCATACTGTATAACACCAGTCCCTCCTCTCACATCCTCTCTTCCTCCAGCGGCTCTGGCATCTCCTGAACTCCCTGGGGAGCAAATAGTCCTTTCTGTCACGTCTGAGACCCCCCCGGTACCACTTCGTCCTTCAGTCCTTTGTTCCATCTTCCCCCAGCTCCTGACTCTGGGTGGAGAACCTCCCACAGTGCTACCACAATATAAGCATAATTAGCATAGCTGACTATATTCTATTCATCTTAATTTAAAATCTCAATCACGTACCTTGTCTCGGATGTTCTGGCTGTGCATGATGTGGGATGCTTTGTGCCAAGACATTGTAACATCGACGTTGTAGGATGCTAGCTCACCGCTCGGCTTTACCATGTAAACACTGCACAATGTTTTCCTTCAATTTGAGCTTGAAATGATCCCAGACTCGAGATACTTTTGCAGTTTTTTGACTTAATTCCTTTTTGCAGTCACTCGCTCTCATATGGCGCCATTAAACAAAGTTGTGTGTCACAACCCCAAGCTCCAGAGGTCTGACAAAAAAGGAAGTCCACACTTACTATTTCAAAAAGGGTTTAACAGTTATCTTTATTAAATGGAAAAACATGCAAAAAGGAGAGCTGGAGCCAAAAGGGGATCTGTTATGTCTGGAAATAGGACAGCGGAGGCAGGCGTTGTACCGAACGAGAACTTTATTACAGACACACTGTTATTACATGTGTTACAGTAATAGCACACAAGCTAACTGGCACTCTAACCCCTTAGCAATACAGGCCCTTATTCGTACAGAGGCAGAGCGCCAAAGAGGATGACTCCTGCCGTTAGACTCCTAATATAGGCACGGCATGATGGCATCACTTCGTGCATGCGTCCCCACGTCTGTGCTGCCTGTTGTTAATATGTCCATATCTAACATCTGCCTCCCCCCGGAAACGCCCAAAACATTATCAACACCTCTTCTCGCTCCCTTTTTTTAAAACAAGCAAGAGAAAACCGAACCTGGGGCACCGGGTAGACGACCGGTTGACCCTGCACGACTGCGTGGGTCATTCTGCCACTTCTGAAGCAATCATGCTCTTGCTAAACAATGCAAAACACAGTCACTGCTTACAGTTCAACTTCAGGGGCCCCAGTCGAGCCCGTGGTGGGCCAGCCCCCGGAGGCAACAGCTGCAGCGGACCTGGGTGCCATCTCGCTGGAGTCATGGCTCGCTTGTCAGTAATGTCTCAGCCCGGGTTCCATACCAGCTGGGTCGGCTCCAGCGCTGCGTCTTCATCCGAGGCAGCTGCTCTTACCTTTCACAGATGGCTGACGTGCCATCTCGATCCATCAGCCATCTGGATGGCGGCTGGCCTCTTTTGTGTGGTAATTCTCATCTGTGATGACAGGACCATCTGTGGGTCTAGGCGGTCAGATCGTTGGACCCGAACCCAATTAAGCAGTGAGAGTGGCGATCTGTCTGGCTGCACTCAGCGCTGTTACTCTCTCATCTGTGATGCTGGTTGCTGCTGTGGCAGCATACCATTCATGCCGGCGGCAGGACATGCCTTCAGTTGGCGTTGCTCTGCTGGGTGCTGCTGGGCCACGAACTCTCTATCCTGCAGTGTTGCGGTGGCTCTTTCAGGCTGATGTTCGACAAGGATGTGAGATGAGTTCGGCTTCTGCCCTCTCTCTCCTGGTGCTGGTTGTGGTCACGGTGATGTTTCACAGTCGTCGGCGACGGGACGCATGCCGGGTTGTCGTCGCTCATCAGGGTCCCCTTTCTCCACAGACTCCCTCTCCTGCAGCTCCACAGCGGCTCCTTGAGGCTCATGCCAGGCGAGGATTGGAGGTGAGTCCAGTTTGTGCCCTCTCTCCATGCTGTGTTCTGTCTCCGTGCTCTGATTTTCGGCTGTACCCACGTCCAGGAAATCACACTCTCCCTCCTGCGATGAGGCTGCAGCTCGAGAACGCTCATGCTGTGCAGGGACCGGCTCCGGGTCCTTTGTGGCTGCAGACTGGGGCTCTTGTGGCTACTCCGGTTCTGCTGGGTTCTGTTCTGCATGCGGTGCGAGGCAGGGAGTGGCTGCGTCCACATCTGAGTGCAATGGACCTGGACTGTCATCGTTCAAACTGAGTTTACTGCTGCGTCGTTGCGCTGTGGTGCCCTGCTGTCCCACGATGTCTACCTCAGGGCCCTCCCGAGAAGGTGTGGGGTCAGCGGGCTCAGCAACCGGGAACTGACTGTGGGGAATGCGGGCGGGGGCCTGCCAGCCGCGATGCTACCTGGGCCATCATCTCCAGCTGGGCCACCAATTCCATTGCGTTTGTCTCCAATAGGAGGTGCAGCATCCCCAACAGCGCCACCCGTAGCCATCTCACCATGTCTGCCACTGTCTGCCTGTCCTCCAGCAACATGCACTGTATGAACGGATTTGTGGCGTACTCCTCCATCTGTGACTGTATCAGCCTGTCCTCCGCGTGCCCAAACTCGCACGCGCTAGCCAAACAGTGAAGGGCGTCTGCATACTGTATGCACGACTCGTCCGGTCGCTGGTGGTGCTGGTAAAACACAAACCTCTAGGCCATCACG
The DNA here is from genome assembly GCA_020510985.1 of Pholidichthys leucotaenia. Taxonomy (NCBI): domain Eukaryota; kingdom Metazoa; phylum Chordata; class Actinopteri; order Cichliformes; family Pholidichthyidae; genus Pholidichthys; species Pholidichthys leucotaenia. Next base: position 40,422,145 of record CM035844.1, on the reverse strand, counting down.
TTCTGTGGGGCAGTGAAATGCTCGGCCATCAAGGCGGCATATTCATTGAAGGTCTCCACAGGGCGCACTGCATACAACACCTCCTGGCACAGAGACAGTATTCTAGTATCCACTTTAGCATCCTGTCTCTAATATCATTCAAGCCGGCATCGGCCAGGGGATCTGCGGATCACTTGGTAGAGTGAGGAACAGCGGCAGGGCTGATATGCACACTTTCATGTCAAAGTTATCAGGGTTTATCCTCGTCGCCATTTGTTATGTCTGGAAATAGGGCAGTGGAGGCAGGCATTGTACCAAATGAGTACTTTATTACAAACACACTGTTATTACATGTGTTACAGTAATAGCACACAAGCTAACTAGCATGCTAACCCCTTAGCAATACAGGCCTTATTCGTATGGAGGCAGAGCACCAAAGAGAATGACTCCTGCCATCAGACTCCTAATATAGGCATGGCGTGATGACGTCACTTCGTGCGTGCGTCCCCACGTCTGTGCTGCCTATTGTTAATATGTCCGTATCTAACATCTGCCTCCCCCCTGGAAAAACCCAAAACATTATCAACAGCTCTTCTCTTTTTTTTTTAAACAAACAAGAGAAAACCGAACCTGGGGCACCGGGTAGACCGCCGGTTGACCCTGCATAACTGCGTGGGCTATTCTGCCACTTCTGAAGCAGTTGTGCTCTTGTTAAACAATGCAAAATACAGTCACTGCTTGCAGTTCAACTTCAGGGGCGTCAGTCGATTAGACTGATAAACACTTATGTATTTGTACGGAGGTGGAGCGCCAAAGAGGACGACTCCTGCCGTCAGTCCTAAAGTAGGCATGGCGTGATGACGTCACTTCGTGCATGCGTCCCCACATTCGTGTTGCCTGTTGTTAATATGTCCATATCTAACAGGATCCAGTCAAGGAGGTGAGAGGGTGAGTTTCACTGCAGGGGAGCCTTTTAAAGCTGCCAAGATTGACCAACTCAGGTGCTTCCAATTCCAAGGCTCCACCCTCTCAGCCTGCAGTTAAAGCAAAAAGAACACAAGAAAAGACTGCAAACAAAACTGGGGCTGAGCCTGTCACACACGTCTTGTTTATATAGTGTGACTAGAAGAAGGTCATATCCAGTGGTCTGAAAAAGTGTTTGCCCCCTTCCTGATTTTTCATTTTTTTGTATGTTTAGCACACTTAAATGTTTCAGATCATCAAACAAATCTAAATATTAGACAAAGATAACAGAAGTAAACACAAAATGCAGCTTTTTTAACTGAAGGTGTTTATTATTAAGGGTAAAAAACCTACATGGCCCCGTGTGAAAAAGTGACCCCCCCCCCCCCCCCCCGTTAAAACATAAATTAACTGTGGTTTATCACATCTTTGGAAAGCTGCTTTCAATGTTCTAGCCATTTCTAAAGCTTTGGGACTCCAGCGAACCACAGTGAGAGCCATTATCCACAAATGACAAAAACATGGAACAGTGGTGAAACTTCCCAGGAGTGGCTGGCTGACCAAAATTACCCCAAGAGCGCAGCGACGACTCATCCAAGAGGTCACCAAAGACCCCACAACAACAGCCAAAGAACTGCAGGCCTCACTTGCCTCAGTTAAGGTCAGTGTTCATGACTCCACCACAAGAAAGAAACTGGGCAAAAATGGCCTGCATGGCAGAGTTCCAAGACGAAAACCACTGCTGAGCAAAAATAACAAAGGCTCATCTCAGTTTTGCCAGAAAGCATCTTGACGATCCCCAAGACTTTTGGGAAAATACCTTGTGGACTGACGAGACAAAAGTTGAACTTTCTGGAAGGTGTGTGTCCCATTTCATCTGGCGTTAAAGTAACACAGCACTTCAGAAAAGGAACATCATACCAACAGTAAAATATGGTGGTGGTAGTGTGATGATCTGGGGCTGTTTTGCTGCTTCAGGACCTGGAAGACTTGCTGTGGTAAATGGAACCATGAATTCTGCTGTCTCAAAAAAAATCCTAAAGGAGAATGTCCAACCATCTGTTCGTGACCTCAAGCTGAAGCACACTTGGGTTCTGCAGCAGGACAATGATTCCAAACACACCAGCAAGTCCACCTCTGAATGGCTTAAGAAAAACAAAATGAAGACTTTGGAGTGGCCTAGTCAAAGTCCTGACCTGAATCTGATTGAAATGCTGTGGCATGCCCTTAAAAAGACGGTTCATGTTCAAAAGCCCTTCAGTGTGGCTGAATTACAACAATTCTGCAAAGATGAGTGGGCCAGAATTCCTCCACAGCGCTGTAAAAGACTGATTGCCAGTTATCACAAATGCTTGATTGCAGTTGTTGCTGCTAAGGGTGGCCCAACCAGTTATTAGGTTTAGGGGGCAATCACTTTTTCACACAGGGCCTTGCAGGTTTGGATTTTATTTTCCATTAATAATGAACACCTTCATTTAAAAACTGCATTTTGTATTTAATTGTGTTATCTTTGTCTAATATTGAAATTTGTTTGATGATCGGGCGGTGCAGTAGCGCAGTGGTTAGCACTGCACCAGCACAGCAACTCACCCTTGGCCATGGGATCCCTGGTTCGATCCCAGCCCCTGACCAACAGTGAGCTGTGTGGAGTTTGCATGTTCTCCCTGTATCTGCGTGGGTTTACTCTGGGATTTCTCCGGTTTCCTCCCACAGGCCAATGAATGTGAATGTGTGTATGAATGGTTAAGTGATAGCGCCGTACCGTGGCTGCTTCATCCATCCAGGTGGATGCCCTCAATTTCCCCTCTGAGGATCAATAAAGTATACAAAATCAAATCAAAATGATCTGAAACATTTAAGTGTGACAAACATACAAAAATTGTGAAATCAGGAAGGGGGCAAACACTTTTTCACACCACTGTAGACTGGAAGTGCTACATTAAACGACACATCGAAGCATAGGTTTTGAATCGATGAATTTTTGTAATTGAATTATTTGAGTAACTGTTGCAGCCCTTCAGCCGTGGTTCCTTTGTTGTCTCCAACAAGCAGAACGGGCATCCGTCAGAAGTGCGTGTGAGAACGGGATGCTACAGCCTACTCCATTTACCTGGTTCCTACTTTCGGGGACTAGACCTGTGTACAGCACAAGCCAGGCCTGGCCTCACAGTGGTGTAGATGCCGGCGCCCACCTGTGCAACAGCTGCTGAAAAGTAATCTCAAGAGACCTGCAGGTTAAAGATGGGAAATGGCAGAGGCCCGAAAAGAGCAAACCAGCTTGCTGGTGGCACACCCTCCCGAGGTGCTGACAGATGGTTGTCAAAGAAAGAAAAGCCAACAGCAATAACCACTGGATCAGTGTTGTCAAGTTTTGTTTTTTATGTGCTTATTATGTACTGTATTTCAGTGTGCTTCTTTCCTCCTTGCCTCTGCTCTCGGGCTGGCAGCTGTGAGGCAGTCCTTTTGACTCTCTCTAGCATTCACTGGCTGACAGTCTGCCGGTCCGACCACACCCCCTCTCTCTCATGACCATCAGCTGTTCCCAGACCCGTTAATCATCTTTCCCGGTCCTTGCCCAGGTGCTCCAACTCACATCATCACCAGCAGTGCGTGTACTTAACCTTTTGAGTGTGTCTGTCGCCAAATTGCGACATAACCCCTAGTGGTCAAGAGTGGTAAATATTTTTTGTCAATAAAATAATTCAGATTTCCAAGGCTATAACTTGAAAGTGGTAAGAGATAATGGCTTACTGTCAATTAGAAAGATGTAAAATACGATCCAAAGTTTCAGATAGGAATAAATTTACCACATCTAATTTGCATAATGTCGCAGCACCTCTTTAAATTCCATAACTCAGTCAAAACTGGACTTTGGATGTATTTACACAAAGAATGGTTCAGTCTTTTGACACCGTTTTTTGTACAGAGGTACCTCATCATCTTATCTTCAAAGTATTTGAACAACAAATCAGTACATTAAAAAACTAGAAAAGCACTCGGAGAGCGCAGACCTCCGCCAAGCACCACAGTTCCCCCCATACAGTGTTTGTGTGTAGGTTTTCAGATTCCTTGACCATGAAAACATATGACTAGCAATTGGATTCACAATGTTAGGATTAGTGGTTCAGTAGTAAAAGCATTACCTCCTTGGCGGAGGTAATAAACTGAAGTGTTGCTGTTGTGTCCATTTCCTCCATGTGCAAAGTGCCAGGCTGCGACCTGTCAAGGCATACCTCATGCCTCCCTTATTTGGGGGGGGGGGCTTTCACACCTGTACTGAGTACTTAAAAACTGTATTTATCGGCAGATGAAAGAAAACTGAAGCAAAAACAAACAAACAAAAACTAAGCAAACAGCAACTGCAACATGAACTATTTCAAACATATTTATTCAAATGTACACTTATATGGACACAATGTTGAGCCATAACTTTTTGGTAATGTGAAAATAATAAGCCAAGTAGCACAAAAAAATTGAGTGCTCTTGCTGTCAGGAAACAATGTTGGCACCAAATCACTGAAGTGATCTGCCACCAATGGGGGTAGATTGTGCTCTGCCACAAAATGACAAAACATCACTTCTGCTAGTGATGCATTGGATTTGGAAGGCGTCGGTTCTGTCGCTGGCTGAAAATGTTCATCCATCGATGGAATTTGGCTACACAGTTTTTGTGGCGCTGTGTAGCAAAGTGCGACTTCAGGTCGAAAATCCCTGATGCAGTCACTTTTAGTATTAGAGTCACACATATCAGGCGCAGCATTACTGGCGCCGGGATTCCTCTCTGTTCCGGAGCCGCGGGACAAAAGAAGGTGCGATAATGGTTGCCGTGGGTTTTATTGGGTTTGCGCTCCGCGGAAAAAAGAGGATTTGGAAGCCTCCCCCGTCAGAGAGCTGGTTTTTGTGCAGCCCCTATGGCTGGCCGGGGAATTTCTGCCAAATAATCCGGCGCCGGACAGCTGCCCGTGTCAGCTTTTGCAGCGTAGCGCAAACACAGGCACTCTGGCGGGCCCTGCCCACCACAGTTTTCTGCGTGCTTTTGTGCCTAAAACTTTGAAGAAGGCGGAGTTTGTGTTCATCAGACACGATGACCAGCGCCCTCTATTGCCCCTGCACACATGTTGAAAATGGCCGTATCTCACAATGTTAAAGAATCATTTAAAAAATTCCTGTATCCAGACGGTGATCCAGATCATCCCCAAAATTTAATCAGTTCTTCCTTGTACCATTTCCAACAACGCCTGAAAGTTTCATCAAAATCCGTCCAAAACTTTTTGAGTTATCTTGCTAACCAACAGACAAACAGACAGACAGACAGACAAACAAACCCCGGCAAAAACATTACCTCCTCCTGGCCTTCGGCCTGGCGGAGGTAAAAACAGAAATTCCTCACTTATTTTTGACAAAGGGGGGCTGGCTGGCTGGCTGGCTGGTGTGGTATCTGCATTTTCACCCATCATGGTCGTTATTTTGCATTCTGTCAGTCATTTAAAGTCTCTACCACATCTACAAAGTCTTATGATTATCCCACATAAATTTCGCTTGCATCCCGCGGCTATTTTCCGCATACAAAGCTGACAAAGTGACGTGACTGATTACGGCCATATTAGCTTTTTGGGCTAAAATGCTAAAAACAGGAAAAGGAAATGAGGAGTTCTTCTTCTTTGTGGTATTACATGTCATCCATTGAGTCCTCCAACAGATGTCTGCCACCTTCTGAAACTGGCAAATCAGTACAAATCAGTACAAATCCCCAATGCAGCCAATCATGAGACGACAGGCGCAGTACCGCGCTCAGCGGGGCACACAAATTCACACACTCAGAGGGTTAAGCACCTTTTGCCAGTCATGCACTGCTGGGTCTGTGACTGACGGATTGACGGTATGTATTGTCTGCTACACTGCACTGTATAATCTGCTGTCAGAACTGCTACAACGTGTTTACCACTTCCACGTCTGGCTGTGGATTCTCTGCCTCCACTGAGTGATACTGGCTCTGGGAGGCCAGCGTGGTAAACCCGTTCTTCCTCGTGCGTTCGCTGGACGATGTCGGTCCAGCGACGCCAACTGTACGTGTATTGTTGTATTTTTGTCTATCGTCACTTTTGGAACTCTGTCTTTATGTTTAGTAAATGTGTGTTGGTGTATCCCTGCACGTAAATCCTCATCCTTTTACCCTTTGTCGTGCGCTGTGTAAAAGCGCACGGGAGGGTTTATGACAGGTTTCACTAGAGAAACAAGTGACCAGCTCTATGGAAACAAGACCAAAATAAGCCCAACAGGCAATCTACCACATTGTAAAAGAGAGACTGCTTGATAACATATGTCGATATATAGATTTATTTTTGTTTGCAGTGAATTGACTGTAAACACAGTCAGCATTGAATAACAGAATTTTGTAAACTCTAATGAAAAGAAAATACATATGCATTCTGCATAAGCTACAGCAAATTTATAGTAAACACAGTCAATATAAAAACTATGAATAAATTACATTTTTAAACTCTGATCAAAAGAAAAGACATGCATTCTGCATAAGTAACAGCACTAAACAGGATTACAGTTTAGTGATGTGGGATGATGGGAGTTGTCTGCTAGTCCTTTAACCACTTGCACTCCGGGCAATTTTCCTAAAAATGCCAAAAAATAACGTGCCCAAACTAAATTGAAAGCTGTTCTTCAACCCTTTGCAGCATCTTCATGGGGTTGGTCTCATTTAAAAGAAAACACTTTGAATTTTTTGGCAAAAAAAACATAATCTCTCTACGTGCTCCGGCCACTGAGTTACAGTCATCTAAACATACTGAACTTGAAGAAAAAAAATTTGGACACGGTGTTTTTTTGGATTCAAATGCTTGCAAATAACACACAGCTGTCCGATTCGGCTGGAAAATGCAACAGAAATGTAGAACCAAGTGTTATCCAGCTGAGATCCAAATTTGGTAACAATACCACAAAAAATGAATATTTTACACAGCTTTGTTCTCAGGTAGTTCCCAGGCGTTTTGGAACTGTGCCAAATTGTGCCAAATGGCACAGTTTGGAAAAACGTCTGTAACTTTTGAATAATTCAATGTAGAATCTTCATTTTGGGCTCTAATGAAAGGTCACACTCAGGGCTGTGTCTGTGTGTGTGTGTGTGTGTGTGGGGGGGGGTTGTCCCCCCCCCCGCTAAAAAAGACGGGAGTTCGGCCCTCGCCACATGATGGATTACACTCCTTGCATGTTTTCACAGCGCCCCCCCCCCCCTCGCTACTGTGTGTGTGTGTCCCCCCCCTCGCTGCAGAAGACGGCCATCGCTACATGAAGGAATAGACTCATACGCTTCCCCCCGCGGACCGGGGGCGTTCGGACCGTGAACGCCCCCCCCGCTCCTCTTCTGCAGCGGGCGGGGGGGGGGGGGGGGCGCGTTCACGGTCCGAACACGGCAAATGAACCGTTTATCGCGGTGCACGCACTTCGTACTTCGTGCGCAGTACAGTTGTAATTTACCGATCGGTCAAAAGTCATTTTTGGATTACAGTTTTCAGGGAGAAATAATAATTTAGCTTATAACACCTTACCTCTTCACAGCAGCAGAGTCGTGGCGAACTTCTCTTCCCCATTGTAAGACGAACGCGACGCTGCTCGGCTCGTGGATCCCGATCAAAACATAATTCCATTATTGCGGTTTTGGTGAATGATTTACGACCTTTGTCGTCGGTCTATGATGACGGAAGAGAATCCTAAACGTCTATTCTGCTGGAATGAGTGCAGGTCCCACTTGTGGGTGTTCTCCATGCTGCGGGGTCTGTAGTAGATTCGTCCAGCGTTCTTTGTTTTCATCTGCTGCAGCAGTAAATCTCTCTTCACCCAGCCTGAATTTCTGTGCTTCAATTGGCTCCTGCGTTCACAGTAGGCGGGTCCGCCTTCCTAGATTTTCATTCATTGGCTCTTCAAGGTTTCAGAAACCCAATTCAAGGCTCTTATTAGTCGAATGAGAGGTCAATCAGATGAACTAATCTGTTCGCGGCTGTCTCTGCAGTTTTTTTTTGAGTGGCGCTTGGACGCCACTACATCACCATCACCACCATCATGCGTCATGCGTCCAAGCGCGCACGAGGGCGCTCTTGTGCGCCCTCATGCGTCCTAGGACGGAGAGACTTGCCTGCCCGCGGAACAACGGAGTGCAAGTGGTTAAACAAAAGCTAAATATTACACAACAGCCGACAACTTTAATTACGTGGAAAATTATCTTTTAAATTCACAAACCTCATATGTGTAACTTGTGGCAAAATTTGATGATCAAAAGATAATTTTGCTCTTGCCATTCATTTCAATGGAGATTTTTTTTTTTCCAATTTAAGGTCCCATGCACTGATCTGTATAAAAAACAAAAAAAAACAAAAACCTGGATATCTCATGCCCCATTAGCGAGTACAGGGCCGAGTGGAGTCAGACGGGCCACTGATCTCTATAGAAAAACTGGATGGATCATTGGCCGCCAGAAGTGAAGCCCCTGGCTGGCCACTTTTACCTCAATAACTTCCCCAAAAATTAACAGATTTTGAACTTCTTGGTATGGAGACACAGCTGATAATCTTGCACAACCGAGCTGGGAGAGCTGTCACACAGACAGCAAAGCCAGCCCAAATAAGCAACTACACATTAAAAAACAAGCCCAAAAACCCACAACCCGCGACTGACGAGATTTGCAAGCGACTTTAGAAAAAACAAGCCCAAAGTCACTTATAATAAGGGGATTTGGCAACTATGCACTGGATGCGCACATAACTTAACAATAAAGGAGTCACATATACCCACTGGGACTAAAACATATGTTTTGGCTTGTTCCAAAAGTTTGTTAGAGCCCACACATTATTTGAAATGGGTAAATGACAGACCCAGTACAATGGCTAAGCTAAGCTAGCTATACATTCTGGTGTGACTTGTAGGGTCATTAGAGCCCATACAGTAGTATTTAGAATGGGCAAATGTTTAACGGCTTGAGTACAAAACACACTAGCTGCACAATATGGTGATTCATTTCCATAAGAATTTGCAGCACGATGGCAGAGGCAGACCAAAGTCTTCAAGGGGAGGGCACTAGAAAAGTGCTGACAAAGTGTGAGGGATTTACTCATGTTAACACTAACATGTTCTTTCATGAAATGTCTTTCCATTGTCTTTTAATTCTTTAGCATAAATGTTGCAGATGATCCAGATTTATCCAATCTGTTGCCCAGTATTTCCTAATAATCAACAAGATAATTGATTATCTTGTTGATTATTACTTGTTTTATTACAACAATAAAACGATGTCTGCCACTCTAGTATTCTCTGGGCCCCTCCCCAATCTGACCAGTGATGACATGTTTAGCCGCTCGTCATCCTTGAACCGCTGGCTGTCTGTGTGGTGTCCTAAAAATGACGTAGGCTACATTGACAATTGGAGCTCTTTTTGGGGAAAACCTGGTCTTATGAGATGAGACAGCATTCATCCCACTTTGGATGGTGCTTCTCATTTATCTAACAATCTGGCATCTTTTTTATCCAAATTTCCAAAACCCTGACTACTCAGAGTTGGGACCAGGAAGCAGAGTCGCAGTCTTACACGCCTCTCTGCAGCTCCTCTTCATCCTCCACCCCTCAGCTTAGCCCCTGTCTTCCCCATCAGAGAATCGTTGTCTGCTCCCTCCAAAGTAAACAAAAATATAACATATAAGCATCCCAAAGTGATAAAGCAAAATATTGGTAAAACTCAAATTAAACATAAAGCCTCTAAATTGAATGATTTGGCCTCTGTTCCTCCTCATAATTTAAAAATTTAATGTGGTTTATTAAATATTAGGTCTCTAACTCCCAAGTCTCTGTTAGTCCATGATCTGTTAATTGGTCATCAGATTGATTTAATTTCCCTTACAGAGACTTGGTTAGGGCAAGAGGATTATGTTGGTTTAAATGAATCAACTCCCTCTGGTTATTTAAACTGTCAAAATCCCAGAAGTTCTGGTCGTGGAGGAGGAGTAGCAACAATTTACCATTCCAAATTACTAGTTAATGTAAAGCAAAAAACATGTTATAATTCCTTTGAGGGCCTGGTCCTCAGTATTGGGCACTTTAGCAATTTTAGGTTAAACCCAATTTTATTTGCCATAGTTTATCGTCCCCCATCAACCTACTCAGAATTTTTATCCGAATTTGCTGATTTCTTCGCTGATTTAGTGCTGAAATCTGATAGAATAATTATAGTAGGGGACTTTAATATACATGTGGATGTAGATAGTGACTGTCTTAATGTGGCATTTAATTCAATATTAGAGTCGATTGGGTTTTCTCAGAAAGTAGGAAATTCTACTCATTACCTCCACCATACATTGGACCTTGTTCTGACATATGGTATAGAAATAGAAAATCTTGTAGTGTCTCCTCATAACCCTGTACTGTCAGACCATTGTCTGTTAACCTTTGATTTTACTATTTCTGACTATTTGGCTCCGAAAGAAAAATATTATTACAGTAGATGCCTCTCAGATGATGCTGTTACCAAATTTATGCAGATTGTTTTCTCTATGCCATGTGTCAACACAACGGAAATAAGCTATAGACAGCTTGCTCCTTTGATAACATGGTGGACAGTGTTACAGCTTCTCTGCATCAGACTCTAGACTTGGTGGCCCCCTTAAAAAAGAAAAAGTCTAATCAGAGATTTCTAACTCCTTGCTTCAACACAGAAACTCGTAGCTTAAAACAGAAGACTCGAAGAAAATGGCGCTCCACTAATTTAGATGAAATCTATTTAGCTTGGAGAAATCATCTTTTAATTTATAAAAAATCTCTTAGAAAAGCTAGAACGAGTTATTATTCTGCATTAATAGAAGAGAACAAGAATAATCCCAGGTTTCTTTTCAGCACTGTAGCCAGGTTGACAAAGAGTCAGGACTCTGTCAATCCTAGCATTTCCTTAGAGCATACTAGTCAGGACTTTATGAACTTTTTCAATAATAAAATTTCATCCATCAGAGATAAAATCAATCAGATTCTTCACACAGTTAACTTAAATACTGTAACTACTACAACTCCTTCTATTGATGTCTGTCTTGATGAGTTTACTCCAATTGACCTTTGTGAGTTAGACAAAATAGTTTCCTCATCCAAACCTTCAACTTGTCTTTTAGACCCTATTCCTACCAGGTTATTTAAAGAAGTCTTCCCACTTATTGGTAGCTTTATTCTTCATATAATCAATTCTTCATTAACTTTAGGCCATGTACCGCAGGCTTTTAAAACGGCTGTAATTAAACCCTTACTCAAAAAGCCAACGCTAGATCCAGGAGCTTTAGCTAACTATAGACCAATCTCTAATCTCCCTTTCATTTCAAAAATCTTAGAGTTGTTGCTATGCAATTATTTGACCACCTGCAGGGAAATGGTTTACTTGAAGAGTTTCAATCTGGGTTTAGAATCCATCATAGTACTGAAACAGCCTTAGCGAAGGTCACTAACGACCTCCTCATCGCATCTGACAATGGACTGGTTTCTGTACTTGTCCTTTTAGACCTTAGTGCAGCTTTTGATACTATCGATCATAATATTCTACTTGATAGATTAGAACACTATGTTGGACTTAATGGAGCTTCGTTGCAGTGGTTTAGATCTTATTTATCTGATAGGTTCCAGTTTGTTCATGTAAATAATGAGTTTTCTTTCAACTCAAAGCTCAGTCATGGAGTTCCACAGGGATCTGTGCTAGGCCCTACTCTTTTTTAGTTTGTATATGCTTCCGTTAGGCAACATTATTAGAAAGCACTGTATACATTTTCATTGTTATGCAGATGACACACAATTATACCTGTCAATGAAGCCAGATGATAGTAATCAATTAGCCAAGTTAGAAGCCTGTCTTAAGGAAATCAAAGCTTGGATGACTTGTAATTTCCTGCTATTAAATTCAGATAAGACTGAAGTCATTCTTGTTGGTCCAAAAAACCTTAGAAATTCCTTTCCAAATCAAACTTTCAGTTTGGATGCAGTTACTCTTTCTCTTAATAGCTCTGTGAGGAACCTTGGAATTATTTTTGATCAAGATCTGTCCTTCAATTCACATATTAAATTTGTTTCTAAGAGTGCCTTCTATCATTTGCGTAATATTGCCAAAATTAGGAGCATCTTGTCTCAGAGTGATGCTGAGAAACTGATCCACGCTTTTGTTAGCTCGAGATTAGATTATTGTAATTCTTTATTATCAGGCTGTCCTAAAACATCTTTAAAAAGTCTTCAGCTGATCCAAAATGCTGCAGCAAGAGTTTTAACAGGTACTAGAAAGAGAGATCATATCTCTCCGGTTCTGGCCTCCCTTCATTGGCTTCCCATAGAGTTTAGAATTAAGTTTAAAATCCTTCTTCTTACTTACAAAGCTCTAAACGATCAGGCTCCTTTTTATTTAAAAGATCTGATACTACCGTATTATCCTAACAGAGCACTACACTCCCAAAATGCAGGATTACTTGTAATACCTAGAATCTCCAAAAGTACAATGGGAGGCAGAGCCTTCAGTTATCAAGCTCCTCTCCTGTGGAACCAGCTGCCAATCTGGATTTGGGAGTCAGACTCGATCTCTGTTTTTAAGAATAGGGCTAAAACCTACCTTTTTGATATAGCCTACAATTAGGGAGGGATCATGTGTTTCTGAACCCTCCCTTAGTTATGCTGCTAATAGGTTTAGTCAGCCGGGGGACCTCCAGTAATGCACTGGGCCTCACTCCTTTCCTCACTCTCAATGAAATATTTTTTTTTTGCTGGTCATTAACATTTGTTTGTTCTCTCCCATAGATTGAGTCCCCATCATGCTGTTTGCTCTCTACTTGTCTGTTCTTTTCATCTTCTCTATCCCCTCACCCCCCAGCCAGTCGCAGCAGATGACTGCCCCTCCCTGAGCCTGGTTCTGCTGGAGGTTTCTTCCTGTTAAAAGGGAGTTTTTCCTCTCCACCGTCGCCAAGTGCTTGCTCACAGGGGATCGCCTGATTGCTGGGGTCTTTCTGCAACTGTGGGGGTTCCCCCTACAGTTGATAGTGCTATGAGATGACTGTTGTTGTGAAATGGCGCTATATAAATAAAGTTGAATTGAATTGAATTATCTTTTGTAGTCGCAGTCTGTGTGATGTTTGTGAGGCAGTAATCTTACATGAGTCCCTCTTTTCAGAACTCCATCAGACACAACCTGTCCCTGCACAGCCGTTTTGTTAGGATACAGAATGAGGGAACAGGAAAAAGCTCGTGGTGGATGCTGAATCCAGATGGAGGAAAGACTGGAAAATCACCTCGACGCAGAGCTGCCTCTATGGACAACAGCAACAAGTTTGTGAAGAGCAGAGGAAGGGCCACAAAGAAAAAGGTCGCCATCATTGCTTGACATTTATTTTACATTTACAGCTTTGTTTTGCTTTTATTTCAATGTAATTTATAAAGTTGTTTTGTCACAGCCTTTTTGAGCTTTTTGCAACTTTCTTTTCACAGATGGCTCTACAGGAAGGGCTTGAAGGAACAGCAGGCAGCCCAACTTCTCAGTACTCTACCTGGATGGGAAGCCCAACCTCCCAAAGTAACGAGGATTTGGAAGCCTGGAGCTCCTTCAGGAGGCGCACCAGCTCCAATGCCAGCACCCTGAGTGGCTGTCATTCCCCTTTCCCTGCTGAACAGGAGGACCTAGCGGAGCCTGATGGACACATGATGTATCCTGGGGTGGCAGGAACAAAGCTGGCCTCCACCATACCCAGACTGGCTGAGGTGGGCGGATCCATGGTTCAGCATGGGTCTGAAAACATCATGGCAGGTCTTCTGGATAATCTTCACCTTCCGTCTCCTAAAACTGTCCAGTTCATTTCTGACTCCTCACACTCCACAAATACTGCCATGCTACAGAGTAGCCCCTACAGCTCTGCTGGATTAACCCCTCATCAACCACAGGACTACCATAAAAGCACATATGGCCCGGCAAGGATTAATTCCTTGTCCCCTGTTCCCATGCAGACACTTACAGAGTCTAAATCTGGATTTGGGGCTTATGAGAACCAGTATATCTGCCCTGCAGGCCTTCTCAAAGAGCTGCTGACAGCAGATGCAGACACCAGTTGGGAGGTCACACACTCAAGGGAAACACTGGTGTCCGATGCTGGGAGGGGAAGTTGCCGGCTGCCCCCTTATAGCAGCCAGAGTTGTGTGAGGGGTCACGATGGCATAAAAATGACTCATACCTCTCAAAGTCACACAGTTCCTCCTGCAAATCCACAAGCACTGCATAGCCTGGGTGCCTCGCGACACTTAAATGGCTGCAACATGATACCCCTGACTAGCCTAACTAGTCTTTCTGGGGGCTCTCCTCGAATGACCTGCCTGAAGACAAGCATGCAGCAGGCCTATGGACTGCCAGTGCACACTAATGATGCCTCGACAAGCTACAGCAACAGCAAAACCTACAGAGAACTAAGCTTTTTTCATCCTCACAGCCATCATCAGGAACGCCTGCCCAGTGACCTGGACAGCGTTTCCATCGAAAAGTTTGAGTGCGACATGGAGTCTGTCCTTCATGACACCCTCATGGATGGCGGGGCACTGGACTTTAATTTTGATCCCGCAGCTGTGCCCCGCGCGTTATCACAGCGGGCGAAGACAACCACACACAGCTGGGTGTCAGGCTAGGACACATCAGGGATCACAAATGGGTAAGACAGAAAATGAAACTGCCTCTAAGTATAACCAGTAGGTGTTTACTTATTCATGCTTTCTTTAAAAAAATGTTCTCATTGTCTTCCATTCTTCCCCACAGGCTTCTCTCTGCACTACTCTCCTTTAGTTGGGGTGGAGTTGGACTCATCACTGTCTGTCTCCAGAAAGCATTCTAACACAGTCTTATATCTGTTAGATTAGCATTATTAGCACCCCCAATACTGAACTAAAACAAAACGGGAGCTATATTGGAATATATTTGATTTTTGCTGGATTATATCTGCTATTACAGAAGACGAAGGATAGTAACTATAATTTCTGATCATTCCAACACTGGCAAACACTGAGCAATTACAATTAAAGATTGACTTTTCAGCGATCAGAAGACCTATCTTGGAATAAATTTGTGACTTTGAAGTTTATTGAAACATGAAAACTAAGTTAATGGTTTTACAAGTCATTCACTGCTCTGAAGATGTTGGAAGATGTTTTAAAATCACTATTTGTATCTTCAGAAGAAATTTGCTAGATTGGCTGATACAGCAGCTTGGAAGCATTCAATATTTTCTCTTCAGGCTCAGAAGATATTTATTTTACTGTTGTCTGCTGTTTCTTTGTGTGATTTGGATTACATTAACTAATACACATGTTTAAATGTAATTTTTCCACATAAGCTGGTGAGAGTGAAGTTGCAAATTTGCAAGAAAATAATTGCAAAATGTACAACAAATGCTGCAATTTTATGAGAAAAAAAAATCAAGTTTAAAAGAAAAAAGTTTCAGGTCACAAAGTTATAGAAAAAATAGTTTCAAGGTTCCAAGAAAAAAAGTAATAAAATTATTAGAAAAAAATTAGAAATTTATGAGGAAAGAATGGTAAATTTATCAGAAAAAAAGTAATACATTTAAAAGAAAAAAATGCAATGTTTATAGGGAAAAATTCAAATTTGCAATAAAATGGCAAAGTTGCAGGGTATGAATTGTTTATGAGAAAACATTCATAAAATCCGGAGAAATTGTCACAAATTTGTCAAAGCAAATGTGTCAGTCACAAATTTAAGAAAAAAAAACTTTCCAACAGGTGAGTTTAAAGTTGCTATTCTCCATTCAAGTAACTTTTTTTTTAGCAGGTACCTTGTATTTTCTTTGTGTTTTATTTTACTCATGTATATTCTTTGGTGACTAGTACCCTTACTTGAGTAATTCATATCAAAAGGTAATTATACTTTTACTTAATTTCTGGCTACTCTACTCACCTCTGCAAATAAGTTTAAAAAAAAAAGTTTACAAGGGATGCATTGGGAAATATGTGGTGAATGCCGAATGATTTAAAGGCCAAAGAGACAACATTCTGACCTCCTGGTCAATACTCTTTTCCCAGCTGCTTGATAGAGACACGTAACATCAACCCAGTTATACCATTGGCTGTGACAGCCTTACCAGTTATATAACACTAGATAGGACATGGCTAGTCACCAGGCTAGTCACATTCTATATACATAGCTTACTTATATGCAGTGTTGGGAATAATACGTAACATCACTACTTTTGCAGTAACGTGCTGTGTAACGAAATTACTGTTTAAAAATTCAGTAATGCATTACAGTTACTGAAATTTGATCAGATGCATTACTCACGTTACTCGTTTTATTAATATGGATAGATATTTTAGCGCCAATAGACGATCATAGAACTTGCAGTTTCTAGACACCCTCCTCATCAGCTGCCAACTAGGGATGAATACACGATTTTGGTGGCTATGGGCGGGACTGCCATCCCCAGCGCCACCACCGGCCTCAAGCCACTGGAGGTTGTCATGGCAAAGGCAAGCAAATAAGCAAATAAATATAAACTGACCCTACCGTAACTGACACAGCCGTCACACAGTCTCTTCCGTGGGCCCGTTTCCTGTCCTGCCCCAGTTCACATCACAACCCGGTGAAGAAATGCCGTGGCGACTTCTCATATTGAGCCCTGATCACCTGTTGTCCGAGCGGTGAGTAGCCCTACCAGCTCCTACCTCTGTGGTTAAACATGAGTATTTTTTGAGCAAGAAGCTCGCATTTAATGTCCGCATTAAATGCATTTAAAGTTTTCTTCCACACAGAGAAAAAGTGACTGTGATTTGTTGCAGTAAAGAACAGCTTCTTGTAAGCGGTGAACTTTCATTTATCTGTGCTTTCTATTTTATTTTATTTCATTCATTTACATGCTGTTGTGATATGCAGCTATTTCATTTAAGTAAATCCTCTAAATATGCATTTTTAATGGACTGGTCCAGGGGTGTCAAACATATAGCTCATGGGCCAAAAACGGCCCACCAGGGGGTCCAAAATTTTCTCTGTGAATTCACAGCTTTATTTTGAGTACATTTCTGACTTTCTACTGATTACAATAGTTTGTGCAAATATGAGACATTTTTTCTCTGTAAGATGAGACTTTTTTTCTCATCAGTTTTCTTTTTCTTTTTTCTGATGAGAACAAGGGACCCTTGATCTTGCTGTGTGTGCAAGATGATTTATATTTGCATTTAAAAGTAATGTGAAAGTTACTTTTCCAAGTAACTAGTTACTTTACTCATGCAGTAACTCAAAAGTAACTCAGTTACTTTTGAAAAGAACTAGTAACTGTAACTAGTTACTATTTTTTAGTAACTTGCCCAACACTGCTTATATGATTACAATAAACACGATGAATAATTAATGTATCCTGTTATCACAATGCTGAAGGTGCTGTCAACATTATAATTACCTACAGAATATAGCATCTGTTTGCTATGAAAATATTAGCCATGTCCTATCTAGTGTTTATATATCTATGTTAACAATCCACCATAGTCTCATCATCCAACTGCTCAAATGTAAATATTAAGATTACTTTGGACTGTATTTAAAAGTGCTGTTTTTAGTATGAAGAATTTCATTCTGCACCTTTCTAAACATTTTGTTGATGTGTTCCATCCATCCATCCATATGCAAACATTGTACCGCTCTGTCGTGGTGAAGAGGGAGCTGAGCTCTAAAGCAAAGCTGTTGATTTACCGATCAAGCTACGCTTCTACCCTCACCTATGGTCATGAGCTTTGGGTCATGACCGAAAGAATGAGACCGTGGATACAAGTGGCTGAAATGAGCTTTCACTGTAGGATTGCTGGTCTCACCCTTAGAGACAGAGTGAGGACCTCAGTCATCTGGGAGAGGCTCAGAGTAGAACCACTTTGTTGATGTGTTACTTTCAAAAAATATTTATTTTCATGAAAATACTGTATAGTTCACCTTTAATGATAAATTAAACCAGGTTATGCCAGCATATCATCTCCATAGTGATACACATTAAAGTTAGTATCTCACGGAGTGGCAAATACTCCCTGACGTTGCAATTTTTGGATTTGCCAACTTTTCTGAGGAATGTTCGTGAAAATCAGGGTCTGCCTCTGTCATTAGTGACATTATATAAAAGGTGAGCAAGCCCTCCCCAGCATTCAGATTGCAAGAGTTCATAAAGAGTCTTACAGTCGATAGTGCTCACTACTTGGTGAACCAAAAAGCTCTTTAGCAACACGTATTCCAACCGTTTGCAAATGCTTACAACTATTTTGCAAACGTTTGCAACTGTTTCTGGAAAAATACATAGAAAAAACTCTTTGCTACCTTAAAAACTGTTTGCGAACTACTTTGCAAGCTTTTATGGACCCAGACAAAACCCCAAAATCGCAGTATTTGTCAGCATTTGGCGCTCTGTGAGATACATGCTTAATAGTGTTAAACTAAGAAGCTAAGAAGAAATGTGCTGTGGCAGCAACAAATTAGCATACACAAACTTTTTCACCTCACCATACTGCAATATACATACCCTAACAACGAATTTTGGTAATGTTAAATCTATATACACATAAATTAATGTTTATAGACATATGAATGCAGACATGAATGCAACACTTCAGCTCAATAAAAGTCTTATCTTTCCAGTATTGCATGTCAAAAAATTTCAAACATAGTTATGTTTTATTTCAACTGCAACTGCTTGATTCTTTCTTTGTACATTATTAGCTTCCAAAAGTAACTATATGTCATTGTACTGTATTTATGCTTTGTTTTGAGATGTGTGCCTGTTTTTTTCTTTTGCATCAAACTACATAATCTCATTGAAGGAAGTTACAGATGCAGGATTATACCTGAATCCCATCCTACATACATACATAAATGTTGTCCTGCATGATTTTTTACACATTGGAAAGGGCTGATGTGCTAATATTTACCTCTAATTGTTGTGTACCATTCATTTTAAAGTAAGTGCCAGTTCTCTGTGCATTTAGCACCCGACAAACATAAGATGCTGTACATATTTTTTTTAAAGTACATTTATATACTCTTCACTGCCATTGATCTGGAACATTATACTGTTTGTGTGATTGTGTGAGTTTGTTTACATATCTCAGATGAGGTGACATAAATGAATATATATACACTCTTACCTCAAAATATTTTACCTCTAAAATTTTGAAGGGATTCTTTTTTGTCACTTCCTTCTGATGTAGATATTTCCTGTTTTTTTTATATGTGTATAATGTAAATTTTTGGTTTTCTTATATATTTGGTCCTACTCATCATCCTGCATTATGCAGTTCTTTTGTATATTTTCATGTGCGTATTCGTGGAATGTGAAAGCGGAGCTCAAACTCTGCACAAATCAAACAATTTTTTAAGTGTATTCATGTCATTTACCATCACCTGTCATCCTGTGCCATAAAAGCATGTTGTCTATTAAATCTTACATAATGAAAGTACTTTATGTCACCTTATAAAAAATGTTGTAATATATGATTCTGTTAATTCATTATAAATTAGTATAAGAGTGATTAAACACAGCCATGTCTTTTTTGGGGATTAAATAAAATGTTGTTTGATGTCTACCACTTTAAAAAAATTACACATTTCTACTTGACTCAAAAAATGCACAAATCACAATTTGCCTTAAATTAAAAAAAAAATGTCTTTAATATATACAATATTTAGTCCTGGCTAAGCAATTTGACTGGACAATGGGCTTCTAAAGTTGCGCTCAGACCAGAAGCAAAATTGTTTGCATATAAACTCAGTGTAAACATGCAAATACATGCAAATTTGCACATTCGTGTCCAAGGGAGTTGGTCGTGATAGCTAGTCAGCCTTGAGATTCTTCCGTCATCAGACAAAAAGTATCAAGCATCTACTAGTTTTACTATTTTTACTTAAACTTTTTTGAAAATGAGACTGCCACTCACCTGCAGACAAATGGACTGGAGCTCTGCAGCTGATGGAGTCTGAGACAGAGTGTTTGCATCCAGCTATTGAAGTGCTAACAAGGACAAGCAAGCTAACACTGTAAACAACCATCATCCAGGTGCAGCTTCTGGAGGATGCACTGACATTTTCCCAGCTGTGTACTGTTATGTATGGCCACATAGATACTAGGCAGGTTGCAGATGTGGGGACGTCATCACGTCCCGACCATGAGGGACCTAAAGGCAGGACACAGTGTCTTTGACGCCTCACCTCCTACTAGAGCAGAGTCTAGGACAGTACGTAGCTAGCTTGGGGCTATCCACTGTAGCATGTGTCCTGATTGTAACCTGTAATAAAGTTATCATTCAGTAAGCTCCTGCCTCCACAGTCCTGTTATTCCAGACATATCAATGGCAACAAGGATGACCCACACAAAACCGAGGATGAAGAACCCAGTCACGAAGGCGCCACTGTAGCGTTGACCTTGAGTTCCAATCTATAAAATCATTCTTTGCTGAAGAAAAATTAATAGTAATTAATTAATAATAATAATAATAATTTAAACTTAATTTTTCAGAATATTCCTGGTATAAGTTCTTTAAACTTAATTTCATGCAACCCCCCATCAGAATTTCAAAATGCATTTTGTCCTTTCATTAATTTATGTTCCTTTTCCGAGTAACACAAACTTTCCATTTTTCTAGATAGTTTACTCATCATTTTTTGATTTTGATTTTTGATTTTTATACTTTATTGATCCCCAGAGGGGAAATTGAGGGCATCCACCTGGATGGATGAAGCAGCCACGGTACGGCGCTATCCCTTAACCATTCACACACACATTCACACCTAGGGCCACTTTAGAGTCTCCAATTAACCTAACCTGCATGTTTTTGGCCTGTGGGAGGAAACTGGAGAAATCCCGGAGTAAACCCACGTAGATACGGGGAGAACATGCAAACTCCACACAGATCACTGTTGGTCAGGGGCTGGGATCGAACCAGGGATCCCATGGCCAAGGGTGAGTTGCTGTGCTGGCACAGTGCTAACCACTGTGCCACCGCACCGCCCATTTTCGTCATAAAATTGCATCCACTTTTCTTAACCAATGTTATTTTATGGTTTTTCAATTTCCAGTATACTGACAAGTTAAACTGTGCTTTATTTGGTTCCACAAATGCTTGATTTATAAGTAACTCAGTAATAGTCTATAATGCCCATAATACATGTTGAATTCTCTGTTTTAAAGTTATCCAAATGTGTTAACCTATTCTGATATTTCTTATTAAACTTTCGAAAGACATATGGGAGTTATTGTTTGATTTCATGTCCATCTTCTTGATTATCAGCAAACAAGAACTCACAAGGTTTTTTTTTTGAGACTGATTCATAATTGGCACAAATGAAGAATTGTTAATAAAATTGTCCATTATCTGGACTTGTGCCCTACGAGGATATTATGTTTGTGTAAGGAAAGGAAATCTTCATTCCTACTCACATTCATATTTACATTAATACTTGTACCAACAATAAAATACCTATAAAACCCCAATATCCACTATACCACCATTCTTCAGTGAGCCTGGTGAGCCACCTATCCTTTGGCCCCACTGGTATTATGAACAGTTTGTAGAGTTTATAACCGCTGCTGGGCTGACACACACTAGTAATGCTAAACTAAAGGGCATGCTACTCCACTGCCTCGGCATCGAGGGCGGCGTATCTTCCTAATATTTGGACCCGTGGATGCCTACATTGACTATGAAGAGTGTGTTGGTTTACTAACCAAACACTTCGATGTTCCAGAGAGCGTGATGGCCTGAAGACATGTGTTTTACCAGTGCCGACAGCGTGCAAGTGAGTCGGTCCAGCAATATGACGCCAACCTCCACTGTTTGGCTACCACGTGCAAGTTTGGACACTTGGAGGACGAGTTGGTGCTAGACTGGTTAGCAAGGCACACCACAAACCCGAAGCCACTGAAGATGCCAGACGGCCTGCCATTGGCGGATATGGAGGAGTTGGCGTCCCAGATAGAGGCAGAAGCGGCTGCCCAGTTAGCATCACAGCTAGTGAGCCCTGACCTGCGCACCCCGCAGTTAGCTCCGCTGGTGCAGACGGTTGCCCTGGTTGCTGAGCCCGCCGACCCCACACCTTCTCGGGATGGCCCTGAGGTAGACACTGCGGGACAGCAGGACACCACAGTGCAACAACCCAGCAGCAAACTCAGCCTGGACGACAACTCAAGTCCGCTGCATGCAGACGTGGACGCAGCCACTTCCTGCCTTGCACTGCATGCCGAACAGAACCCAGCAGAACCAGAGCAGCCGCAGGAGCCCCAGACTGCACCCATGCAGGTACCAGAGCTGCCACAGGAACCCCAGTCCGTAGCCACATGAGACCCGGAGCCGGTTCCTGCGCAGCACGAGTGGCCGCAATACGCAGCCTTATCACAGGAGAGAGAGAACACAGATGGAAGAACACAGACGAGAGAGAAGTCATTGAAATTGTTAAATCGTTTAAAAGTAAAACATCTAGGGACTGTGATGGTATTGACATGCTCTTAGTCAAAACTATTATTGAATGCTTAGTGAAACCACTGACGTATATCTGTAACCTGTCTCTCCAAACAGGTATATTTCCCAATGCAATGAAAATAACTAAAGTAATTCTGATATACAAGACGGGTGACAGAGGGGAATTCTCAAACTATAGACCAATTTCACTATTGCCGCAATTTTCCAAGATACTTGAAAAAATATTCTATGAGAGAGTTGACAACTTCATACTGAAGAATAATTTATTGTGTGAGCAGCAATATGGGTTCAGACACAAGAGGACAACTGCATTTGCTCTAATGGAATTTATAGAAAAAATATCAACTGCCATTGAAAATAAAGAGTACTCAGTTGGGGTATTCCTGGATCTTAAAGAAGCATTTGATACAGTGGATCATAATTTATTATTAAAGAAACTACAAAATTGTGGTATTAGGGGGGTAGCACTGTCCTGGTTATGTAGTTACTTAAAGAATAGATATCAGTATGTATGTGTTGGTAACAAAAACTCACAGTTACTGAAGGTTACTTGTGGAGTCCCACAGGGTTCAGTTTTGGGGCCATTGTTATTCAACATGTATATAAATGATATATGTAAAGTTTCAGAAAAAATGGATTTAATATTGTTTGCTGACGACACTAATTTATTATGCAGTGGAAGCAATTTGGAACAACTTTTGGATACACTCGGAAAGGAATTAGGAAAGCTCAAACTGCGGTTTGATTCAAACAAATTAACGCTCAATTTAAGTAAGACAGAATTTATAGTTTTTAACAACCATCACAACAACTTAGTATCTAAACTGAGTGTAAATGGTGTAGAGATTGAAATGGTATCTGAAACTAAATTTCTTGGAGTAATAATTGATAATAAACTGTGTTGGAAGTCACATATTAATTATATTAAAGGTAAAATATCCCAATCAATTGCAATACTACACAGAGTGAAATATTTGCTGAATCAGCCCACACTATATACCTTGTATCATTCATTAATACTCCCATACATGACATATTGTACTGAAGTATGTACTGACTGCTGGGGTCTTTCTGCAACTGTGGGGGTCCTCCCTACAGTTGATAGTGCTATGAGATGACTGTTGTTGTGAAATGGCGCTATATAAATAAAGTTGAATTGAATTGAAGTATGGGGAAATACATATAAAACAAACATATATCCAGTCTTTATGCTTCAGAAGAGAGCTATTAGAATAATAAACAAAGCTGCTTACAGGGAACCAACAAACCCACTTTTTCTTAAATTAAAAGCTCTCAAGTTGAAAGATCTGGTTGACTTTAAAACTGCAGTAATAATGTTTAAAGTGAAGAATCTATCACTGCCCGCAAATATCCAAAAGTTGTTCCAAATAAGGGAGAAACAATATCATTTCAGAGGAACATGTATATTTCAAAAACCCTCAGTGAGAACTACTACCAAGCAACACTGTGTTTGAGTGCAAGGAGTCAGATTATGGAACGATTTTGGACCTGAATTAAAATCATGTACAACGCTTGGACAACTTAAACAAAAACTAAAGGAAGAAATACTCCAAACATATATACAAGATGACATGTAAAATCACATAAGGATTGTCATATCCAGTCTGCGTTGTGTTGTAGCTTAGTTTTTTTTGTCACATTTTGTCTTAGCTTTGTTCTGAATTGTAATCGCTCTTGTTTTGTTTTTCTTTTGAATTCTTGGATGGAATATGGGTGGGCAATATAAGCTGCGGCTTCAGCCATCACCCATTTTGGATAACTTATGTTGAACTGTATAATCAGAGGAGTTATTGTCTAATTTGACCTTGTTAGATTTTCTTCCCCCTTTGTTATATTATTCTGTTTCTTTTAATCTGTACTTTTATCTATCCGAAATAAAGAAAGAAAGAAAGAAAGAAAGAGAGTGTGATTTTACGGACGTGGGTACAGCTGAAGAGCATAGCACAGAGAGTGAATATAGGGCAGAGAGAGAGCACAGACCGAACTCCCCTCTGATCCTCGCCCAGCACGAGTTTCAAGCAGCCGCCGTGGAGCCGGAGCAAGGAGAGGGAATTTGTGGAGAAAGGGGACCCCGGCAAATGAAGACAACCTGGCACGTGTCCCATCGCCGACGACAGCGACACATTACTGCGACCACAACCTGCACCAGATGAGAGAGAGAATAAGCCGAACTCATCCCACAGCCTCACCGAGTATCAGCCTCAGGGAGCCGCTGCAACACAGCAGGATGGAGAGTTTGTGGCCCAGCAGGACCCAACAGAGCAATGCCAACCGAGGGCACATCTTGCCACCGGCACAGCAGCAACCAACATCAGAGACGAGAGAGCAGCAGCGCCGAGTGCAGCCGAACCAATCGCTGCACGTTCTTCTTGATTGGGTTCGGGTCCAAGAATCCGATGACTTGGACCCACAGACGGTCCCATCATCGCGGATGAGAATTGATGCATGAAAGAGGCCAGCCACTGTCCAGATGACTGATGGTTCAAGAGGGCACGCCAGCCATCTGTGGAAGGTAAGAGCAGCTACCTCGAATTAAGATGCAGCACTGGAGCCGACCCAGCTGGTATGGGACCTGGGCTGGGATGTTACTGACGAGCAAACCATGACTTCAGTGAGACGGCACCCAGGTCTGCTGCAGCCGGCGCCTCTGGGAGTGCGCCCATCGCGGGCTCGCCAGAAGCCCCCTGAACTCAAGCCACAACAGTGACTCTCTGTGAATGTGTTTGGTAGAGCATGACTGGTTCATGGTGGCAGAATAATCCACCCAGTTGTGCAGAGCTAGCCGGTGGTCAACCTGGTGGCTCAGGTTTAAAAAAAAAAAAGAGGCTGTTGTGAATGTAATGTCTTAAAAGGAAAAAATGTTGCATGTTGTTCTGAGCTTTTCTTGGGGGAGGGGGATAAATGTTATGTATGGCCACATACAGTAGAGACTAGGCAAGTTGCGGACGTGGGGACGCACGCCCGTGGTGACATCATCACATCCCGACCATAAAAGGGAGCTAATGGCAGGAGACTGGGAGTTTGGCGCCTCACCTCCTACTAGAGCAGAGACTAGGACAGTACGTAGCTAGCTTGGGGCTATCCACTGGTAGCACGTGTCCTGATTGTGATCTGTAATAAAGTTATTGTTCAGTACAGCTCCTGCCTCTGCAGTCCTGTTATTCCAGACATATCTTGTGCCCCGCTGGGTAATGTTGTAAAAATAAACATGACTGTTTTGGGGATTTCCACAGTAGGTAGAAAGCAGTTGCATAAGTTATAAAGGCAACTCTGCCCCTCTATAACTTGCTAAGATGCACATTTGCATGCACTCGGTTATTTACATTGACTGTAATCAATCATGTGAAAAATTTCCGCTTTGAATTTCGTCTGAAAGCACCTTCAGGGTGCTGATGACGTGTGCATGCCCACCAGTGTTGCCAGATGGGAAATTAAGAAATATCGTATTGTTGCTTTAAAATTATTGTATTTTGATCCAAACTATCATACGAGTATGTACTAAAATAACTTGAAAAAAATCACAGGCTAGGACAGTGCATTTAAAAACAAAGCTATACTGTATATATGGAACTGCAGTAACCTAAGGAATAAGTACAGAGGCTCGGCCATTTGAATGAAACAACTGCTTTCTGCATTTTCACACTTAAACACACCTACTCACACAATGAATTGCACCTCTTTGCACAACCACTGCTTCTGTCCTTAAACATAGGGTCTAACTCCCAGGCAGGGCGATAAAGCTGCTGTGCCCGGCAGAGTTGCTTTATTTTCTTACCGGTGTCCGTGTCTTTGCTGCCAGACTCTTTGTCTGAACTCATGTTCACTGATTTTTTAAAAAAAATGTTGTGATGTCAGTGCAGCTGCGCAAACAAACAAGAGTTAAGTGCTGCTGATGTGACTGGCACATTTGGCAGTGAGGAGGATGTTGTTATACCTCGCTCTCGCCAGTCATCAGCGCCAGCGGCACGCACACCTGCGCCTCATCAATAACTGACTATTTAAACCCCTCTGCCTTCTGCTTCGGCCTGGAGTCATCTGCTCGACAACGCTCCCAAATCCTCAGCGTCTGTTCCGGTTCGCACCAACCAGTGCATCACCCTCCAAGCATGTAAGCTGTATTCCTCACCTTACCTTCTCTCCAGCTTCTCCCCTGTGCACAGGTGGATCTCCAGGACGGCAGAATTCCTCCTCCTCGCCTCACCTCTGCCTTCTTCGCACCAGCTCGTCGGGAGCGCGCAGCCGCGCTGTCCTCCAGGTTACAGCTGCAACGCCAACGCCAGCCACCTTCTCACCTGCACGTGAGCATAACATTGTGGTTATTTCCCACGGGGCGTGTGACTGCAGTTAACCCTCTGCTCTGCTCTGTTCTCAGGGTTACCTGGCTGCACGGCGAACTACTCCGCCCTTGACGCAAGCGGTCCACCCACATCACATTCACACTTCCACTCACGCACTCAAACACAACCTGTTGCTTGAATAAAAGCTTTAAATCTTCCTGAGCCTGTGTGTGTGTTCCCTGAGCCCGACATCATGTCAGTACAACTCCAGCAAAGTGGCTCAGCGGACAGCGGGCTCGCATGCCGATTTTCCACCCTTGAGGCTCGGTTGGATTTAATCGCTTATCAGCAGCAGGTAATCTTTAATCAACTCACCCAAATTGTCCAACGACTGGATCGTTTGGATCCTCCACAGGCCTTCCCTCCGGCATCTCTTGGTGGGCCAGCCTCGGCTCCTTCCTCGGCTAATTCGGCTAGCTCGGGGCCGCCGACCCGACTCACTCCCATCCCAACCCCCGCGCGCTTCAGCGGGAAACTCGGTGAAGCGTGGGGGTTTCTTCTACAGTGTGAGTCGGTGTTTCAGCGTGCTCCCGGGGAATTCCCTTCTGATCATAGCCGGATTGGGTATGTTGCTAACCTTTTGGAAGGGTGAGCGCTAGCTTTGGCTTATGCCGTCATAGCGAGGCCCAGCTACAACCTGACCTACGCCCAGTTCGTGCATGATCTTAAGGAAGTGTTTGATCATTCAGACTGAGATAACGTCTTAACCACCCAGCTGCTTAACCTCCGGCAGGGTAGCCAGTCGGCCGCCGACTACGCTGTCGATTTCCGGGTGGTTGCGATGGAGGTCGGTTGGGGCGAGGCTGCGCTCAGCAGCATCTTCGTCCGCAGCCTTAATTCATCCTTGCAGGACGAGCTGGCCTCCCGGGATATGCCGGACCGGTTAACTGATCTAATCTCCCTAACCATCAATTTGGACAATAGGCTGAGGGAACGGGCCGCCAAGCGTCGGGCTTCCGGTCGCTCAAGCGGAACTTCCGCCTGGGTCCCTCAGTCTCGCCCCCTGGCGTTACCCGCTCCGGGGTCTGCCGATGACTCTGAGGCAATGCAGGTCGGTCGGGCTAGAGTGCCGCCAGCGGAACGACAGCGCCGCCAAGAGTTGGCCCTCTGCATGTATTGCGGGGGGAACCAGCACTCCGTGGAGGACTGCCCGATTCGGCCAAAAAGGGGACGTCCGCGAGTTGCTCTAGGGGGTCTCGCGGACGCGTCCCGCTCAAATCCCCTCACTAAGTGCCTCCTCCCGGTCAGATTCTGTCACAACTCCACGGGTCATGTCACACATGCACTGGTGGACTCAGGGGCGGAACAAAGTTTCATTTCACAAAGTCTGGTAACCCGCTTGGGCATCCCCTGCCAAGCACTGCCTGCCCCTATTAAATTGGTCACCCTCGCTCATACGCCTTTAGTGACCGTCACCCACAGAACCAAACCGGTCCCAGTAATCATCTCTGGCAACCTTCGGGAGGATCTCAGCCTGATGGTTTTACCCACCTCGGCTTCCCCTATCATCCTGGGTTACCCCTGGCTACGGCTCCATAACCCCACCTTCGACTGGCAGTCCGGCAGCGTCCTCTCCTGGAGCACCTTCTGCATGAGCTCCTGTCTTCAATCTGCCGCCTGTGCCCTGTCGTTGCCGTCCCCAGTGCCTGACTCGCCGCCTCCGGATCTATCCCTGGTACCCCCGGAGTTCCACGACCTAGGGCTGGTTTTCAGTAAGTCAAAAGCACTGTCTCTTCCCCCCCACCGTCCCTACGACTGTGCCATTAACCTCCGCCCGCGGGCACCGTTACCATCTGGCCACCTCTACAGCCTGTCAGCCCCAGAGCGTGAGGCCATGGATGCTTATATCAAGGAGTCGCTCAGCGCATGCATCATCCGGCCATCCTCGTCCCCGGTTGGAGCTGGATTCTTCTTCGTGGGTAAGAAGGACGGGTCCCTGCACCCGTGTATCAACTTCCAGGCGCTCAATGACATCACTATAAGGGACAAATACACGCTGCCCCTGATGGACTCAGCCTTCAACTCCCTCCAGGGGGCCACCTGGTTCACCAAGCTGGACCTGCGCAGTGCGTACCATCTCGTTTGGATCCGGGAGGGCGGTGAGTGGAAGACGGGGTTCCGGACGCCCAGTGGCCATTTTGAACATCTGGTCATGCCGTTTGGGCTCACCAACGCTCCGGCCGTCTTCCAACGCCTGATCAACGACGTTCTTCGGGATTTCCTGGGGGTCTTCTTGTTCGTATATCTGGACGACATCTTGATCTTCTCCCGGACCAGAGAGGAGCACCAGGTCCATGTGAGGCGGGTCCTTCAGCGCCTTCTGGAGAACAGGCTGTACGTGAAGGCGGAGAAGTGTGAGTTTTACACCAATCAGACCTCCTTCTTGGGATTTGTTATCGCTCACAATCAAGTTCTCCCTGATCCAGCCAAGGTCAAAGCGGTGGTGGAGTGGCTCACTCCCTCTTCCAGGAAGCAGGTGCAACAGTTTCTGGGCTTCGCCAACTTCTACCGCCGCTTCGTGCCGAAGTACAGCGCCATCGCCGCTCCCCCTGACCCGCCTCACCTCTCCCAAGGTACCGTTCCAGTGGAACGAGGAGGCTGCGTCGGCCTTCAAGATCCTGAAGACGGAAATCGCTTCCTCCCGGGTCCTCACCCAGGTGGACCCGGCCCTCCAGTGCCTGGTCGAGATGGATGCATCCGATACGGGGGTGGGGGCAGTGCTCTCTCAGCGCTCACCTGCGGATGGGCAGGTGCGCCCCTGCGCCTTCTTCTCCCAACGCCTCTCCCCCGCTGAACAGAATTACGACGTCAGGGATAGGGAGCTCCTAGCAGTGAAGCTAGCTCTTCAAGAGTGGCGCCATTGGCTGGAGGGGGCTTCCCAGCCGTTTGTGGTCTGGACCGACCACAAGAACTTGGAGTACCTGAGGACGGCCAAGCGCATGAATGCCCGCCAGGCGCGCTGGTCGTTGTTTTTCGGCCACTTCAAGTTCACCATCACTTATCGGCCCAGATCCAAGAATGGGAAACTGGATGCGCTCTCCAGACAGTTCGAGCTTGAAGACCCAGTGGATCGAGAACATACCATCCTACCCTCCTCGTGCATCGTGGGGGCCGTCTCATGGAGGATTAAGGCCAAGGTCCGGAAGGCACAGGAGGCTGAACCTGATCCTGGCGGTGGCCCGGTAGGAAGATTGTTCGTCCCTTCTTCAGTCCGGGGCGACGTCATCCACTGGGCCCATACATCCAAGTTCGCCTGTCATCCTGGCATCTCCCGGCTGGTGGAGCTCATCCAACGGTCCTTTTGGTGGCCTTGACATATTATTCGGCCCAGGAAACACGCAAGCAGGCTCAGACAGATTTGAAAGCTTTATTTGGCAACGGTGTTTGTGTATGAATGCATGTATGCAAGATGTGAATGTGGTGTAGGTGGAGGATGAGATCAGGACAGAGCAGTTCTCCATTCAGCCAGGCAACCCTATGAGAGAGGAGAGCAGGGATTAGCTGGGCAACCACACGGGAGAGTGACGATGTTACTGTGCTTACTTGTAGCGGCGCGGTGGCTGGCGTGGCAAGTCCCAAGCCTGGGAGACAGCGATCTGCTGTGCGTCTGGGATGATGCAGCAAGTGGAGGAGCAGCGTGACGAGGAAGAGTGAGTCCGCCGCCACGGGATCCACCTGTGCACAGGGGAAATCTGAACGGAGAAGGTAAGGCAGAAATGACAGCTTACGTGTCCGATGAGAAGACAGCTGGCCCGACGATAGGAAAGTAGCTGTGAAGGTTACGCAGGGAGACAGACGGCTCCAGGCCGCAGCTCAGGGCAGGATGGAATAAATAGCCGAACTTAACGAGGCGCAGGTGTGCGCGCAGCTAAGGTGGAGGCCCGTGAGCTGCGGGTGATGACAGTACTCCGCCCCCCTACCAGCGCCTCCTGGCACTGGCTTACCTGAGTGTGTCCGGTGGAACTCCGCGATGAGGTCAGGATCCAACACCCACGAAGAGCGCACCCAGGATCTCCACTCCGGACCATAACCTTTCCAATCCACCAGGTATTGCAGCCCATGACCCCGACGCCGGGAGTCCAAGATGGCAGTAACACCCCACGCAGGGTCGCCGTCGACCATCCTAGGCGCAGGAGGAGACCTAGGAGGATGGCACAGTGAATTGGAAAGCACAGGTTTGATTTTGGAGACGTGAAAGGTGGGGCACACACGAAGGGAGGGGGGAGGGCCAAACGCACAGCCACCAGGTTAATAATCCTGGATATGGTGAAGGGGCTGAGGAACCTTGGTGCCAGCTTCCTCTTCTCACCCTTAAGGCAGATGTCCTGGGAGGAGAGCCAAACCCACTGACCCACCCGGTAGACAGGAGCCGGCCTTCTGTGGCGATTGGCGGTGGAGCTATTGCGCGCCGCTGTGCGTAAAACGCGTCTCTGGTCTTCCTTCACACGCTCCGGCAGTGCCTGATGTGCGCCTGAATCGATGGAACGGCCAGTTCACTCTCCTGCTCCGGGAAAACAGGGGGGTCGTACCCCAAGGATGCTTGAAAAGGAGACACCCCCGTTGCCGTGGACCGGGCTGAGTTATGGGCGTACTCCACCCAGGTCAGGTAGGAGCTCCAAGACGAGGGGTTGGACGATGTCACGCAGCGCAGGGCGGCCTCCAACTCCTGGTTCATGTGCTCACACTGCCCGTTGGAGTGGGGATGATAACCAGAAGAGAGACTGACTGTGGCCCCCAAGGCACTGCAGATGCTCCTCCAAACCTGGGAGACAAACTCTGGACCACGGTCCAAGACCACGTCCAGCGGAATCCCGTGCAGCCTGACGACATGCTGGACCAGGAGATCGGCCGTCTCACGTGCCGAAGGAACACCCTGAAGAGGCACAAAATGGGCGGCCTTGGAGAACCTGTCCACGATGGTCAGAACCGTGTCATAGGTGTTGGAGACCGGGAGTCCGGTGACAAAGTCAAGGGCGATGTGTGACCAGGGCCTGCCCGGAACCGGCAGGGGCTGGAGTAAACCCGCAGGTGGAGAATTTGGAGACTTGCCGGTGGCGCGCTGGGGACAGGCCCGGACATAGTTGGTAACGTCCTTCTGCAAACCCAGCCACCAAAACGAGCGTTGCAGCCAACTCACCAAGCGGGTGATGCCAGGGTGACAGGCGAGTTTGGAGGTGTGGGCCCAATGGATAACTTCACCCCGAACCGCCGAAGGAACATACAGTCGCCTCTCTGGCCCCCCGCCGGGATCCGGCTCCGCCTCCTGAGCCTTCCGAATCTTGTCCTTGATGTCCCATGCAATCGCCCCCACGATGCATAAATTGGGCAGGATGGTATGTTCGGACTCTTCTGGACCTTCCGGGGCGAATTGTCTGGAAAGGGCTTCGGGCAACCCATTCTTCGAGCCTGGACGGTACGTGATGGTAAAATTAAAACGAGTGAAGAACAGAGACCAGTGCGCCTGGCGGGCATTCAGGCGCCTCGCTGACCTCAGGTACTCGAGGTTCTTATGGTCCGTCCAGACCACAAAAGGCTGGGCTGCCCCCTCTAACCAGTGATGCCACTCCTGTAGTGCGAGCTTGACGGCGAGGAGCTCCCTGTCGCCGACGTCGTAATTCCGCTCTGCCGCCGATAGTTTTCTGGAGAAGAAGGCGCAGGGCCGCTTAATACCATCCACCGGTGACCGCTGGGACAACACCGCTCCCACCCCTGTGTCGGACGCGTCGACCTCCACCAGACACTGAAGGGCGGGGTCAACCTGGGTCAGGACCCGGGAGGACGAGAACTCCGCCTGGAGATTCTTGAAGGCGGTAGCCGCCTCCTCAGACCACTGAAAGGGCACCTTCGATGACGTGAGGCGGGTCAGAGGGGAAACGATGGCACTGTAGTTGGGGACAAAACGCCGGTAGAAATTAGAGAATCCAATGAATTGTTGCACCTGCTTCCTTGAGGTCGGCGTGGGCCACTCGACCACTGCTTTGACCTTAGCGGGGTCGGGGAGGATCTGGTTGTGGGAGATCACGAACCCCAGGAAGGAGGTGGTTTGGGCGTAGAGCTCGCACTTCTCTGCCTTAATGAACAGACGATTCTCCAGCAGACGTTGCAGGACCCGCCTCACATGGGCCTGGTGCTCCTCGCGTGATCTGGAGAAGATGAGTATATCGTCAAGATAGACAAAGACGAAGACTCCCAGGAAATCCCGCAGAACGTCATTTATGAGGCGCTGGAAGACGGCAGGTGCGTTGGTGAGCCCGAACGGCATCACAAGATACTCAAAGTGGCCGCTGGGTGTCCTAAAGGCCGTCTTCCACTCGTCTCCCTCCCGGATCCTAACGAGATGGTAGGCGCTGCGGAGGTCGAGCTTGGTGAACCAGGTCGCCCCCTGGAGGGAGTGGAAAGCGGTGTCCATGAGAGGCAGGGTGTAGCGGTCCTTAATCGTGATGTCATTCAAGGCTCTGAAGTCAATACAGGGATGTAGGGACCCATCCTTCTTGCCCACGAAAAAGAAGCCCGCGCCAAGCGGGGACGAGGAGGGGCGGATGATTCCAGCGCTGAGTGCTCCTTTATGTATGTGTCCATCGCCTCGCATTCCGGTGCAGAGAGACTGTAAAGGCGGCCAGATGGCAGGGGCGCCCCCGGGCGGATGTTGATTGTACAGTCGTAGGGTCGATGCGGAGGAAGGGACAAGGCTCTGGACTTACTAAAAGCTGCCCCCAAGTCGTCGAACTCCTGCGGCACCAGGGTCAAGTCCGGGGGTTCAGAGACAGGGGCCGACAGAGGGGCAGATGGGGCGCAAGCTGCCGACTGGAGGCAGGTTCCCAGGCAGAAGGTGCTCCAGGACAGGACGCTGCCGGTTCTCCAATCCAGGACAGGGTTATGCAGCCGCAGCCAGGGGTAACCCAGAATGACACGGTCCGACAAGGAGGGCAGGATGTAGAGGGTCAGATCCTCCCGGTGGTTGCCGGAGACGATGATGGGAACTGGCTTGGTGCGATGAGTAACTGTACCCAGAGAAGAATGAGAGAGCGTTACCAAGTTCAGGGGATTTGGCAGCTGTTGGCTGGGTATGCCCAAATGGGTTGCCAGGCTCTTAGAAATAAAGTTTTGCTCTGCCCCAGAATCCACCAGTGCGTGAGTGGAATATCCAGTGGAGTTGTGGCAGAAACGTATTGGCAATGTGCAAGAAGATAGGGGATTAGATCAGTTGGAGTCCGCGAGGCCCTCTATTGTGACTCGCGGACCTCCCTGTTTGGCTTCACTGGGCACAGCTCCACGGGATGCCGGTCATCTCCGCAGTACATGCAGAGACCCCGTTCCCGCCGGCGTTGTCTCTCCGCTAGAGGGAG
This sequence comes from Pholidichthys leucotaenia, assembly GCA_020510985.1. NCBI lineage: Eukaryota > Metazoa > Chordata > Actinopteri > Cichliformes > Pholidichthyidae > Pholidichthys > Pholidichthys leucotaenia. The sequence continues at coordinate 40,387,998 of CM035844.1, read as the reverse complement.
CCTAGTGCGCCCAATAGCCATGTCCTCAGGTTCATCGGTGGACTCCGGGGCTGGTAACGCCAGGGAGCGCGACTGAGCTGGACGGAGGGAAGCTCCGCGCGAGCGGCTGACAGACATCCGCTCCGCAGCCCGTTCACGCAGCCTGTTGTCCAGGCTAATCGTGAGCGAGATCAGCTCAGAGAGTCGCCCTGGGAGATCCCGACCAGCTAGTTCATCCCTCAGACCTGAATTAAGGCTACGGAGGAAAATGCTGCAGAGAGAAGCCTCTCCCCAAGCCCACCTCCTCCGCAGCCACCCGGAAGTCGACCGTGTATTCCGCTGCAGACCGGGCTCCCTGTTGGAGACCAAGGAGCCGGTCCGCGAGGACGCTGTCGAGTCGGGAATGATCAAAGACTTCTAGAAAGTCTCGCATGAACCGGTCATACGAGAGGTTTGCGTAGCTTGGCTTCGTCATTACAGCGTAAGCCCAAGCTAACGCTCGCCCCTCGAGGAGGTTAGCCATGTACCCGATTCGGCTATGGTCTGAGGGAAAATCCCTGGGAACGCGCAGAAACACCGACTCACACTGCAGTATGAACCCCTTTGCTCCACCGAGTTTCCCGCTGAAGCGAGCGGGGGTTGGGATAGGTGTGAGATGGGCTGGTGCTCCCGAGCTAGGCCGGCCAGCTGTGGAGGCACCCGTAGCCGCGCCGCCAAGAGGACCCGGAGGGAAGGGCCGCGGAGGGTCCAGGCGGTCCAACCGATTGGTAATTGAAGTTAGTTGGTTGAGAATTACTTGTTGCTGATGAGCAATCAAATCTACCCGAGCCTCGAGGGTGGTAAAACGGCGCGCGAGCCCGCTGTCCGCTGGGCCACTTTGCTGGAGCCGTACTGACATATTATTCGGCCCAGGAAACACGCAAGCAGGCTCAGACAGATTTGAAAGCTTTATTTGGCAACGGTGTTTGTGTATGAATGCGTGTATGCAAGATGTGAATGTGGTGTAGGTGGAGGATGAGATCAGGACAGAGCAGTTCGCCGTTCAGCCAGGCAACCCTATGAGAGAGGAGAGCAGGGATTAGCTGGGCAACCACACGGGAGAGTGACGATGTTACTGTGCTTACTTGTAGCGGCGCGGTGGCTGGCGTGGCAAGTCCCAAGCCTGGGAGACAGTGATCTGCTGTGCGTCCGAGATGATGCAGCAAGTGGAGGAGCAGCGTGACGAGGAAGAGTGAGTCCGCCGCCACGGGATCCACCTGTGCACAGGGGAAATCTGAACGGAGAAGGTAAGGCAGAAATGACAGCTTACGTGTCCAATGAGAAGACAGCTGGCCCGACGATAGGGAAGTAGCTGTGAAGGTTACGCAGGGAGACAGACGGCTCCAGGCCGCAGCTCAGGGCAGGATGGAATAAATAGCTGAGCTTAACGAGGCGCAGGTGTGCGCGCAGCTGAGGTGGAGGCCCGTGAGCTGCGGGTGATGACAGGCCTGGCCTCAGGAATGACGTTACCAACTACGTCAGCGCCTGTCCCCAGTGCGCAATGGGTAAAACCTCCACGTCCCCCCCAGCGGGTCTCCTCCGTCCGCTACCGATCCCCAGGAGGCCTTGGTCCCATGTGGCCCTGGACTTCGTCACTGGTCTCCCTAAGTCCAATTCTTATGACACCATCCTGACCATCGTCGACCGGTTCTCTAAGGCGGCCCATTTCGTGCCTCTCCGTGGGCTCCCTTCGGTGCGGGAGACAGCCGAATTATTGACTCAACATGTCTTCAGGTTGCATGGGATCCCAGTACATGTTGTCTCGGATCGGGGGCCCAAATTTGTATCCAAGGTGTGGAGGTCCTTCTGCAACGCACTGGGGGCCACGGTGAGTTTGTCCTCTGATCACCATCCTCAGACTAACGGCCAGTGTGAGGGCACTAACCAGGAGTTGGAGGCAGCCCTGCGCTGTGTCACCTCTTCCAGCCCCTCTTCCTGGAGCACCTGCCTGCTCTGGGTCGAGTACGCCCATAATTCCACCTTGTCCTCTGCCATCGGCATGTCCCCCTTCCGGGCGTCTCTGGGGTACGACCCGCCTTTGTTCCTGGAGGAGGAGAGTGAAGTGGCAGTTCCATCTGTCCAGGCTCATCTGAGGCGCTGCCGGCGTATGTGGACCAAGACGCGCCAGGCGCTGTTACGCACGACGGAGCACAATTCTCGTGTCGCCAATCGCCACAGGAGGGCCGCTCCCAAGTATCAGGTGGGTCAGCATGTTTGGCTGTCCACTAAGGACATTAAACTGAAGGCTGAGAGGAAGAAGCTGGCGCAGCGTTTCATTGGGCCTTTTTCCATCACTAAAATGATCAATCCGGTGGCTGTGCGTTTGGCTCTCCCCCCTCCCTCCGAGTCTGCCCAACGTTTCACGTCTCGCATATCAAACCTGTGTTATCTGACCCTCTTTGTCTTCCTCCCAAGACCCTTCCTCCCCCCAGGTTGATCGACGGTGACCCGGCATGGGGTGTCACGGCCATCCTGGATGCCCGCCGCCGCGGCCGCGGTCTCCAGTACTTGGTGGATTGGGAAGGTTATGGCCCTGAGCACAGATCCTGGGTGCCCCAGGATCTGTGGGTGCTGGATAAGAACCTCATCACGGAGTTCCACCAGGCGCACCCAGGTAAGCCAGCGCCGGGAGGTGCTGCTCGGGGGGGAGTACTGTTACACCTCGCTCTCGCCAGTCATCAGCGCCAGCGGCGCGCACACCTGCGCCTCATCAATAACTGACTATTTAAACCCCTCTGCCTTCTGCTTCGGCCTGGAGTCGTCTGGTCAACAACGCTCCCAAATCCTCACCGTCTGTTCCGGTTCGCACCGACCAGCGCATCACCCTCCAAGCACGTAAGCTGTATTCCTCACCTTACCTTCTCTCCAGCTTCTCCCCTGTGCACAGGTGGATCTCCAGGGTGGCGGAATTCCTCCTCCTCACCTCAGCTCTGCCTTCTTCGCACCAGCTCGTCAGGAACGCGCAGCTGCGCTGTCCTCCAGGTTACAGCCAGCCACCGTCTCGCTTGCACGTGAGCATAATATTGTGGTTATTTCCCACGGGGCGTGTGACTACAGTTAACCCTCTGCTCTGCTCTGTTCTCAGGGTTACCTGGCTGCACGGCGAGCTACTCCGCCCTTGACGCAAGCGGTCCACCCACATCACATTCACACTTCCACTCACGCACTCAAACACAACCTGTTGCTTGAATAAAAGCTTTAAATCTTCCCGAGCCTGTGTGTGTGTTCCCTGAGCCCGACATCATGTCAGATGTGGTGTTTTGAAACCACAAGTTTGGTCAGTGTCGGTGTGATGACGCGGCTGCTCGGTGACATCATCACGCCAAACATATAAATGTGAGGGACGGCCATTTTGACAGTCTCTTTCGGCTCTCTCTTTGGCTCGGCCTCCACACCAACAATATTCTGCACCACCATAATTAGCCTGTTGTAACTCCACTCTCCTTTGGTCCTTCCACATTTTCCAGGCATAACATTTGGCGATGAGAATAAACTATGGAAGCATGTTCGAGGCCACTACAGCAGTTTCTGGAGACCCCTGGTGAGCTGCCCATACCGTGGCCATGCTGGCTCGATGCTTTCAAAACCTGTGTCTTATTGGACTTGGCCAAGCTAGACAAGGTACGGCCCTTTACTGGTTCACAATCTGGGCATAGAAGGCCAACATATTTTCTACATGCTAGGACCGACAGAAATGTTTGCTGAGTCAGTCGAGCTGTTAGCTACTTCACCACACCCTACAAGGTGTTGGCACATCGCATTAGGTTTTGCCAACAGCGACAGAAGACCGGAGAGACAACACAACAATTCATCACGGACCTTTGCCACCTAGCTAGCATGTGCAGATTCGGTTTGCTGGAGGATGAAATGGTATGGAACCAGTTGGGCGAGCACATTAGCAACCCACGGCTGTGGGTGAAGATGCTAATGGTGCCAAATGACATAACACTAGCCAAGACCATCGAGCTAGCATTCCAGCTAGAGGCCACCGATAGGTTAGCATCGGAGCTAGGTGTGCAGCAACAACAACAACAGCAGCAGCAGCCAAGCCAGACACTGGTTGCACACACAGTAACCACAGAAGGGCCCAATGACACAGCAGAAGAGGCCGAAGTAAACACCGCGGATCAGAGGAACACTATGAGGTGCTTCTCATTTGGCAACTGTGGCTCCCTGACGCACCGAGAGAGAGCGTGTTCCTGCCCGGCAAGGGGGCAATGATGTAAGCGATGCGGCAAATTCAACGACTTCACCAAGGTTTGCTGGTCAGCACCACCACTGAGCCTGCTGGTCAGTTCAAGTTACTCATCTGTGACTCCCATCCATACGGTGAGTTCTGGAGGTGCGCCGTACGTATTCTGCAAGGTGGGGCTGAATGACGCCAGCTTACTGCTGCTGCTTGACACCGCCACAGTGACACTGATGTTGAACTGGGTCACCATGAAGAAGTTCTTCCCCAACCAACCAATTGGGCAAAAACCCAGTGGAGCTGTACGGGTATGGTAACTACTGCATCAGGAATGTAGGGACCATCACACTAACGGTCCACTACATGTCAAGAGTCGTTCCTGATTTCGTCTTCCAAGTGGTTACGCATGGAGACACCATACTAGGATGTAACCTGTCCTATCAACTGGGCTTCACCATCCGCAGCAGTAGCAGACTCTGTTTGACTGACGATGACGAGTGGGACGCAACACACCCAGAGTACAGGGTACAGCCGTCCCGTGCTCACAGGAGGAGCACCGCCCGGAGGAGGAGCAGCAACTGGTCTCGCCTCAGATCCTCGCCCAGCATAGACCTCAGGGAGCTGCTGCAGAGCTGAAGGAGAGGCAGCGCATGTCTATTGGGAACCCCGGGACACAACGACCCAGTGCAGGTTCTACCAACAGTGACAGCAACACATCGCCATGACTAGACTTCAGGAGGAGAACAGACCAGACTACTTCTGAATCCATGCCCGGCACCAGCCTCCAGGAGCTGCCAATGAGCTGCAGGATGAAGAGTCTGTGACCCAACAAAATGCAGCAGAACCACCGGATGCCATCTGAATTCACGCCCAGCATCAGCTTCCAGGAGTCACCGCTGAGCTGCAGGATGAAGGGTCCATGATTCAACGAAACATAGTAGAGCCACCGGACTGCTTTCGAATTCATGCCCAGCACCAGTCTCCAGGAGTCACTGCTGAGCTGCAGGATGAAGAGTCCATGACCCAGTGGGACACAGCAGAATCACCACAACCTGGTGGATGCCCCACAGCAGACTTGAGAGCCACACCATCACAACCACGACACCAAATACAGCTGAACAGAGCACCACTCGCAGTGATGGACTGGGTCTGGGTCCGCAGAACTGAACGACTGGACCCGCAGTCGGCCTCAACACCATCTCCACCACTACCGGCACCCATCAAGATCACCGCACAACTGGGGCCAGCGACCTTCCAGCTGGCAGATAGTTCGTGTGGCACACCAACCGTCTTTGCTGAGTTCCAGCAGCTGCCCCGGATGACACGGCTACATGGGAGTCAACTCGCATGGTGTGGGACCTGGACTGGAGTTTCAAAGAAGACGATCCAAGTCCACGGGCCTCTGCACTTCCAACGGCATGTCCACCATGGGCTCATCTCAGGGCCCCTCCAACTGAACTGCCTTCCTCAATTTAAAAAAAAAAAGGACTGTTTAGCAAGGGACGCGGCTGCCAGCAAATAGTGGCACAATAAACCACTCAGTCGCGCTGGGCCAGGTGGTGGTCTACCCGCTGGCCCTAGCTAGTTTGGGGGTTTCACTGTATCAAATTGGGGAAGGTCAAGTTGACTATATGTGTTGTTTTGTTTTTCCGGGAAGGGAGGGGGGCGTGAATGTGGTGTTTTGAAACCACAAGTTTGGTCAGTGTCGGCGTGATGATGTCACTGAGCGGCTGCGTCATCCCTCACATATAGATGTGAGGGACGGCCATTTTGACAGTCTCTTGCGGCTCTCTCTTTGGTTCGCCCTCCCAACCAGCAATATTCTGTACCACCATAATTAGCCTGTTTGTAAACTTGTAAAGTTTGTGTTCTCAGCAAACTCCGTTCTCCGTTGGTCTTTCCACGTTTTCCAGACATAACAGAGGAGCCAGCCTACTGGCTGGATGCCAGCTATCAGCAGGCATCAGTTTCTGGTGATGTGTGGGTGGTCATATAAATCAAAATGGCTTTTTTGGGCGGTGCACAGAAATGCCAAAACTATTGTATATTTGGCCTTTTTTAAAAGTATTGATCGTATATCATATAAGCCCTAAAACTGTCGTATAAATACAATAATTATCGTATACCTGGCAACACTGATGCCCACGTCACCCGGCTTCATAGATATTTTTCATCGATTAACTTACAGAAACTGACATTTATTTATAATAATGTGAACATGTGCATACCATTGTGTATGTTGCATTTTTTTCCACATTGGAGAGCTGTTTCACAAGAAAAGTCGATTTGTTTTTTCTCCTTTTCAGTTAGACAGTTTAGCAATGTCTCATTATACTGTTTTAAAATTATTTGTTGTACAATTTTTTGTTAGTGTCATAGCATATACTTTCTCTTACATGGCGTTCACTTATATAACGCTTTTTCTTATCTCTAGATGACCAAAGCGCTTTACCGATCCTGCTGTCCACACATTCACACACTGATGGCGGCGGAGCTGCCATGCACAGGTGCTGGCCTCACCCACCAGGAGCAACTGGGGGTTCAGTGTCTTGCTCAAGAACCCTTCGACATGCAGACTGCAGAGAGAGCGGTAATTGAACCCCTGATCCTCCGATCAGTAGTCGGCCACATTACAACTGTGCCATACCCGCCCCCTAACTTACCATTTACCATTTCTCTTACAGCCTCACAGCAATAAAGGGTACTTCTGACTCTTTATTCCATCATAAAATGCCAAGAAGAACTGGAATGGTGCCTAGTGGTAAAGCATCCGCCCCATAACCGGGAGGTCGTGGATTCAAGTCCCGGCTGGGCCATACCAAAGACCATATAACAGGGATGGCAATTTTCCGCCGATCCGCCGATTTATTTTCAAATTGATCATTTCTGTGAATCGTCTAAATCCATTGAGAAAATTTTAGGGGGGGTAAGGTACCTTATTGTCACCGATGTTACTGATTTTAGCGAAAATCAACACGATTACATAAGCGCTCGGCGCTTCCCCGGGTCAAGTCTCCCGCAATAACCCGGATGTTTTGTATTCAAGCTACTGCTGTATTGTAAACGGCCCTGCGATTCGATAGTTGCAAACGATTGGACCAATCAAATGGCTCGTTGTATGCTTTGTCAAAAATTCATGGCGGCGTGTTCGTGTTGGAATTCTGAGCTTTCGGTATCGTTTTCAGCGGAATTATGAGATTTTTATTGAAGGATCAGGAGTCATCAGTGCTAGAAATAGACAAAAGTGTCAAAAATAAGTTCCGATGGAATTGGCTTGAGAGAAGAGTGACGGTAAAGGTGAAAATTGGCTCAAAGTTCGACGAGGTAATAGAAACACTCGGACAATTTCTGAAGAAATCAGACGTGGCCGGAAAAGCTTTTTGTGTGTATTGTAAAGACTTGATTAACTATGGATCGCGTGGATGTGTGGCGCTGTCAGACCACGCATCAAAAGTGAAGAATAAAATAATAATAAACTCTTATAGAACTATTAAATATGTTGGACTAAAGACAGTGAGACAACATTGAAGAAAAAGTAAGTTAACTTTTCATTAAATTTAATGATTTATCTAAGTCTAGTATTTCATTTTTTTAAATCATTTTTTTCAGTCTAAATTACTTCTGTTTTACTGAAAACCTCTCAGCTTCAGGGGGGCTGTGCCCCCCTGGCCCCCCCATAAGTCAATCGACCAAATTAGTTTTCAGCTGAAATCAGAATTTCCTGTTGCCATCCCTGATATAAAAATGGTACTTCCTGCCTTCTAGTTTGGTACTCAGCAGAAATAAAATGGAGTAAGGGCATTTGCTTACCCAGCCACAGGGGGTGCACAAGCCTGTGTACTCCCTGTGCTGGTCCCAAGCTCGGCTGAATGGGCAGGGTTGCGTCAGGAAGTGCATCTGGAGTAAAAATCCCTGCCAGATCACCATGTGGATCATCACAATATAAGGTGATGATACACTGTGGTGACCCTGAAAGGGAGCAGCTGAAAAACTAATTTTTTGTATGTTTGTCACACTTAAATGTTTCACATCATCAAACAAACTTAAATATTAGACAAAGATAACCACAAGTAAACACAAAATGCAGTTTTTAAATGAAGGTCTTTATGATTAAGGGGAAAAAAATCCAAACCTACAAGGCCCTGTGTGAAAAAATAATTGCCCCCTAAACCTAATAGCTGGTTGGGCCACCCTTAGCAGCAACAGCTGCAATCAAGCATTTGCGATAACTGGCAATGAGTCTTTTACAGTGCTGTGGATGAATTTTGGCCCACTCATCTTTGCAGGATTGTTGTAATTCAGCCACATTGGAGGGTTTTTGAGCATGAACCGCCTTTTTAAGGTCATGCCACTGCATTTCAGTCAGATTCAGGTCAGGACTTTGACTAGGCCACTCCAAAGTCTTCATTTTGTTTTTCTTAAGCCATTCAGAGGTGGACTTGCTGGTGTGTTTTGGATCATTGTCCTGCTGCAGAACCCAAGTGTGCTTCAGCTTGAAGTCATGAATAGATGGCCGGAAATTCTCCTTCAGGATTTTTTATTAGACAGCAGAATTCATGGTTCCATTTACCACAGCAAGTCTTCCAGGTGCTGAAGCAGCAAAACAGCTCCAGACCATCATACTACCACCGCCATATTTTACTGGTGGTATGATGTTCCTTTTCTGAAATGCTGTGTTACTTTTACGCCGGATGAAATGGGACACACACCTTCCAAAAAGTTCAACTTTTGTCTCATCAGTCCACAGAGTATTTTCCCAAAAGTCTTGGGGATCATCAAGATGTTTTCTGGCAAAACTGAGACGTGCCTTTATGTTCTTTTTGCTCAGCAGTGGTTTTCGTCTTGGAACTCTGCCATGCAGGCCATTTTTTCCCCAGTCTCTTTCTTATGGTGGAGTCATGAACACGGACCTTAACCGAGGCAAGTGAGTCTTGCAGTTCTTTGGATGTTGTTGTGTGGTCTTTTGTGACCTCTTGGATGAGTCATCACTGCTCTCTTGGGGTCATTATGGTTGGCTGGCCACTCCTGGGAAGGTTCACCACTGTTCCATGCTTTTGCCATTTGTGGATAATGGCTCTCACTGTGGTTCACTGGAGTCCCAAAGCTTTAGAAATGGCTAGAAAACTGAACTCAGCTTTCAAAGACGTGATAAACCACAGTTAATTTATGTTTTAACAGGGGGGCAATCACTTTTTCACACAGGGCCATGTAGGTTTGGATTTTTTTTAACCCTTAATAATAAACACCTTCAATTAAAAACTGCATTTTATGTTTACTTGTGTTATCTTTTTCTAATATTTAAATTTGTTTGTTGATCTGATACATTTAAGTGTGACAAACATACAAAAAAAAAAGAGAAATCAGGTAGGGGGCAAGCACTTTTTCAGACCACTGTATATTGTGGTGACACAATAGGACAGGGCACTCCACCCAGTACTTGGGGTTGGTGGGGGAGAAGGTAGTTAGAGATGGTAATGGGGAAAGAGGCGAGAGGTGCCAGCGAAAGACACCAGAGCGCTAGGGGGGATGAAATTAAATAAAGATGTGCCTTTCGTCCCCGCTGTGCCAGGTTCACACCTGAGGATGCAGGGGCGCGAATGTAGTGTACTAAGCCTTGCTCTGTGATGTGTATGTTAATGTGTATGTTGATGTGTGTTCATGCTTGGTAACTTGTATGTTAATGTGTTTACCCTGGGTGCCAGAGGCGGGAAGAAAATGTATAAAGGAATAAATAAATAAAGTTCTGTGTCATCAGCTCATGTCTCGTCTGCTTTCTTCCTTCACAATATGGATATATATATATATATATACATATATGAGTTGATCAGCGGTTGTGTTAACCGAGAATTCTTCATTGACAATTAATTTTTAGCAGTGACGGAAAATTCTCAAGGCTGTCTGCCATTATGAGAGATTATGCTTTATTTCCTAAATTTAATTCTTTGTAATTTTGGAGCTTCATCTGTCTGCTGACTTGGATTCAGTTTGACCATGAAAACCAAGAATCTTTGCCCCAGCTAGTATCTTAAATAATACTGCTTTACCTTCCCAGCCGGCAAACAGGGAGGCTTGTCCACTGCACCCCAAAAATTCCTAAAACTGCTGCTTCTGTGTGCGCTCAGCCTTTTACAGCTACTCTGACCCAGCAAAACCTGGAATGAATCTGGTCACAATTGCCAGAATAAATAGGTAAAGCCTGTACGCAAAGGAAATTTCTTCTCCCCTCTGGGAATTGTTTTTCTCCGTGTGACTGAAATTAATCCCCAATCCAGGTGAGGCCTATGTGTTTTCTGAACAATTTTTTGTATTGATAAGTATTTTTTTGTTAGAAAAAAATATTAAAATAAAACTATTTTTAAATAATAATAGGGAAACAGAAATAATTTTTAAATAATTTCGTTTATGTCATTTTATGAATTAAATAGCTGAAGGTAGTTGTAATTCAAACATGCTCGTGGTGATTTACAGCAGATTTCCTTTTGAAAATATACCAAAAATAATTATTTTTAAAAAAGCTAGAGATATTCAGCTTTTGGGTGAAATTTCAGGATTCACTTAAAATGCACTATAACCTTTATAGGTGAACTTAATTTGACCTTCTCTAACCTTTTGAATACACATGTCCACCTGTTCAATGTTTCAGTACTCTTTGCATAACCTGCTGTTCTCTAACAAGGTGCTTAACAGCAAAAATCACAACGGTGTTTGATCCATGAATCAACCAATACATTTTCTGGTTCAATTAGAATTGATATACCAACAAAGGCTTTTCTACTAAATATTAAATGAATTTTACCAAGCATGTTCAATACTTATTCCCTGTGTCATTTCATTTCATTAAATATACGTAACTTGTTTTGTGAACACAGTTGCCTTGATTTCTTTGTATGTATGGATTACTTGGGTTGCTACTGATATCTGGTAAAAATCTGTTGTGTCTGAAATAAGTGAGCCGTGGGCCATCTTGCACCGAACAACAACTCTTTATTATTTACACTTAACTATATACAAAATGGTGGCGCTGCTCAGCATCATCCATCAGCTACATACTGACGCCGGCTATGGCAAGCTCCAATGTCCAACCTGCCCCCAGTTCACACACTAAAAAAAACAGAAACCATAAACACGATATGCCTATCTGAGCACCTGGGTAGACTGCCAGGGTGCCCACGTGATGTAGTGGGTTATTCTGCCACTTTCTGACTGATCATGCCCTAACTAATCAAAAGTCCACTATAAAGTCCTTCAAATGGCAGGGTCTCTGCCAGATTCTGGTCGAGCGACGCTTGGGCTGCAGCACCATCACCAGCTCCAGCGAATGCTCCTGGGGGTTTGTGGGTCCCGCATCGGCAAAGTCCCAACCTAAATCCATCACATCCATGGCCATCCTCTGATCCGGGGTTGGAGCCGGTGAAGATTTTTAGAGGCGGCTGGCGTGCCACCGTGACCCATCAGAGAGGTGGAACGTGGCTGGACCCAGCTGTGCTGTGATCTGCAATGGCGTTGTCCAAAATGACTGCAGTTTGTGGGCGCCGTTAGGGAGCCTGATCCTGACCCAGTTCAGCACTGAGAGTCCAGGCTGCCTCACCCGGCGTTTCCTGTCAAACCTTAGTTTCATCTGTTGTTGCTGCTCTACCACCCTCCCCCTCAGTGATGGCTTCTCTGCTGGAATGGCTCCCTCTGGGGGGCGTAGGCGGTCCAGGGGAAGGCGCATTTCACGTCCCAACAGTAATACTGCCGACGAGCAGCCCATCGTGGTGTGAGGTGTTGCTCTATAGTGCAGCAGGGTACTCTGTAGTGCAGCCAAGAATTGGAGTCTGTCTGCCAGGTGTGCTCTGAGCCTGTTTTTTTAGGGTTTTGTTGACTTTTTCTACCCCCCCACCCTTTGCTTGTGGATGGTAGAACGCAATCTTTATGTGTTTGATGCCTCTCTCACTCATGAACGCTTCAAAACCCGCCAAGATGAATTATGGGCTGTTGTCTCTCGTAATGGCGTCCGGTACTCCCCAGCAAGAAAAAAGGGAGGTGAGGAAGTTGGTGACTGTGTCCGTCGTGACTGAGCTGGTTTGCATCACCTCTGGCCATGTTGAGTGGAGGTCATACCAGCAGGAACCGTTGGTGCACAGGAGCAGTATGTGTTCACCACATATGTCCAGTTGAATATGTTTCCAAGGGGCTGCTGGGTATGGTAGCGGCTGCAGTGGCGGGGGCGGGGGAACCCCGGTTTTTCCGCTTTCCAGGCAGGGCACACAGTCTTTTACCATATTTTCTCTGTCTTTGTCGATGCCCAGCCACCAGACTGAACCCCTGCACCATTGATTCACTCTGACCATGGCCAGGTGACCTTCATGCAGCATGGTTAAGATGCGGCCTTTTAGCATTTCAGGAATTATTGTGCAGTGTCCTCTTGCCACCCAGATGTCATTCTAGCATGCCAGGTCATCCTTGACTCTGTGAAATGGTGCCAGGTCTCCCGGTATCTCTGAAGGCCAGCCCTCATGGATGAAAGAACACAGCTGTGTTAGGGTCGGGTCCTGTTCTGACGTTGCCTGGAACTCTTGGAGAGAGACTGTGTTCTGAAGAAGCCCGTGCAACATGTTCATCAGCTCCATCTCCAGGGGGTCTCGGTCATCATTCAGGTTGGCTTAAGGTGTGGCTCGGGACAAGAGGTCCGCTACTACATTCTCTTTGCCCGGCATAAACTGGGTAGTGAAGTTATATCCTCGCGGTCTTTCAGTCCACGTGTAGATGCACAGAGGTTTGTGCCCCGACCCCAATGTTTTCAGCAGTGGTGTGAGGGCCCTGTGATCCGTTCGTAGCGTTAAGTGTCGTCTGTACAGGTACATGTGCCAACATTTGCACGCCCAGATGCATGCCAGTGCCCCCCTCTCCCCCATCGAATACTTCTGTTTGGCCAGTGTGACTGACCTTGATGGGAACGCCACTGGGCATTCAGTTCCACCTTGAACCTGTGACAGGGCGGCTCCTACTGCAGAGCCGGATACATCACACGTCACAAAGCTAGGGTTTTGTCAGTTGAAGTGGGCTAGCACAGGTGGAGAGGTAAGCTGTGTTTTCAGTCATTCGATGGCGGCTGAGCATGCCGGAGTCCATGGCAAGTCCTGTTTCGTGAGGGCGCGCAGTGGTTCTATGTAAGGACCTCCTATTTGTAAGTAGCCTTGGTTACTTACATGAAGGAGGTCCAGCTTTGAGACATTTTTTGAACTGCTGACGATCGCCGTTAGCTCCTCAGTCGTGGGCAGGGGATCTTTATCCGGGATGATTGCCTTATTAACCATCCGGAGGTCAATGCATGGTCGTATGCCGCCCGACTTTTTCTTTGCCACAATGATGTTCAAAATCCACAGGGCTGCGTCAACCCACTTGATGATGCCAGCATCCAGCAGTTTCTTAAGCTCCCTCATAACGTCATCTCGTAGGGCGAGGGGCAGTCGGCGGAGCGGTTGAATTTTGGGTACCATTTCTGGATTAATGAGTGGTTGGTGATTGAAAGTGGCAATGCACCCTAATCCCATAAACAGCGCCAGCCAGCAGCACTGCCAGGATGACGAGACTGATAAGATGACGGAGCCCATTGGGTCTGTGATGGAAGACTCGGTCTCTGTCTTTAAGAATAGGGTAAAATCCTTCCTTTTTAATATAGCTTTTGTTTAAGGAGGGTATTTGTGTCTTTTAACCCCACTCTTGTTCTATTGTTATCTGATCCATACTGCTGGTTGATCTCCAATATTGTACTTGGCATCTTACTGCTATGTTCTTTATGTCTGTCTTTCCATCCTCCCTATCCCCTCATCCCCAGCCAGTCGCAGCAGACGACTGCCCCTCCCTGAGCCTGGTTCTGCTACAGGTTTCTTCCTTCCAAATGGGAGTTTTTCCTCCCCACTGTCGCCTAGTGCTTGCTCATAGGGGATCGTCTGATTGCCGGGTCTTTCTGTGACTGTGTGATTTTTTTTTTTTTTTTTTATCTGCATTGTGGCGCCACGAGACGGCTTTTGTTGTGATGTGGCGCATTATAAATAAAGCTGAAATTGAAATTGAAATTGAAAACCCCAATTTGCCTAACAGGTCAATTCCCAGTAGGTTAGCACCCTGGTGCGTCATCTGAGAGGTTAACAACGGGATTGTTTTTGGGCTGCAGGTCACTGAAAAGTCAACTGTTCCTACCATGCTGATCTTGACGTACCCATATCCCAACAAATCGTTCACCTTCTCCGTAATGGTCTTTTTGGGGAAGAGTTTTCTGACTGTGACTACGTTTAGTAGGGACTGTGAAGCACCTGAGTCCAGCAAAAGCAGCATGTCGACGCCATCCAGCTGGATGGTGTGCCATTTGAGCGTCCAATTCCTAGCACTCACTGTGCAGACCGTGGCTGGGTCTGGCGGGCGGACTTGTTTTTCACGGGGCTCGAGCAGCAGACCTTGGCAAAAGTGGTTAGCTTGTTTGCAGTGGTAACATCTCTTCCCTCTAGCAGGGAGAGCAGGCTCGGTGTTTAGACGGACTGCAGTTGGTACACGATGGCCACTCACCCGCTTTGGCCCATGTTCTGCTCAGCCTCTTCATGTCGTCCTGTGATAGTGTGTGTTTGGAGCGGCTAATGGTGTTACTAACAGCCTGCTCCCACGGGGTCGGTTGAGGGGCTTGTCGGCTAGGTGTCATTAGCTGTTCCACTAGCTGGGTGGTTGCTTCCATCTGGGTCACCATACTCACTACTTGGCCTACCTTGAGATTATCCGTTGTTAGCATTAGCTCTTCTCTTAGCCACTTGTTGTTTGTGCCTTCTGCTAGTTTGTCTTGAGTTAGCTCGTCTTTTAAGGGCCCAAAGGCGCACATGCTTGCTAAGACTTGGAGCTCCGTGGCATAATATTGAGTTGACTCACCGGCATGCTGTTTGCGGTGGAAGAAGATGGTTCTGCGGGCTGTAATGTTGCTCGAGTCGCTGTAATATTTCTCCATCAGAGCCACACATTCGCCGAATGAGTCCGTTTGACCCAGAGTGCAGAGCACACACCACCCTTCTTCACCTAGAGTGAGAGCCAACACGTTCTTTAGCTTCTCGTCGTCAGTGTCACTCAGGCCGCTCGCAACGACATCATTTACAAACATGTCGAACCAGTGGCGCCATGGGATTGGTGGTTCTCCCGGTGAGGCGAGGAAAGGTTTCACCAGCTCCATGAGTGAGGGTTTTACCCTTGTCGCCATTTGTTATGTCTGAAATAAGTGAGCCATGAGCCGTCTTGCACCAAACAACAACTCTTTATTATTTATACTTAACTATATGCAAAATGGTGTCGCTGCCCAGCGTCATCCATCACCTACAGTACGTACTGGCACCGGCTACGGCGAGCCCCAATGTCCAAACCCCGCCAGTTCACATACTACACTCAGGTCAATAGCTCCATCAGAAATACTATATGTTTAATGAGAAAAATGTTGACGTGTTCAATACTTATTTTCCCCGCTGTATATCTCTGCTTAATTGTGAGCCTTGTCAGTGAAATGTAAGGGAGAAGAAAGGAGGAAAAAAGACAAAAGAAACAAAACTGACATGGAAGGTTCATTTAACTGTAATACTGATTTAAGGTCATATTGCCTAATCCTGCAGTGTGTAAACTACATGTGAGGCTATAATTTACACAGTTCTAAACTTTTGTCTGTGAATGTAAATATAGAGATTAGCACAATATACAGTACCACAATATATCCCTAACCCCTTCACAAATGTTATCTGATGGCACAGATGTGCACCGCTGTCTTCACACTCATACATGATGCTCCTAATTGACTCAGAAAAAAGCAGTAGAACATCCATTAATATCTGCATGAAACAGAGGCTGAATGCATATATAGTGCGTGTTTTGATTATTCTGCCTATGCCTGTACAAATAAGATGAATCTTTGGTGACAGGGGGCTTTGGCCTGCAGAGGGCTTCATAGGGAGCCTGTGTTGCACTAACTGATCTGTGTGGCCCTGGTATAAAGCCAGGAAATTAGGTGGTTTGTACTCTATGACCTTTGCTAAACCAAAATATAATATGCACACACAGACCTGTGTCAGAGATGCAATGCATGTCCAGAGAGGAGGCCAAGATATATAATAATAATTTATGATGGGATTAAACTATCAAATGTTGCTGATAAGTCACATGTGAACAAAAAACTGCTAAAATAAGGTTGTTGTATGAGCATACACAACTCTCCAGTTACCTGTAACCTAGAATTAGAAGACTGTTTTCACAATTAAATGCAGTTAATAAAAATCTGCTCAAATAAAATGACACTGTTTTGTCTGCCTCTCTCAGAGGTTTTTTTTGTTTTTTTTTTACCTGTCCTATCCAGCAGCTTGACAAGCTGTGCAGGTGTAGTGTGTAGTGTGGCCGACTACTGATCGGAGGTTCAGGGGTTCGATTCCTGCTCTGTCTGCAGGTCGAAATGTCCTTGAGCAAGACACTGAACCCCCAGTTGCTCCTAGTGAATCAGGCCAGCCCTGGTGCATGGCGGCTCTGCCGCCATCAGTGTGTGAATGTGTGTGTGAATGGGTGGATAGCAGGATCGGTAAAGCGCTTTGGTCATCTAGAGATGAAAAAAAAATGCTAAATAAGTGAATGCCGTTTACAGTGCATCCAGAAAGTATTCATAGCGCTCTACATTTTGCTATGTTACAGCCTTATTCCAGAATGGATTAAATTCATTTTTTTCCTCAAAATTCTACACAATACCCCATAATGGCAACATGAAAAAAGGTTTTTTTTTGAGGTATTCACAGCCTTTGCCGTGAAGCTCAAAATTGAACTCAGGTGCATCCTGTTTCCACTCATCATCCTTGAGATGTTTCTATATCTTAACTGGAGGCCACCTGTGGTAAATTCAGTTGATTGAACATGATTTCCAGGTGGATGCCCTCAATTTCCCCTCTGGGGATCAATAAAGTATACAAAATCAAATCAAATCAAATGATTTGGAAAGGTACACACCTGTCTATAGTATAAGGTCCCACAGTTGACAGTGTATGTCAGAGCACAAACCAAGCATGAAGTCAAAGGAATTGTCTGTAGACCTTCAAGACAGGATTGTCTTGAGGCACAAATCTGGGGAAGGGTACAGAAAAATTTCTGCTGCTTTGAAGGTCTCCATCATCCATAAATGGAAGAAGTTCAGAACCACCAGGACTCTTCCTAGAGCTGGCCGGCCATCTAAACTGAGCGATCAGGGAAGAAGGGCCTTAGTTAGGGAGGTGACCAAGAACCCCATGGCCACTCTGTTAGAGCTCCAACGTTCCTCTGTGGAGAGAGGAGAACCTTCCAGAAGGACAACCATCTCTGCAGTAATCCACCAATCAGGCCTGTATGGTAGAGTGGCCAGGCGGAAGCCACTCTTTAGTAAAAGGCACATGGCAGTCCACCTGGAGTTTGCCAAAAGGCACTTGAAGGACTCTCAGACCATGAGAAACAAAATTCTCCAGTCTGATGAGACAAAGATTGAACTCTTTGGAGTGAATGTCAGGCGTTATGTTTGGAGGAAATCAGGCACCACTCATCACCAGGCTAATACCATCCCTACAGTGAGGCATGGTGGTGGCAGCATCATGCTGTGGGGATGTTTTTTCAGCGGCAGGAACTGGGAGACTAGTGCGGATAGAGGGGAAGATGAATGCAGCAATGTACAGCAACATTCTGAATGAAAACCTGCTCCAGAGCGCTCTTGACCTCAGATTGGGGCAACGGTTCATCTTTCAGCAGGACAATGACCCTAAGCACACAGCTTCGGGACAACTCTGTGAATGTCCTTGAGTGGCCCAGTCAGAGCCCAGACTTGAATCCAATTGAACACGAGAGATCTGAAAATGGCTGTGCACCAACGCTTCCCATCCAACCTGATGGTGCTCGAGAGGTGCTGCAAAGAGGAATGGGCAAAACTGTCCAAAGGCAGGTGTGCCAAGCTTGTGGCATCATATTCAAAAAGACTTGAGGATGTTTTCTATTTGAAATGATGATGTTGTTATTTTGATGGCAAACACAGCAAGCTTTTGTGTATTCAGTTCTGAACAGCAATTTGTGTGTGGCATCTAAAAGATGTGGCTAAAATATTCAGTTGTGGGTTTTAAGTTAGTAAAATGCAATTTCTGTGACATTAAAAGTGATTTATGTGACATTAAATGTCACGACTCGCCGCTCATCAGTGGCCTCAGCTGCGCGCACACCTGCACCTCGTGGTGTGGTGGACCACTTCCAGTTACATGGGGTGAGACTGGACATCCTGGCAAATAAGCACATCTGTCGCAAGGTCTGTGGTGGCCTTTTGACAGTCAGTGCATCGTGGCATGCACTACACAAAGAGCAGAGATTGTCACGCCGCGCCGCTCATCAGCGGCGCCACCTGCACGCACACCTGCACATCATCAGCGGCGAGGGATTTAAGCCGCCTCGCCCTGAGCTTCGGCCTGAAGCCGTCAGACTTCCCTACGCATCGCTGTGAGTTCCCTTTCATTCTCAGCTGATCATTCCGGTAAGAAGATCTTACCTTTTTCTCCTCCAAGTCTGCTCCCCTGTGCACAGGTGGATTTCCCGGCGGCGGACTACTCCTTTCCATCGCCTGTTCCTCGCTGCTGCACCGGGCTTTTCCAGGTGGCTGTCTACCGGACCTCGTCCCTTGCTGTGCCAGTCATCCGTCCTGTCCAAGTAAGCTCCTCTCTTGCTTATATATCTCCTGTGTTGGTGTGTGCCCGTCACCCTTCTCCCTGTGCTTTTCCCATAAGGTTGTCCGGCTGTACGGCCTCCTGCCTCTGTGCCCGAAGCAGACGCCGCCACCAACACATTTACATCCCGCAGACACACATTCATACACTCCTGTTGTTAATAAACTATTTGAACTACTCTGAGCCTGTGTGTATGCGTCTCCTGAGCCGTGCGTTATGTCAGTACGGCTTCAGCAGAGCGGCTCGGCAGACGGCGGGCTCGCACACCGGCTTACCACTCTCGAGGCTCGGGTGGATCAGATAGCTTATCAGCAACAGGTGATTTTCAATCAGTTGATAAATATAACTAACCGATTGGGCCGCTTGGACCCCCAACAGCCGTTCCCCCCGGCTCGTCAGGGTGGCGCGGCTCCTGCTGCTCCAGCGGCCGTCCAGCAGGCTCCGGCGGCACCGACTCGGCTCACGCCCATTCCAACCCCCGCCCGCTTTAGCGGAAAGCTCGGCGGAGCGCGGGGGTTCATAATGCAATGTGAGTCCGTGTTTCACCGTGTGCCCGGAGACTTTCCCTCAGATCATAGCCGAATTGGTTATATCGGGAATCTCCTTGAGGGGCGAGCATTAACCTGGACCTACGCCGTAATGGCGAGGCCCAGTTATGCCACCCTCACGTATGACCAATTCGTGGGACGCTTCCTAGAGGTCTTTGACCATTCTCGTACCGAGATGGTCCAGGTCGATCGGCTTCTCGCCCTCCAGCAGGGAAGCCGGTTGGCAGCGGACTACGCGGTCGACTTCCAGGTAGCGGCGGAGGAATTAGGCTGGGAGGAACGCTCCCTCTGTGGCCTTTTCCTCCGCAGTCTCAACGATGATCTGAGGGATGACCTGGCTGGGCGGGATATCCCTGAGACGCTAGCGGAGCTAACATCCCTAGCGATCAGTTTGGACAACAGGCTGCGTGAGCGCTCCTCGGGACGGAAGTCGTCTTCTTCTCGCGCTCGTGGAGTCTCGCCGCGCCTGTTCCAAGCTCGCCCCCTGGCGGCGCCGCCACCATCGTGCCCCGAGGAGTCGGAGCCGATGGTGACGGGTTGGACAAAGCTTTCCCCTGTGGAGAGACAATGCCGCCGTGAGTTGGATCTCTGCATGTATTGCGGAGATGACCAACACATGGTGAAGCTTTGCCCACGGAAAGCCAGTCGGCGGGGTCCGCGAGTCACTGTAGGGGGCCTCGCGGACGTCAATCGGTTAAGTTCACTCACACAATTGAAACTGCCCATCCGTTTCTGTCACAACTCCACTGGGCATCTCACCCACGCACTGGTGGATTCGGGCGCGGAGGGAAGCTTTATTTCTCAAAGCCTGGCAACCCGATTGGGCATCCGCTGTCAGGCACTAAGGAACCCTATCTCCCTGGTCAACCTCTCTCGTGCCTCCCTTGGGAGAGTTACACACCAGACCATCCCCGTCCCGGTTATTATCTCTGGAAACCACCGGGAGGAGATAACCTTTTACGTCCTGCCCAACTCTGTGTCGCCCGTCATCCTGGGGTATCCCTGGCTACGCCTCCATAACCCCGTTTTGGATTGGAAGTCCGCCGGGGTGTCGGCATGGAGTACGTTCTGCATGAGCACCTGTCTACAGTCCGCTGCCTGCTCTCCGTCCGCTTCTCCCTCACCTACGGACGCTGCGCCCCCGGACCTGTCCTTGGTGCCATGGGAATTTCACGACCTGGGTATGGTATTCAGCAAATCCAAGGCAATGTCTCTCCCTCCTCATAGGCCCTATGACTGTGCAATCAACCTCCGCCAGGGGGCACCCTTACCTTCTGGATGACTCTACAGTCTATCGGCGCCGGAGAAGGAGACCATGAACTCATACCTCAAGGAGTCGCTGAGTGCTGGGATAATCCGCCCATCGTCATCACCTGTGGGGGCAGGATTCTTCTTCGTCGGTAAGAAGGACGGATCCCTCCGTCCTTGCATTGACTATCGTGCCCTTAACGACATTACGGAGAAGGATCACTACACCCTGCCCCTCATGGACACCGCTTTCCACTCCCTCCAGGGGGCGACTTGGTTCACCAAGCTGGATCTACGCAGCGCATACCACCTCGTCCGGATCCGGGAGGGAGATGAGTGGAAGACAGCCTTCCGTACCCCGAACGGCCACTTCGAATACCTGGTGATGCCGTTCGGGTTGACCAACGCTCCAGCCGTCTTTCAGCGCCTCATCAATGACGTCCTCCGGGATTTCATCGGCCTTTTTGTGTTCATCTACCTGGATGACATTCTCATCTTCTCCAAGTCCAGGGACGAGCACCAGGTCCACGTGAGGCGGGTCCTCCAAAGGCTGCTGGAGAACCGGTTGTACGTGAAGGCCGAGAAATGCGAGTTTTACGCGAAGACAACATCCTTCCTCGGGTTCATCATCTCCCACGACCAGGTGCTTCTGGACCCAGAGAAGGTGAAGGCGGTGGTGGAATGGCCCACACCTGCGTCAAGAAAGCAGGTGCAGCAGTTCGTGGGGTTTGCGAACTTCTACCGCCGCTTCGTCCCAAATTTTGGTACCATCGTCGGCCCGCTGACCCGCCTCACGTCCCCTAAGGTCCCGTTTCGGTGGACCGAAGAGGCCGCGGCTGCCTTTCAGGCGCTGAAGGCGGAGTTATCCTCCTCCCGAGTCCTTAGCCAAGTCAACCCTGCGCTGCAGTGCATCGTGGAAGTGGACGCTTCGGACACAGGAGTGGGGGCGGTGCTATCCCAGCGGTCGCCAGATGACGGAATCAAACAGCCCTGCGCCTTCTTCTCCCGGCGCTTGTCCCCGGCGGAGAGGAATTACGACGTGGGTGACAGAGAGCTCCTCGCCATCAAGCTCGCGCTACAGGAGTGGCGTCACTGGCTAGAGGGGGCAGACCTGCCGTTTGTGGTCCTGACGGACCACAAGAACTTGGAGTACCTTAGATCTGCCAAGTGCCTGAACGCCCGCCAGGCACGCTGGTCCTTGTTCTTCGCCAGGTTCCAATTTACCATCACCTTCAGGCCTGGCTCCAAGAACGGCCTGCCCGACGCCCTCGCTAGGCAATTCGCCCCTGAGGAGTCAGAGGACACGGTCCACACCATCCTACCCAGGTCGTGCGTCGTGGGAGCCGTCACCTGGGACATTGAGAGCAAGATCTGGAAGGCGCAGGAAGTGGAACCTGACCCTGGCGGCGGACCGGAGGGGAGGCTGTTCGTGCCATCCACGGTTCGGGGGGAGGTCATCCACTGGTTGCACGCATCCAAGCTCACCTGTCACCCTGGCTCCTCCCGGATGATTGACCTCCTCCAGTGGTCCTTCTGGTGGCCGGGCCTGCGGAGGGACGCTGCCCGCTACGCCCGGGCCTGTCCAGTGTGTGCCACCAACAAATCGGGTAATGTCCCTCCTGCGGGTTTGCTCCAGCCTCTGCCGTCCCTGGCAGGCCCTGGTCGCATATCGCCCTGGATTTCGTCACCGGACTCCCAGTCTCGAACACCTACGACACCGTCCTGACCATCGTGGACCGCTTCTCCAAGGCGGCACACTTCGTCCCCCTACGAGGTCTTCCAACTGCCCTGGAGACGGCGGACCTCCTAATCCAGCACGTGGTCAGGCTGCATGGGATTCCGGTGGACGTGGTCTCGGACCGAGGGCCCCAATTTTCTTCAGAAGTTTGGAGGTCGTTTTGCAACGCCTTAGGAGCCAAGGTGAGCCTCTCCTCTGGTCATCACCCCCAATCCAACGGGCAGTGCGAGCGGACCAACCAGGAGCTGGAGGCTGCGCTCCGCTGTGTAACGGCGTCCAAACCAACGTCCTGGAGTAACCACCTCGCCTGGGTTGAATACGCCCACAACACCGCTCGCTCTTCTGCTACAGGGATGTCCCCCTTTAAGGCGTCCCTGGGTTACGATCCCCCGCTGCTCCCGGCGCAGGAGAGTGAGGTAACTGTCCCCTCAGTACGGACGCATCTCAGGCAGTTCCGCTCCATCTGGGCGTCAGCGCGCAATGCGCTTTTACGCACGGCAGAGCGCAACAGAGCCGTGGTGGACCGGCACAGAAGACCTGCCCCGGCGTACAGAGTTGGTCAGCAAGTCTACGTGTCGACCCAGGACGTGATTTTAAAGGGCGAGAGGAGGAAGATGGCACAGCGCTTTATGGGCCCATACCCCATCACCAGGATCATCAACCCGGTGGCTGTGCGTGTGGCTATTCCCCCCTCCCTCCGCATCCATCCCACCTTCCACGTGTCCAAGGTGAAGCTGGCAGTCTCCGACCCCCTTTGTCCTCCTCCTGCTGCGCAAACCGCGCCCCGGATGATTGATGGCCATCCGGCCTGGCCCGTCTCCTCCATCCTGGACTCCCGGCGCCGGGGTCGTGGGTTGCAGTACTTAGTGGACTGGGAGGGCTATGGGCCTGAACATCGGCAGTGGGTACCCTCGTCGTTTGTGTTGGACCCGTCGCTCATCGCTGATTTCCACTGAGCGCACCCAGAGAAGCCATCGCCAGGAGGCGCTGCTAGAGGGGGGAGTACTGTCACGCCGCGCCGCTCATCAGCGGCGCCACCTGCACACACACCTGCACATCATCAGCGGCGAGGGATTTAAGCCGCCTCGCCCTGAGCTTCGGCCTGAAGCCGTCAGACTTCCCTACGCATCACTGTGAGTTCCCTTTCATTCTCAGCTGATCATTCCGGTAAGAAGATCTTACCTTTTTCTCCTCCAAGTCTGCTCCCCTGTGCACAGGTGGATTTCCCGGCGGCGGACTACTCCTTTCCATCGCCTGTTCCTCGCTGCTGCACCGGGCTCTCCAGGTGGCTGTCTACCGGACCTTGTCCCTTGCTGTGCCAGTCATCCGTCCTGTCCAAGTAAGCTCCTCTCTCGCTTATATATCTCCTGTGTTGGTGTGTGCCCGTCACCCTTCTCCCTGTGCTTTTCCCATAGGGTTGTCCGGCTGTACGGCCTCCTGCCTCTGTGCCCGAAGCAGACGCCGCCACCAACACATTTACATCCCGCAGACACACATTCATACACTCCTGTTGTTAATAAACTATTTGAACTACTCTGAGCCTGTGTGTGTGCGTCTCCTGAGCCGTGCGTTATGTCAGAGATAAACAAACCTATCATCTGGTTAGTCACTGCAACAGATACTGGAGTCAGTTTGTCTTGGCCTGTCTTTGCCACTGATAATACCTCTATCTGCCAAGAATGTGCTGCTAGTCCAGCAAAAGCTAGCGGTACTCAATACTTTACAAGCAGTTTCATGAAATGGTCAGTCAGAAAGCAAGTCATACCGACTTGGACGTCACCCGGGTTAACAAGGTCAGGAGGTCCTGGCAGTGGAGGGCAAAGGACAGAGGTGCGTGGAGGAATCTGATCAGACCTAAATGAAACAGTCATTGTCACCCCCCACAGACTGCCATAATGATGATGATGATGATGATGAATCATATCATTAATTAAGGTCGCTTTATTGGACAGAGATCTTATATTCAGCAGTCCACTTTTAATTATTTGATTTTTCTGTGGTAAATTAATGGTTTTAATCTTTATGAAGTTATGTTGTATTTGTCTTGGGTTATAATATTTTGAGTATCGGGGGACAGACACAATGTTAGACTCCACAACAACATCCAAAGAACTGTAGGCCTCACTTGCCTCAGTTAAGGTCCGTGTTCATGACTCCACCATAAGAAAGAGACTGGGCAAAAGTCTTGCGAGTTCCAAAACGAAAACCACTGCTGAGCAAAAAGAACATAAAGGCTCATCTCAGTTTTGCCAGAAAACATCTTGATGATCCCCAAGACTTTTGGGAAAATACTCTGTGGACGGACGAGACAAAAGTTGAACTTTTTGGAAGGTGTGTGTCCCATTACATCCGGCGTCAAAGTAACACAGCATTTCAGAAAAGGAACATCATACCAGCTGTAAAATATGGTGGTGGTAGTGTGATGGTCTAGGGCTGTTTTGCTGCTTCAGGACCTGGAAGACTTGCTGTGGTAAATGGAACCATGAATTCTGCTGTCTACCAAAAAATCCTGAAGGAGAATTTCCAGCCATCTGTTCGAGACCTCAAGCTGAAGCGCACTTGAGTTCTGCAGCAGGACAATGATCCCAAACACACCAGCAAGTCCACCTCTGAATGACTTAAGAAAAACAAAACAAAGACTTTGGAGTGGCCTAGTCAAATTCCTGACGTGAATGCGATTGAAATGCTGTGGCATGACCTTAAAAAGGCGGTTCATGCTTGAAAACCCTCCAATGTGGCTGAATTACAACAATTCTGCAAAGATGAGTGGGCCAAAATTTCTCCACAGCACTGTAAAAGACTTATTGTCAGTTATTACAAATGCTTAATTGCAGTTGTTGCTGCTAAGGGTGGCCCAACCAGTTATTAGGTTTAGGGGCAATCACTTTTTCATACGGCCATGTAGGTTTGGATTTTTTTTCCCCCTTGTTAATAAACACCTTCATTTAAAAACTGCATTTTGTGTTTACTTGTGTTATCTTTGTCTAATATTTAAATTTGTTTGGTGATCTGAAACATTTAAGTGTGACAAACATACAAAAAAAAAAGAGAAATCAGGAAGGGGGCAAACACTTTTTCACACCACTGTATGCTACAGATGTCACAGTTGCTGCCAAGTAACAGATTTCTGAAAACCAGGATAAAAGTGGCGAGACAGGGGAAACTTAACTGCTGTCTGAGAATTCTTCTGGTTAACTGTCTTTTTATTCAACATTTTCCAAATAACATCATGTCTTGTCTTTCAAAATAATATAATCATGTTAATCAGTGTCTTACTGCATCTCAAAAAGAGCTTTCACATTAGTGTGCAGGAACACATTCACCAACTTAGACTTTTCAAAATAACATTGCCTAATACTAAAAAAACAAAACAAAAACAAAACAAACAAAAAAAAAAAACTATGATGTACAAAGTTGTTAAAAATTTTGGAGTTAAGTTGGAAAACTACAGAGGAGAGTTAATGTTACGTCATTAAAAGCAGTAGAGTTAGGGTGATTGGGAGGATGAAGAAGGAGTGGCTTAGGCTGTTCCCCGTGGGTGTGGAACGGTCGATGGCTATATCGGGAGACAGAATTTTTCTTTTGATTTTGGGGGGTTTGCCACAAGTGTGGGAAGGGGAAATTTGTTTGTGTGTAGTTTGTAGGATGAATGTTCAACCACTCATGTTTTTGCTTCTCTGTATGAGCATGTTTACACTGCAAGGTAATCCCAAACTCTCTATTGATCATGGACCAAAGTGTTAATCTTAATTTAACTTCATGGAATTGCAGAGGTCTACAAAATTTAAAAAAAACTTAAACAAGTTATGAATAAAATAAAGGACATGGGTTCAAGAATTGTGTTTTTACAAGAAACTCATCTGATAGAGGAGGATGTTAAAAGAATTAGGAGTAGATGGCAGGGAAGTGTATTCACCTCTTCATTTTCATCCCGAGCCAGGGGAGTTATGACTCTCATACATAAATCAGTTCCTTTTCAAGTGAAAAATGTAATTGGAGACAAATTTGGAAGATATGTAATCATTCAAGGTTCTTTGCTATTAGAAAATATAAATCTTGTGAACTTATATGGTCCCAATATAGATGATCAGAAGTTCTTTGCTAATTTATTTCTCATCTTATCATCACTTACAGGGCAACATATAATAGCAGGGGATTTTAATTGTACATTGAATCCAGGTGTGGATAGATCAACAGGACTGGATTGTACGCACATTGGATGTAGGATGACTATTAATCATTTTATGAAAGAATTGAGATTGTTAGATATATGGAGAGAAATGAAACCACAAGTTAAAGCCTATTCTTGTTATTCCAGTACCTACAAGACATTCTCACGTATTGATTATTTTTTGATTTCCACAGAATTAAGGTCCAAGATTCAAAACTGCTTTTATGATAACATCGTGATCTCTGATCATGCACCCTGTTGTCTAATATATGTAGATAAAAAATTGACAAAGGAATCAGGTAGATGGCAATTTCAGCATAAATGGCTTCAGGATGTGGAATTTGTCAAGTATATAGAAAAACAGATAGACGAGTTCTTTGACATCAATACTACACAAACATCAGCATGTGTAAAGTGGGAGGCTTTCAAAGCTTTTATTAGGGGACATATTATTAGTTATACAGGATCAAAATCTAAGAAGACTCGAGAGGAGAGAGCTAAATTGGAACATAAAATAAAAAGTCTTCAGGAAAAAGTGTATGCAGGAAGTGACCCAAGGTTGGAGAATGAATTACTGATTTTGAGAGCTGAATACGACAAAAAATCAGCGAATAGAGCTGCCTCGAGTCTTCTAAGATTGAAACAATCTTTTTATGAACAAGGTGAAAAATCAGGAAAATTATTAGCATGGCAGATTAAACAATTGGAAATTAAAACACCAATTACCAGTATTATAAGTAATGGACAGGTAGTTATAGATCCTTTAGAAATTAATAGAGCCTTTAGAGATTACTATGAAAAATTATATGATACCAAAAATGAACCTGATTTAACAAAACTAAATGGGTTTTTGAACGAACTATCTATACCGTGTATTCCAAATGAAAACAGGGAGATATTGGAGTCTAAAATTAGTCAAGAAGAAGTTGGGCTAGCCATTGATAATATGAAATCAGGAAAAAGTGCAGGACCAGATGGTCTTCCAGTTGACCTTTATAAAAAATTTAAGAATAAATTAATAAAACCTTTTTTGGAAATGGTTTTAGAAGCATTTCAAAATAATAATTTACCATCATACATAAATAATGCCTTAATTATACTGCTGCCAAAACCAGGTAAGCCCTCTAATAAATGTGAAAATATGAGACCAATAAGCCTATTAAACGCCGACCTTAAGATAATCTGTAAAATTTTAGCAAGACGAATACAAGAAATTTTACCAAATATTATTAATCGAGATCAGAATGGCTTTATAAAGGGTAGACAAGGCTTCCATAATGTAAGAAGACTATTTAATATTATTTATTTTAATAAAGAAGCACCGGATACAGCTCTCCTATCATTGGACGCCGAAAAGGCCTTTGATAGAGTTGAATGGCCCTTTCTTTTTGAAGTCCTACAAAGGTTTGGACTTGGAAATAATTTCATAAAATGGGTTCAAATAATATACAATAATGCTACAGCAGAAATCCTAACAAATAACAATATTTCAAAACCAATAAAAATCAATAGAGGATGTCGACAAGGCTGTCCACTTTCACCTTTACTGTTTACTATGGCAATTGAACCTTTAGCGATGGCGATACGTTTACATTCACAAATATATGGAATTAAAGTTGGACCAACAGAACATAAAATCTCCCTGTACGCCGATGATATAATTTTGTTTATGTCGAATCTAAAAAAATCAATTCCAACCTTGTTGAATTTAATAAAGAATTTTGGGGAAATATCAGGATATAAAATAAATAAAACTAAATCTTCAATATTAATGCTAAATGAGACCCAGAGAAATTACCCAGCCCCTGAGGTAAATCAATTCAATGTTGTAAATCAGTTTAAATATTTAGGAATCCAAATTATGCCTAAGCTAGAATCAGTCGCCAGTGTCAACTATGAAGCCTTAATGTCAGATATCAATGAGTTAACTCAGAGATGGATGTCACTACCAATGTCGATGATCGGGAGAATCAATATACTTAAAAGTAATATTTTACCTAAAATACTTTATTTATTTCAATACATTCCCTTATCACCACCTTTAGATCTATTCTCAAGAATAAAAAAAAAGTTAGTGGAATTTATATGGAACAACAGGAGGGCTAGATTACGTTTGTCTTTATTATATTTACCATTTGATCGTGGAGGTCTGAAATGTCCAAATTTTATGTTGTATTATTGGTCGGCACAACTGAGGTCTATGACATATTATTTTTCATCAAATGATCTCCCTCACTGGACTGAAATGGAATCATACAATTTACCTTTACCTCTTCCCATATTCATATACTCAGATTCGGCAAAAAAATTACAAAAACAAGTTAAAAATCCATTTGTAAAGCATATGATCAAAATATGGTGTGAAGCTAAAAATTATTTAAAAGAACCACAGTTATTGTCACAATTTAGTCCAATATGGGGTAATCAATATTTTAAACCAGGGAGAGCGGACGCTGTATTTAAAGTATGGAATTTAAAAGGGATACAAAAGATTCAGGATTTATATTTGCCATGTGCAGACAACATAATGTCTTTTGAAGAGCTGAGGATCAAATTTAATCTCAATAGAACACATTTTTTTAAATATCTTCAACTTAGAAACTTTATTCGATCAAATCAAAATAAAGCTCTCACTCGACCTATTTATTCATCCTTGGAAAAAATGATGATGAAAGATAGTAAAAGAAAGGGTATTATTTCAGAGTTTTATAACTCATTGACACTATCTTCAAGTGAAAATTCACTGAAAAGATTAAACTACTGGAAAGAAGATCTGCAAATTGAAATTTCAGAGGAACAATGGGAATTGGCTTGTACAGAAGCTCAAACCAAATCAATAAATGCACGCCTTAAATTGATACATTTCAAATGGTTAATGCGGATGTATGTTACACCGGAGGAGTTAAATAGATATAACAAAAATATACCAGATACATGCACAAAATGCATGGAAAGTAAAGGAACCCTATTTCATTGTTTATGGGAATGTAGATTAATAAGAATGTTTTGGGAAGAGGTGAGGGTAACAATTGAAAAAATAATCTCAAAACAAATCATATTGAATCCTAAACTGTTTTTGTTGGGTCTGTACCCAGAAAAGCATAATTTTAATAAAAGTGAAAGAACATTCATAGACCTCAGTTTGCTTAATGTCAAAAAATGTATTGCACTATTATGGAAAAAGACTCATAGACCAGATGTGACTCAGTGGTTAAGACAGATGTTAACAAACCTTCCATTAGAAAGAATAACATATATACTGAAATCAAAGGAAATTGTGTTTGAGAATATATGGAGACCTTTTATTGATTATGTAAAAAATTTAAACATAACTCTTGAAGAAGAAGGTGAATGATTTTTTTTGTTACTTATTTGTACCCGTAGGTAGACTTGGTTTGCAGCCTGGTGACAAGCCACCGGCTGCTGGTCGCTGCGTGCGCGAGCGCCCTAAACCTACATGTTTTTGGTATGCGGGAGGAAACCGGAGAAATCCCGGAGTAAACCCACGCAACACGGGGAGAACATGCAAACTCCACACAGCTCACTGTTGGTCGGGGGTTGGGATCGAACCCACGACCTCATGATCCCCCGGCCAAGGGTAAAACTGTGCTGCCACAGTGCTAAACCACTGCGCCACCGTGCAGCCCAGGTGAATGATGTGTGTGGACCTTGTAAATTCCAAACTGGTGAACATAATATGTATACTTATGTATTGGATTGTCTAGACTAAACAGAGGAGCATTGTTGAAGACTTGATTTTGTTGGTGGTTGTTGGTGTTTTTAGTGCATTTTTTTTTTTTGGTAGTACTTTAGTGTTAGTGTTTGATTGTTTGTATCATGTTTGTTAAAAAAAAAAAAAAAAGGTTCAATAAAGATATTGTGGAAAAAAAACATTGCCTAATACATTTACACTGCATAATCACATCCTCTTGCTTAGAATAGTAACACCATCTCATTTTACAATGCTTATAAACTTAGATGCACCATAAAGTGTTCACAGAAAGACAATTACTTGTTATTTGATATTTATGGTAAATCAAATTATTGTAAACAGTCACACACTTAGATTTAAACCAAAACTTATTGGAACAATATTGTAACGTGCTGCTCGACATGGCGACGTCCCACCGGGAGATTCGAACTCACGCCTCCCGCTCCGGAGTCCCGCACCCTACCTGTGTGGCCAATAGGGTCAACCCACTTGGCAAGCCAAGTAGGGTGCTCATATTGAGTTCGCTACAATATTTTTTTTGAAAGATAAAGTGTACAGGATCCCGATAATTCAGCAGAACATATTTGGGGAGGGTTACACAATAACCGTTACTCATAATAGAAACCCATTAGTCATCCCATTAGTCATTGGGGGCGGCAGTGCCTCAGGAGGTAGAGCAGGTCGTCCAATAACCACATGGTTGGCGGTTCAAATCCCGTTCTCCCCAGATATGCTGCCGTTGTGTCCCTGGGCAAGACACTTCACCCCAATTGCTCCTGGTGGGTCTGGAAGCGCCATGTTAGGCAGCATGCCACCATCAGTGTGTGAATGTGTGCGTGAATGGGTGGATAGCAGGATCTGTAAAGCGCTTTGGTCATCAAGAGATGAGAATAAAAGCGCTATATAAGTGAACGCCATTTACCATTTACCATCACAACATTTCCTAAAATAAAACAGCTCATCAGAAAATTGATCAAAATATCTATACAAAAATGAATATTTGTGCTATTCAAGTCAAGTGTAAGACAGTTTAAGTTATTTTATGATAATTACTAAACTGAAAACCTGGATAAAAGTGATGAGACAGGGGAGACTTTGGTGTCAAAGAATTCTTCTGGTTAAATGCTGCTCCAACCGACAGCACGCACACACCAGAATTCCAACTTAGAACAGCAGTCCATTGTCGCCCCCTGCAGTCCAAATCTAGGCACTGCACTGGCGCTTCCCTAACCACATTTTGAGATACCTCAAAAACAACTGATTATTTACATCAGTAGAATAAAGAAATCACAGATAAAATAACTCTACACTGTCAGCAAATAAAAAAATTTATGTGTATATCACACATACCTTCTTTATCTTTCTGAATTTCCTCAGACTCAAAGGCCTCAGACTGCACTGTTAAAAGCAAGGACAAATATGGACAGTTGTCTAATGTATATTATATATATGCTTCATGACACAAATTGTGTAAACTGTTGTCTAAGCTATAGCTAGTCCACATTAAAATATGTTTATAAATAACAAAACTGACTTATTTACAAGCTTCACACTCCTTCTGCAATGAAACATTGAGACACTTGATCTATTTGATTTCTTCCTCCAGAGCTTTTACCTTGTAAGAAACAAAATTACCCCTACGATGTAGATGCTTATGACAGCCATCAGATATTAATTAAAACACACGCAACGAAGGAAAAGCTTTAGTTTAACTATACAGTAGTTATCAGAATGGTTCTTAAGAGGCGTTGCTGCTCCTCAAAAGAGAGAGATACTAATCATATCTCATTCAACTCCATTCATCATTTTCTGAAACTCCTACAAGGAGTAACAGGTAAGGATATACCTTACTGACAATACCAGGTCTTCTTCTTTTAGATTTGATCGGCAACTGTGGTGTACCAATATGGCGCTGGTTACACCTGGGGTGTAGTGGGAGTGACGGTCTCACCTTTCTGGTTCCGCTGTCTCGCCGGAGTATAAAAGGCAGACATGGACTTGGCCTGTACGAAGCACCTGTTGTTATTGTGATTGCTATAATAAAGTATGTTCAACGATATACTTCAGCCTCCTCCTTGAATGCTCAAGTTATGGACATAACATTTGGCGCTGAGGAGAAAAAAGGTATGTAGAGAGCTGCCACTGCATTTCGGCCATTTTTAGAGGTTCCAGGCAAGCCGCCCATCCCCTGGACTATGTGGTTTGCAGCCTTCCAGAACTATCTGGTGGCCCTGGACCTTGGTGAGCTCGAGAAGCTATGTGCAAGGGCTATTTTAGTCCATAATCTTGGCATGGAGGGTCAGAGGATCCTCGGTATATTAGGAGGAGCTGATATCTTTGAAGATGTAGTTGGGCTAATGGCACACTATTTTTGCACTCTAGAAAACAATCATAGTCCAGAGTATTCAGTTTCGGCAGCGCCACCAGCGGGCAGGAGAGTCAGTGCAACACTATGTTGCAGACCTACGGCAGCTGGCGGGGAAGTGCCAATTTGGAGCCCTGGAGGAAGAGGTGGTCCGAGATCAACTAGCGGAGCACACTATTCAGCAACAAAATTGAGGCTCTTAACCTACCCAGGTGAACTGACGTTAGCCATGGCTGTTGAGTTAGCGCAGCAGTTCGAAGCAGCGGAGAAACTATCCAGAGACTTCAGTGAGAGAAGCACATCGGGGCGCATTGAACCACGTTTAAAGGCGCTAGCTGTGGACTCGGACAGCGAAGAAAGCATGAACGAAGAAGAATACGCTGCTGCTGTGAAGATTAGGTATGCCAAGGTGTTATGGCTGCGGGTCCATTAAGCACCGTTACAAGGCAAGAGAGTGTCTGGCGAAGGGCAAGCGCTGTGGAAAGTGTGGTCTGCTGCACCATTTTGCCAGGGTCTGCAAGAATTTTGAGCAAGGGAACCGAAGACATAAGACGGACTTCCCCACAGCAACTCCTACGGTTATTCATACCGTCTCCGATGCACAGATGGAAGAATCTACTGTAATGTTTCACTAGACGGCGTGGAAGTGCCGTTGATGGTGGATACGGGAGCGGTGGCTTCAGTATTAAATTGGTCCACTGTGAGGAGTCTGGTCCCACACTACCACGTCAGTGATCTATCGACACCCTACTTCGGCTACGGTGGAATGAAGTTGGCCATCATGGGTTCATTGGAACTAACAGCGAGGTACAAGTCAGCGATGATGTCAAATGTTCAGTTCGTGGTGACCGCCACTGGGTCGAACATCTTGGGGTGTGATATATTCTACGGCCTGGGGTTCTTGATTGCCTGCAGCGTCGGAGAAGAGTGGTCAGGCTGCGGATTGTGGGACCGACCTGCGCCGCACGTGGTGGATGACGTAGTGTGGGACAGTGACTGGCCTGGTATCATGGGAGGAGTGCAGAATCAGCAATGTGGTGCACCATCTTGGGCCGGTTCTGATGCTAGTGTCCAAGTTGCCCTGGATGTGGGAATTGGACGGCACAGCAGAATGCCCGAGATGGCTGAAGGAGCCAGGACGCCAGCTCCCTCAACTTCCAGAGTTCATTCTGGTGGTAGTGAGAAGCGAGGAGCTGCAGTGGCTGTGCCAGCGTTGGAAATGAAAAAGAGCGGGGCGAGACTGATGAGCGCAATTCCAAGACGCGCCAGGCAACAACACTGGAGACCCAGGAGGTCTCCAGATTGGGTCGGTGGTGAGGTTCGACCCAGGGTGGGAGCCTAGTTACAAAGTGATGTCATCAGAAGCCCAATCGAGCTCCCCTGTGCATCGGTGAAAAGGTCCGGCCGAGGGTGGAAGCTCGGGTGAGGGGCGTGCATGTGAAAAGGAAGCAACAAGATGACCAGGGGCAGCTGTGGGTGATGGCTGTCCGGGAAGACGGCTACCTGAGGCTGTCTGGAATCGTTGAGACACCCTAATGAGCTGTGGTGGGTGGATGAAGAGAGACGCCGGCGTGGCTTGTCCCCAGAGGAGAAGAGGCAAAGGCACTCTGGGAGGGATCTGCCTGATGGAAATCCTAGGGTGGGTCTCCCACTGTGACTGTAAGGGGGGGGGGGGCTATTGGCATGGTTTAGTAATGTTGATGTGTCAGCTTACCCTAAGGTCACATAGTTAGTATGTATTGGTTGCTTTTGCCCTGTGTTAGTTTAAAAAAAAACCCAGCACTGTTTATATTATGTTTGAAAGTGTGTTTCATTTATTAGTGAATTGCCCATGTTGTGGGGTGGGTGTGTTGAAGTGTGTGTGTGTGTGGGGGGGGGTGGCTGGCAACGGAACTGTGGTTGTGCATATTAACTGTTGTTCTATTATAGCAAATTTTAGGAGTTTGATTGTGTATATATTGTTATGGGATTATTTTAGTTTTAGGAACACAGCTATTTTATTTTAAGGACACTTTTTACTTCAAAGATGGCAGAATAACCCATCTCGCCGTGTCGGGGTGGGTCGGCAGTCTACCTGACCCCTTCTAGTTTATGTCGTGTGAATGGATAGGTTTGTGTATATATAAATTTTGTACATAAGTGTTATTTTTATTAGTGTGTGAATCGGGTTCAGATTTGGGAGGGCCTAATTGGTATGTTTGGCATTTTTCTACAGGGGAGGGAAAATGTGGTGTACCAATATGGCGCTGGGTACACCCGTGGTGTAGTAGGAGTGATGGTCTCACCTTTTCGGTTCCGCCGACACTCCGAGGTATAAAAGGGCAGATACGGAAGAGCACGGTCTCTTTCGTCATTGACCCCTTGGCCTGTATGGAGCACCTGTTGTTATTCTGATGGCTATAATAAAGTACGTTCAACTATATACTTCAGCCTCCTCCTTGGATGCTCAAGTTATGGATATAACAGCAACCAGCTTACAGGTGCATTACTGCCACGCACTTCACTCTATATCATCACTTTGTCTGGTCAGGAGCATCACTCTATATCAGCCTCCAATACCAGGTCCTCTTCTTTTAGATTTGATTGGCGGTTGGCAACCAGCTTACAGGTGCATTACCGCCATGTACTTAACTAACTAACTAACTAACTAACTAACCTGCACTTATATAGCGCTTTTCTAGTCTACTTAACTGATACATATCACTCTATATAGTTCAGAATTGAATCAATCGTCCAGATAAACTAGAATATCACTCTATATATAACTCAAGAAATCTCTGTGACGATGGATGTGATGATGTGACGATGTGACCCTTTATATTGTCTTCGTCTTCTTCTCTTGGTTGCTGGCGGATAGCAAACAACTGAAAGGTGCATACCGCCACCCACTGTACAAGAATGTGTAACATTTTGTCATTTGAGCCCGACCCCTAAATTCTATGACTTAATCCTGTGTTAGTTAAAAAGTAGAAAAGAGCCCTTCTTGTGATTCTTATTGCCTCTCCATCTCCATCTGCTCCCAGCATCCCAGTTAAATCCCATTCCCGACCGGCCTCTCGAACTTCATTTTTCATTATCTGTCTTTCATTTCCATACTTGTGACAGTGTAATGAGATGTGCTTGACATTTTCTTTTACTCAACATTCTCTACATTTGTCACTTTCGCTTTCCCCCATGGTAAATAAAGTGCCGTTTAAACCTGTATGATCCAGTCTGAGTCTTGCCATAATGATGTCTTCCCTCCTTTTGGTTGTTATGTAATTCTTTATTGCAATAGATTTTTGTATTTTGTAATACGATCTACCTTTATGATCTTCATCCCATCTTTTTTGCCATAGCTCAGTTCTTTTTTTCTTGATTACTGCTTTCCCTTCACCTTTTCCAAGAGACAATGGTATAGTTATTTCTTTCCCAAGAGCACTTTTTGCTAATTTGTCTGCACAGTCATTCCCTTTCAACCCTTCATGTGCAGGAACCCAACAAAACTGAACTTCTCACTACCCCTGTGTACCCTAAATAAACTGTGATATAACTCAATCACCAAATCTTCCCTTGTAGATTTTAGTGTCTGTATGGTTTTTAAAGCTGCAAGTGAGTCCGTGCACACCACCACCCAGTCCGGTCTGACCTCCTCCACCCACTGCAAAGCAATAATTATTGCCACCATCTCTGCTGTAAACACGGATGTATTGTTGGAGAGTCTTTTTGCGAGGGTCACTTTAAACTCTGGAATGTATACTCCGACTCCAACAGAGCCCTCTTTGTTCTTTGAACCATCAATATAGAGCTGTAAGAAGTTATAGTAATTGTTCCTGAGGTAAATGCTTGTTTTAACACCAACTTCACTCATATGCCAATCCTTTTTCCTCATTAGCAGACTAGCGTCTACTTCTATTCCCAAAAACAGCCAAGGGGGCACATTACTCACTGGACTGGAGTTAGCTATATCAACAGTGTGTAGCCCATACATTCTGGTCCTTCTTTCAATTGGCCACCCAAACCCATGTCCCTGGAAATTAGAGTATTCCCAGCAGTCTTGTAGTGTTGTTTTTGAAATATTCGCTTCATCACTCCCTTTCAGCTTGACCCAGTATGATAATGCAAGTTTATCTCTTCTCAAATCCATTGGCATTTCTCCTGCTTCTATTAAAACTGCATTGTTTGGTGTTGTTTTGATGGCTCCAATGCACAGGCGAAGTGCTCTATGCTGCATTCTGTCTATTTTTTCAAGAGTCGTCTTTGCCACTGCTCCATAAATCATGCATCCGTAGTCTATTGTCGATCGCATTAGTGCTCTGTAAATGTCAATTAATGCCTGTTTATCTGCACCCCATTCATGTCCAGCTACAGCTTTTATGAGACTAATGACTTTTTTGCACTTTGTCTTCAGATTTTCAACATGAACTCTTCGTGTGTATGCACTATGAAACCACAATCCTAGATATTTTAACTCACTGACTTTCTCTATTAGTTGATTATATAATGTTAATGGTTCTGTAGCAGTTCTGCGTTTTTTTGTGAAAGTCATATAGCAGGTTTTACTGTTTGAAAATTTAAATCCCCAGTCATATGACCACTTTTCCACTTTCTCCATTGCTTTCCTGATGTTTTTGAACACAAATTTCTCATTTCTTCCCCTCGTCCATATGGCTCCGTCATCTGAATATAGTGCTGTTTTGATGGATCCCTCTTGATCCTCAAACATGTCATTAATCATTATATTGAATAAAACAGGGCTTATCACACTCCCCTGAGGAACACCATTTTCTATTTTTTGAATGAATGAATGAATGAATGAATGAATGAATGAATTTATTTATTTCGGATAGTACATTACAGGTTAAAAGAAACTGTATAATATAACAACAAGGTCAAATTAGACAAAGACTCCTTCTACTATACAATTCCACGTGAGTTATCCGAAATGGGTGATGGCTGAAGCCGCAGCTTATATTGCCCACCCATATTCCATCCAAGAATTCAAAGGAGAAAAAAGAGAAAACAAGACAAGAGCGATTACAATTTAAAACAAGGCTAAGACAAAATATGACTGAGAGAAAAAGAAAACTGAGCTAGTCTAAGTTAAGCGGTTACTATTCAAAAACAAATCTAAGACATAGTGTCACAGAGAAAAAAGAAAAACTAAGCTATAACACAACCCAGGCTGGAAATGTCAATCCTTATGTGAGTTTACATGTCGTCTTGTAAATATGTTTGGAGTATTTCTTCCTTTAGTTTTTGTTTAAATTGTCCAAGCTTTGTACATGATTTTAATTCAGGTCCAAAATCGTTCCATAATCTGACACCTTGCACTGAAATACAGTGTTGCTTGGTAGTTGTTCTCACTGTAGGCTTTTGAAATATACATGTTCCTCTGAAGTGATATCGTTTCTCCCTTGTTTGTAACAACTTTTGGATATTTGCGGGCAGTGATAGATTCTTCACTTTGAACATTATTATTGCGGTTTTAAAGTCGATCAGATCTTTCAACTTGAGAGTTTTTTGTTTAAGAAAAAGTGGGTTTGTTGGTTCCCTGTAAGCTGCTTTGTTGATTATTCTAATAGCTCTCTTTTGAAGCATAAAGAGTGGATATATGTTTGTTTTATATGTATTTCCCCATACTTCATTACAATATGTCATGTATGGGAGTATTAATGAATGATACAAGGTGTATAGTGTGGGTTGATTCAGCAAATTTTTCACTCTGTGTAATATTGCAATTGATTTGGATACTTTACCTTTTATATAATTAATATGTGGCTTCCAACACAGTTTGTTATCAATTATTACTCCAAGGAATCTAGTTTCGGATACCCTTTCAATCTCTACACCATTTACACTGAGTTTGGGTACTGGGTAGTTGTGATGGTTGTTAAAGACTATAAATTTTGTCTTGCTTAAATTGAGCGTTAATTTGTTTGAATCAAACCACAGTTTCAGCTTTCCTAATTCCTTTCCGAGTGTATCCAGAAGTTGTTCCAAGTTGTTTCCACTGCATAGCAGGTTAGTGTCATCAGCAAACAATATTAAGTCCATTTTTCCTGAAACTTTACATATATCATTTATATACATATTGAATAATAATGGTCCCAAAACTGAACCCTGTGGGACTCCACAGGTGACCTTCAGTAGCTCTGAGTTTTTGTTGTTAACACATACAAACTGATATCTATTCTTTAAGTAACTTCTTAACCAGGACAGTGCTACCCCTCTGATACCACAATTTTGTAGTTTCTTTAATAATAGATTGTGATCTACTGTATCAAATGCTTTTTTAAGATCCAGGAATACTCCAACTGAATACTCTTTATTTTCAATGGCTGTTGATATTTTTTCTGTAAATTCCATTAAGGCATATGCTGTTGTCCTTTTGTGTCTGAACCCATATTGCTGCTCACACAATAAATCATTCTTCAGTATGAAGTTGTCAATTCTCTCATAGAATATTTTTTCAAGTATCTTGGAAAATTGCGGTAATAGTGAAATTGGTCTGTAGTTGGAGAGTTCCCCTCTGTCGCCTGTCTTGTAAATCGGAATTACTTTAGCTATTTTCATTGCATTGGGAAATATACCTGATTGGAGAGACAGGTTACAGATATACGTCAGTGGTTTCACTATGCATTCGATAACAGTTTTGACTAGTAGCATATCAATACCATCGCAGTCAGTAGATGTTTTACTTTTGAACGATTTAACAATTTCAATGACCTCTCTTTCGTCTGTGTTCTTTATGAAGATGGTGTCTTTTACAGCAGTGTTATTGCATATTGAATCACCTGTTGGCACCGTAGTGGGTATTTCTCGGGCCAGTTTAGGTCCAATGTTAACAAAAAAATTATTAAATTCATCTGCAGGTGAAGCTATATTCACATTCGGAGTCGATTTATTATTTTTTGGAGTGTTAGTTGGGTAGCTGGTATTTCTGCTT
Organism: Pholidichthys leucotaenia; assembly: GCA_020510985.1. Lineage (NCBI taxonomy): Eukaryota > Metazoa > Chordata > Actinopteri > Cichliformes > Pholidichthyidae > Pholidichthys > Pholidichthys leucotaenia. The sequence continues at coordinate 40,348,367 of CM035844.1, read as the reverse complement.
TTATTTCCAAGGATACTGTTGATTATTGTCCATGTATTTTTAATATTGTCTTTGTTTTTTTCCAGTTCTTTACTGTAATAGTCTCTTTTACTACATCTTATTATATATGTTAACTTATTTTTGTATGTTTTATACCGCTGCTCTGCTTCTTTTGTCCTTTTCTTTATGAAAGCTTTATATAATAAATTTTTCTTTTTACACGCCTTTTGTAGTCCTTTGGTTAGCCATGGTTTGTCAGTAAATTTGTGTTTAAGCTTTTTTTTAACTAATGGGCAGTTTTTTTCATAAAGAGTGGTTACAATGTTTGTAAATGTGTCATAGGCTTCATTTACATCTGATACATAGACTTCTGTCCAGTCTTGCTTCAGCAAGTCCTCTTTAAAAGAACTGATTGCGTTTGGTGATTTGTGTCTGAACGATTTTGAGATTTTTTCTGGGTTGGGCCCCGTGTGGCCATGGATAAGTGCAAAGATTGGCAAGTGGTCGCTTATATCATTTATCAATAATCCACTTTCTATTTTCTTGTCGAGAACATTGACAAACAGGTTGTCAATAAGTGTAGCAGAGTGAGCTGTGATTCTACTGGGATGTGTTATTGTGGGATATAGACTCATGCTGTACATAGAGTTCATGAACTCTGTAACTACATTTTGTTGATGTGGATTAAGTAGGTCAATATTGAAATCTCCACAAATTGCTACCATTTTCTTACTAGTAATATTATTGTACAGCTCGACTAATTTATCTCTGAATGTCTCAATGCAAGTTCCCGGCGTTCTGTATATGCAGCTTATGATTAGATTTTTTGTTTTGTCTAGGTCAATCTCAACAGTAACACATTCCAGAATCCCTGGTAGTGCTGAGGACATTTCATTTACAAGCTTACATCTATATAGGTCATCAATATACAGTGCAACACCACCACCCTTTTTTTGAGATCTGTTAATGTTAAACATCTGATATCCCTCTATTGCCATCAGGGGAGCCTGGTCTGCATTAAGCCAGGTTTCAGAGACTGCTATAGCTGTGAATTTTCTGTTTAGCTGTTTTAAATAGTCCTGAATCTGTGAGAAGTTTTTGTTAAGACTTCTGCTATTGAAATGTATTATTGACAGTTTACCATCTAATTGCACTTGACTTTTGAATTGCTTTTCAGTGTAATATTCACAGTGGTTATGAATATTATTGAAAAAGTGGTTATCAGGATCAATATCATTCTCCATCTCTTGTGGTTGGAGAAGATGCATGCATAGTGGCATATTTTTATGCCACTATGCATAAAAATATGCATAGTGGCATATTTTTAGAGTTTGAGTTTCCTCACTCTGTGTTTCATAGTCAGTGTTCATTTGTATTTATCTAAGTCAGTAGCATCTCTGATCATTATACTTTTTGCTTGCTCAGGTGTTCCATTTAGTTTAATCCAAATTCTACAATTTCTTGTCCAGGTTGACTGTATCTTATTATGTTTCTTTAGCATCCGTGCCTGCCGTGCTAATTCAGCGGTTTTTTTTGTCAAGTGTTCATTTAGGTAAACTTGAGTTTCCTTTAGTTTTTTGGCCTGCCTCAGTATGTAATTTTTCACCCTCCTGTTCACAAAGCGCATCACAATTGATTTCTTTGTTTTGTTATCTTTCTTCGGTAAAGCATAACAGGCTGAGATCGCATTGGCTTCTACCTTAATGTCTTTATCATTAAGGAACTGAAGCACTTGGTTTTCTAAGGACATTGATTCACTTATGGAAGCATGTTCACCACTCAGTCCTGTAGCGGCATGGGCGTAGGACTGATATCTGATGTCTAGTCCACTTATAACTATGTCATCAATGCGAGAACCTTGTTCAAGATCCTCAACGCGTTGCTCCAAAAGACGCCCGTGTTGCTCCAGGTCCATAATTTTTTTGTCTTTTTCTTTTATTATTGAATGTAGGGCTTGTACCTCCTGTATTAGGTCTAATATTTTGTCCTGCTGGCTAGTCACTTTGGCCAGTTCATCTAACACAAAGTTCAGAGTTTTTTTAATTTCTTCCATTTCCTCTTTTTTGGGTGGCATTTTACTGACCTGTGGATAGAAATAAGCAGAGAATCCGGCTAGGCCTCAACTAGCTCGGTCACTACTGGACCCGCCGCTCCTGCGCAGCTTCTCCGCCGAGTGACGCTGCTCAGCTCCGCAGATCACCGCCGTCTATCGCCGGCGCCTGCCTCCGTCTACCTGGCCAGTTATGTCGTGCACCGCCGGCGCAGCCGGAATCCACCGATCACAGCCACTCGTCGACTATTTCAAAGTCATTAGAAACTTCTGATCCTACTTTAGCCCTAATTGTCCTGTGTTAAAAAAATCCATTATCCAATTATACATCCTACCACCAACGCCCATTTTATTCACTTTGATAAGAAGTCCATCCCTCCACAGAATCATAAGCCTTTTCAATATCCAGATAAACTATAACCATTACTTCTTTCATTTTGAGAATCTTTTCAATATCATTACTTACCCTAACTAGAAAAGCACTCCGAGAGTGCAGACCTCCGCCAAGCGCCGCAGTTCCCCCCATACAGTCTTCAGATTCCTTGATCATGCAAACATCTGACAAGCAGTGGTTCAGTAGTTATTGACGAAAATGGCATTTTCCGTAATGGCGGGCACAGTTCCTCCCATACAGTGTTTGTGTGTATGTTTTCAGATTCCTTGACCATGTAAACATATGACTAGCAATTGGTTTGACAATGATAGGATTAGTGGTTCAGCAGTTATTCACGAGAATGGCATTTTCCATAATGGCGGCCAGAGTTCCTCCCATACATTGTTTGTGTGTACGTTTTCAGATTCCTTGACCATGAAAACATATGACAAGCAATTGGATTCACAATGATAGGATTAGTGGTTCAGTAGTTATTGAGGAAAATGGCATTTTCCGTAATGGCGGTTTAGCGCCACAGTTCCCCCCATACAGTGTTTGTGTGTATGCTTTCAAATTCCTTGATCATGAAAACATATGACTAGCAATTGGATTCACAACAATTGGATTGACAATGATAGGATTAGTGGTTTAGTAGTTATTCACGAAAATGGCATTTTGCGTAATGGCGGTTTTCTTGTGGATGGTGATCCGGATCACCACCAAAATGTAATCATCTGTAGGATACCCCATTTCTGACATTCTGTGAAAATTTCAGGAAAATCCGTCCATAACTTTTTGAGTTATCTTGCTAACAGACAAGAAGTATGACGTTAATGCTATTGGCCTGTAGTTGCCTGGCTGAGCTGGATCTTTCCCTGGCATAACCCCCTCCTTCCATATTCTGTTAAACAATTTCAACACCAGTTGCATTGACTGCACAGGCAACTGCCGGAACATAGCATAGCTTAACTGATCATATCCTGGAGCTGTGTATTCACTACCTTGCAAAGCTCTCTTAAGCTCTGGCATTGTGAGCCCGAGGTCTAACACAGTCATGACTTGTTTCACTTCATTTTTTAAGTTTGCATTTTGTCTGGGTTTATGCTCCCTTTGCTGTCTTGACTCTCACCGAGATGGTCTCCTCTATGCACTGCTGCAAATGCTCTACCTAGGACTTCTGCCTTTTCTTTGTCTGATACAGCCATCTTGTCTCCATCCACTAGAGCTGGAGTTTTAACTGATACCTTTTTCCCACTCATTTTTTTAAACATACCCCAGACATCACCTAGTTCTGTTTTCCTGCCAAGGGTGGAACAAAATTCTCTCCAAGTTGACCTTTTCCTGGTTTGAATAATCCTCTGAGCTACTGCCCTTTTCTTTTTGTACTCTATTAAGTTTTCACTAGTCATATTCTTCCTCAGCTCTCTGAATGCCTTGTTTCGTTCTTTTACTGCAATACTATATTCATCATTCCACCAGGGTATACAGCCTTCTTCCTACCCTGTGTTGTTTTCTTAGGTATCCTTGCTATTGCATCATTCAGAATATGATTGGTTACCTGACTTGAACACTCTTCTATGCCACCTTCTAATGTTACCAAATGACATGATTGAACACAGTATTGCCTAAATTTTCCCCAGTCTGCCTTGTCAAAACACCATCTTGTAAAACATCTTCTCTCTTAAGATAAGCCTTCATTAGTCCCACAATGGGGAAATTCCAGGATTGCAACAGCACAGGGATAGCAACACTCAGAGCAACAATCAGAAGGCAAGAAAAAACAAGAGCAGCTAGTATACATATGTACATATTACTATAAATATATATATATATATAGACACACAGTGCGGAGCATTGTGGTTGGTGGATGTGCAGCAGAAAGTCTAAGCTCTCTCTCCGCGGATGCGGCGGGCCAGCTGGATGTCTTTGGGCATGATGGTGACCCTCTTGGCGTGGATGGCGCACAGGTTGGTGTCCTCGAAGAGACCCACCAGGTAGGTCTCGCTGGTCTCCTGCAGAGCCATGACAGCGGAGCTCTGGAAGCGCAGGTCGGTCTTGAAGTCCTGAGCGATCTCCCTCACCAGGCGCTGGAAGGGCAGCTTAAGGATGAGCAGCTCCGTGGATTTCTGGTAGCGACGGATCTCTCTCAGAGCCACGGTGAGGCTTCTTCACTCCGCCGGTGGCCGGAGCGCTTTTTCCGAGCAGCCTTGGTGGCCAGCTGCTTCCTGGGGGCTTTTCCTCCAGTAGATTTACGGGCGGTCTGCTTGGTTCTTGCCATCGCTCTTTATTATTCTGTCTTATATTTCTTGCACGCCGCCTAAACTCCAGCCCGGCACCCACGTCGTTTTCGCTTCAGTTCTCCCGGTATGTCGAGTTTCTCCGTTAGCACCGGGTGGCGGTTGAGTGCTAGCTAGCTCTTCCCTGCTGTATCGTCTCCTGCTGTAAACAGTGGCTCCGTCCGCCGACTCGGGAGACCTTTGGGGCGATCTGTGTGTCCGTGATATATATAGAGTGAAAGGTGTAGAAAGAAGAAGGAAGATTAAAAAAAAAAAAAAAGTCAGTTGCAAAAGGCAGCCAACTCGTGTGGCGTCGGAACCGGAAGTTATACATGTATACATACTTGTATACATACTTCAGTTTTAATGACTAAGTATTGGGAAGTGATCACTTCCCATAGTTGTCCTCTTCATAACCGTCCATTCACAGTTGCTCATTAAAGAATCAGATACCAGAGTCAGGTCAATACATCATGATGTGCCCCTATGCACATCCACCCTGGTGCCTTCACCACTGTTTAGACAAATTAACAATCTTTCATCTAACATCTCTTCCACCACATTTCTATTGTTATCTGTATGTGTGCTTCCCCACAAGTTATTATGGGCATTAAAGTCTCCATGCCATACCGCTTTCATATGCCCTTCCCCTGCCATAACACTGAAAATATCTGCTGTTAACTTCCTACATGGGTTGTAATAATTAATCACCTTAATATTTCCTTGTCCATTTGGCCTACATATTTCAATATTACACTCTATATCCTCAGAGGAGGGAATCACCCTATATGCCAGGCCATCTAATGAAAGTGGCACATCCACTTACATTCCATTTACAGTGTTAATTCTATCGTGTCTGATTGAACTGTATCCTGGAATAACAAAATCTAAGTGAGGTTAAAGCCATGTCTCCTGTACACACACTACCTGTGGAACAACTTCTAGTTCGTAAAGATACTTCTTGAGTTCTTGTCCGTTTGCTATAAGACTCCTCGTATTCCACTGTAGTATGTGTAATACCATAATTAAGGTCTTGTTTCAGCATGTGCAGTCTCCCCAGTTTCAGCTTTCAATAAAGCATGAATCTGGTCGGCTGTGATATCTTTCACACCTAGGAAGCTTCCTGCTGCTTCCACAATGGTTTTGATTCTGTCACTTTTCTTCTTTAGCTGTGTAGCAACATTAATGGTCTGGCAGATAAAAGCTATAAAGTTTGTCATCTTATCAATGTGTCATCATCCATTTTGCATTTGTGAACACAAACATTCCTTGCAGCAGCATGATCTTGTGCTTGTGTGGGATTTGTTGATGGCTGGGCTTCCATTTGAACTGAACTTCTTTGAGGAAGGCCTACTGTGTTTCTGACCATTCCTGCCTCTCTGTCTTTAGAGCTTACGCATATGAGAGTTTCTTAGTTATTCTGATTTGCTGAGCTTGTCTAGCTTCCCTCTGCTCAACACATCCTCCATATGCAGCACTGTGCTCACCCCTGCAGTTGCAACACTTTACTTTGGCGTCCTTGTCACATTTACCATATTCATGCTCCCCTCTACATCTAGCACATCTTAACTTTCCCTTACATTGCTGAGCAGTGTGACCCATCCTTTGACATTTGTAGCACTTGAGTGGCTTTGGGATGTATTCTCTGACACTGTAATACATGTATCCTATTAGGACTGATTTAGGGAGTGTTTTCTCAAACTGAATCATGACAGACTGTGTGTCCTTCAGTAAACCTTCTCTTTTACTCTTTAGCCTTTTCACATCCTTCACCTTTCCTTCTTGGATCTCGTTTTTCACTTCTTCCATAAACATGCTCAAAGGGACACCTGATATAACTCCCCTCAAGTTAGCTGTTGCGCCAGAAACGTGCGCCTTCATTTATTCACCGTTTAGACATGTCATTGCCAGTATTTGCAGCTGCTGTTGTTTACTTGTTGTATGAATTAACAGCCGGTTATTATTCAAGAACTTTGCAAACTTAACTCTCCCAATTTCTTTCTCAATTGCTTTTGTTAGCTTAACGGGGTGATAGTGCCCCCCCACCCTGATTGAACTCAATGACAACCTTCCAGTCATTCCCTACATCCTGAAACTGCCATCCATTTTGGCTAGTTTGTGTTTTCTTTGCATTGTTACTTCCTCCTGCATCACTCATCTCATCCGCTTTTAGGTCTTGTTGCCCCCCCAGCTGCTCTTTTCCGCCCCCCCAGACCTAGATAGTGTCCAGCCTACCTCATCTTTATTGTACCCGTCAGAGCTAGATGCCATAATGTTACAGTCAGTGCACAGTTTTACTGTCCGCCACAAACAAATCACTCCTACCGCCAGCCAAACAAAGAAAGGCTTATGAACTGGGCATACAGCAGTCTGACTGATGGTGTTAAACCCGGTACTCTCTAACCATATCCATTTACATGCAGACTATAAACACAAGTGTGTTATTTTCGTAACTGTAACAAATACATGTTTTTACTCATTTTTTCCCCCCAGTTTCTGTTAAATTGTTAAAGGAATGTGCGTTAATTTGCATATCGTCAGCATGTCTTGCATTCTCATTGGATCAACTCATTAGACATTTTTTTCAGCCTAAATCCTCGGTGTTTACATTGTTTTTCCATGTTATATAAGTTGTTTAACCATCATACGATACATGATCTATACTCTATACAGTCAATTTATACGTTTTCAAACAATAAAACCGTATTTTTTTACAACCGGAAACAATGCACAGCTTCACAAAGAGAACACATTGTTTCAAGATAACCACCTCCCACTCTGATTGTTCTGCGCCATGAGCTGAAATGTGTACTGGCGATTCTCAAATAATTTATAAGTGACTGTAACTGGTAAATTCACACTGATAAGGTCAATACGGCCCTGACACGATAACTAAATAAAACAGTTACAGTCGGCATATCCTAATAAACAAAGACCCTACCATAAACATACACGTGCATCAACACTCAACAAAGATGGAAAATCTCGGCAGGGAATTACTTCTACAAACACCAGGCTTTCCTCTGGTAACATTTCTTGGTGGTGGGCCACCTCGCCAAAAATTTTACTGCCACGCCAAGGAGATATGAATTTATTAAGAAAAATATATGAAGCAATGACTTTCCGCAAGCGCGCACACGAACAATGAACGTGGCTGTCATCCGCATGGAGTTTAGAAGCGCCCCATCCACATGAGTTTTCCAAACATGAGTTTGTTAAAGTATTTTAAATGCTGAAAAAAGTCATTAGAGGTATGTAAGCAATGGAGGCATTTATCATGGTTTTAACCTGCAGGAAATAGGAGCAATAATGGAAGAGTCGCTTAGCTAAGAGAAGTGGTTAGAATTCATATGCAGCCGGCTTCATATGAAGGGAAAGGCAAGGGGGACTGATGAATTGCTGAGGATATATTTTACCAGCCACTACAATATTAAGTTATGTTCTGTAGGAATTGCAGGAATGAAGACACTGGCAATTTCTCTCTTTTCTCGCACGAGCAGGCATGCAGTTTTTATTCTCCAGTGGCAGTGACAAAAAGAAACAGCTAAAAACGCTATCTCTCTTTTCACTCTAAACTGAGGTCCTTCAGCGGCTGCCTAGAGAGGTGCCTGATGAAAGAGCCTGAGAGCAAAACTAGAACTGCCTAAACAGATCATTCTGTACATAAACACATATTGTGGTGAATTATGTCTTTAGAGTCCGCTACAGTTCCCTATTATGTACCTGGCAGGTTAAGATGACCGAAATTCACTGTGCCAACATTTGATTTCAAAATAAGGGAGGTTTTTCCTGCTGTCTGGGGGGTGAGGAGATTTCTAAAAAAACAAAAAAAAAACCAAACTATAAATTTAAAGAAATATTATAACAGAAATAATGGTATCCTTGGTCATTTAAGTTAATTTATTTCATTAAATACAATTTTATTAATATTTTTTCTTTGTAATCAGAGTTAAAGGTCTGATGACACAATTTTGAAAAATGTCATTGTCGATGAGCAATATAATATTTATAACCGCCTGCACAAACTAGTTATCATCAAAAAACCGCAGCTGCTGACTGGACTGTGGTGCCACCCACCGAATGAAGGGCGGCACCACCATGATGTAAGCGACAGAATGGATGCTGGTGTTGTTGACTGGAATGACAGCAGCTTTGTAGCTCACAGTTTCTCTGGTTTCTTGTTTTAATTTTACGGCTATGCCTTCGCGTTGTGTCGCAGGCTTAGCTAAACAGCAGGCCGTGAAAGACCACATCACACGCTTCAGCTCCAACTGTCATAAGCCTCCTCATGCACTCCTCGTGCGCTTTTACGCAGGAGGAGTGCACGAGGAGTGGAAGGATTAATGGATTTACTGTACGTGCAGCTTTGACCTACCTTCTGTGATTGCATGCTGACACTCACCGGTCCAGCCACGTCCCATCCATCCATCCATCTTCCATCCATCCATCCATCCATCCATCCATCCATCCATTTTTTTCCGCTTAATCCTTTTTGGGTCGCGGGGGGGCTGGAGCCTATCCCAGCATCTTTGGGCGAGAGGCAGGGTACACCCTGGACAGATCGCCAGTCCATCGCAGGGCCAACACAGAGAGACAGACAACCATTCACTCTCACAGTCATACCTAAGGACAATTTAGAATCCCCAGTTTTGATGCCAATTAGCCTAACTTGCATGTTTTTGGCATGTGGGAGGAAACCGGAGAAAACCCACGCAGACATGGGAAGTACATGCAAACTCCTCACAGATCACTGTTGGTTGGGGGCTGGGATCGAACCCAGGATCCCCCAGACAAGGGTGAGTTGCTGTGCTGCCGCAGTGCTAACCACTCCGCCACCGTGCTGCCCTCCGGCCACGTCCCCTCTATCATTATCACCAGCCGATTCAAACTCCTGCTGATCATGTTTCCCGGTCCTCGCCCAGGTGCTTCTCATCACACTATCACCAGCAGTGCATGTACTTAGGGGCCGTTTGCCAGTCACGCACTGCTGGTCCATAGTATTGTCATCTGTGCTGTTAGTCTGCCAGTATTTTCAGCACTCTTACGACGTGTTAGTCACTTCATGTTCGCCGTGGTTCTGGTGCGTCCTTGAAGCGATGTTGGCTCTGGGGCGCACCTGTGGCTAACACATCTCCTCTCATTCATTCTCTGGGTGATGCCGGCCCACGAACGCCATCAGTAAGTGTGTTTGTGTTTTTTGTACGTCTTCACCTTTTTGGGAATTGTCTGTCTTTCTGTATTAAATGTGCTGTGGTGAACCCTGCACGTAAATCCTAGTTATTTCATCCTCCCTCTCCGTGCCCTGCATAATAGCGCACGGGGGGTCATGATGAATGGATTTATGTGCAGGATTCACCAGATAATACATAATACATAAATCCATAAAGATAATACATAATAAACCCGATGCCTGAGCCACAGAGAATACACTGCTATGATTTTATTGAAAAATCGTATTTAAATAAATTATATTTATGAACAAATAATTTGTTGCAATATCTGTAACAAAAGCATAACACTCGGTGTTCCCCTGCCGTGTGTTTGCCGCTGTTGCTGCAGCAGGCATGTGTGCCTCTCCACTGTCACTCTCCGAGTCTGACTCGCTTGGCATAATGCCCGCTTGGCACGGCTCAAACCTATATGGTCTGATGCCCCCAGATTCTTCATTGTCATCCCATTCTTCGGAACTATAATCGTTTGAAGATTGGACAACACAAACCAATTCCAGACTACATGTGCTGGAACCATCGTCGATGTTTTCTACCGCTTCCATCCTGTGTGTACAATGGGCAGCCAAGTGCTGTGTTCTGTCGATGACGTTACAACATGGCCGGGGGGTTTTCCAGCCACTGACGCAATTGGTGATGTGGCGCTCATGAAAACGTTGGATATTCGCGTGAAAAAAAAAGCCTGTTTGACTTAGAACTGCACAGACCAACCTATTTCGTCATACTGTATTATTTGTTGAAAAATTAGATGAAGTCAAAAACGTGTCATCAGACCTTTAAATTATTGTTCTGTTCTGACTGCAAAATTATGGTCAAAAATGTAAACTGTTATAAGGAAAAAGTAAAAAATAAAAAAAAAATTAACACAGACTGTTTCAAATTTATCTAAAAAAACAGTAATTTTATTTTAAAAAACAGACAAAAATTAGTCATAAAATAATCCACAAATTTATAATAAAGTTTCAAATGTACAAGAAAAGTCAATTTTACAAGAGGAAATTACAAATTTGAGGAACATGGTTTCAACTTTAGATTTACAGAGAAAAGTAGAAAACTATAAAAAAATTGTTATAAATTTTTTGAGAAAAACCTCAAACCTTCAAGACTGAAGTCTTTACTCATGTTTTTAAGTGAGTGCTCTTTGTACCCTTAACTCAACCAGAAATTTTCTGTTGTCTACTTTTAGTTATTAATTTCAAAGCACTGCTTTTACATGAGTAGAATTTCTGGTTACTGTACCCACCTGATCATAATATTTAAGTATGCATGAGTACATTACTATTATGACTGTTTCTTTCCCTTTCCTACTCTCTCAGTGGAAAAAAAAAGAAACACTAGAATTAAAAATACAAAAAACACACATACTTTTGTCATTTATGTAAACTATGACAAAAAAATCCTGCAGGACAAAACATGACACTTGATTTTTCTAACCTGTTTGTATACCACCATAGACAGAGAGAGAACCTGAATTAGACAGAGCTCAGAGAGGGCAAGATGAGACAGAAGAGAGGAGCCAAGGAGAGGAAAGTGTTCAGGCAGAGGAAGGAGAGAAGGATAACACCACTAAAAAGTCTAAACACAGGATGTCTGGGTGGGACTCCAACTGGCCCACTATTCAAGCCTCGGTTGTACAATACTTCAAATAGTAAGTTCCATATGCAACGTTACTGTGTAAAATTTTAAAAAGAAATAAATAGTATAAAATTAACATATTCCGGTATGTTTACTGCCCCCTCCCCCCAAAGGAAAATATGTTGCCATCATGTCAAGGTCTTTAAACCAGGGGAAACACTGAACACACTTTGCTATGTCAGAAGACAAATAAAATACACAACTACAATAATCTGTATATAAAACAAGTAAACAGTGGGATTTGAGCACATACATTCAAGTGACATTTGAAGCTAAGATTCCCAGATTTAAAGATGTTTGTTGTATGTTAATTTTCCAGGTATTGTTAAATAATCCAGTAAAGTAAAACCCATACAAAGCACATGCCTCAAAAGCAGAGTTATTTAAAGGAACTAGTGCATGCCCATAGAAAGCAAGTATTCTTGTCTGAAAACAGGCAGCCCAATTAGGCTTTACTGGCCCAAATGGCAGTGGTTAGCACTGCGCCAGCACAACAACTCACCCTTGGCCATGGGATCCCTGGTTCGATCCCAGCCCCTGACCAACAGTGATCTATGTGGAGTTTGCATGTTCTCCCCGTATCTGCGTGGGTTTACTCCGGGATTTCTCCGGTTTCCTCCCACAGGCCAAAAACATGCAGGTTAGGTTAATTGGAGACTCTAAAGTGGCCCTAGGTGTGAATGTGTGTGTGAATGGTTAAGGGATAGCGCCGTACCGTGGCTGCTTCATCCATCCAGGTGGATGCCCTCAATTTCCCCTCTGGGGATCAATAAAGTATACAAAATAAAAAAAAAAAAAAAATGTAGGCCTTGTTTGTAAGTGGAATACAAAGAGGCGTAGGCTATATGTAAGCAATCACACGTTAGAATTTAACAAATATCACAAGGACTGAACAGCACTAACATTTATTTGATTGTGTGAAAATTAAAGAATTACTGAAAATGAATGGGGCATCCTTTATTAGTGACTGTTTAAGAACCCTTTGTGGTGGCACAGGAGGGGGATTCTCCACCCAGAGAAGGCAGCTGGGATCAGGGGGAACAATGGACCAGAGGAGGAAGTGCCACCGGGGGGTCTCAAACGGGACAGTATGGACTATGCACCCCCCAGGGAGAGGAGGAACCACCGGAGCCGCTGGAAGGGAGAAGGGTGTGAGCAGCGGGACCAGCGTTATGTTATGTTAATATGCCGCACAGGTCTTTGTTCCAAACAGTGTATTATGTTCCAAAGTTCCAGGTCTCAATGCATGGAATTAAAGGTATAAAAGAGGAATGCGCAGAGACCCGGGAGCTCTTTTTACGGTATTGTATGTTGGAGATGGAATAAAGTTCATGTGTTATTCAGCTCGTTGCCTCGCCTGCTTCCTTTCTCCACATTGGTAACCCTAAGATGTGCCATGGAAAACGAGCCGAGCACCGCCCCGGAGACTACCTGGAGGGAGAACATCAGCGCCGCGTGCGTTGTTTCCATCAAGCTCCCAGATTTCTGGCTTCACAATCTGACTGCGTGGTTCTTGCACATAGAAGCCAGTTCACACTCCGCGGGATAACAACGGACAATTCCAAGTATTACTACATGGTCGCTGCGCTGGATGCGCGCACCACGCAAGCCTGCTCCAGGAGCTGCCACCCCAAGGAGAATATGAAGCGCTCAAGAGGATGCTTCTCCAGCACTATACCCTTTCTGACAGTGAGAGGGCAGAGAGACTCCTAACGCATTCAGAGTTAGGTGACAGATCAGCAGTGGAGCTCATGGAGAGCATGTTGGCGCTGAGGGGGAAGTACGATGAATCTTTCCTGTTCGCCCACTTGTTCCTCAGGAACCTACCGGCTACAGCGAGGGCGATCCTGGCCAACTTGCCACGGCTGGTTGCTAAGGACTACCGCGCCCTGGCGCAGGAAGCGGACTGCATCATTTTGGTGACCAGAACTCTCAGCATGCAGGCAGTGGCACCAGCATCCATGAGGGACTCCAGCGAGGTCGAGAAGCAGTTGGTGGTAGCCGAGACGGACACCAGGAGACGAAGAAATGGGGCAATCTGTTTTTATCATTGCCGTTTTGGCTCAAATGCCCAATGCTGCCTGTCACCATGCCAATTCAAGAAGCCGGGAAGACGGCACATTCGGAATTCAGTTGCAGCTGCAACCGATGGCGACAGGAACAGACTGCTTTAAGTCACGGACACATGTTTGGGGAGATGGTTTCTGGTGGACTCCGGCTCCCAGAAGAACCTCATCCTGCTGGCCAACGCAGACAGGGTGGCAGGAGGCAGTGGTCCCGAGCTGACGGCCGCCAACGGATCCACCATCAGGACATTTGGGGAGCGGACAATGATGATATGCTTACACGGACCCAACTTTCAGTGGGACTTTGTGGTAGCTGCATGTTTTGCCCCCATTTTAGGCACAGATTTTTTTATGTGCTTATGGGTTGTTAGTCATTGCTAATAGGAGATTAGTGAATGCTGTCTCTTTTACCTCACTGCCCTGTACAGCTCGGGATGCTGGGTTGACAACACTGGCTAACGTTATAGCTCCAGGGGGTAAGTATCAACAATTGCTCACACAGTTCCCAGCACTCACGGTCCCGACTTTTTTGGCTACAATAACAAAACACGGGGTCAAACACTTCTTAACAACAAAAGGCCCGCCGGTGTTTGCGCGACCTTGGTGCTTGGACGCAGCTAAACTGAACAGCGTGTGAGAGGAGTTTGCCAACTTAGAGCAGGTGGGCATCGTCAGGCGCTCCAACAGCCCGTGGGCATCCCCACTACACATGGTGCCTAAAGCCAACGGGTCATGGTGACCGTGCGGCGATTTCCGGCGCTTGAATAACACCACGGAACACAATCGTTTTCCCATTCTGCACATCCAGGATTTTTCCGTGCATCTGGCAGGGGCACGTGTTTTTTCGAAAGTGGATCTGGTCCGCGGATACCATCAGGTCCCGGTGCGCGCGGAAGACATTCCGAAAACAGCGGTAATAACTCCTTTCGGCCTTTTTGAGTTTTTACGCATTCCGATCGGATTAAAAGGCATGGCGCAGACTTTCCAGAGGATGATGGATGCAGTGTTTTGTGACTTGTTCTTCATTTTCATCTACTAGGACAACATTCTAGTAGCTAGTGTGTCCGAGGAGGAGCACATCGTCCATCTCAAGACGGTTTTCCAGAGATTGGAAGCGCATGGTCTTATAGTGAACCCAGCGAAGTGCCAGTTCGGTGTACCTGTGATCAATTTTTTGGGCCACCGCATTTCCCCAGAGGGCAACCCGGGAACTCTTTTTACTGTACTGTATGTTGGAGATGGAATCAAGTTTATGTGTTGTCCAGCTCGTTGCCTCGCCTGCTTCCTTTCTCCACACCTTGTTATTTTGTCAGACTTTTTGTGATCTTTTATGACTTACATTCATAAGTGTTGTATCTTGCACTTTACGGAATGGGAGTTTTTCAGTCATCATTATAACTGTTTTAGTTTATATGTGTAGTTTTTAGTCTATCGTCAATAAGCTCATGCAGTACTATAACAGGACACATGTACAAATATTTGAGACCCATCGTAGTGCATCATTTTTTATTTTAGCAATATTATAAATACAAAACACCAAACAAACATTATTGTACTCAGCAGAACGAGCCGTTTGGCTGCAACTGTTGCATCAGTGTTGCCCATTTGTCAGTAAATAAAAAATTATTTATTTCGTTACTTGGGCGTTTTTTGTCACGGCCGTCGTTTAGTCAAAGCGTGCATATGTGTCCGCATGATATGTAATTGATCTGGCCATTCCGCTCCACAATCAAGGTGGTATTATTAACTTTTAATTTCTAGATAGCCATGCACTGGGAGGAGCGCCATGTTGAACCTGCAGTTCCGCAAAGGACAATGGTGGCACATGGGTGAAGCAGCAGCCAAGACTCTGGCCGAAAAGCAAAACATCCTATCTGAAAAATGCACTTTTTTGAGAAAACTAAAAAAAACTTTTTGTTTTCTTGCAGAATGCTATGCTATTTTTTTCATTAGAATAATTTTCTGTCAATAAATGGTGGGACTGCCTTGCAGACAGATATGAGTAGCCTTCCTTGTTCTCATCATCCAAAGTGAAATCCGCAAATCAGAAAATCCTGCAGATAGGAGGTTTTGCATTTCAGCCATCAATATGCCAAATTATCCTTTAGAGCTACACAATCATGGCAACATTACAGTATAATTTTTTTAAGCATCAAATTTTTAGTATTCTCTTTCTCTGGTCAAATTTATTGCTTTTCACTTCCTTGTTTTGTTTGCGGAGAGCTCTGGTGACTGGTCATGATGCCGCATATTATCCAATCAGTACGGAGTCAATCCGAAGCCCCGCCCACACTTCTAGAAGCCAGGGCATGAAGAAACGGAGCGGTGACTATTGGCTAAACTTTTATTGCTAAAAATTACATATTTTCACTGAGCAACTCCATACTCGGGGATGCACTCCTTCGTAACCTCAGCAAAGCACTTATATAAAATCTGAGGTCAATCTGACAAACAGTTTGAGAGATATCTGAGGAACACACACACAGACACACACGCAAACAGACATCTTGCATTTATAGATAGATGAGCTGGAGAGACTATGTCTCCCAGGTGGTTTAGGAATGCCTTGGTATCTTCTCTAAAGAGCTGTAGCAGGTGGTCGGGGAGAAGGGAGTATGGGCTTCTCTGCTTGAGCTGCTGCCTCTGCAACCTGGACCTCCGGAAAAGCGGTAGAGGATGGATAGATGGATGGTACGGCACATGACAGCATCCTGGACTGGAGGTGTGGTGTCTCTGTGCTGGCCCCACTGACAGTCAGTCTGGATGTGTGGTCTGCATTTCATATGCTGGTTTGCCTCCTGTTGCACACTTGGACAAAAGACACTTCCAGGCGTGCATGAAGTTTAATAATGGTGAGCTTTACTTTTCCTTTCGCACTGAAAACACAGAAATACAAGCATGTCAGTCCAGCATAATGTAACGTGGCTGCATCTTGCAGGCTACTCCCTAAATGATGCTCAAGCTCTCCCGCGTCCAGCCACACACTACTTCACAATCCATACAGTACAACCGTGCCTACAAAACATGCCTCCAGCAACTCACAACAACACACTTGTGGCCAGACACACCGCATCCGCTCTACAATTCCTACACACACACACACACAACTATATAGTAGTAGGCCATATCCGGATAACTATGGTATTCTCTCCTGCTCACACGATGAAGCACTATTTCTTACAGCAGGAGCTCTTTTGATGTAAATTAGAAACTAAGATGGGTTTCTCATTTACACACACATTCATACTCCTCTGTCACTACTTTTATAGTTCGTTTCATCACTTTAGCTCACCTGAAAACACAGAAATACAAGCACGTCAGTCCAGCATAACCTAACGTGGCTGCATCTTGCAGGCTACTCCCTGAATGATGCTTAAAGGTCTGATGGAACGTTTTTGACTTCATCTAATTTTTCAGCACATAATACAATATGGCAAAATAGGTTGGTCTGTGCAGTTCTAAGTCAAACAGGCTTTTTTTTCACGCGAATATTTGACGTTTTCATGAGCGCCACATCACCAATTGCGTCAGCGGCTGGAAAACCCCCCGGCCATATTGTAACGTCAGCGACAGAACGCAGTGCTTGGCTGCCCATTGTACACACAGGATGGAAGTGGTAGAAAACATCAACGATGGTTCCAGCACATGTAATCTGGAATTGGTTTGTGTTGTCCAATCTTCAGATGATTATAGTTCCAAAAAATGGGATGACAATGAAGAATCTGGGGCATCAGACCATATAGGTTTGAGCCGTGCCAAGTGAGTCAGACTCAGAGAGTGATAATGGAGAGACACACATGCCTGCCACAGCAGCAGCGGCAAACACACGGCAGGGGAACACCGAATGGTATGCTTTTGTTACAGATATTGCAACAAATTATTTGTTCATAAATATAATTTATTTAAACCCAATTTTTCAATAAAATCATAGCAATGTATTCTCTGTGGCTCAGGCATCTGGTTTATTATGTATTATATTTTGAGTTCTTGTTGTTTTTGTTTTGTACATGTGTTTTATATGCGTTTTGAGCCACTTTCAGGTGGGCACTGTTCAAGATTCACTGGTCCGAACACACGCGCCCGCTCTCTTTGACAGTCAGCTGTTCATGTTTTGTGTGCATCATCTGCCATGTTGTCAGCCAGCCAATATTGCCAACACTATCACGACGTGTTTGCCACTTCTCACAGCCACGGTTCTGTTGCGCCCCATGAAGCGATGTTAGCTCTTGGGCGCAACTGTGGTTAACACGTCTCCTCTCCATGTTCGCTGGGCGATCTCAGCCCCGAACGCCAGCTGTAAGTGTTTCTGTTTATTTTTGTAAGTCTTCACCTTTTTGGGAACTGTTGTCATCATTCTTATGTTCAATACATGTGCTGTGGTGAATTCTGCGCGTAAATCCATTCATCATGACCCTCCGTGCGCTCTTATGCAGGGCACGGAGAGGGAGGATGAAATAACTAGGATTTACGTGCAGGGTTCACCACAGCACATTTAATACAGAAAGACAGACAATTCCCAAAAAGGTGAAGACGTACAAAAAACACAAACACACTTACTGACGGCATTCGGGGGCCGGCATCACCCAGAGAACGAATGAGAGGAGACGTGTTAGCCACAGGTGTGCCCCAGAGCCGATATCGCTTCAAGGACGCACAAGAACCACGGCGAACATGGAGTGACTAACGTCCTGAGAGTGCTGAAAATACTGGAAGACTAACAGCACAGATGACAAAACTATGGACCAGCAGTGTGTGACTGGCAAACGGCCGCTAGGTACACGCACTGCTGGTGATGGTGTGATGAGAAGCACCTGGGCGAGGACCGGGAAACATGATCAGCAGGAGTTTGAATCGGCTGGTGATAATGAGAGAGGGGACGTTGCTGGACTGGCGAGCGTCAGCATGCGATCACAGAAAATAGGTTAAAGCTGCGCATAAATCCATTAATCCTTCCCCTCCTCGTGCGCTCCTCCTGCGTAAAAGCGCACGAGGAGGCTTATGACAGTTGGAGCTGAAGCGTGCAATGTGGTCTTTCACGGCCTGCTGTTTATCTAAGCCTGCGACACAGCGCGAAGGCATAGCCATAAAATTAAAACAAGAAACCAGAGAAACTGTGCGCTACAAAGCTGCTGTCATTCCAGTTAACAACACCGGAGTCCGTTCTGTCGCTTACATCATGGTGGTGCCGCCCTTCATTCAGTGGGCGGCACCACAGACCAGTCAGCGGCTGTGGTTTTTTGATGATAACTAGTTTATGCAGGCACGGTTGTAAATATTATATTGCTCATCAACAATGACTTTTGGGTTTACACAACATGCTACAAAATGTCAAAATCGTGTCATCAGACCTTTAAGCCTTCCTGGGTCCTAAAGGACCTCTCAGCTGCCCAGAGTGCCTGTATGAGCATCACTCTGTTCACGCACAAATTAACTTACTAAATATGACAGGTGGTGTGTTTGGTGCACAGGTATAGTCACTTATCAGAAAAACAACATTATGAACTCCCACAAATAACAAAATAACACATTAAAAGGGCAATGAAAAATAGGGGAATGTCCACTAATATGCCTCAACATTACTGTGGGTCCCACACTCCAAACACAAAAAGAGTAACAAAAAGTTTTAAGATTAATGCTTTTAACATGCAATCACTTAAATGTTACATTTAAAATATAAATACACGAAGCCAATCCTGTGATAACTTAAACATAACGTAATAATTTATATCAAACAATATTTAATTCTGTATATGAAAACATCATGTTAAATAATACATTTATTGCCATAAAGTGGGGACCATTTTTGCTCAATGATCCCCATGAAAAAGTGCAGTGAAGTCTGTAGTCCTGTTGGTGTAGAACATAAAGCACCAGCTATGGTAGCTGTGAGCAGATCAACTGTTAAAGTTTAACACTAAGGGTCTGATACACAGGGAGCACTGATGTAATAATTATACCTGTATATGCAACACAGATACAGTTACAATCAGCTAGTTAGCCTGATGGCTATCCAGAGCAGGTGTATTTATATTATAATGAGATTTGAAATGAGTACATACCTGAGTGAAAATGTAGAGAGCACACTCTTATTGACTCGGAGATGCTGTCAAGATGATTTTTTTGCATCTTACTGCAGACACCCAGGCCATCAGAAGTCTCCTTGTTAGCTCGCTCATCTGTTCTCCCCCTCTTTGCTTCCAAGCACAGAAACAGTACAATGATATTCTGTGGTTAATTTCTTTTTTGTGCGTGTTATGTCTGTAAATACATTGTGGAATGATGAGGCCAAGTGAATGGACAAACTCAGCTTTATTAACCCTTGGACACACTACAACCACCATGCAGAGGGCACCAGTCAAAGAGAGCCAGAATAGAGATGCCCTCTGCTACTTATAGGGTGGTGCAGCGGCGCGACAGGAAGTGCCCGCCACTACGCTGCACTTCGCAATAAGATGCCATATTCATATTTCACATTCCTTCCCCCACCCCCGTAGAAAAGTCCAAAACCACACACACAATTAAAACCTCCCCAAATTTAGGACCCGAATCACGCACCAACAGAACAGAAACTAATATATCTAAATGGCCTAACACATTCACATGACATGACCTAAAATAGGGCGGACGGGTGGACTACCGTCCTGCCCACACGGCAAGGTCGATTATTCTGCTACCTGATAAATTAAAAGAAAGAAAACTAAAATTATTGCCATGTTCCTAAACTAACAAACACACAAAACAATAACATTCTATTGTGGAGAAAGGAAGCAGGCGAGGCAATGAGCTGAACGACAGAGAAACTTTATTCTTTCTCCAACATAAAGTACAGCAAAAAAGAATCCCAGGTCTCTGTGCATTCCTCTTTTATATCTTTAATACCATGCATTGAGACCCGGAACTTCTGACCATCATACATTGTGTTTAGAACAAAGCCTGTGTGGAACATTAACATAATATACTGCCGGCGCCGCTCTCACACCCTTCTTCTTCCAGCGGCTCCGGCATTTACTGCTCTCCCCGGGGGGCGCATAGTCCTTACTGTCCCATCTGATATACCCTGGTGACACCTCCTCTGTCAGTCCCTTGTTCCCCCCTTTCCCAGCTGCCTTCTTCTGTGGGTGGAGAAGTCCCACTCCATGCCCCCACACTATCAATATAAACACATGACCGTTAGAACTATTTAGCAAACTTTGCATTACTGTCCTTTGGGCAGAAAAGGGTAGAACCGGCTTCGGGGGGCAGGGCAGCCCCTCAGCAGACGTGCCCCTGGAAGCAGCAGGCCCCCCGGATAGTGGCTGACATCGTGGCTCGACCACAATGCGCAAATGCTCCTGTTGTTTCACAGATTGTCGTCGGGCCTATATTCGCTGTGTACGTTCCTCTCCTCAAACCCGGCCTAAGTCCATAATCCCAAGAGGGGCTCTGCTCGGTCTGAAATGATGTTGCTTGGCACATGGTTTTACCGTGCCAGTCGGTCTGACCCCGACCTCTTCTAAAGCTGTTGCAGCGGTCGCCATTGTAGCTGCAGATCCTCCAGCCCTCTGCGGCCAAGCTCTGGAGGAATCTGGGGCTAGCACACTAGCGTCACTTGCCGACGCAGGTGCCTTGCTGCCATGCCCGGTACCCCCTCCTACTATTCCCCGAGCGCTGGCACTGAGACCCTCCTGTGTCACACCTGAGTGTGCCTGGTCCTGCTTGACTGTCGTGGCATCTGCTAGTTTTTCGTCTCACACAACGTCATCCTCTACCATCGGAACCGGAGGGTTCCACTGGCCACAACCAGACCATTCTTCCCCAGCATTGTCTTTGATGGTGAAACCCAGTCTGTAGAACAAGTCACAGCCCAGGATGTTGTCGTCTCGGCTGTCAAACGTGACAGCCGAGATGAGAAGCCAAGGAGTCAGCCATCATTGCAGACTTGTACCGAACCGTTAACTCCAACGTCCCAACCGTGCACGGCCTGTGACCTCCATAACCATAAAGCGGTGCTGGGTTACCTCTTATCCTGTCGTGGGGAAAAAACTTCTTCACCATGGCCCAATTCAGCAATGACCCCTCCGCCCCCGTGTCGAGCAGTAGTGGCACCTCCACACTGTCCAGTGTCACTGCACAGAATGTGTACCCATCGATACTTGGGGATACTGTGTGGACAGTTGTTGTGGGCGGGTGGTGTGATTTCTTCCGTGGGCTCTCCGGCTCAGATACATGGTGTGATGATTCGCTCTGCCTGCCTGATTCTCCACAGCTGCGTGCTCACCTGCTCTCCCTCATCTACGGAGCAATTGAAGCACAGAGTCATCTTTCTCCCTGGTCTGATGTGACTGGCACGTCACTTCGTCTGCTTCCTGAGCTCCTTTCCTTGCCAGAGGAATCCCCTCTTCATTGTCGTCCTCCTGAGGAGCCAGAGATCCTTTACCGTTCGTCAGGGAGTGCTCACTCCCCCACGTCAAGTAAGCCATCTTCTCCTTCACCACCTTTCTACGCTCTAATCCCCTGTGCACAGGCGGAGATCCGTGGTGGTGGACCTCTCCCTCCTGGCGTCTGCTCGCCCCGGCTGCAACATCTGCACATTCACGCACATACTCAGCACACAATACAGATAACTGAATTTACTCTTGAGTCTGTGTCTGCTCACTGGGTCCTGAAACATGTCACACGGCACACTCTGGTATAATAGTTCAAGCATCCACACTTGCTACAACGCTTTCCTCTTGCTGAGCAGTCCTTAGCCTTATTTCGGTGATTCACAGACCCACAATCCATGCAAAGGGGTTTTCCAGGGGCAGACCTTCGGCTGGTAACGTTGGCTTCCGCGTTGCCATTGTCCAAGCTATCCTCGCTATTCGGGTCCACTACTAGTGCCGTGGCGGAAGGCTCCAGCTACCGTTGTGACTGGCGCCAATTTATCTCCAAGGCTAGCTTGTCTGTGGTCTCCATTTGGAGAGCTAGCTCGACAGCCCTGGCTCACATTAAGTCACTTGGCGCCGTGAGTAGCCTAACTTGTAAAGCGGCGTTGTTCGTGTGCTCTGCCAGCTGATCACATACCATTTCTTCCTCCAGTGGCCCAAAGCGACACTTGCTAGCTAGCTGCCTCAAGTCGGCGACAAACTGGTGGGCAGGCTCACCAGCACGTTGATGTCGCTGACGGAACCGAATCCTAGTCACGCTATCCGGGGTGTAAAAACGGCTTGTTAGTAACTTGACGACGTAATCAAACAAGTCCGAAGCCCCAAGTGTGTGTAGGATACGCTGGCCCTCAATCCTTAAATTGTGTACAAGAAGCGCACATGCTCTTAACTTATTTAGCTCACCCAGGTCGAGTACGACGATGTAATTTTGGAAGGCCACAAACCATCTTGGCCAGGGCACAGGCAGCTCGCCCGGGAGCTCCAGGAAGGGGTGAAGTGGTGTAATACACACCTCCATTGGTTAATCCTGGATTGCCAAATGTTATGTCTGTAAATACCTTGTGGAATGATGAGGCCAGGTGAATGGACGAACTCAGCTTTATTGATCTTTGGACACACTACAGCCACCAGATAGAGGGCACCAGTCAAAGAGAGCCAGAATAGAGATGCCCTCTGCTACTTATAGGGTGGTGCAGTGGTGCGACAGGAAATGCCCGCCACTACACCGCACTTCACAATAAGATGCCATATTCATATTTCACAGTGCGCTGGTCATGGGAGTTGCTACACAACAATAGTGAATCCTTTCTGATTTTAGGAAGAACACAATAGCCCAAAAAATCCCACTTCGACAGCTACTCCATTGTCTGTTCTTCTACATGCTGCAGGTGCCGTGCCTACTCTCCCAACATGGAGGAGCTATCCCACAATTCGTTGTGGCGGTGACGTCAGTGCCCATTCTCTATAGTAGGGATGCACCGATATATCAGCCTAACATCTGTATTGGTAGCTATTTACCTTGTTACTGCCCCACAACCAGGAGGTCGTGGGTTCAAGCCCCGGCCGGGTCATACCAAAGACCATATAAAAATTGTACTTTCCGCCTTCTAGCTTGCTGCTCAGCATAATGGAATGGGGGAAGGAAAAGTTGTTTGGAGCGGCACCTTGCATGGCAGCGGCCCCTCTGATTCTAGAGGTGATTAACATTGTAGATAGGAGAAACGTAATTTCGTTCCACTGTAAATGATTGGCTGTATGGATTGAATGACAATAAAGTTGGTTTCTTCTTATTATTGACGATGTTGGCTATAGGCAAATAAGATATCGGCAGTGCTGATATTTTTCTGGTGTGTCCCATTTGTGTGGCACTGATTTTGCCCTGAAACAAGCAACAGTAGAATGCAGCAGCAAATTCAGAAAACACCCAGGACTGAACCATTTTAAATTATTTCACTTCATTTTTAAAAAAAAATATAATGCATATTTCCTAGTCAATACCAGAACAAATGGGTGATACTGAAACAATGAAAAAATAACAAACTGACCATTGGCAAACTTATTATTTTTAATATCGGTCGATATCTTCCAAACATATTAAAAGGAGAAAGTTTGGAGTTCTGTTGAGCACGTTATAAAAAAGTGTATTTTCATATTAAGTTCAGGTAATTGTCTTATTTTCCTTGGGGAATGTGTTTTATATGCCAGTTATGTGCATAGTAAAAACTGTTTTAAAAACATCAGTTATCGCCCCCCTCCCCCCTCCCCCAAACCCTTACATCATGCATCCCTAGTCTACCACTCCATCTGCAGGACACATACAGGAAGCACCAACAAAGCGCCTCACACATGCTGCAATTTGATGTTTTAGGGACATCTCCTGTAAAAGAAAGTTATGTGTGAGTGCAGAGATAAATCCTGCAGTGGCTTTGTGTTATTAAGCAAACTAAATTCAGCCCATTTTCATCATTTGCTTGTTGTTTTAAGGGTTTTGTACCTTTGCAGCATGACTGGTGTGAGGTTCTATCTGGGAATGCATTTTATTAATGTAAAATATATGATGTGATCCTTTCTTAATTATATTACATGTTTATGAAGTAGTGACTTGCACAGAAAAACAAAACACACAAAGTTAACATTTATGATGCATAACCTTTATTTGTTAATATAATATGGCTATAGCATTTATTACACCTTTAGAATAAACAGACAAAATGACGTGTCATTTTTGAAAATATACTAAGACATCTTTATTGTGGTACTAGCAGTGCAAATAATACTGGACAGTCAAGAATCATAAACAGATGTGGACAGCAGACAAATACTGTGATGATGAGAAAAAAAATATTACATCAAGGCTGAATTAAGCAAGTAGCAGCATCAGAGCCTGGAAAGGCCCTAAATGTGTGTTTAGATGGTGTCTAAGGTGTTCAAAATTAAAATATTGAAGTGGTAGTCATATAGTAATAATTCATACCACACACTGGCCAGATGAACAAGTTCATGTACGCAGACTGTAAAAAAGTGCCTCTAAAACACATCAAATTACTATACAGGAAGTTATTTCTGTTAAAACACTGCAGTTTTAACCCCTTCTATTCACATTGAAAGCAGATGGGAAGCTCCTGTGTGTGTTTTTTTATTGCTTCATTGCAATGTACTTTACAGAGGCTACCACCCTTCACTTCTGTTTCTTTGCCTCGACATCATGCCTTAAAACCATTTAAAGCACACTTTTTCTGTTGATTAACTCTTACACAGACCTTGCCAGCATTTTTTAAACAGACTTTGCAAACAGGTAAAATGGGCATGTGTGTTTATGTCCTTTCAGGCTATGGAGCTGTAGCCAAATGTCTTTGAATAGAAAAAAAATCATCCCAGTCCTGTTACTGATGCCAAAGGATGGAGGGTTGCCAAAGGGGTTTTATTTGAGCTGATTTGATAGAATTAGGAGAACCCTCCATGCTAACGTTCCCCTAACCCTAAGCACTCATTGATTAATCAGTCTAGGGGCCCACTGATCCAGGACTCTAAAGGGATTAATGATTCTAAAAGTAACGAAAGCCCAGTGGTTGCAGAAAAGGCAGTTTTTCAGCAGTGTGTTACCTCCACAAAGGAAGTTGTGTTGTTTCCTGTTGTTGTTCACGTGTTCATGTGTGCGTGTTTAACTAAAGAGTTATTCATGAATTTTGATGACTTTTCAGTAGGAGTTGGAAATAGATCAGCAACCAATCCATCAGATTTTGAGGGAGAGCCGAATCACTATCATCTTCCTGACTGCAGGGCCTTGTTGAACGTTTTAAAGGTCACCAGCAGAGGGCGTTGTCTGTTAGGAGAAATTAAAATATGAGAGAGAAACTTAAACTGCCTTGGTGGAGGTTTATCCTCTGTGGGTGCTGTAGCTTTCACTCTTTTGAAAGAACTAGAGACATACAATATCTACGTAGGTTACATACAGCACTGATGAGCCATGAAAAAACATTAAAGATTCCATAGCACAACAGATCCAGTCTATTGGGAACCTAAGATTAACTATTATGCATGTATGCTGCAAGAACATAAGTACTGAGAGATTTTGCATTTAATATTTTTGTATTTATCACTTTCATTTGTGATAAACACAGACAGAAAATCTGCTTCTCCTTAACAAATAACCAAATTAATATGGAATTAATTGACAAAAGGACTGCATCTCAATACCTTCAAAACAAACTTCTTTTACAGTGCGATGAAGCTGAAGACGACACATATGAAACAAAAAAATTTTAACACTTTGCTGTAGCATTTGCTTGCTATGCCTTTCCTATAGATAGCACAGTGACATTTCAAATCTCCGCCAAACCTCACAGGTTCATTTTTAAAACAATTGTCCAATGCTCGCTGACAGGTTTTTTCCGGTCTTATTAATCTTAGAGGACTTTTCATGGCTTTTAATCATTGACTAAAAAAGAAATGATACATCAACAAAAAAAAAAAGCCTCCCACTTCATCCAACAACCACCAAAGCAGGGGAAGTCAACAATCATATCAAGGTCCACTGATTTCTCTGTGGAAGCGAGAGGTCAAGGACTCAGAAGACCCATGGCCACAGGAAGTGACATCACCAGGGACAAAAGCCACGGTGCTGAGTGGAACATAACACTGATTGCAGAGCAGATAGGAAGAATCCCTGTAAAGGACAAAAAAAGCATACAGTAGTATAAATTTTTCTCTTGGTTGAGGAGCTCAATGGTCAAATAAGGAGCCCACTCACTGTGATGGACGGCCATGCTGTTCTCCTTCCAGCTGCTGCCCTGGTAAACCCTGCAGGTGTAGGTGTAAGGCCTCTCATCATCTAGCGGCGCCCAGGTAAGGCGGCACAGATTGGAGTAGACTAGACTGACGTTGCTCCTCCTGCGGTCCTCCATGGACACGTAGATGACAGCGTTGGGGTAGGTGGAGCCCACCAAACGACTGTCCTGGCGATACTCGCAGTAGGGGCCAGGGACCTCGTAGGTGGGCGGGAACTCACAGTCCACTCGGACATTTCGCTCGAGGTAAGTTAGACACGGAAACATCTGGGGCCCACGTGGAGGAAACAGAAACGTGTATATCGAACTCACTGAAAGGAATGCAGAGAGGATGGTTACATTCAGAAAGAGCAGAAGCAGCAGTTCTGTCAAAGTTTTGTTTTGTAGAATATTCATAGACTGTAAAATAAAGATGGAACACGTGAGAGCTCTCTAAAAGTGAAGCCTGCGCATCTCCATTGCCCTCTGGTGGTTGGCTGAAATAAGACAATAAGTCCCACCCTCTCTCTTTACTGAGTGTGGCCACGCTCAAAACTAAAATAATGCTTAAACTTTTTTTTTTTCTCAAACACGGGCTCTGTCTTTGTAGGCAGATGTTATCACAATGATTTATGTTTAAGCGTTCATTTTTCGGAGCAGGCTGGGTTTAATTAGTTTCTAGGTGCTATAAAAACTGGGTAGGGGCTCACGATAGAGCATGGTTGTGATTGTTCGATTGGAAGCTGCCTATAGGCTGCTCCATAGACTGTAATGGACAGCCATATTGCCTGGAAGGCGATGCTCTACTTCAAGGTTGCTACTGTGCTGACTCTGGCTGCAAAGGATGTTAGCTTAAAATGGCACCACCCAAAATCCAGGAAGTACAGCCTCACTTTTCTACAAAGAAAGTAAATAGCATGTAAACCATATTTATATACAGTCTAAAATACTATACAAGAAAATAATTGTTAAATTAAAAAAATTAAAGAGAACTGTATTATAACAAAAGTTTAATCTTTTTTAAACTAATCGCAAATATGAAGGCATAGCTACAGTTACTTTAACAAATATCGTGTAAAGACAGCAGCAAAATGTAACAGGCTTTTTCAATATTTGTAGTGTAAGAAAAGGACTTTGATTTAAAGACGGTGCCAAGCCGCTGGTGTTTAAAGTGGTACTACAGGAAACACATTTGTTTTCACATTTGGTTTTCCACAGCAACGACAACTAGTACAGTAGATGACCTAACTTTAGCCCCATTCCCACTACCAGGAACCAATTCAGGAGGACAGAAACCTCTTCAAAAGCTGCTCTCATCCGTTGTGTCTCCATTTATGAGGGTAAGAACCATCGGTCTCCAGAGGATCTGCTAGTGGCATCTGACAGTTTCAGCCTGATGCAGCATGGCAAAGTAAAACACCCTGAAATCATACAGGAAAAAAAAAATCATACAGCCGCTGGTCCTGTGCCTTGCCTCTTCACTGTGTTCCTGCTACCCTGACGCATATTGCTTTTCTCCATAATTATGGCGGTATTATGCACGGTGGTGCAGTGGTTAGCACTGTTGCCTTACAGCTAGAAGGTTCCTGGTTCGAATCCCCAGGCTGGTAGGGGTTGGAACCTTTCTGTGTGGAGTTTGCATGTTCTGCGTGGGTTTACTCCAGGGGCTCCGGTTTCCTCCCACAATCCAAAGACATGCATGTTAGGTTAATTGGCTGTTCTAAATTGTCCCTAGATATCTGTTTCCTATAGGCCCTTAGAATAGAGGGTTAGTACTAGTGAAAGCGCTTTGAGTGGTCTTTGTGACTAGAAAAGCGCTTTATAAGTGCAAGTTAGTTAGTAGTATTAACTTTTACATTTTTAGACATTATAATAGCCACGTGAGCACATGGGGAGAAGCAGCAGGGACTCGTACTCCTGTTGCCTGGCTGTGTGTGTATTCACATCCCAGCAAAGGACAGCGGTAGCAGCCGCACTGCTCTGTTGTAATGCTGGTGTCCTCCACACATGCTGAATAGTTGTTTAGACCCTCTGCAATCACAGAACCATCAACTTATAAAATCTGAAAGAGTCACTGACTGAATAATTGTGTTTTTGTTGGTTTTAACCCTTAGAGCAGTGTTTTTCAACCAGGGTGCCCTGGTACATTCAGGTTTCTGTGGGAAATTGTCTAATTTCACTCCTTAATTGGTCAAAAAAAAAAATCAAAAATAATTTACTGTTGTGTATGGGTGCCTACAGAACCCATGCACAACAATGGTAAATTATTTGCAAGTTTCTGGCCATGATGCCGAGTTTTATCAAACTGGCACTGAGTCAATCCTAAACCCGACTCAGCAGTTTTCAGGCCACTCTGAAGTACCTACTCCTGACCAGGACCATCTCTGGCTGCTAAAGGTTCCTGAAAACTCCCTCTTACAGAGAGGTTCCTGTAGTGGAAACACACACCATATTGGGGGGGGGGGGGGTTACAAAATTGGTTCTTGGTTCCTGGTAATGGAAACGGGGCTTTTAAGTCAAATTATGTGACAAGTCTTCCAAGTCTTTGTGAACTCTGCTGGTTTACAGCATCTTTCACACTGTTAGATATTCGTCTATGAATTTTTGAGTAGGTCTGCAACTACTGTATGATCATTTGTGTTACCAGTTTTATCTGCTGATGCTTTTTTTTGATTTGCCAACTAATCATTTGATCCAATAGTTTTGTTTTTTTTTAAGACAAGAATGTCCATGATAACTTACCAGTCATCATATGCAATTAGTCATTTATCACATTAGTTGCTGGTTAATTTGCTGTTGATTTGCTGCACTATCTGTGAGGTGTGTCTGGCTGGGTGGATTACATAATCCCACTGCAGCTTCTTTCCTCTGTCTGTGGTGAACAATGGCATCCTTGCTGAGCTCACGCTTGAATGGATCATGAGGACAAGCGCGTCTTCAAGTCTGAGATCAACCGAGGCGCCTCCTCTGGGTACATTTTAGACAGATTTCCCCACCTGTGTTAAACTGATCACAACTACAGACGACCTGTGGTAAAAAAAAAAAAAGACAATGGGGGGGGGGGGAATGGAAGTGCATACTGTGGGTGGCCTGGTGAGAAACCATGATCCCGCTGAAGAGAAGACAGGCCAGGAGGAAAAGGTGCAGCTCCATGATCACGGGTACCCGAGCACGTCGACAACGTTCACACCTGGCGGAGTTCAAGATGGGACACGAAATTAGAAAAGCTGGAAAATCCTACCGCAGAACAACACTGTCAGACGAATTTTTCCATTAGCATTCAGCCTGTTAAGCGCTACCATCATGGCCTGGACTAATGTATCACATCAAAAACGCACTACTGTGGCCCGGATGGTGGGCTCTGCCCGCAGCCCAAATGCAGACATGACTACGCCCTTGCAGCCTGCTGCCACTGCAGCAAACTACTAACTGCCCCGCTGCAAAAAGGCGCACATTCCCCCCATGCAGGACGTGAGGACGACGGCGTCAGGGCATGCAGTCGCGCTCCTGGTGAACGCCGACCCAAACGTGGGTTTTTGCATCAGTCGTCCTACCTGCGTTTGGCGTCTCCTGTCCTCTGGGGTCCTGCAGCAGAGTGAAGGGCAGCATCAGCACCGCTGACTCCTGCACTGACGACAGTCACGGCTCCGTAACACACGAACACGTTTAAACGAACGCATAGGAAACATTTTAGGAGAGGAAAAAAAAAAAAAAAACCACACCATAGACTCTGATCTGACAAAGTCTTGGGAAAATTCGGACAGAAAATTTTCAAGTTGATTTTCCCCCTTATAAGAGGTGTGCCTCAAATCATTGATTATCCCACTAATAGAAAAAAAATGTTTTCATTTATGTTTTGTATCAGTTAAGTGCTTGCAGATAAAGTTATTATTGTATTCACTGACTGCTATTCAGAGACATTTTTTGGGAAAGGGAACAGCGGCTTTACCCAGTCTTTAGGAAAGGGTCAATTCTTGCTGCAGAGCAAGACTGCCCTCTACAGGACAAAGGTGGAAAAAAAAATGAAAAATGTCTATCAAAATGAAAAAATTTACAGATATAAAATACTATACAGCAGTCAAGAAAACACTGGTTTCCACTAAAATCAAACATCCCATGATTTCTATATGTTTGTTTTTTTTATTGTTTACCCATTCTGCAATATTTCGACACAGATTTTACTGGAGAGGGCAAACACTGTAATAGTGTGACATGTCCAAAGGTGCCATTATTTACTATAACAAAACACACATTTTTAAAAATCAGTGTTTAAATTTAGAATGAAGTGCTTTGTTTGAGATTTTGAACCTTAATTGATTTAATCACTGACATAACGTTCGGCTCAGGAGACGCACACACACAGGCTCAGAGTAGTTCAAACTGTTTATTAACAACAGGGATGTTTGGGTGCGTGTCTGCGGAATGTTAATGTGTTGGTGGTGGCGTCTGCTTCGGACCCAGAGGCAGGAGACCGTTCAGCCGGCAACCCTATGGGAGAAATCAGACACAGGGTGATGAGCACACACCAACACGGGAGGAGAATAGGCGAGGGAGAGAAGCTTACTTGTTTGGGCAGATGACTGGCGCTTCAAGGATGGAAGCCCGGGAGACAGCCACCTGCAGGGCTCGGTGCAGCAGCGAGGAGAGACGAGGGACGGGATTGTCCGCCGCCGAGGAATCCACCTGTGCACAGGGGAGCAGACTGGAGAGATGAGGTAAGTGAACTTCTTACCGGAGATGAGGATGCTGAAGAGAATGTGGTAGAAGTCCATACGAAGGAAATGAAGTCTACGGCTTCAGGCCGACGCTCAGGGCGAGGCGGCTTTTATCCTTCGCCGCTGACGAGTAGCAGGTGCGTGAGCAGGTGGCGCCGCTGATGAATGGCGCGGCGTGACAGTACTCCCCCCTCTAGCAGCGCCTCCTGGCGATGGCTTATCCGGGTGCGCTCGGTGGAAGTCCGCGATGAGCGATGGGTCCAACACAAACGACGGGGGCACCCACTGTCGATGCTCGGGCCCATAGCCCTCCCAGTCCACCAAGTATTGCAACCCACGACCCCGGCGCCGGGAGTCCAGGATGGAGGAGGCGGACCAGGCCGGATGGCCACCAATCATCCGGGGCGCGGGTTGCGCTGCAGGAGGAGGGCAAAGGGGGTCAGTAACCGCCAGTTTCACCTTCGACACGTGGAAAGTAGGATGAATGCGGAGGGAGAGGGGAATAGCCACGCGCACAGCCACCGGGTTGATGATCCGGGTGATGGGGTAGGGACCCATGAAGCGCTGTGCCAGCTTTCTCCTCTCGCCTTTTAGAGTGACGTCCTGGGTGGAAATGTAAACAAGCTGCCCAACTCTGTACGCCGGGGCAGGTCTCCTACGCCGGTCCGCCACAGTCCTGTTGCGCTCCGCTGTGCGCAATAGCGCATGGCGCGCGGCAGCCCAGGTGGAGCGGAACTGCCTGAGATGGGCCCTAACTGACGGGACAGTTACCTCACTCTCCTGCTCCGGAAACAGCGGGGGGTCGTAACCCAGGGACGCTTTGAAGGGGGACATCCCTGTAGCAGAAGAGCGAGCGGTGTTGTGGGCATATTCAACCCAGGCAAGATGGTTGCTCCAGGACGCGGGTTTGGATCTGGACACACAGCGGAGTGCAGCCTCCAGCTCCTGGTTGGTCCTCTCACACTGCCCGTTGGATTGGGGGTGATGGCCAGAGGAGAGGCTCACCTTGGCTCCGATGGCGTTGCAGAAAGACCTCCAAACCTCAGATGAAAACTGGGGGCCCCGGTCCGAGACCACGTCCACCGGAATCCCATGCAGCCTGACCACGTGTTGGACGAGGAGGTCCGCCGTCTCCAGGGCAGTAGGGAGGCCTCGCAGGGGGACGAAGTGCACGGCCTTGGAGAAGCGGTCCACGATGGTCAGGATGGTGTCATAGGAGTTGGAGACGGGGAGTCCGGTGACGAAATCCAGAGCGATGTGCGACCAGGGCCTGCCAGGGACGGGCAGGGGCTGGAGCAGACCCGCTGGAGGGGCATTTCCCGACTTGCAGGTGGCACAGATTGGGCAAGCCCGGGCGTAGCGGGCTGCATCCCTCCGCAGGCCTGGCCACCAAAAGGACCGTTGGAGGAGATCTATCATCCGGGAGGTGCCAGGGTGACAGGTGAGCTTGGAGGTGTGGAGCCAGTGGATGACCTCTCCTCGGACCGCGGATGGCACGAACAGCCTCCCCTCCGGTCCGCCGCCAGGGTCAGGTTCCACCTCCTGTGCCTTCCGGATCTTGCTCTCAATGTCCCACGAGATGGCTCCCACGACGCACGACCTGGGCAGGATGGAGTGGGGCGCCTCCTCCGACTCCACGGGGGCGAACTGCCTGGAGAGGGCGTCAGGCAGGACGTTCTTAGAGCCAGGCCTGAAGGTGATGGAAAATTGGAACCTGGCGAAGAACAGGGACCAGCGCGCCTGGCGGGCGTTCAGGCGCTTGGCAGACCGTAAGTATTCCAGGTTCTTGTGGTCCGTGAGGACCACAAACGGCAGGCTTGCCCCCTCCAACCAGTGGCGCCACTCCTGCAGGGCGAGCTTGATGGCCAAGAGCTCTCTGTCCCCCACATCGTAGTTTCTCTCCGCCGGGGACAAGCGCCGGGAGAAGAAGGCGCACGGTCGCTTGGCGCCATCGTCCGGTGACCGCTGGGACAGCACTGCTCCCACTCCCGTGTCCGAGGCGTCTACCTCTACAATGCACTGCAGCGCGGGGTCGACCTGGCGAAGGACCCGGGAGGAGGAGAATTCCGCCTTCAGCGCCTCAAAGGCGGCAGCGACCTCTTCGGTCCACCGGAACGGGACCTTCGGGGACGTGAGGCGGGTCAGTGGTCCCACGATGGCACTGAAGTTGGGGACAAAGCGGCGGTAGAAATTGGCGAAGCCAACAAATTGCTGCACCTGTTTCCGAGATGCAGGTGTGGGCCATTCCACCACCGCCTTTACCTTCTCTGGGTCGGGGAGCACCTTATCGTGGGCGATGATGAACCCCAGGAAGGATGTACTCCTGGCGTAAAATTCACACTTTTCCGCCTTAACGTACAGACGATTCTCCAGCAGCCTTTGGAGGACCCGCCTCACGTGGACCTGGTGCTCATCCCTGGACTTGGAGAAGATGAGAATATCGTCCAGGTAGACGAACACGAAAAGGCCAATGAAGTCCCGGAGGACGTCATTAATGAGGCGCTGGAAGACTGCAGGAGCGTTGGTCAACCCGAACGGCATCACCAGATATTCAAAGTGGCCGTTCGGGGTACGGAAGGCCGTTTTCCACTCATCTCCCTCCCGGATCCGGACGAGGTGGTAAGCACTGCGTAGGTCCAGCTTGGTGAACCAGGTCGCCCCCTGGAGGGAGTGGAAAGCAGTGTCCATGAGAGGCAGGGTGTAACGGTCCCTCTCCGTGATATTGTTGAGGGCCCGGTAGTCGATACAAGGGCGGAGGGACCCATCCTTTTTCCCCACGAAGAAGAACCCTGCCCCCACGGGTGACGATGATGGGCGGATAATCCCAGCACTTAATGACTCCTTCAGGTAGGCGTTCATCGTCTCCTTCTCCGGCGCAGACAGGCTGTAAAGGCGACCAGAAGGTAAGGGAGCCCCCTGGCGGAGGTTGATGGCGCAGTCATAGGGCCGATGAGGGGGAAGAGACATAGCTTTCGCTTTGCTGAACACTATACCCAGGTCGTGAAATTCTGGGGGCACCAGAGACAGGTCCGGGGGTGCAGCGTCCGTAGCAGGGGGAGGAGCGGACGGAGAGCAGGCAGCGGACTGAAGGCAGGTGCCCATACAGAACGTACTCCATGCCGAGATCCCAGCTGATCTCCAATCCAGGACCGGATTGTGAAGGCGGAGCCAGGGATACCCCAGGATGACGGGCGACACAGAGTTGGGAAGGACGTAAAAGGTCATTTCCTCCCGGTGGTTTCCCGAGATGATGACCGGTAGGGGAACAGTTTGATGTGTCACTCTCCCGAGGGTGGCACGGGAGAGGTGGATCAGGGAGATGGGAGTGTTGAGTGCCTGGCAGCGGATGCCCAATCGGGTTGCCAGGCTTTGTGAAATGAAGCTGCCTTCTGCGCCCGAATCCACCAGTGCGTGGGTGAGGTGCCCAGTAGAGTTATGGCAGAAACGGATGGGCAGCTTCAATTGAGTAAGTGATCCTAACCGATTGACATCCGCGAGGCTTCCAACAGTGACTCGCGGACCCCACCGACTGGCTTTCCGTGGACAACGCTCCACGGTGTGTTGGTCGCCTCCGCAATACATGCAGAGGCCCAACTCACGGCGGCGTTGTTTCTCCACAGGGGAAAGTTTAGTCCAGGCCGTCACCACCGGCTCCGACTCCTCGGGGCGCGATGCTGGCGGCGCCGCCAGGGGGCGAGCTTGGAACAGGTGCGGCGAGGCTCCACGAGGGCGAGAAGAAGAAGACCTCCGCCCCGAGGAGCGCTCGCGCAGCCTGTTATCCAAACTTATCGCTAAGGATGTCAGCTCCGCTAGCGTCCCAGGGATATCCCGACCAGCCAGTTCATCCCTCAGATCACTATTGAGGCTGCGGAGGAACAGGC
This sequence comes from Pholidichthys leucotaenia, assembly GCA_020510985.1. Classification (NCBI taxonomy): domain Eukaryota; kingdom Metazoa; phylum Chordata; class Actinopteri; order Cichliformes; family Pholidichthyidae; genus Pholidichthys; species Pholidichthys leucotaenia. Next base: position 40,312,990 of record CM035844.1, on the reverse strand, counting down.
CACAGAGGGAGCGTTCCTCCCAGCCCAATTCCTCCGCCGCTACCCGGAAGTCGACCGAGTGGTCCGCTGCCGACCGGCTTCCCTGCTGGAGAGCGAGAAGCCGATCGACCTGGACCGTTTCGGTTTGTGAGTGGTCAAAGACCTCCAGAAAGCGCCTCACGAATTGGTCATAGGTGAGGGTGGCATAACTGGGCCTCGCCATTACGGCGTAGGTCCAAGTTAACGCACGCCCCTCCAGAAGATTCCCTATGTAACCAATTCGGCTGTGATCCGAGGGAAAATCTCCGGGCACACGGTGGAACACGGACTCACACTGCATAATAAACCCCCGCGCTCCGCCGAGCTTACCGCTAAAGCGGGCGGGGGTCGGAATCGGCGTGAGCCGAACCGGTGCCACTGGAGCCGGCTGGACGGCCGCTGGAACAGCAGGAGCCGCGCCACCCTGGTGAGTCGGGAGGAACGGCTGTTGGGGGTCCAAGCGGTTCAATCGGTTAGTCAGTTCTAATAATTGATGAAGAACCACCTGTTGCTGATAAACAATCTGATCCACCCGAGCCTCGAGGATGGTAAACCGGTGTGCGAGCCCGCCGTCTGCCGAGCCGCTCTGCTGAAGCCGTACTGACATAACGTTCGGCTCAGGAGACGCACACACACAGGCTCAGAGTAGTTCAAACTGTTTATTAACAACAGGGATGTTTGGGTGCGTGTCTGCGGAATGTTAATGTGTTGGTGGTGGCGTCTGCTTCGGACCCAGAGGCAGGAGACCGTTCAGCCGGCAACCCTATGGGAGAAATCAGACACAGGGTGATGAGCACACACCAACACGGGAGGAGAATAGGCGAGGGAGAGAAGCTTACTTGTTTGGGCAGATGACTGGCGCTTCAAGGATGGAAGCCCGGGAGACAGCCACCTGCAGGGCTCGGTGCAGCAGCGAGGAGAGACGAGGGACGGGATTGTCCGCCGCCGAGGAATCCACCTGTGCACAGGGGAGCAGACTGGAGAGATGAGGTAAGTGAACTTCTTACCGGAGATGAGGATGCTGAAGAGAATGTGGTAGAAGTCCATACGAAGGAAATGAAGTCTACGGCTTCAGGCCGACGCTCAGGGCGAGGCGGCTTTTATCCTTCGCCGCTGACGAGTAGCAGGTGCGTGAGCAGGTGGCGCCGCTGATGAATGGCGCGGCGTGACAATCACCAGCTAATGGCAGATAGACTGATCTAGTTCTTTAAATGACTAAAATATTATCCGTTCTGAAATATTTTAAGAAGTTGCTTCCAATTTAAGGTTTTTAGCAAAAGTGAACATATAAAGAAAACCCTCATAGTTTTTATAATTTTGTCCACAAATTCTTAGATCATGTTGATCACAGAAAACTATATGCGCTGGCTCAGGTGATTCCAGCGGAGTTGCGGATCGTTCATTGGTGAAGTCCCAGTCCGTATGGGCCAGCTCGGTCACGGTCTTCTGGTCAGAAGTGGGAGGTGGCCGTTACCCTTCTGAGACGGCTGGCGTGCCAACGTGACTCATCAGCCAGACGGAAGGTGGCTGGTTCTGGCTGAGCAGCGATCTGCATCGGCGCTGACCGGAACGACTGCAGCTTGTGCGAGCGATGGGGCCATGGATCCAGACCCAGCCGAGCACTGTGAGTAAGGGGTGCTTCCGCTTTATGATGTGCTGTTGCTCTTTTGTCCTGCTGCTGGAAAAGGGCATCATTACTGGAGTGTTGTCTGGTGGAGGACGTGAGCAGTCCAGGGGAAGGCGTAAAGGCAGGCCAGTCTTGCCGCTGATGGGGCAGACCCTACCTTCTTCGAGGTCCTGCGTGGATGTGAACCGGAGCTCCTGCAGTGAGGTGGCAGCTCGGGAAGCCTCATGTCATATGAGGATCGGCTCCATTTCTCCAGGGCTCTGCTCAGTGTGCGAAGCAGGGAGTGGCTGTGTCCATGTCCGAGTGCAGTGGACTCGGGCCGTCGTCAGTCAAACGGAATCCCATGTGGTCTGTGATGGAGAAGCCCAGTTTGTAGAGCGTCACACTCCAGGATGATGTCGCCGTGACGTGCCACTTGGAATGTGAATGCTGGAAGGATTTTTGAACCGTAGCGTACCGAAAAGGTGACAGTTCCTACCATGCCAATCTTCATGTGTCCGTAACCAAAGAGTTCCACCGTGTCTGCCTTAATTGGTTGCAGGGAAAAAAGCCTAACTGTGGACTCATTCATCAGGGACCTTGTAGCAGCAGCGTCCAGCAGCAGCAGTAGACTGACGTCATCCAACTCTACTGTGCACCACTTGAATGGCGTGTTGCTGGAGTCCACAGAATGAATGGTGGTTGGGCTGGACCGACTGGGCAGGCGAGACGGCGGGATTGCAGGAACCGAGCGACACACTATGGCGAAGTGGTTGAGCTTACCACAGCGTTGATACCTCTGTCCTGTTGCTGGGCAGGCAGGTGCACATGTGCAGTGCAAGGAAGAGTCGCAGTTACCGCAGGGTCTTGTCATCCCGCGATGTTCACCTCGGAGCCGTCGTGAAGAGACGTGGAGCCGTTGTGAGGAGATGTGGAGGTCAAAGGGCTGAGCAGCTGGAGTAATGGCTTGAGCCAGCGGAGCTGAATGTGCGGCCACTAGCTGTGTTGCTAAGTGGGTAGTCGCTTCTAGCTGGGACGCCATTTCCACCGCCTTAGCTAACAGCAGGTCGTGTGGAGCCATTAACAGCTTCTCCCACAGCTTCAAATTCGTGGTGTGCTCCGCTAACTGGTCTCACACCATCTCATCTTCCACGTGTCCAAACCTACATGTGCTAGCCAAACAGTGGAAGTCGGTGATGTACTGTTGTACCGACTCACCTGTTCGCTGTCGGCGCTGGTGAAACACAATTTTTCGTACCGTTACGCTCTGTGGAGCAGTGAAATGTCCGACCAACAAAGCCACACGTTCGTCGTATGTGACCGCGGGTCCGAGAGTCCGAAAGATACGCTGTCCCTCGCTGCCAAAGTTGTGAATTAGCATGGTCTTTAGTCTCGCCTTGCTTGCTCTGGCTAGGTCGATAGCGGTTATGAATGTTTCAAAAGATTCATACCAGCGGGCCCATGGAATCGGTGTTTTGCCAGGCAGGACAAGGAACGGCTGAAGAGGTGCAAATGAGGTCTCCATCCCTGATGTTATGTGGGTCATTCTTGTCACCAGTGTTATATCTGAAGAATAGGTGGACAACGACCATGTGCTGAGGTTAGCTTTATTGGGCTTAAACAAGTGTACAGAACACAGAGCAACATGTAGAGGAGCGCAGGAAGGGGCAACAGACCTCGTGTCACAGCACTGCCTGTAATATACCCCTGACATGCTGACGTCACCTGTGCATGTCTGCAGTGTGGCACATCACATCATATTGCATATTTTATTTTTTTTAAATTTAACCTTTATTTAATATACATATACTACAGTTAGAGTATAATAAACTGTTATAAAATAAGTGAAAATAATGTCTAAGAACAAGATATATGCTCAAATGATGGTGAACTAGTGAGGGTAGACAAAATCTATATAAAATAATGATAAGACTCAACTGCAATCTAACAGTTATGCTAGCACTAGCCAGACTGGCCAGGCAGCTCTCTCTGCCAAGGCAAACTCTAATATGGCACACAGACAGACTCCATCTGCCTAGCCAAGCTTATGCCAAAGGTCCAATCTATCAATTATCACAACGACAATATGACAAAAGAAACAACAATGACGTGACATACTGTATGTAATTGACTATGGATTAGTGAACCAGGTGGAAACAAGGATGTCTGCGGGGTGACTGGAATTTAAAGAATAATAAACACTGCACTCACTAAACTAACTACATAGAAGTGCTGTCAGTTTTAAAGCTGTCGCCTTGGGCTCAGAAACTCTGGGCAAGAACTGGATCAACAACCCAGCCAATAGCATGGTGATGGGTTGTAAATGAAGACCAGATTACATGTCAGTGACATAGGTAAATGTAAACCGGAAGAACTATATTCATTGAGATCATACAATTGGCTAGAGGGGACATAACTAGCTGCAAGGCTAGTCGCAGTCAACCATGCGTGGCCACCATATTGGCCAGGTAAAGCAACACAAACGAGTCACTGCGCCACATAGACAATGTACTGCATTTTCTTCTTTCTGGCTAAAGAAATTAAATATTATATGGCAAAAACAGCACTCACAGTCACTTTCAATGCCTGATAATGGTGGAAAATTAAGATGCACTACAGAATGCAATGTCATGGAATGCCCCTCGGGGAAAAGAGGAAGACCCAGACGCTGGACTGCTAGTTTGTGATATTTTAATGAAAACACAAAAAGTCCAAACACAAACAAAACTTACGAACATGGACGGCAAGAAGAAAACAGATCACACAAGGATGATAAACACCTGAACAGGGACAGGGTTCAGACGCAAACGATCAAATGAGACTCCAGCAATAAAGGGGAGAAATCATAATCCTTAAATAGAGCTAGGGACAATTGAACACAAATGATGGCAGGTGTGGATACCATGAGCGGGCAGGAGGAAACAATGATAACAAACTCAGATCAGCTGGGAGCAATGAGAGGGAGAGACAGGACTGACAGCTGCCAGGAGCACCGCCCACAACCAAGCAAAAAACCCCAATAGTGCCATTGACAGCTGCAGCCCTGAGAAGAGAGGAAATACAGCAAAATATAATGAGATAAAAAATAAAGACAAGAAAACCCAAACATATAAATAATAACACTACAATGAATGCAACCAGGAAAATAAATCATACTAAGAAACAATACAGAATATGTGAAAATAAATCAAAGATAAAATAACAGGAAAAGAACTCAAAAATACAACACCATACAAATATAGGGAAAAAAAAAAGGCAAAGAAACAGCGCACAGCGGGATCCAGGGGTGTAGCTGGGGAGGGGGGCAGAGGGGGCTGCAGCCCCCCTCCAAAAAAAAAAGAAGGAAAGAAAGGGAGAAAAAAGAAAAGGAAAATGTAAATAAAGAGCAGGTTTTGAGTAGTTTGTATTGAAAATGTTAAGAAATCTGTAGTTGACAGGAGGCTGAAGCTAAAGCTTTTCCCCGGGCAAACGCCCCGGGCATTCAGAATGGTGGTGGTGGTTGGGGTTCAGCCCCCTCCTTCACAAATTCCTGGCTACACCACTGATCCCCCTGTGCTCAGATTGTGACATGCAAAAAGAGTCTGTATTTGTGTTCATAATGTTCCACATACTTAAGATAATCTTTTATTAGTCCCACAATGGGGAAATTTACAATTATTACAGCAGCAAAGGTACAGTAGCACTCAGAACAATAAAAAAATAATAAAAATGGCAAACTATGTATATACACAGTGCAAGAAGTTTAAAAAGTTAAATAGTTTTTAAAGTTAAGAAAAAGAAGTAAAATAATATTTACTAATAAGCTAATAAGCAGTTACATTATTCAGCAATATAAACAGAATATTTCACAGCTGAACGAGTACAGTGTTGTTGCAACCTTCAATAATAATGATATTAACAATATTGTACAGAAACGTTCCTTATTTGGGCAAAGTATTGGTGTTATGTGCAGCCTCTATCAGATTGCAGCAGGTAGGAAGAGCCTGCGGAACCTCTCCCTTGCGCACTTTGGATGGAGCAGCCTGCCGCTAAACATAATCCTTAGTGCAGTCAGCGTGTCCTGCACGGGGTGGGATTTGGACTCCAGCAGAGATGACAACTTAGCCATCATCCTCTTCTCTTCTCTCCTATCACCTCCACTTGGTTAAGGCAGCATCCCAGAACATGGCCTTCTTAATCAGCCTGTTCAGTCTCTTCCTGTCAGCAGCTGTGATGCTGCTGCCCCAGCAGATCACGCCATACATGATTGCTGATGCCACTACAGAGTTGTAGAAGTCTTCTGGAGTGGCCCCTGCACTGCAGAAGACCTGAGTTTCCTCAGAAGGAACAGCCTGCCCTGCCCCTTCTTGTAAAGCGCTTATATGATTACAATAAATACAACAAATCATTGTTTTGTATATCCTATTATCACAATGCTGCAGGAGCTGTCAAAATGACAGTTACCTACAGAATATGATGCCTATGTTCAGTGAGAAAATGTTATCCATGTCTCCTTTAGCATATTATATCTCTGTGACTGGTTTGAAGGTTACAACCCACATACGTACACCTCATGTTTTAGTGAAAATGACCTTTAACACTCTAGGAACTGTCAGCATGTGGAAAAAGGGCATAATGTGTCCCGTTAAAGGAATCTTAAGCATTCAATTTTTATCAGTGCATTGGTGCATGATTTAAATATTTCATGATCGGTGAGTTATACTGCTGCCCCAGTCTGTGTAAAACTGCAACTCTCAAACTGAAAATACTGCTAAGCTGAATTTAATTTACTGTACATTAAAAATAAGCAAAGCAGACATTTACATATTTTACATGAATATCAAGAAGCTTCTCTGTATTTTTTCAGACAATTCCTTATACACTGTGATAGTACACAATAGCAATATACTGTACAATGGATACAATTAGAAAAGAAAAAGCTATGGCTCCTGTTTCATCTGCGGTGTATCAGTAGCAGCAGCAGCAGCATCCAGCAGAGGAACAGCATGGATCACAGCTACAGAATCTCTAATGAATACCTCTGGCATGCAGGCATCCTTACAACCTTCCAGCTTTTATTTTTAAAAAATGGAAGCTTAACATACATAACAATCTTTAGTGTCTGAATGAATCACAATGTGGAGATGAATGGCAGGTGCCCCTGTTCTTTCATTGTGTGCCTTGTAGAGACCTCTGCAACACTTCTGTCAGTGTGCCCTGGGAGACTGCTCCAGTACAGCAGCTGAGGTCCAGGAAGGACCTTGGAAAAAAAAAACTGAACAGTGTGAAAAGGTTACAGAGAATGCTGTGGGTCTTATCTGAATTTGATTGCCTATAGTCACTGCTGGAAATTAACTGTTTCAAATTAACTTTTTTTTCTCTATTAGCCACAGTAACTGGTGGCTTCACTCGTATATATTTTTTTTTTCGGCCACAATATTAATTTTACACCCACAATATAATGCCATGTTTTTGGTTTTTAAAATTCTCTACAATGCTCCTTCATCCTCTTTTTGCGATTTCTATTTTTTTTTTTTTTTTTTTTTTTTTGCAATTCATATGGAGTACCAGTGACATACCACATGCAATATCACCACCTACAGCTATGGAGTAAAACAACACTGTTGAAGGGGTCATTGACTGAAAAATTGTGTTTTTGTAGGTTGTAACTGTCATGAGACTGAGCTCAAATGTTCTCTCTGAGCTCAGATTCAATTTATTTTTGAGTATTGCATATCTGTCATTATTATTTTGTCTGTATATGTATATATTTTGGTGGTTTGTCTTTTATGCCCCCCTCTCTCGAGACACTCCCACTCGCTGCTCACAGTCTGCTCTCCTATCAGCTGTGAGCAGTTATGCAATTAGGTCACCTGCCAGCTCAGCTCCCACACCTGCCGCTCATTTGTGTATCCATTATTTAAGCATTTTCAGTTCACTGTGTCATTGCAGCAGTATTGTATTGTATGGACTTTATTCGTCCCATTAACTTCTCGTCTCCTCCAGAGCTATTCCGGCTCTGGAGTGCTTCTCTATGTAAGTTAACCTCGTTTGTATTTTTGTTTCGCTTGCACAGTTTTGGGATTTTTGTTCTTTTCTTCTAATAAATGTCACAACTGCAGTTCAGTGCCTGGGTCTGTCTTTCTGCCCCGAAGGGGCGTTCATGACAGTAACCTTCTGAAATGTGTCTATTGGTCACATGATTATGGAAAAAAATATCAAAATGCTCACTTCTTTTGAAAAAAACACACAAACATGTAACTTTTCTCTCCAAGGAGCTGTTTGACTCTTTGGATTTGCTATGGGACGTCATTAACATAGCAAGTATTCAGATCCCTCAAGTGACTCTTTTTCAAAAAAGTGATTTGTGACAAATGTAGTGACTTTTTCTGATGTTATTGGAGACTCTACGAGAAAGCATGTATCATTCTTACTCTTCTCAGTGAGCAGCAGGGTGCTGCTGTGGGCCCTCCTCCATCCCAAAACACTCACCGGCTCCCCAGTCCTTGTGCAGGAGTCCTTCCCAGCTGCAGTCAGTGCAGATGTTCACTCTTCCAAATGAAACGCATATGTGCAAAAACTAACTAAATAAATACATTGTCAAACATGACAACCCCCCCCCCCCAAAGAAACAAACAACAGCAACAAAAAAAACCCAAGTAACTCCTCCAGAGTGTATTCTTGACTCACTTTTGCTGATCCCAAGCCCGGATATAGGAGGAGGGTTGGAATTGTGACGTGACGCCTATTGTCGCGAATTCGCATCAATCAAAAAAAAAACAAAAAACAAAAAAACCCCCACAACAATTTTCAATTATGAAAAAAATAAAAAAAATAAAATTAAAAAAAAAATTGTTAACAGTTGGAAATAAATTCATTCGTCAAGGGGTTAAAAAGCAAGAATCGACAGAAGAAAGTTCATTTGTTGTTAACATATTTAGGGTGTTTTTGTACTCACTTTTTGTTTCTTCCACAACATTATTCCTCTCTCTTACAATGTCCATTACAAGAACATGCACATGGCCAGTTATGCAAATCAGATGATGACATCATTTAGAACATTTAAGACAGCCAGTAGCTACTTTTACAGGCTTTTCTTCTAAATCATATATGAATAAAAAGTAAACATCAATAAGTTAAATATTTCCTAAGCCAGAGGAGAATAGAAAAAAAAATCAAAAACCCATCACATAAAAATATGTTTGAAAATGAGAAAATTACCCATGGCTACCATCTACAGATATAAATTAGCTGTTAGTTTAAATCAATGAAAATTTAAGTGTGGAGCTACAGCCTGCAGCCTGCCATACTGGCCTGATTTAACCTGTTTGCGTCTTAGTAAAAATATTTCAAATTGGTCATAATCTGAAAATCAAAGACATTAAAGGTAATGTAATAAAATACATGTGATGACTTTAACTTTATTCATTGTCGCTACTTGACTTATTAAAATTATTAGAAATCAAATAAATTACATTAAGAAGCAACTTGCTCCTCTGACCTGTTTTAATTTAATTATTATTTATTTTGCATTTATGTGCCACCATCATGCATTTTTGCAGCTTTAATAAAAAAATTTTCAGACAAAACTAAGAAACTCAGGAGTAATTTAAACCAAAGAAATGACGATCTGCTACATGGTTTCCAGATAGCACAACTTGGCATCATCATTTAGTATTTTATAATTAGACATGGTATTAACGTTACTTCCTATTAAAACGAGGTTAGTGAACTATCCTCTCTGACGCAGCCCAATGTAAAACAGTCCCGCATCTCTGGCAAACAGGAGTAGCAGCTATAGTATCTGAACCAGTAGTTTGGAGTTAGCATTAACAACAACCACCAGACTGAAACCTAGCCACCCACAACACACCTGTTCCACTGCGCACAGTCGTGCATTGCGGGGAAGAGATGGAGCGCTGACAAGTAGTGGTGAGGAGCTTTACTAAATAAACAGGAGTATGTGCATTTTAAATCATGATATAAATGATAGAGTTTTCTGTGAAACAATAGACGTTATACTGTATATGTCAACTACCCAGTACCCAAACTCAGTGTAAATGGTGTAGAGATTGAAAGGGTATCCGAAACTAAATTCCTTGGAGTAATAATTGATAACAAACTGTGTTGGAAGCCACATATTAATTATATAAAAGGTAAAGTATCCAAATCAATTGCAATATTACACAGAGTGAAAAATTTGCTGAATCAACCCACACTATACACCTTGTATCATTCATTAATACTCCCATACATGACATATTGTAATGAAGTATGGGGAAATACATATAAAACAAACATATATCCACTCTTTATGCTTCAAAAGAGAGCTATTAGAATAATCAACAAAGCAGCTTACAGGGAACCAACAAACCCACTTTTTCTTAAACAAAAAACTCTCAAGTTGAAAGATCTGATCGACTTTAAAACCGCAATAATAATGTTCAAAGTGAAGAATCTATCACTGCCCGCAAATATCCAAAAGTTGTTCCAAACAAGGGAGAAACAATATCACTTCAGAGGAACATGTATATTTCAAAAGCCTACAGTGAGAACAACCACCAAGCAACACTGTATTTCAGTGCAAGGTGTCAGATTATGGAACGATTTTGGACCTGAATTAAAATCATGTACAAAGCTTGGACAATTTAAACAAAAACTAAAGGAAGAAATACTCCAAACATATTTACAAGACGACATGTAAACTCACATAAGGACTGACATTTCCAGCCTGTGTTGTGTTATAGCTTAGTTTTTCTTTTTTCTCTGTGACACTATGTCTTAGATTTGTTTTTGAATAGTAACCGCTTAACTTAGACTAGCTCAGTTTTCTTTTTCTCTCAGTCATATTTTGTCTTAGCCTTGTTTTAAATTGTAATCGCTCTTGTCTTGTTTTCTCTTTTTTCTCCTTTGAATTCTTGGATGGAATATGGGTGGGCAATATAAGCTGCGGCTTCAGCCATCACCCATTTCGGATAACTCACGTGGAATTGTATAGTAGAAGGAGTCTTTGTCTAATTTGACCTTGTTGTTATATTATACAGTTTCTTTTAACCTGTAATGTACTATCCGAAATAAATAAATTCATTCATTCATTCATTCATTCATTCATTCATTCATTCATTCATATCACACAGCCCTACCCTCAAGTAATAATTAAGTTAATTTGAATGTGACTGCAGTTATTTGACAGACCAATGTGATTTTGTGTGCAGTAAGTTCAAATACTGAATACTGTGGATAAGATGCTGATGTTGTGGGCATTGTGATGTAGTTATTTATTGTTCATATATTGTTTCATATTGGAGCTCTTATTTGTGTAGTATGGGGTGGTGGCTCCACCTTCCGGTTCCGCCAACCCCGTGTGTATAAGAAAGGCTGCAGGTAGGGGGGCAGTCTCTTTTGCCTTTTCCTCTGCTAGTGGCTGCATGTGTGGTTAGGTGCACGGAGCCCTGTATTCAATAAACAAGTGTTCAGCTCCACTTCTGGCATTCTCCTTGTCTCCAACCTCAGAAATAACGTTTGGCGACAAGAAGAAAAACCATGGAGGCATGTGGGACACCAATTTGGCCGTTCTTGGAGCTCCCAGGGGAGCCACCTGTACCTTGGCCTCGGTGGTACGAAGCCTTTCAGACATATATGGTGGTGTTGGACCTGGGAAGGATGGAGAAGCTGAGGGCACATGTGTTGCTTGTGCACAACCTGAGAATGGAGGGACAGAGGATTTTGGGCACGCTTGGTGACGCAGACAACAATAAAGAAGTGGTCAAGTTAATGGTGCGCCATTTCAGGGCGCCGGACAATGTCATCATCCGGAGAATTAAGTTCAGTCAGCGCCATCAACAGGTAGGCGAATCCATTCAGCGGTTCGTGTCGGACTTGAGGCAGTTGGCTGCTGAGTGTTGGTTCGGGCCGCTGGAGGAAGAAGTGGTTCGTGACCAGTTGGCGGAACACACCAACTGTGCTGCGGTCCACTCCAAGCTGCTCACATTCCCCGGTGAGTTGACACTGGCCAGGGCCATCGAGTTGGCACTCCAGATGGAAGTAGCAGACAACTCAGGAGCTAAGCAAGCGCCAATCACCGAGAGATTCAAGATCCCCCATGGCCACACAGGTAATGGACCCGGACAGCGATGGGAGCGTTGAGGATGACATGGAGGACGTCAATGTTGTACGGATGAGGTCTACCCCGGGGAAGCCCAGATGTATGGGCTGCAGGTTCACGAAGCACCGCTATAAGGCCATAGAATGTGCGGCAAGAGGGAAGCGCTGCGGCAGATGTGGCCGTCTACACCACTTCGTGAGAGTATGCCAGTCAGCAGAAAAAGAGAGCCCGCACAGGAATTCGACCCCTTCCACTCCGACGGTAATACATACTGTGTCCCCGAGTACCAGTGGGTGTACACACTGCACAGTAGTTTTGGATGGAGTTCCAGTACCGATGCTGAATGACACATGGGGCGGAGAGTTCCCTGCTGAATTGGGCTACAGTTAGACAGTGTTTTCCCCACTACAGAATTGGAGGTGACTCAGCGCTGCTTTGTGGCTATGGAGGAGGATGGTTGGCCATGGTGAGTACCGTCAGATTGACGGCTCGGTACAAGTCGGTGGAGATGGCCGATGTGGAGTTCGTCGTGACAGCCTGTGGCATGAACATCATCGGCTGCAACTTGCTCTGTGGCCTTAGGTTTTCCATCAGGAGTGGCACTGGGGATGAGTGGTCGGGCTGTGGACAGTGGGACCGACTGGTTCCGAGAGTTCGGGATGACGCTGTGTGGGATGAACAATTGCTGGGCACTCTGGAAAGTGGACAGGCCTCGTGGCACTCAGGGTCGCAGCAGGAGGGCCCCGGTGCCAGTGTCTGAGTCAGCCTGGACGAGGGTACCGGGCGGCATGGGGGTGTGTCTGCGGCGACGAGCGATGCCCAAAAGATGGTCCCAAGTGTTCCTGGAGCTCAGCCGTGGTGGGCCAGTGAACACAGAGCCACATCGGCAGGGTCTGCAGCAGGTTTACAAGCAGTTGGGGAAGGACCGAGTGGCAATGAGAGAGCAAGTGCCAGGCAGAGACACTGCAGGTGGTGCAGGGCCCCGCTTAGAGTCGCGGACTGGGTTTGGGCTCGGGCGGAGGCAAGATCCAGGCGGGTAAGAACTAAGCGGCAGATGGAGCAGTACCAGGGCCAGCTACAGGTGACGGGCGAGTGGCAAGATGGATACCTTCTGCTGTCGGATGGCACGTGGCGCCATCCTAATGTGTTACGGCGTGCCCTGAAGAAGACAGGTGGGCATGGCCCCAGACGATTGGAGCGTTTGGAGGTGTGGAGGAGAAAGCGCACTGGGATTGAGGTGACCAGCTGTGGCCCGGGAAGTGAGCTAGTGTCTGAGGGGAGGGGGGGACATAGGTCATCTTCACCGAGCTATGGATGTGTGCTTGTTGTTGAGTATTAATCTGTATTTATAGTTTGGGATTATTTTGGTGTTCTGTTTTACATAGGAGACATGGAAGTATTTTTTTCAACAGGACTTTTATATAGCATAGGCGGCAGAATAACCTGCATTGCCGTGTGTGGGGGTAGGACGGCACTCTACCCATCTCCCTTAATTTTAGTTATTTTGCGTGAGTGCCATAGGCCCCTTTTGTGATCTTAGTTTAGCTATGTTAAGCAAATGATTCGGGTTCCAAATTGGGGTAGGCTGATTGTATGTGTGTTTTGGATTTTCTAATGGGGGGGGGGTGTAATGTAGTTATTTATTGTTCATATATTGTTTCAAATTGGAGCTGTTATTTGTGTAGCATGGGGTGGTGGCTCCACCTTCCGGTTCCGCCAACCCCGTGTGTATAAGAAGGGCTGCAGGTAGGGGGGGGCGGTCTCTTCCACCTTTACCTCTGCCAGCGGCTGCATGCGCAGTTAGGTGCACGGAGCCCTGTATTCAATAAACTGTAGAGAGAGGAATAATCAGGCGAGGCGGTTCCGGAGCAGAGCAGACATTATTAATTTCTCTCTAACATTCACAACAATAAGAAGCCTAAAAACCAGGTCACGGGCACCTTTCTTTTTATACCATACCACACGCCCTGCGACCTGTGGTGCTGCATTAACATGAATACCTTTACCCTGACAATCCCCTCTGTCACTGTTTGCATTGACACACATACATCCCCCCATGACAATTCCTTTTGTCACCCAGCCTGCCGGCGCATTATTATGCAGACCGGAGGAGAATGCATATCTGTTTCTCCTCTCTTATGCATCTCCTCCTGCCATGTTATTCAGTCTGAGTAGAGAACACACTGACTGGGTCCTCCATACCGCCCCCCCCACAAACTCAGACTGAGCCTTAACCCTCATGTCCTTTGGGCTTCAGCCTACGTCCATAGCGGCTGTAACAGGGGTGGGCAGCTCTGAGGTGCTGCTGTGCCGGTGGGGCGCGCTTGGGGGCGCATCCATCTGTGGGGGGACATTGGAGGGGGGGAAACATCTTCAGCATGCCATTGTGACTGATCTGACGAGTCATTTACCTGGGGAGTTCTCAGTGGGGGTCGTCCACGCCGAGGAGCTCGGGCCAACACCACCTCCTCATCTGCTAAAACGAAGGCAGTCTTAAGCCTGTCTATACAAATTGTTTCTCTGCGTCCCCCCAAGTCTAACACAAAATGTTTATCCCCAGATTCCAGCACCCTGAACGGGCCATCGTAGGGCAGGCGCAATGGGGTCCGGTGGGCATTGTGCCTGACAAACACAAATAACGCATCCTTCAAGGTCTTTGGCACAAAAGCGCGGGGAAAACGGTGGTGGGCCAGGCCGGGTACCGTCCCTGCCTCTGCACTATACAGTGAAAGCAGGGATGGATCGGTGTTCGGCGCGGTTTTGTCCTGCAAAAATTCTCCGGGGAGCCGCAGCAGCTGGGAAAAAAACAGCTCTGCTGGGGAGGCCGCCAAATCCTCCTTCGAAGCTGAACACAACCCTAATAGAACCCACGGCAACCGGTCCACCCAATTTCCATCCGTAAGCGAAGCCCTGAGTGCTGCTTTAAGCAACCTATGGAAATGCTCGCATAACCCATTGACCTGGGGGTTGTACGCAGTCATGCGTTGAATTGTGATGCCCAGGCTCCAAGCCATTGTGGACCATAGGTCAGAAACGAACTGTGGGCCCCGGTCGGATGTCATATCCAAAGGGGCGCCGAAACGTACCACCCATGTCGTCAAAAAAGCGTGTGCAACTTCTGCTGACACGGTGGAAGCTAGTGGGACTGCCTCGGGTCAGCGCGTGGTACAGTCCACTACTGTCAGGAGATGCATGAACCCCTGCAATGGCGGGAAGGGGCCCACGAAGTCCACGTGAATGTGGTCGAACCTCTTAGCTGGGACATGGAACGCTCAAGGGGGGTCTTTGTGTGCTTGTGCACCTTGGCTCGTTGGTACGCTACGCGGGCTGCAGCCCACTCTTTCACCTGTTTGCAGAGGCTCGGCCAGATGAACTTTGGTCCCACCATTTTGACTGACATGCGCACTCCTGGGTGCGCCAGGGAGTGAACCGACTCAAAAATGCGGCGGCGCCAAGCACGTGGGACTGCTGGGCGTGGGCGGCCTGTGGAGATGTCGCAGATTGGGGGGGGGGCCCCGTCTTGCAGTAGTCTGCTCTCCAGCCTTAACCCTATTGGTCCAGACTGGAGTGCGCAAACGTCCGCATCACCGATCTGCTCAGCGACCATGGCCATGTAATCTATCCCTATGTAGACTGGGGCCACTAATGCGTGCAAGAGGCAGTCTGCCACCACGTTGAGTTTTCCGGCCACATGCTGAATGTCGGTCGTAAACTCTGAGATCGCGGCCAGCTGTCTCTGTTGCTGGGCCGACCATGGTTCCAAAACCTTGGCCATGGCGTACGTTAGCGGCTTGTGGTCCACAAACACAGTGAAGGTGCGCCCTTCCAACCCAGAACTGGAAGTGGCGTATGGCCAGGTGGAGAACCAGTAACTCCCTGTCGAATGCGCTGTATTTACGCTCATTGTCGCGCAAAGCTCTGCTAAAAAAGTTGAGCGGCTGCCAAGAACCGGCGACGCACTGCTCCACGATGGCCCCTATGGCCACGTCCGATGCGTCGGTAGTGAGCACTATCCGAGCCGTCGGGTCCGGGTGCGTCAATAGTGCGGCGTTCGCTAGAGCTGTTTTAACCTCGGAAAATGCCTGCTCTCGCTCAGGAGTCCAGTCGATTCTGTCCTCCGGTTTCCGTTTCTTAAGCGTGGCATATAACGGCTGCATGAGCTGGGCTGCGCGGGGTAGGAAATGGTTGTAGAAGTTAACCATCCCCAAAAACTCCTGCAGTGCCCTGACCGTCTGAGGCCTGGGAAAATCTGCCACTGCGTGCACTTTGTCCAGTAAGGGTATCACGCCCTCCAGTGAGATGCGGTGGCCCAAAAAATCGATTACCATAACCCCGAACTGGCACTTTGCCAGGTTGATTATTAACCCGTGCTCCTCCAACCTCTGGAAAACTGTCCCGAGGTGGGCTACGTGTTCGTCTTCGGACGTGCTGGCCACCAGGATGTTGTCCAGGTAGATGAACACAAATGGCAGGTTGCGCAACATCGCATCCATCATGCGTTGGAATGTCTATGCCACGCCTTTTAACCTGAAAGGCATGCGTAAGAACTCAAAAAGACCAAACAGGGTTATTACTGCCATTTTAGGTATGTCCTCTGCATGCACCGGGACCTGGTGGTAACTGCGGACCAGATCTATCTTGGAAAAAATGCGTGCATGTAGCGGGGATGCCCATGGGCTGTTTGAATGTCCGATGATGCCCAACCTTTCCAAGTTGGCAAACTCCTCACACGCAATGGCTAGTTTAGCTGTGTCCAGGCGCCGAGGATGTGCAAAAACGGGTGGCCCCGTGGTGGTAATGAAGTGTTCCACCCGTGTTTAGTGACAGTCGCTGAAAACGTCGGAACCATGAGTGCTCGGAACTGGGTGAGTAGTGTGTGGAATTGTGACATTGGCTAGTGTTGTGGACCCGGCTCCTCTAGCTGTACAGGGCAGAGAATCAAAAGACATTGCGTTAATCAGGAGTCTGTTAGTTACATCGATTAATAGTCCGTGTGCACACAAAAAATCAGCACCCAAAATGGGGAAGCTATATGCCGCTATGACAAACGTCCATTGGTATGTACGGCCATGCAAGGATATAGTCAGTGTCCTCTCACCAAAAGTCTTAATGTCTGTGCCGTTTGTGGCCGCCAGCTCGGGGTCGCTACTTCCCACCAGCCGGTCTGCGTAGGATGGCAGGATGAGGCTCTTTTGGGAGCCTGAGTCCACGAGGAACCGTCTCTCCGAGCGTGAGTCTGTCACATAGAGCAGCTTGTTTGTGTCACCGGTGGTTACAGCTGCTACTGACTGCCAGCCCTGGCATTTCCCGAGCGCTTGAATTGGCACGGTGGCACGCATCGGTGTGCGTCTTCTCCAAAACGGCGGTGGTAGAAGCAGAGCGTGTCTCTCCGGTGCTTCTTGGCCTTCGTTGGCTCCTCGTCTCGGCTGGCCGTCTCGCTGGGTTCCGATGCCGCTGCGTTCACAGCGAAGGCTCTGGTGGTGAGGATAATCTGATCTGCCTCTTGTGCTAGCACCCTGTAGTTGCGCATGGTCAGCAACGGCGAATTGGCAAGGACCGCTCTGGCCGCTGTCGTGAGGTTCTGGAGGAAAAGGTGGGCAAAGAGGAAATGCCCGTCATCTGCGCCCATCAACGCCAACATCTTCTCCATTAATTCAACCGCCGATCTGTCTCCCAACTCGGAGCGCGTCAGGAGCCTTTCCGCTCTCTCACAGTCCGAGAGCATGTAGCGCCGGGTCAGCGCGGTTTTGAGAGCATCGTATTTGTCGTGGGCTGGGGGCTGTTGGAGCAGGCTTGCCACCTGCTATGTTGTGTGTGCTTTCAGTGCTGCAACCACGTAGTAATATTTGGTGTCATCCGCTGTTACTCCCCGGAGCGCAAACTGGGCCTCGGTGTGGAGGAACCAAGACTTTGGGTCATGTAGCAAAAAGTCTGGGAGTTTGACTGAAATGGCGCACGCAGTGCTGGCACCTCCAGTCCGGGTCATCTCTGGGGTATTCGCCTCAAGTTCCATTGTGCGTCAAGGGTCACCAGTGTAGAGAGAGGAATAATCAGGAAAAACCAGGTCATGGGCACCTCCCTTTTTATACCATACCACACGCCCTGCGACCTGTGGTGCTGCATTAACATGAATACCTTTACCCTGACAATCCCCTCTGTCACTGTTTGCATTAACACACATACATCCCCCCATGACAATTCCTTTCATCACCCAGCCTGCTGGCGCATTATTATGCAGACCGGAGGAGAATGCATATCCGTTTCTCCTCTCTTATGCAGCTCCTCCTGCCGTATTATTCAGTCTGAGTAGAGAACACACTGACTGGGTCCTCCACCAAACAAGTGTTCAGCTCCACTTCTGGCGTTCTCCTTGGCTCCAACCTCAGACATAAATGGTAAATGGCATTCACTTATATAACGCTTTTATTCTCATCGCTTGATGACCAAAGCGCTTTACAGATCCTGCTATCCACCCATTCACACAGTGATGACAGCATTCTGCCTAACATGGCACTTCCAGACCCACCAGGAGCAATTGGGGGTGAAGTGTCTTGCCCAGGGACACAATGGCAGGATATCTGGGGAGAGCGGGATTCAAACCGCCAACCATCCGGTTATTGGACGACCTGCTCTAC
Source organism: Pholidichthys leucotaenia (assembly GCA_020510985.1). Classification (NCBI taxonomy): domain Eukaryota; kingdom Metazoa; phylum Chordata; class Actinopteri; order Cichliformes; family Pholidichthyidae; genus Pholidichthys; species Pholidichthys leucotaenia. The sequence continues at coordinate 40,294,647 of CM035844.1, read as the reverse complement.
CTCCTGAGCCACTGCCGTCCCCATAGCAGGCATCAGTGTTCCTATTCCTATATTCTTGTTGTCATGTTGATATTATTTAGCCACACAACTATTGGCAGACTTATTTCCTTTCAGAACTGCTTCAGCTCAGCCATATTCTTAGGATGTCTGGTGTGAACAGCTCTCTTGAGATCATTCCACAGCATCTCTGTTGGATTCAGGTCTGGTCTCTGACTGGGCTACTGCAAAAGGCAGATTTTCTTTTTTTTTAAAGCCATTCTGTAGTAGATTTACTTCGATGTTTAGTTTCATTGTCCTGCTGCATCACCAAACTTCTACTGAGCTTCAGTTGGTGGACAGCCACCCTGACATCATTCTGTAGGATACCTTGATAAATTTGAGAATTCTTTTTCCTCTTGATGATGGCAAGTGGTCCAGACCCCAAGGCAGCAAAGCATCCCCAAATCATCGTGTTTCACAGATGAGATAATGCTTTCATGTTGGTATGCAATGCCCTTTTCATGCCATGCATAGTACTGCGTGTTCTTCCCTAACATTTCAAACTTAGATCCATCCATCCATCCATCCATCCATCTGTCTTCTACCACTTTTCTGGAGGTCCGGGTCACGGAGGCAGCAGTTCAAGCAGAGAAGCCCAGACATCCCTCTCCCCAGCCACCTGCTCCAGCTCTTCAGAGAGGATACCAAGGTGTTCCCAGACCAGCTGGGAGACATAGTCTCTCCAGTGAGTCCTGGGTCTGCCCTGGGGTCTCCTCCCAGTGGGATGTGCCCGAAACACCTCAAGTGGGAGGCGTCCAGGAGGCATCCTGATTAGATGCCCAAACCACCTCCACTGGCTCCTTTCAATGTGGAGGAGCAGCGGTTCTACTCTGAGCCTCTCCCAGATGGCTGAGCTCCTCACCCTATCTCTGAGGGTGAGTCCAGCAATCCTATGAAGGAAGCTCATTTCAGCCACTTGTATCCACGATCTCATTCTTTCGGTCATTACCCAAAGCTCATGACCATAGTTGAGGGTAGGGACTTAGATTGACTGGTAAATTGACAGCTTTGCCTTAAAGCTTACCTCCCTCTTCACCACAATGGACCAGTACAATGTCTGCATCACTGCAGATGCTGCTCCGATCCGTCTGTCAATCTTTCGATCCATTCTCCCCTCACTAGAAAGACCCCAAGATACTTAAACTCCTCCACTTAGGGGAGGAGCTTGTCCCCAACCCGGAGAAGACACTCCACCTTTTTCAGACTGAGGACCATGGACTCGGACTTGGAGGTCCTGATTCTCATCCTGGCCGCTTCACACTCAGCAGCAAACTGTCCCATTAAGACCTATAGGTCATTGCTGGATGAAGCCAACAGGACAACATCATCTGCAAACAACAGAGATGAGATCCTGTAGTCACCAAGCATGACACCCTCTGTTCCCTGGCTGTGTCTAGAAATCCTGCCCATAAAAATTATGAACAGGATCGGTGACAAAGGGCAACCCTAGCAGAGTCCAACTCTCACTGGGAATGAGTCCGACTGAGCATTGGCAATATGAACCATCCTCTCACAACGGTTGTATAGAGACCAGATAGCTCGTAACAACAAGCCCAATACCCCATACTCCCAAAGCACCCCCCACAAAAAAACCATGAGGGATGCAGTGGAATGCCTTCTCCAAGTCCACAAAACACATGTAAACTGGTTGGTCAAACTCCCACAAACCCTCGAGGATTCTTGAGAGGGTAAAGAGTTGGTCTGATGTGCCACGGCCAAGACGAAAACCACATTGCTCCTCCTGAATCTGAGGTTTGACCAACGGCCAGACTCTCCTCTCCAGTACCTTGGCATAGATCATCCCAGGGAGGCTGAGGAGTGGGATCCCTTTAAAGTTGGAGCATACCCTCTGGTCCCCTTTCTTGAAGAGAGGAACCACAACCCCAGTTTGCCATGCCAACAGCACTGTCCCCAACCTCCACACAGTGTTGCAGAGGCGTGTCAACCATGACAGCCCTACAACATCCAGGGCCTTGAGGTACTCGGGGTGAATCTCGTCCATCCCCGGTGCCCGGCCAAAAAGGAGCTTTTTAACCACCTTGGCAACCTCAGCCCCTGTGATGGGCAAGTCGTCCCCCTTGTCCACAAGCCCTGCTTCCTAGGTATTCCTTCCACCATCCAACGACATCCTCAGTTGAAGTCAGCAGCGCCCCATCTGCACCATACACAGAGTGGACAGGGAGCTGCTTCCCCCTCCTGAGCTGCCGGACAGTTTGCCAGAATTTCTTCGATGCCGACTGAAAGTCTTGTTCCATGGCCTCACTGATCTCCTCACACACCCGAGCTTTTGCTTCAGCAACCACCCGAGCTGCACTTCGCTTGGCCTTTCGATACACCTCAGCTGCTTCGGGAGTCCCACAAGCCAACCAAGCTCGATAGGAGTCCTTCAGCTTAATGGCCCCTTTCACCACTGGTGTCCACCACTTGGTTCAGGGGTTGCCACCACAAGATGCACCGACGACCTTGTGGCCACAGCTTTGGGCAGCCACTTCAATAATGGAGGTTGAGAACATGGCCCATTCAGACTCCATGTCTCCAGACTCCCTTGGAATGTGGTCAAAGTTCTTCCGGAGGTGGTAGTTGAAGACCTCCTGGACAGAGGCCTCAGCCAGACATTCCCAGCACACCCTCACTATACGTTTGGGTCTACCAGGTCTGAATGGCATCCTCCCCTGCCATCGGATCCAACTCACCACCAGGTGGTGATCAGATGATGGCTCTGCACCTTTCTTTACCCGAGTGTCTAAGACATACGGTTGGAGGTCAGATGACACGATAACAAAATCAATCATCGGCCTGCGACCTAGGGTGTCCTGGTGCCAGATGTACATACTGTATGAGCACCTTTATTCTTGAACATGGTGTTCGTTATGGACAAACTGAGGTTAGCACAGAAGTCCAATAACTGAACACCACTTGGGTTCAGATCGGGCAGGCCGTTCCTCCCATCCACCCCCCTCCAGATTTCACTGTCATTGCCCACGTATGCATTAGTTTCATCAGTCCATAAATTCTTTTTCCCACTATTGTAGTGGAATATCAAGATGCTCTTTAGCAAACTTCAAGTGTGCAATGATGCTTTTTTTACAAAAGCAATGGCTTCCTGAACCATGGTGTCCTGCCATGGACACTATGCCTGTTCAGTGATTTAGGTATAGTAGACTCATGAACGGAGATGTTTTTTAATCTCATCACACATTTTGAATTGTGCCTTTGGAGCAAACTTGGCTGGGTGCCCACTTATAGGGAGTAGTCACAGTACTAAATCATCTCCATTTATAGACAGTTTTTCTAACTGTGGACTGGTGAATATTTATATTCTTGGAGGGTATTTTGTAACCCTTTCCAGTTTTATGCAAATCAACAATTCTTGATTGTAGGTCTTTCGAGATCTCTTTCTTTTGAGGCATGGCTCACATCAGCAGATGCTTCTTGTGAGCAGCAAACTCAAAAAATTTGAGTGTTTTTTTAGTCAAAGTAGCTCTACACCTCGCTCCTATCTTGTTTCATTGATTGGACTCGAGGTTTGCAAACTCCTGGCTTTTGTTGAAATCATTAGCATAATGGTCCACTTACTTTTTCCACTAGCACTTTGAATGTTTAATGGGTGTGTGCAATAAACACATGAAATATTTTAATTGTTCGTGTGGTATTAAGATTAACCACATTGCGTTTGTTTATACTTGGGACTTAGGTGTAGATCAGATCACATTTTATGATCAAATAATGCAGAAAATGATGTTCTACTAAGCAAGTTAAAAGTGTAAAACTGTCAGGGAAAAAAAAAAGCTTAAATTAACTGCTGACACATATTGTGCCTCCACTGAATGGGGAGATGGAGGTCAGCCTGTGAGGTGTCTCAGCTAATCAAAATCCAATTTTCTCTTCCTCAGCTGCCTTTATATTTCAAAATATGGCCACAAGTTTGTATACTGACAAGTGAGCCTCTGTCCTCTGGTAAAAACAGAGCAAAAAAAAATCGATAATAAACCTCACACAGTCCTGAGAAATGTCCCCAAAGTCCAGTGGAGCAGCATTTCTCCCCATCCCCTCTCTTTGTCCCCCTCCCTCTCCCCTGCCTCTTCTATAAGCCGACCTCTACTGTATCTATCCCGGCATCACACTGCAGAGCGCTGAGGAAGACTCAAAATGCATCAGGGAAGGTGAGAAGGAATCTGTGCAGTATTGCTGCATGAATGTTGCATCTGAATGATAAAGCAGTGAATTGCTATTCACGGTGGTTCTCTGCCATTGTGTTATTCTGAATGAAATGTTTGGTTCATGCTGCACTGGAGCAAATGTTTGAATGAAGCCAAGGGTGGGTTTGCATCGAGCAAACTAAACATTGCTTAAGTGCATTATGAATGTTGTAAACATATTGAGTGGGTGAATAATTAGCCTTTGTTCTCTGAAGAGGTTTTGGCACAGGAATGCGTCAGTGCTGGCACTTCACCAGTAAAGTTTGCAGCCCATCTCTTTGCAGCATAAAGTGGGGCTGCACTGTGATCAGTTGTGTAGTATTATGGTACAGTGACTTTCCTGTGGGTTTGCCTGTAAGAGCAGCAGAGGTGTGGTGTTTCATGTTTCCGAAATTGGACCCCAACCTTTACTGCTGACTCAGATTTATTCACCTGGAACTTTGATTATGTAAAAAAGCAAAATTGGATGATTTATTTGTTGTCTTTTCAGGAAACTCGGAGGAATGTTTTTCCTTTCTGCTGTGTTTCTTTTTGGTGAGAACATTCACAATTCAAATATCTGTGAAAGTGAAAATCTTCTGTATGAAGCAGTTTTCCTTGATGGGTGTTTTAATGACACAAGAGCACCTCTTTGCTGTCACATTACAGGCTTTGCATCAGCTCAGAGGGTGATTCAACTGACCTACTGCTCCATAGATGAGCACCACCTCAGGATGGATTGCAAGTATGCGATACCCCCTGAGTCGCCAGAACCCTTCTGCAAGTACACACAAGGTGAAACAAGACTCCTCGATACCACCGACCCGGACGAGGAGCAGCATGCCCCCTTCAAGAACCGTGCCAAAGCTCGCATCTTTCCAGGCAACATCTGCCGCCTGCTGTTTAAAAACCTTCCCAACGGCAAGTCCAACTTCACCTGCAACATCAAGCTGCCTGAGTCAGCAATGGTCACCAAAACTTCTGTGGTTGAAAAAAGTAAGCTTGCTTGTACGCGTGTTTATTGTTCGCCTCTGCCATGCGTATGGTCTTACTTCACACATGCAAATAAAATGTTGCTCTTGCAGAGCTCCTCCTCCCCTGTTCAGCATGGAGTGTCCTATTACAAAGCTGCAGCGACCTACTGCTGACCTTGATGACACTCCCAATCGTGCTGGATATTCACCTGCTGTGAAGACAGTGCCGAACTGCTGCAAACTTTAATTGACTTCCGTGATCATCTGGTGATTGATGCAGGACTCCCTTGAAGTTGTGTGTATGCACAAAGTGCAATAAGTTGAGATGATTTTATGTACAGTATTTATTTAGTATGTCGCTGGAATGTATACTCAGCATTATGCCCTCAATACTAAGCACACATACACACTCTACAGTACTCCAATATATAAAGAGTTGTTCAGCTGGATAGAAAAAAATCTGTTAGATCCAGATTAATGAGAAAACAGCATGATTATCAGAGCATATGTTCTGTAATATCACAGTACTTTTACCAAATGTATTCAGTGCAATGAAATATATCAAGCTATCTCCTCTAGTCTTAATAATATAAGAACAACTATGTGGGATGATGGCAGTTAAACAGGATTTTAAACAGGGGCGGAAACTGCTTTTGCTGTGCTGTCAAATGACTCAAATCTTTCCAGCTCAAAATTTTTGCAACGTTGCACTCTGCAATGTGATTTATCGCTGATTCACATAATCCTTTAAGGTGAGCAATCTATTTTGCCTGACTGAAATCTGTCCCCTGTGTCTCTTCTTGGCTGCCACCTAATGAGAGCAGATACAGTAGCAGTGACCTTGTGCCATACACGTCCACTAATGGAAGAACTGTGCTGTATTTGTCAATAAGTACTGGATAGGCCAACGTGGATGGTGTTTGGCATTTTATCCTTGATCTAAAAGGTGTCTTTGACTGACTACTAATGCATGCTTCAGCAATAATATTCTATTCTATTCTATTCAGACAGCACATAAAGATCCTCAGCTACAGAAGCAAAATCAGCCAAACACAAACTCAGATTTTCTTTTGCCTTTCACTCGTGCCTGAAACACATGACTCATGTTCAGCCAAGGTTTTTTGAGAATGCTTTTGTTCGTCGGATAGAGAGCAGTGGTTCAATGTATAAATTTACATTGTATATGCTTTTTAATTGTGCAGTGCTTTTCTCTGAAAATGTTAGAAATTTTTGCTTAGAGTACGTGGTGTGTAGCAAAAGCACAATTGTATAAAACCACTGCTGTACTATGTACTGTAAAATGACAATAAAATTCACTGAAACAATACAACTGATTCAATTTAGTCAAAGCCCCTGTAGATGATTTGTTTTAGATGCTTTTTTGCCAAATGTTTTCACATCCTGACAGCCATCAATGAATAAAGAAGTATGACAAACAAAAAAGGAATAAAATCCATCTTGTGGCATAGCATAAAAATGTCATGCATTCATTGCAGGTTGAAATTAAACAATTGGAAGGTCTACCTTTTTAACGGCCCACCTGCATGCAATCTGGCTGTACACTTGTTGCGTGTGTCCACTGGATCCAAGCTTCCCTCTTCAGGGGTCGCCACGGCAGATCACAGTTCGCACATTTGATTTGGCAAAGATTTTACGCCAGATACCCTTCCTGATGCAACCCTCCCCATTTACCTGGGCTTGGGACCAGTACTAGGAGTACACTGGCTTGTGCTTCATAGCTGAGTAACCAACTTTCCTTTCCCCATTTGATTATGCCAAGCACCAAGCTAGAAGGCAGAAAGTACCATTTTTATCTGATCATGGGTTTCACCCAGTTGGGGCATGAATCCACAATCACCCAGCTGTAGGGTGGATGCTCTACCACTAGGCCACCACTCTGGTTCCTTCCTCCAATTCACTGTCTACGTTAGGGATCTGCAACCTGCAGCTCTGGAGCCACATGTGACTCTTTTGCCCATAGATAGTGGCTCCCTGAGGCCATGAGGAAAAAAAAAACTTCCAAGAAAAAAAGAAATAACTTTAAAAGAAAAAACGATGCACATCCATCCATCCATATCACCAGTCCATCACAGGGCCAACACAGAGAGACAGATAGCCATTCACTCTCACATTCATACCTAAGGCCAAGTTAGAATCCCCGTTTGATGCCAGTTAACCTAACCTGCGTGTCATTGGCCTGTGGGAGGAAACCAGAGCACCCAGAGAAAGCCCACGCAGAAACAGGGAGAACATGCTAACTCCACACAGGTTACTGATGGTCAGAGGGTGGGATCAAACCCACAACGGTCAAGGGTGGGATTGAACCCATTGTGGTGACACAGTAGGAGATGGCACTCCACCCAGGACTTTCGGGTATTGGGGGAAGGAAAAGGAGAGATGATAATGGGGGGAAGAAGTGAGACGGGCGCCAGAGCACTAGGGGGGTATTAAACTGAATAAAGATGCGCCTTCGCCCTCACTGTGCCAGGTGCGGGATGTATTGTGGAGAGGTTGTCATAATGACTGGACAAGCAACCTGAGTGCAAAGTGCAATCACCAAAAGAACACACACAGAGAATGTTTGACCCTTAATGAATTTTCAAAACCGCACACTTAAGGAAAACGTCAGTCACTTGCCAGAGAAGAAGCAACCTGCAGAGGATGAGACGAGGCTGATTAGAGAGGAATGGAGGGGAAATATGGAAATCTAATTTATACCACTTATGTGGGAGGAGAGGAATGACCGGCGCAGAACCCAGCCAAGGAGAGGAACCAGCAGGCCAGAACTGCTGGTGGGGGAATGAGTGGTGGGGTCTGACCGGGTAGAGTTGATTAGCTGCGTGGTGGTGGAGCAACAGGCTGGCGAGCGCACCAAATCCCTGCGGACACACCGCTACATTGGCAGCAACCTGGAAGAGAGGAAAGGAGAAAGCGTGTGAGGTAAAATTCACCCACAATACAACCGCTTACTTGATGAGCTGTCTGCTAGATCAAATCACTGAAGAGCGCTTCCACATAAACGCTGGCCCACCAGGAGACAGCAGGTGCGTCTGATGAGGAAACAGGTGAACAGGATGGAGGGGGCAAGCGCTCGCCAACACATGACAGAGAATAAGATGCTTTTCACACCTGAGGACTCCGGGGCGCGAAAGTATTGTGTTAAGCCATGCTCTGTGACATATATATGGATGTGTGTATATGCTCTCTGACGCATGTGTCAATGTGGTATAAAGGAGTTTGCTTTGGCACCCAGACTGAGTCTGTTCTGTTTATTGGAGGTGAATAAAGTTCTGTGTGGTCAGCTCGTGTCTCGTCTGATTCTATCCTCCACACCGTGAGCTTATTACTGTGCTGCCACAGTGCTAACCATTACTCTACCGGGCCGCCCACGATGCACATTTATGAGAAAAATATCCTAACAAGCAGAAAATTAGAAAATCTGAAAAATTGTGCAAACAAATCTCACAAATTTAGAGGAAAATTTTGCAATTTTCTGAGGAAAATATACCCACAGATTTTTAAGAAAAAGTCACAAAATTTCTGGAAAAGAAATCACATATTTACTGGAAAAAGTTGGAGTTTTTATGAGAAAATTTTAATAAATTTATGGAAGAAATGCTGCATTTTTTTCCCATGAAAGCTAATAAATTTTCAAAGAAAAATATAATAAATTTATGAGAATCCACCTTATTCCTAGGCCCCATGATGCTTTGTGGGAATTATGGCTGCAACTTCCGGTGCTAGTTTAGAAGGTATGGTTGTCACTGAAACGGGACACTTTTCCTTGTTAAAGAACAATGACTTTGGCATCAGAAATGCGGGAACACGGCCTTTTGCACCTCAAAAACAGTAATATCATACCACTTCCCACGACTATCGAGGGATGGGAAGATGACCTTAAAAAGTGGCCTGGCAGACAGTAGCTCCGTTTGTTAGCGCCGCTGCTAAGATGCTAATGCTGTAAACAAACAAACGCGCTGAGATATATCAATGTCTCTGCCACAATAAAGTCGGTTGCATTTTGTTAAAATATGCTGGACATAATCAAATTTACCTTAGAGCAGACGTACACCACAACACCTTGCTTGGCTGTCATGGTATATACAAACAGCTGCAGCCGTTGGTTTTACCCCGAAATTAAAATACTCATGCTGCTGTTGTGCCATAAATGCTTGTTATTTAACTTAACACGTACAGACATTTTCTGACAATTGTTCAGAATTTTACTGACCTATATTTTGTGATAATTTAAAAATTAATGCATTCTGAAGTCCATATTGTTTCAAGGCAGTGCAACAAATGCAAAAAACTCCAAAAAACTGACATCTTTCTTAAATCATGAAGCCTTAGGAAGCAAATTGTTGCTATTTTTTATTTATTATTTTACTTCATGCAGCCTTCATTCTGGTGACATAACACATAAACGTCAGATCTGTGACATTCATATAAGTGAAAACATACCTGGTGCTGTTGTCTGTCCTGCGTCTGTACCACTGATCACACCAACAGCCCTTTTTCGTTCAGTGCATCATCTACGCATTGCCGGTGAGAAGCCTCCATTTATACAGTCTATGGCACAACCATGAACACCAGCAACAAGTACCAGAACTACGCCAAAACATTCAAAAAATACAAACACTACAAGGCTGAAATTAGCTGCCACTTGAGTGCAAAACACGTATGTGGACTATACATTAAGATGAATTTGAAAAACTTTTAAAAACACTATTTTAAATGCCCCTGCTACTCCACTCCTGCTGACTGATTTAACACTACTGCAGCCAACTGGAAGCTCCACCCGTAATCGTTCCTACAGTGGCACCCCCAGGAATAAGGTGGATAGCTGAAAATTTATGAAAAAATATTCTTGAAATTTAAACAAAATGTTGCAATTTTATGAGGGAAAAAACACAAATTGGCAAGAAAAAAGTCACAAATTTACCTGAAAAAGCTAAAATTTTATTAGAAAAAGCTGCAAATTTATATAAAAGAGGCAATATTTTTACCTGAAATGGGTAGCTGTCATGGCTGCCAATCCTCCGCACCTGCGCGCACAACTGGTCTTCATCCTGGCCTGGCTATTTATACCGTGAGGTCCTGAGATCGGTGTGGAGTCGTCTGTCTCCTTCCTATGAGACCTGCACTCGCCATCTCCACGTCGAGCTTCCTAGCCTCGTCAAGTTTTCTGTCCAGCCCTTCGCCTACTGGACTCATCGTCATCCAGCTTCCAAGTAAGCACCCATCTATTTCTCTCACCTTTCCGTGATCCCCTGTGCACAGGCAGAGATCCGTGGACTCCTTCCACCTGGCGGCAAACTCATCTTCTCCACTCACCAGTCCACAACATCTCCTACGGGTCTGCTGGCACTGTCTTCCTGGCCGGAGCTACTGAGCTTTACCTGTGCTCCACTTTGCCACCGCAAACAGTAAGCGCTGAACTTTCTGGTGCATTCCCTGCTAGGGTTGCCTCTAACTCTCCCTCTGCTTCTCCACAGGGTTGTCAGGTTGCACAGTGCTCTGCTCGCCCCAGCTGACTCATCTTCTCACTACATATATCTACAGATACGCATACACACACCCACACGCTCTCATTATATTCAATAAAAGGTTAATTGTGTTATTCTCGAGTCGTGTCTGCTCTTTGGGTCTGAAACCATGTCAGTAGCAATCGGATAAGACGATCTTATAAGAAAAGCAGAAGATTTTGCAAAAAATATCAAAATTTATGAAAAAAGCTTATAAATTTATTTGGGAAAAAGTCACAAATTTACATGGAAAATGTCTTCAATTTTACTCGATAAAGGTTTTAAATTTGCAAAGAAAAAATATGCCAAAATATTTATATTTATGCAAAAAATATAGCAAGTGTTGGGGAAAAACAGTTTAATGAAGAAAACAGCCACAAATTTGCAAGAAAAAACAAAACAAACCTTTTGCAAATAATGAAAAAATTACCATAAAAACTAGCAATTTTGTGAGAAAGAGGTAACACATGTACCATAAAAAAGCAGCAAATTTATGAAAAAAACCCCCCTCTTAATTATGATATTGTCAGGCCAGACTGTACAGTTGTAATTCTGCTGTTATATCCTTTTTAGGTTCAGATATTTTTTTGGCTGCATGCAGATTTTTTTTAATAAAAAATCACTCACAGTGGCTCTTTGTGTAGTACAGGTTGCCGACCCCTGGTCTAGATAAAATGCTTCACAAAGCATTCAAGTAGTAGTACGCGCAAACTTATTAATGTCAAATAAAAAGAGATTTAGCCACTAAAAGGCTTATTTCTTGCTTCAAATGTTTTCAAAGACACTTTTTGCCATCCTCAAGATATCAGAGGGAGTTTAATGGCAAGCTGCCATGCTGGATAATCAGAAATCACCAAACAACCCACCCATGAGTTCAAGTGTTGTCCAGTCAAAAGCAGTTCTGCTTTTGCATGACTGCAGGAGGTTTTCTCTTGCTTTGTAAATACATTGCCTACTGAAGCTTTAAATGCACTGTAAATATCTGCTGTTGAAGTCCTGAAGAGGAAGTACTGGATCAAATTATATTGTATAAAGTCTCTAAAAAGAAGAAATAAATATGAGGAAATGACAAGGTTTAGGAACAGAAGGTATTTTAACAGGATGTTTAGGGATTTACAGCACGGAATTTGAAAGATATCTTTAACTGCAAAGTAGATAGGTTTTCTTAGTAGAAACGTAAGAAAACCAATGAAAAAAACTGAAAAAACTTAACCCTGCCACTTTGTTAGGGTCAGCCTTTGTCTCAGCACCTCTCTCAAAACAAGTGGTTTTGATTTTTGCTCCAGGTGTGACATAAGAACTGACGCCCACTAAAATGATACCACCCTCCTTAATCTCCACCCATTTTAGCGATGGTGGGAGGATCCAGTTTTCATTACTATTTTCTTTCAATATAGTCACTGTCATGAATCACCCCTCCAGGGCAAAAAGTAAGACCCAAGCACTGAACTGCTGTTTGTGGTATTTAATAAAGAAACACAAGTTCAAACAGTGCACAAAATGAAAACTTACAAATGAGACGGCACAAGGAATAAGCAAGATAGGCGTCAGAACGGGGAATGGGTTCTGACAGGAATTGGTTGATTAGACTCCGGCAATGAGCGAAAGAAACAATGTGTGGTCTATATTAATCATATATCCCATAACCTACATATGTATAAGCATGTGAGAATGTTTGGTGATTACATATGTAAAGCGACTTCACACCTCAGAACAGGACAAAGGGTCTCAACCGCCAGTGAAGATCAAAGAGCATCCGAGGCACTGCGGTGGAGACCAGATAGGTCGCCCTGACCTCCCAGGGCCAGGTGGAGGGGTACGGAGACAAAGGAGGATAATGAAGTTAGTGGGGGATGTCAGCTTTGTATGCATGTCTTTTGTTGTGTGTGAGTATAAGTACACAGAGCCGAATGTGTTCGCTCTCTTTCTACTTCTGCTTCTGCACTGAGATGACACTTGTTAGAGGAGCGAAGCTGTTAATAAACTTTGGTTTATAAGTCGCATCGCCTCGTTATTCCAAGCTCTTCTACACAATGGTCTTTAAATAGAGCATGAAACCAATGAACACATATGATTGCAGGTGTGGATCATATGAGTGGGGAAGTGACCTAATTAATTGACAGGTGTCAGCTGAGACGACCCGTGAACTTGAACCAATGACAAGGAAGGAAAAAGCACAACAGGAAAAGATAAAAGGGACCTGACTAAAAATACAGGATGAAACAAAACAAGGCAGACTGGCGGAAGAGGTGAGAAGCTCATGTCAAACCTAATATTACAACTAAGGACTAGATAAACAAAGACACCTAAAGAACTGACACAATAATAATAATAAGAACAAGAATTACAGAGACAACAGGCAAACTAAAAGCACATTGTAAATCCAGAATCAGCACACAGAAAAATAACCACACAAAACTGAGAAAATACAGGAAATAATCAGAAGAAAACTGAGAGCATGAGCACGGTGGAAACACCATGCTCAGCCCCATGACAGAGCCCCCCCCCACCCACCTTAAGGGGCGGAGTCCAGATACCCCCGGGTAACATCAATGAAAAAAAAGGACCCCTCACCCAATAGGAGTAGAACAATAAACCAGCCCGGGAGGGCAGTGGGGGAAATCAGGCTAGGAGGGAACAAAAAACAAGAGACCCACTCAGGACCCACACCAGAGCAAAAACCAGATACCTAGGCCCCCTGGGCCGGAGAGCTGGACAGTTCATGCAGTCGGCTAAAGTCCCAGACCTGGCAGATGGCGCAATGGAAAGAGTCGGGTGGCCTCCCAGAGAACGTGGACCACCCAGCCCAGCGGCACAGTCTGTCAGGTGGTCTACCAGAGTAATTTAACCACCCAAACAGAAAGGGTAGTCCAGGAGGCGGCTGCTCAACAGGAAAAACCAGTGGTGAGGAGGATAGGAGAGTAAGGAAACCCCCGACAACCTTGGGCAGAGGAAAGGGAACCACAATGGCCTCGGGCAGAAGACAGGGAACCACGATGGCCTTGGGCAAAGGAGAGAGAACCACGACGCTTTCGGTCTGGCCTGTAGCACCTTCGGTGACCCCGGGCTGGGACATGGTGGCACCCGCGGCAACCCCAGGCTGGGGCAAAGCAGCACTCATGGTGGCCCTGGGCTGGGGTGAAGCTGCACCCGCGGTGGCTCCGGATGGGAGAGTGGCTGCACCCGCAGTGGCTCTGGACGGGAGCATGGCTGCACCTGAGGTGGCCCCGGATTGGACCAAAGCTGCACCCATGGTGAACCCAGACTGGGCCAAAGCTGCATTCACGGTGACCCCCAGGCTGGAGCGTGACACCCACTGTTGACCCAAGCTGAAGCGCAGCCCCCACGTTGGTCTGAGGCTGGAACACAGCACCCACGACGGCCCCCAATTGGGACACAACACCCACGGAGACCTGGACTGAGGAGGGGCTGCACCCATGGAGGCCCTGGGCTGGGACGGAGCACATGCGAAGACCCCAGCTGGAGGGGTAGCAGCACCCACGGAGGTCCTGGGCTGGGACGGAGCACCCGCGACGACCTCAGCTGAAGGGGGAGCAGCACCCATGGAGGCCCCGGGCTGGGAAGGAGCACCCGCAAAGACCTCAGCTAGAGGGGGAGCAGCACCCACAGAGGTCCCGGGCTGGGATGGAGCACCCACGAAGACCTCAGCTGGAGGAGCTGGACCCACAGAGATCTCTGGCCAAGTTGGATGCTCCTCAGTGACCCTGGGAAAAGACTCCGACAGGAGGGACAGAGAAAGGGGGTCAGGGTCACTGGCGGCAGTGGAGCCCGGCGAGGTGAGCTCAGGTGCAGCGTGGGGAAAACTGATGACTGAGAGGCGGAGGTGTTCTCCAGCAGTCCAAAGCTGGGTGGCAGTGTCTAGGAGCCTGAGGAGCAGAAGCAGGAACGGGTGAACGGTGGGGGTGGGGGGGGATGTCTGCCGCGGAGAGCACCTCCGCATCAGCTTCAGTCCCGGTGGAGGTGGCCCCATCGTCAACCCGGGGAATAACCGCTGAAGCGAGGAGACCATGGACAACAGTTCTGCAAACTGGGGATACCTCCTCAAAACGAGATGTGCCTCCACTACTCCCACCACTCCATTCACACTCCCCCAGATTCTCTTAGGCCCACAGGAGGTGAGAGCTTCATCCACAATGCCCTGGATGAATTCAGCGGCCCATTCCTCCTCGAGGCTCAGGGACCCAGCTGCCAATCTTCCTTTGTTTGCTGAAGGCTGGCGTGCTGGGGATATGATAACACTCCGGACAAATAGGTGAGTCAAAACAAAAAATCCACAAACTAGCAGCAGCTGGGTCTCAAACTGGCTGGAGTCTACTGTCATGAATAGCCCAAAAAGGAAGACCCAAGCAATGAACTGCTGTTTGTGGTATTTAATAAAGAAACACAAGTTCAAACAGTACACAAAATGAAAACTTACAGATGAGATGACACAAATAAGCAGGATGGGCGTCAGAACTGGGAAAGGGTTCTGACAGGAATTGGTTGATTAGACTCCAGCAACGAGTGAAAGAAACAACGGTCTTTAAATAGAGCATGAAACCAATGAACACATATGATTGCAGGTGTGGATCACATGAGTGGGGAAGCGACCTAATTATTTGACAGGTGTCAGCTGAGACGACCCGTGAACTTGAACCAATGACAAGGAAGGAAAAAGCACAACAGGAAAAGATAAAAGGGGCCTGACTAAAAATACAGGATGAAACAAAACAAGGCAGACTGGCGGAAGAGGTGAGAAGCTCATGTCAAACCTAATATTACAACTAAGGACTAGATAAACAAAGACGCCTAAAGAACTGACACAATAATAATAAGAACAAGAATTACAGAGACAACAGGCAGACTAAAAGCATATTGTAAATCCAGAATCAGCACACAGAAAAATAATCACACAGAACTGAGAAAATACAGGAAATAATAAGAAGAAAACTGAGAGCATGAGCACGGTGGAAACATCACGCTCAGCCCCATGACAGTCACCCCACCACACATCCCTGTTCAAACCTGGTTCATTAATTCACACTTGATAATATATTGTGTCATTCTGGGTTATTTTGTTACATTTCTGGATGTGATAAGCCGGCATATAGGACGGCTAGCATTTTGGCTAGCTGGGTGAGATTGGGCTGTCTCGATGTCTTGGAGCTTGTCTCAGTGGAGAGAAGCCAACAAACGACCTGCCTAGCACTAGGTTAGCTGTCAGATCACATTTGGTCTTTAAAGTTATTTTCATTTTATCTGCAATCGCTAGACATCCGTGTTCCCATCTGGTTCATTAATCCATAGTCAATAATATATCTCACGTCACTTTGGGCTATTTTGTAATATTTTCTACACGTATTAGAGTGGCATATCAGATGGCTAGTATTGCGGCTAGCCTGCTGAGGTCGGGCTACCTCCTCAGAGTTTGTCTCAGCAGTGGGAGGGTGATGCACACTGGCTGGTTGTGTGTTAAACACCTGCGCCAGTTCATCATCTCAAGCAGAAGCATCAATAATTACCTAATGAAATAACAAAAACATCAAAACTGTAAATAAAATACAGTTTACTCAACAAAGCAGGACCAGTGCTCTGGTACCTGGGATGCATCAGCTGTAGCGATGTCAACCTGAAAATTTAAACCAGCGGTTGTGATGTCAAATAACAACAGATTCATTAACTGCACCGTCTATTTCTTGCCTCAAAAATTGTTCAAAACACTTTTCGCTGGTTTGTTTTAACGATATCAGACAAAGTTTGCTCATGACCCGTCATGTTGTCCAGGAACGGAAATCCAGAGAAAGACCGCCCACAGCTGGATGCATTGACCAATCTGGAGCACCCTTTGTGTTCTCAGCAGCATGACCAATGAGAGTCTTTCTGCCGGGACAGAGCTCTTTGACTATTGGTTTTTCGCAGTGTCAATTATTTTCTGTCACTCCACCTGGTTACGTCTCATCCCTGCACTCAATGCATCCCCGATCTGATTCCTTCTGTCAAAAACAAAAGTCCAAAAAGTGGGCACACACCATCAATCAAAGGATGTGAAAATGCTGATGTTATCGTGTACTTGCTACCTTGCCTCCACGTGGCAAACTCAAAATCTAATTAGTTAAACAGTTTCATTATACATTTATTTTAAGCTATAGATGCCTGCACTATTCATTCTTGAAGGCCTCCAGATTTCTTTGACTCCGGCAACACATGACAGCTGAAATATGATTGGACAAAAACTCTAACATGTACATACACTACTAGAGCCGTGGCCGAGGCCAAGAAAAGGTCTTAAAAACAGGGCCCACCCCTCTCCATCTTACACCAAGATGACACCTGTTTTATTTCATGCATTTGTATGCCTAGTAATAGAAAATCATGGTTGTATGATTTTAAAGTGCACACAACATAGTAAATTAACCCCTTCTTTGCAGCTGCATCTGAAAATTATGAAATCAACATCTTTTCCCCACTGTGTGTTTTTCTGGGCTTATTTCAATAAGACTGCCATCCTGTCTGTGATTTTTTTCAGAAATTACATCACAACATGATATTGTGACGTAAGCAGGGTTCACACAAGGAAAATGGAGCAGATGGTTGTGATCAACCGGATTTATTTTTCACACACTCTGAGCACAGGCAGGAGGGGAGGTCATTCTCCCAGACCTCCGTTTAAATCACGGTTACACACACATAACATTTTCAACTGGCAAAGCATGCTGGGAAATTCCTGCCCCCCTTAACATGGCCCCAACGTTACACTGCCCCCCCCCCGGACTGGTTTCTGTCCCCAGAAAAATTAAAGTCCAATTTAAAAGTCCAATACAAACTCATCCAGGTGTCGGGGCGGTCTTTGGCGCCGGCGGCCCCCTAGTGTCCATCTGGGTCTCGGTCGGGGTATCGGGCCGGGATGGAAGCTCCGGTTCGTCCACCAGCGGTGCAGATGGCCAATACGGGGCGAGACGGTCACGATGAAGGACCACAACCCGGTCCCTTTTTCTAAGCCTCACCCTGTACACCACATCTGACAGTCTCTCCAGGACCACGCATGGCCCCGACCACTGGCTCGCCAGCTTCGGTGATCATCCTCTCTTCCTCTCAGGGCAGAAAACCCAGACTCGATCTCCCGGTGCAAAGTCCCTCCCCTGGCAGCGGGAGTCGTACGCTCGCTTCTGCCGGCCCCCTGCCGCTGCCAGGGCCTCTCGAGCCAGTTCGTGCACCGTGTGGAGACGTTCTTTCAAACAAAAAAAATAATCCAATCCGGGTTTTCCCTCCACCTCCGGCTCAGGGGGGCAACCGAATACCAAATCCACCGGTGTGCGCAGCTCGCGTCCAAACATGAGCGCCGCAGGGGTGCACCGGGTAGATTCCTGAGCTGCCGTCCGGTACGCCCACAAAACAAAAGGCAGGTGCAGGTCCCAGTCTCGCTGTCGCTGGTCCACTAGGATAGCGAGCTGGGTGGTGAGGGTCCGGTTGAATCGTTCGACCAGGCTGTCACTCTGTGGATGCAGTGGGGTGGTCCGGGTCTTCCGGATGCCCAGCCGTTTGCAGACCTCTCCGAAGACCTCCACCTCGAAGTTCCGACCCTGATCGCTGTGCAGCTCCTCCGGTGCGCCAAACCGACAGAACATTTCATCCACCAGCTTTGATGCCGTCGTAGCGGCGCTCTGATCCGGGACCGCGTACGCCTCTGGCCACTTAGTGAAATAATCCATCGCGACCAGCACGTAGCGGTTCCCCCGGTCCGTGGTCGGGAAAGGGCCCAGGATGTCCACTCCCACTCGCTCCATCGGTGCTCCCACCCGGTACTGCTGCAGGGGAGCGTGGGATCGCTGAGTTGGTCCCTTCTGAGCTGTGCATGTGTCGCAGCGATGAACGTGGAGCTCCACGTCCTGATGACAACCGGGCCAGTAGAACCGGGCCCGAAGGCGCTGCAGCGTCTTTGTCACTCCGAAGTGGCCCGCTCCTACCGCCCCATGAACCAGCTGGAGTACTTTGGGCCGGAGTCGACGAGGAACCAGCAGCTGCCAGACGTGCCGCTGCCCAGCTGGAGTCTGCCACTGCCGATACACCACGCCCTCGTAGCAGCGGAGGTTGGCCCACTGGGAGTGTAGGGCCTTAGTCTCTGGGTCCAGCGGTGACACAACCTCCCAGGCGGGCCGCTGTCCTGCGTCCAGCCACTGCCGAACCCGCGAAATGACCGGGTCTCTGTCCTGCTCGCTCTGCAGCTGCTGCGTGCCAAGAACCTCTGTGACGTCATCGCTGGGGAGAACTGCCTGATCATCTGAGGAGGGGCTGTGCGTCGCTGCGTTATTCCTGCTCGCAGTGGCTCGGAGAGCGGCAGCCCGTGGAGCGGTTTGGTCCCGATCTTCAGCCCGTTGGCAGTGACGACACTCCTCTGTCGCGCAGGGGCGCCGAGACAGCGCGTCAGCGTTGGCATGGAGGCGGCCTGCCCGATGCACAATCTGGAAATTATAATCCTGCAGTGCCTCCAGCCACCTCGCCAACTGTCCATCCGGTTCTTTGAAGTTTAACAACCAGGTCAGAGAAGCGTGGTCCGTCCTGAGCTGGAACCTCCCCCCGTACACATACGGGCGGAAATGACGCAGTCCTTGAATGACAGCCAGCAGCTCTCTGCGAGTCACACAGTAATTCCTCTCGGCTCTGCTGAGAGTGCGGCTGAAGAAAGCGACGGCCTGCTCTCCATGTTCTCCCTCCTGGGATAGCACCGCCCCAATGCCCTGGTTGCTGGCGTCCGTGTCCACGATGAAAGGGCGGTTCGGGTCAGGATACCGCAGGACGGGGGCTCTGATGAGCGCTGCGCGAAGCTGGGAGAAAGCAGCAGCACAGCTGTCACTCCACTGGAACGTGCGTCCTTTCTGCGTCAGCTGATGCAGCGGGCTGGCGATGGTGGCGAAGTCTTTCACAAACCTCCTATAATAGGAGGCCAATCCAAGAAAACTCCTCAGTTCTCCAACGTTCCGCGGCACTGGCTAGTCTCTCACTGTTGCCACTTTTTCCGGGTCGGTGGCGACCCCCGCTGCGCTGACAACGTAGCCCAAAAAGGTGGTCTCCCGCCGGAACAGGTGGCATTTCTTAGGGTGTAACCGTAGCCCCGCCTGCTGGATGGCTCCCAGCACCTCTCGGAGATTTGACAGGGCGCTGTCAAAATCAGCTGCATGCACCAGCAGGTCATCCAGGTAAACAACGCAGCGACTCCGGGGCACATGAGCCAGCACTCGCTCCATCAAGCGCTCAAAGGTGGCCGGAGCGTTGCAGAGTCCAAACGGCATCACTTTAAACTGGTTCAGTCCCTGCCCGATGGAGAAGGCTGTTTTTTGGCGGGCCTCGGGTGACAGCTCTACCTGCCAATAGCCGCTGTGTAGATCCAGCGAGCTGAACCAGCTGGAACCGGCAATGTGGTCCAGTGCGTCATCGATGCGGGGCAGGGGGTAGGAATCTTTCCTGGTGGCGTCGTTCAGGCGTTGGTAATCCACACAGAACCGCCACGACCCGTCCTTCTTCTTGACCAGCACCATAGGCGCCGCCCAGGGGCTGCTGGAGGGCTCAATGACATCTGCCTCCAGCATTTCTCGCACTTTTTGTTCCGCCGCTGCCCGCCTTGAAAAGGGCAGCCGGCGTGGGCGGAGTCGAATCGGCCTGGCCTCACCGGTGTCGATCTCGTGCTGCACCAACCCGGTCCGGCCGCATTCCTCATCCTTCGTGGCGAAAACACCCACGTAATAGTCCAATAGCTCCCGCAGCTGGCGTCTCTGTTCCGGGTCCAGCCCGCTGCAGCTCCGCTGAAATAATTCCTCCACCGCCTGCTGCGTCTCTGCTGACACGTTGACCCCTCCCCTTGCTGTCCCTGTGTGTGCTCGTGCTCCCTCTGTCCGCGCTGGTGACGTCATCGTGTCCAGTCCTCGCGGTGGCCTGCCTGGTCCGGTCTGTCTTGGCGATCCCTCGATTGCGCGTGCCCCCGTGTCCCTTCCCTGGGTTCTGCTGTGGAGCGTGATGGTCCGGTTTCCCAGCTGGAGGGAAGGTCCGGCGGTGTCGATCTTGGCACGCCAGGCTGTGAGCAGGTCTAGTCCAATAATACAGGGGTCTTGGATGTCAGCCAGCCAGAACGGGTGTCTTATGCTCTGACCGGCCACCCCCACCACCAAAACTCTCCGCCCCTTCAGTCGGGCGCGCTCACCGGTAGCTGTGGTGACGCAGCGCTCGCTGGGTTCCCACCCCCGCGGAGCCGTCTTGCTCGTGCCCGGCAGCACACCGGGTCGAACCAAGGAGATTGTAGAGCCGGTGTCAATCAGGGCCCGGATCGACGTCTTCCCCAAGCTGCACTGTAGATAGATCCCTGGAGAGTGTCCAACTCGGCCCACGCGCGGTGCCGGCTCCTCGGGGGAAACATCTGCTGGAGGTGGCCTGTCCCCGTTCACGCCACCTCGCTCTAGTTTAACGCCGGCGAGGGGCCAGTTTGTCGTGGGGTGGGTGCGGGGCAGTATCACACGATGTGTCCCATCTCTCCGCAGCGGAAGCACCCTTCCTCGCGCCGCCGAGGCCATCTTCTCCGTGGACGCGCCGCCGTGGTCTGCCGTAATTCCTCCTCCTCCCCCTCGCTCTCCATCGTAGCCTGGTAGGTTCTTCGGCTGTGCGTTGCTGCTTCAGCGGTGCGATTTATTAGCGGCTCTGCCCGCTCTGCTTCTGCCACTGCAGTCCTCCAGTCGCTCGCGGCGTGGAGCCGTACGTGGCTCTGGAGCTGGGCCGGGCGGAGACCTTGGATGAAACTCCGGAGGGCGAGCTTCTCTACTGCCTCCGGCGCGAAATCTGGGTAGCTGCGCTGGGTTAACAGCCATATGTCTGCAGCATAGGCTCCTAGTTTTTCCTGGTGGTTCCGGCGGCGGCGGGTCAGTTGTTCTTGGGCGTGCTCAGCATCCGCTATTCTCCCAAATCGTCTCTGGAGCGCCCCTTGTAGTGCTGGCCAGCTGTGGTG
Source organism: Pholidichthys leucotaenia (assembly GCA_020510985.1). Lineage (NCBI taxonomy): Eukaryota > Metazoa > Chordata > Actinopteri > Cichliformes > Pholidichthyidae > Pholidichthys > Pholidichthys leucotaenia. The sequence continues at coordinate 40,272,944 of CM035844.1, read as the reverse complement.
CTCCTCGGGCCAGAGATCAGAGAGCGTGCAGATGGCTTTCCCTTCCAAGGCCAGCGCGACCTGTACGGCGGTTTCCTCTGGTGACCAGCCGTTCAGCGCCGCAGTCAGCTCGACCTGTGTCAGGTAGTCATTCAATGTGGCTTCGCCTTTGAAACGGGGAATCTTGGCCCGCTGTCGAACAGGTGGGGTGGTCGTTTCTTGATCGATCGCCACCCTTGATCGCCATGGGGTCGCCAGCCCGTGCTGTCCTGAGAAGGGTGGAATGTTTGCTCTGCTCTGTCTTGAAAAAGACAGGAGGCGGGGTGCGCTGGCCCCGTCAGGTCCGCCGCTTCGTTCGTCCCGGCTCCGGGCTCCCGGTGGTGGTGTCTCGGTCCCATCGTCCATCATCAGCTGAGCAATGGTCTGCTCCAGCTGCTGGATCTCCATTCTGATCCTAGCTTCCATTTGCTCCATCCCACTTCTGACACCAGTGTGACGTAAGCAGGGTTCACACAAGGAAAATGGAGCAGATGGTTGTGATCAACTGGATTTATTTTTCACACACTCTGAGCACAGGCAGGAGGGGAGGTCATTCTCCCAGACCTCCGTTTAAATCACGGTTACACACACATAACGTTTTCAACTGGCAAAGCATGCTGGGAAATTCCTGCCCCCCTTAACATGGCCCCAACGTTACAATATTACCAGCCATTTCAATGGTCATAATGTAGTTAAAATGAGACATGCTTGTGGATTATGTTTACATTTACATCCATATATATTTGGACACTGACACAAGTTTTGTTATTTTAGCTGTTTACCAAAATATATTCAAGATACAGTTATATAATCAGTGTGGACCTTAAGTTCAGGCCCTCAGTGTCATGGATCTGAGCTCAGGCTGTCTCTGAGCTCAGATCCTCACTTTGTTTCTGAGTTTTGTCGGTTGTCATTATTTTGTGGTCAGTTTTTGTATAGTTATTTGGTTTGTCACAGAGTTCTTCCCGCTATCTCCAGACTCTCCCCATTAACTGCCTGCTTTCCTGCCAGCGCGGCTGTGGGCAGTCAGGTAATTAGGTCACCGGCTCGCCTGTAGTTCACACCTGTAGCTCATGTACTTCTGTGTATTTCAGCACTGGCTAGGTGGAACGCCAGTGCTGCTAGTGATGGCCAAATGAGGCTTTCTAGAGGACTTGAGGCCTTTCATCAAAATGGCTCTTTTCGACAAGGCCTCATGTGGGTTTTCATTTTCTCTACCAGGCCATCTAGTGGCCAAAATGTATACAACATGCTGATTTTTTACAAGGGAATTATTGGTTTAATGTGTATCTTTTTCATTTCAATAAATGCACTGTCTATTAAGAAATATCAATGATCATAAGGCAAAAAAATTAATAAAACTGAGGTGACTACAGTGAATGTGCCTGTGTTATTTGGTGTGCTTGTACTACTTATCCATTGTTATTAAGAAATACATTTTCAACAGTCTTATACTGTCTCAGTATATTCTACTCTGGCCTTATTTTCATGCAGGGCACAAGAGCAATAGTGCCTCAGCATAATGATGTGGATTAATGATCAAAGCTCTTTGAAACACAAGACGCTTCACCTTGCAAATAAAAATGAAATTAAAAGAATGATACAGCTTGAAGTTGAACCTAGGTCTCCCGCTTGCAAAGTAAATGTATTACCACTAAGCCATCACCTCAGTTAGAATAAATAGCCACTATTTGTTAAAAATACATCAATGAGAGAAACATGCTCGAACTTTTCCCAAACAGGAGAAGTCAGTGTTTTTGGTGCTGGTTCCATCCGAAAATTGGCTGTGACAAATCCCTTACACAGTAAAACATGACTACACAAACATGAAGGATGGGAATTTCCGATGGGTATCGCTGCTCACTTTATTTCATGTTGTGTGCAAAATCATGAATGGCTTCCTGACCCAGTCACGTGGTCTGACGTCAACACATATGTCACGATGCACACCTTGCCAAATATTTCCTGGATAAGACTGGATCACCAGTGCCTGCCTTCCCATCACTAAGTGTGGCTAAATTGTTATGTCTGACTGGTTATCTCCTCGTTCTATTCTCCTCCTGATCATTGTTCTGATCAGTGCCTCGTCCCCTCCTGAGTCAAGCTGGCTCAGGAGTGCCAAGTCTGTAAGTGCTGCTTTTTTTTATGTTCAGCACTATTTTTGGACTCTTTATGTTCTTTTTGTTATTAACATGCACAAAACTTCATTCAGTGCATGGGATTGTCCTTCTGCTCCGAAGGAGCATTCATGACACTAGTTTTAATTTGAAGGTATTTACACTGCTCAAACAACAAACCCTGGATCAACCCTGAGGTAAAAACACTTCTGAGAGAGAAGAAGAGGATCTTCAGGTTGGGGAACAGGGAGATGCTGAAGTCCGTACAGAGGGAGCTGAGGAAGAAGATCAGAGAAGGCAAGGACAGCTTCAGGAAGAAGATGGAGGACAAGCTGCAACAGAGCGACATTGGCGGGGTCTGGAGAAACCTTAACACCATCTCTGGGCTCCAGAATACCTCCCCCCAAGCCACGGGGGGCAGGGAGCAGGCGAACAATCGGAAACTGTTTTTTAATAGGTTTGACCAACTGCCCCCCCCCCCACTGCTGCCTCTAAAGACATCGAGTCCTGCTGCCCACACTCCACTCCACCAACACCCCCCCACTCCCAACACACAGCCCCCCAACATGACCCTCATTAAGACCCAGGTGAGGACAGAGCTGAGGAAGATCAAGGTGAGGAAGGCGTCGGGACCAGACAGCATCAGTGCAAAGCTCCTCAAGTCCTGTGCAGACCAGCTGTGTGGGATTGTGGAGCACATCTTCAGCCTGAGACTGAAGCTGGGGAGGGTACCACAGTTGTGGAAAACATCTTGTGTGGTACCTGTACCAAAGACTTCCCACCCCAAAGACCTGAACAGCTACAGACCAGTGGCCCTAACGTCTCACATGATGAAGACCCTGGAGAGACTGCTCCTTGTTCACCTTCGCCCCCTTGTGGGACCAGCGATGGATATACTCCAGTTTGCCTACCAGCATGGCATTGGGATGGAGGATGCAGTGATCTTCCTCCTTCACTGCTCTCTGTCCCACCTGGAGAAGCCCGGGAATGCGGTGAGGATCATGTTCTTTGACTTCTCCAGTGCTTTCAATACCATCCAACTGATGATCCTGAAGGACAAGCTGCTGTGCGCAGGGGTGGACCAGCACCTGTCATCATGGATCCTGGACTACCTCACTAACCAGCCACAGTTTGTGAGAACCTGGGACTGTGTGTCCGACACGATCATCGGTAGCACGGGGGCCCCCCAGGGAACGGTTTTGGCTCCCTTCCTGTTCACCATTTATACTGTGGACTTCTCACACAACACAACACACTGCCATCTACAGAAGTTCTCTGACGACTCTGCGATCGTCGGCCTCATCTCCAACGGAGATGAAGCTGAGTACAGAGGACTTATCCAGGATTTCGTGGACTGGTGCCATCGGAACTTCCTCCAGATCAACGCGAGGAAAACTAAGGAGCTGGTGGTGGACTGCCGCAGGCAAGGACAACCCCTCACAGCACCAGTAAACATGCAGGGAACAGACATTGAGATGATGACATCCTACAAGTACCCGGGTGTTCATCTGAACAATAAACTAGACTGGTCACACAATACCGACGCACTCTACAAGAAGGGACAGCGCAAGCTGTTCCTACTGAGGAGACTCAGGTCTTTTGGTGTACAAGGGGTGCTGCTGAAGACATTCTGCAACATGGTGGTGGCATCGGCCATCACTTTTGGAGTGGTCTGCTGGGGCAGTGGCATTACAGCAGCCGACAGGAAGAGACTGAACAAACTGATCAAGAAAGCTAGCTCTGTCCTGGGGCAGCGCCTTGACCCAGTGGAGGAGATAGGAGAGAGAAGGATGGTGGCTAAACTGTCATCTCTGCTGGAGTCCGAGTCCCACCCTATGCAGGACATACTGAATGCACTGAGGAGCTCATTTAGCAGCAGACTACATCATCCTAGGTGCACAACTGAGAGGTTTCGCAGGTCCTTTCTACCTACAGCTGTCAGACTGTATAACCTAAGCAGGGCTGCTCACAGAGATAGCAAAAAAACGTGACAACCTAATAGTATTGAATGCAAAAGACGCAATGGACTTACACAATGGTCCCCTCTGTGGCTTATATTAATCATATATTCCATACCTACATATGTATAGACATATTAGAAGGTTTAGTGATTACATATGTGGAATGACCTCATGCCTCAGAACAGGACAAGAGGTCTCGACCACCGGCGAAGAGCAAAGAACAGACTGAATCGCAGCGGTGGAGACCGGATCGAACTTCCTGACCACCCAAGGTCAGGTGGAGGAGATAGAGGACAATGGAGGGGGATTACGTTAATGCGGGATGTCAGCTTTGATATGCAATGTCTTTTGTTGAGTGTGGGTATAAGTATGAAGGTCTGACTGCGCTCGACCTCTTCATTCTGCTTCTGCATCGAGATGAGACATGTTTGGGAGGTGAAGCTGATAATAAATCTTGATTTATAAAATCACATCGCTTCTTCATTTCAAGCTCCCTACACTGGTGACCAGACGTGAGGATGGAACAGAGACGTTCTCCCGCGACGAACTTATCGGAGGCGACCCAGGCAAGCGCCGTCGCCCATGCAGACAGGGGAACGGATGGAAGTCGTTCCCCCACGGTAGAATCCACAGAGAGGGCTCAACCGAGCACCATCCCCAGCTCCGCCGTGAGGACAGAAGAAAGGCGTTCTCACCCGGCTGACACATCAGAGACGGCCCACACAAGCGCCATCACCGTCAAGCTGCCAGAGTTCTGGCAAAACGACCCGAGCTCGTGGTTCCAGCAAGCTGAGGCTCAGTTTGCACTGGCGGGCATAATGGCGGACGAGATGAAATTTTACCACATCGTCGCCAAACTCGACGCCGCCACGTCAAGATGCGCGCGGAGCATAATTCAACAGCCGCCCGCCCACGACAAATACAGAGAACTAAAGGCAACCATCATAGAGAATTTCGTCCCCTCAGCCAAGGAGAGAGCAGAGAAGATTCTGGCGATCTACGGCCACAGAGGATGCAGACCAAAGGCCCTCATGGAGGACATGCTGCAGCTTAAGGAAGCAGACAACGACAACTTCCTTTTCCAACATATCTTCCTCAGCACTCTGCCGCCACACATGAGAGGGACACTGGCCAACATGCAGTGCAACACCCAGCAGGACTTCCGCGCGCTGGCCCGAGAAGCGCAGCGGCTCATAAACTCCTGCAGCGAACAGATGGCCACAGCAGCATCTGCAGATCTCAGCGCGGAAGCCCAGAGCAGCGGAGAACAGCAGACAACGGAGCAGAGCCTGCCCACCATGGCAGCGACACGACCAAGGCGCAGCAGGCGGAACGACCTCTGCTATTATCACCATCGTTTCGCCGAGAGGGCGTACAAGTGCGTGCGCCCCTGCAATTTCAAAAACTCGGGAAACGCCAAAGCCGGGAACCGTTAACAGCTGCGGCTCTCGGCGAGACGAATAAGCTGCTTTATGTGACTGATGGGCACACCGGGAGACAGTTCCTCATCGACACCGGAGCTCAGGTGAGCTTCATCACCCCTTCCAACACAGACCGGGCCATGGGACCCCGGGGAAACGGAGCGATGGCAGCCAACGGCTCGGCCATCGACACTTTCGGTGAAAGGAACCTGCCTCTTTGCATTCACGGCCGCAACTATAGATGGACATTTATTATAGCGGCGGTGAGTTTTAACTTGTTGGGCGCTGATTTTTTGTGTGCACATGGGTTGTTAGTCGATCTTGCAAATAGACGCTTGGTTAATGCACTGTCATTTTCTTCTATCCCCTGCTCAGCTCGAGTTTCTCCACCACCCGTGCAGGCCAGCGTCACTACAGCAGGAGGTAAGTTTGACCAACTCCTCACCCAATTTCCAGCACTCACAGTTCCAAAATTTTCAGCAACAGTAGCGAAACACGGGGTTGAACACTTCATCCCCACAACAGGCCCACCCGTGTTTGCCAAAGCTCGGCGCTTGGACGCGACCAAGCTCGCCATAGCACGTGACGAGTTTGCCAGCCTGGAAAAATTAGGCATTATTAGGCGCTCAAAAAGCCCTTGGGCATCACCACTACACATGGTCCTGAAAACCGACGGTTCTTGGAGACCTTGCGGCAATTACCGCAGATTAAACAATGCAACAGCGCATGACCGCTACCCAATTCCTCACATCCAAGATTTTTCACTACATCTGGTGGGTGCGCGCATTTTTTCTAAAATAGACCTGGTCCGCGGCTATCACCAAGTCCCCGTTCGAGCGGAAGACATTCCTAAAACGGCTGTAATAACCCCTTTTGGTCTTTTTGAATTTTTGCTAATGCCGTTCGGCCTCAAAGGCGCTGCTCAAACCTTTCAGCGTATGATGGACGCGGTATTACGCGACCTCCCCTTCGTGTTCGTCTACCTCGACGATATGCTGGTAGCCAGCCCGTCAGAGGAAGAACACGAACAACACCTCACTACAGTTTTTCAGAGACTAGAAGAGCACGGGTTAATAATCAACCCAGCCAAATGCCGATTCAGCGTGTCACAATTTGATTTTTTGGGACACTGAGTTTCACCAAAGGGGGCAGTCCCATTGCCTGACAAAGTCCGCGGGGTAAAAAATTTTCCACGACCAGAAACGGTCAGATCGCTGCAAGAATTTTTGGGAATGGTGAATTTTTACAACCGTTTCCTCCCCTGCACAGCTCAACTCATGCAACCCCTGTATGCCGCGCTCAGAAAACAAAAGCCTTCCAACGCGGTCGAATGGACCCCGGAGCGCGAAAGCGCCTTCGCGGAAGTAAAGAGTGCTCTAGCGAATGCCACATTGTTGGTTCACCCCGATCCCTCGGTCCGCATAGCGCTAACTACAGACGCTTCAGACCTGGCCATAGGGGCAGTCGTAGAACAACAGGTTGGCGGAACCTGGCAACCGTTAGCATTCTTTAGCAAATCTTTAAACCAAACCGAGCGCAAATACAGCACTTTTGACAGGGAGCTGCTAGCGCTTCATTTATCCATCTGCCACTTCCAGTTCTGGCTGGAAGGGCGGCGTTTCACAGCTTTTGTAGACCATAAACCACTCACTTTTGCGATGGCCAAAATTTCGGAACCATGGTCAGGCAGGCAACAAAGGCAGCTAGCTGCAATTTCAGAGTTCACCACAGACATTCAACATGTGGCAGGCAAACTTAACGTGGTAGCAGACTGCCTCTCTTGCGCTGTGACATCGCCAGAGCACGAGGAGACAGATTATACTACCTCAGCCACAGAACTCTTCGCCAACGCGGACGCGTACGCGGCCCCAATTCACGTAGGGATAGATTACGCAGCCATGGCAGAGAAACAAAGCAGTGACGCGGACGTGCACGCGCTCCTGTCTGGACGAACAGGGTTAAGACTGGAGGAAAGGGGTTTACGTGACGGTGTACCCCCCTTAATCTGCGACGTGTCAACCGGCCGACCTCGCCCGGTAGTTCCAGCTGCATGGCGCCGCCGCATTTTCGACTCGGTTAAAATGGTCGCGGAAAAGTTTGTTTGGCCGGGCCTGTGCAAAAATGTAAAGGAATGGGCAAAGACTTGCATGTCTTGCCAACGCGCCAAGATACACAAACACACAAAAGCTCCTCTACAGCCTTTTCGAATCCCAGCCAGGAGGTTTGACCACGTTCATGTCGACCTCGTGGGACCACTACCTTCGTCTCAAGGGTTCACACACCTGTTAACAATGATAGACCGTACTACGCGCTGGCCGGAGGCGGTCCCTTTGGCGTCAACCACAGCTGTGGAAGTCGCTCGCGTTTTTTTAACAAACTGGGTGGCACGTTTCGGCGTCCCATCGGACATCACGTCCGATAGGGGGCCTCAATTTATCTCAGAGCTGTGGTCAGCCATGGCCAGCAGCTTAGGAGCGACAATTCACCGCACCACCGCGTATCACCCTCAGGCTAATGGGTTATGCGAGTGTTTTCACAAATCTTTAAAGGCCGCCCTCAGGGCCTCACTAACGGATACAGATTGGGTGAATAAACTTCCCTGGGTTTTATTAGGGTTGCGTTCTGCGCCTAAAGAGGATCTAGACGCCTCCCCTGCAGAATTAGTTTTTGCACAACCTCTCAGACTCCCAGGTGAGTTCTTACCAGTACATCCAGAGCCTGGGCATCTTCCAGCCCTGAGGCCCTTAAGCAACACCAGACCGGACACGCTCCCCAGACCTGCACATCACTCTTTTCCACGGGTTTTTGTCCCCCAAGCTTTGAAAAACGCCGAGTTCGTTTTTGTTAGACACAAAGCTTTAAAATCAACCCTCCGTCCACCATACGATGGACCATTCAGAGTGCTGGAACCTGGTGATAAGCATTTTGTGCTTGATTTAGGGGACAGAAAAGAAACAGTCAGCATTGACAGACTTAAACCTGCCTTCTTGTTGAGAGACGAACCTGCACGGGTGGCGAGAGCACCTCAGCGGGGTAGACCCCCCAAGAGAAAAGACTCAGCCCCCCTGCAGGGAACAAATAACCACTCTCCTCCCCAACCTGCAGATTCCTTACAGGACGGTCCCGCCAGGACGCCAAAGCGGACCTACAGCAGATTCGGGAGAAGATTAAAACCCAGACGGCACAGGGACTGATGCAAAATTGACAAAGAGTTGTTAACTATGTTGTCAGATTGTGCCGTGACAGTTTTAAGGCTGATTTGTGACATTACTATACTGTTGTTGTTACCACTGAATTTTTAACAGGATCATGCTGCATAACCTGAGGGGTAACATGACTGCTGGAAAGATTTTTTCCTTGTTTTCCCTGTCAAGATGTTTAACAGTATAATATGTCATGGAGATTATCTTAAACTGTAAACTTAATTCGATTGTCCTTTTCTTAGTCGTTTGGGGGGGCTGTGGCTTATATTAATCATATATTCCATACCTACATATGTATAGACATATTAGAAGGTTTAGTGATTACATATGTGGAATAACCTCACGCCTCAGAACAGGACAAGAGGTCTCGACCACCGGCGAAGAGCAAAGAACAGACTGAGTCGCAGCAGTGGAGACCGGATCGAACTTCCTGACCACCCAGGGTCAGGTGGAGGAGATAGAGGACAATGGAGGAGGATTACGTTAATGCGGGATGTCAGCTTTGATATGCAATGTCTTTTGTTGAGTGTGGGTATAAGTATGAAGGTCTGACTGCGCTCGACCTCTTCATTCTGCTTCTGCATCGAGATGAGACATGTCTGGGAGGTGAAGCTGATAATAAATCTTGATTTATAAAATCACATCGCTTCTTCATTTCAAGCTCCCTACACCCTCCAGTATACAACTAGGACAATATCGGTCGCTACGGGGGGTGACAATATGTATGGGTACATATTCATACTATGTAGGATAACTAAGTAGACGGTTATGCTGTTTATTCCATCTAGCTACAATGCTCCGCACTGTGTGTATATATATTTATATGTACATACTGTATGTATATTTGCTGCTCTTGTTTTTCTTGTCTTCTTGATTGTTGCTCTGAGTGTTGCTATCCCTGTGCTGTTGCAATCCTGGAATTTCCCCATTGTGGGACTTATAAAGGCTTATCTTATCTTATCTTATTCAAATTTGAGTTACGGTTTAGGAATTGTAACCATTTTTATACAAAATCTTCTCATTTTAGGGGCTCAAAAGTAATTGGACAAATTAACATTACCATAAATAAAATGTTCATTTTGATTAATACTTTGTTGAGAATGCTATGCAGGCAATGACTGCCTGAAGTCTGGAACTCATGGACATGACCAAATGCTGGGATTCCTCCTTTGTGATGCCTTACCAGGTCTTACCTCAGCTGCCTTCAGTTTTTGCTTGTTTGTGGGTCTTTCTGTCTTAATTTTTGTCTTAAGCAAGTCAGAATCAGAATCAGAATCAGAATCAGATTTATTGCCATTGTTCATGTAGTACACAAACTAGGAATTTGTCTCGGTGCAATGCTGCAACATAAAACATGGAGTAGCACTAAAGATAAAAATAAAAAACTATGCATGCAATAAAATGTAGAATATGAGTAATACTAATCTATGCAATTTTTAAATATATTAACAAGCAGCAGATATTGTGGAGTTCCACATAGTGCAGTCGGTAGTGCAAAAAGAAAACAGTGATAACTGTCATGAGACCGGTTGAGCTGCTGTACATAGTGCACGAGAGTCTAATAAGTCACTTAGTGTTCAGCAGTCTGATGGCAGAGGGGAAGAAGCTGTTCAAGTAGCGGGAGGTTTTAGTCTGAATGGACCGAAGTCTTCTACCTGAGGGGAGGGGGGCAAACAGTACGTGTCCAGGGTGTGAAGGATCGGCTATGATCTGGCCTGCACGCCTCCAGGTCCTGGAGATGTACAGGTCCTGGAGGGATGGGAGCTTGCAGCCGATCACCTTCTCAGCAGCCCGCACGACGCGCTGCAGTCTTAGTCTGTCCCTGGCAGTGGCTCCTGCGTACCACACGGTTATGGAGGTGGTGAGGATGGACTCGATGATGGCCGTGTAGAACTGCACCAACATCTTGGTGGGTAGCTTGAGCTTCCTCAGCTGCCGCAGGAAGAACATCCTCTGCTGGGCCTTTTTGATGAGGGAGCTGATGGTCGGCTCCCACTTGAGGTCCCGGGTGATGGTGGTGCCCAGGAAGCGGAATGAATCTGCAGTGGTGATGGGAGAGTCTGTGAGGGTAAGGGGGGGCAGAGGGGTTGTGACTTTTCTGAAGTCCACGATCATCTCCACTGTCTTCAGAGCGTTCAGCTGCAGGTTGTTGTGGCTGCACCAGGACGGCAGCTGGGCCACCTCTCTCCTGTAGACGGACTCGTTGCCGTTGGAGATGAGCCCGATGAGGGTGGTGTCATCCGCAAACTTGATCAGCTTGACAGACTGGTGGCTGGAGGTGCAGGAGTTGGTGTACAGGGAGAAGAGTAGGGGGGAAAGTACACAGCCCTGGGGTGATCCGGTGCTGATGCTAACAGAGTCTGAGACAGTCTTTCCCAGCCGCACATGCTGCCTCCGGTCCGTCAGGAAGTCGGTGATCCACCTGCAGAGGGAGTCAGGCACGTTGAGCAGGGACAGCTTGTCCCGGAGCAGAGCAGGGCGGATGGTGTTGAATGCAGAGCTGAAGTCCACAAACAGGATCCTGGCATAGGTTCCTGGGGAGTCCCGGTGCTGCAGGATGGAGTGGAGGGCCAGGTTGACTGCGTCGTCCACAGACCTGTTGGCTCTGTAGGCAAACTGCAGCGGGTCCAGGAGGGGAGTGGTGATGGTCTTGAGGTGGGGCAGGACCAGGCGCTCAAAGGACTTCATGACTACAGAGGTGAGCGCTACAGGTCTGTAGTCGTTAAGTCCAGTGATTCGTGGCTTCTTGGGGACAGGGATGATGGTAGAGGTTTTGAGGCAGGTCGGCATGTGGCATAACTTCAGGGAGGTGTTAAAAATGTCTGTGAAGACAGGAGTCAGCTCTTCCGCACAGTGTCTCAGGGTGGAGGGAGACACGCCGTCCGGACCGGGGGCCTTGTGCGGGTTCAGTCTGGAGAACTGTCTGTGCACATCCTGCTCACTGATAGCAAGGGCAGGGGGGGAGAAGGGGGGGACGCCTTTGATGAAGTGGGGACTGTGGAGGCAGTGACGCTGGGGGGAGGGGGGAGTTGGACACAGCTGACGAGGTGTCAAAACGGGCATAATGTTGGGACAGTCTTTGACAAAGGGCTTTGTCATCCTGACCTTTAGAAGCCTGAGGCCAATACTTGGTGATTTGCCTCAGTCCTCTCCACACAGAAGCAGAGTCGTTAGCAGTGAACTGTTGCTGGAGTCTCTCAGAATACACAGATTTAGCTCTCCTCAGCTCTCTGCTAAACCGGTATTTGACCTCACTGTAGCAGTCCCTGTCTCCACTTTTCAACGCTGCTTCCTTCTCCTTCCTGATCTGTCTGAGCTTAGCTGTAAACCAGGGCTTGTCATTGGAGTAACTCACCCTGGTGTGCAATAGAAGAATGCTCTCCTCACAAAAGTGGATATATGAGTTCACAGTGTCCGTGTACTCATCCAGATCATGCGTGGCTCCTTTAAACATGTCCCAGTCAGTTATTTCCATGCACGTGCGCAGCTTCTCCCCAGCTTCACTGGTCCATTTCCTCGTAGTGCTCACAACAGGTTTTGTGAGCTTCAGTCTCTGTCTGTATGTGGGAATCAGATGGACCATCACGTGATCAGGTAGTCCGAGCGCAGCGCAGGGAACAGTGCGATACGCGTCCTTCACTGTAGTGTAACAGTGATCCAGCGTGTTCTCTCCTCTGGTGGGGCATTTAATAAACTGTTTGTACCGGGGGAGATCGTGGCTCAGGTTGCTCTGGTTAAAGTCGCCAACCACAATAACCAGAGAGTCCAGAAAAGTTCGCTCCGCTTGTTGAATGTGATCCGCGAGCGCGCGCTGAGCCTCGCGCACGTCCGCGTCGGGCGGGATGTAAACAGCGGCCAGGATGAATGAAGCGAACTCACGCGGGGAATAAAATGGCTTATAGTTGATGAATAAATATTCCAGAGCGGGAGAACAGTGTTGGGAGATCACAGTTACATCGGAGCACCAGCTGCTGTTGATGTAAAAGCAGACTCCTCCTTCTGTGGTCTTACCGGAGAGCTCTTTGTCTCGGTCTGCACGAAACAGCTGAAATCCCTCGAGGAGGAGCGTGCTGTCCGGAGTCAATTCCTTAAGCCAGGTCTCAGTAAAGCAGAGGACACACGAGGTGGAGAGGTCCTTAAATCGCATCAGCAGTCTCAGTTCATCTACCTTGTTATAGAGAGAATTGACATTGGACAGAAACATCCCAGGCAAAGCCGTGCGTGTGCCTCTCCTGCGAAGCCGCACGAGGGCGCCCGCTCGTCTTCCTCTCTTTCGCCGTCTCACTTTTTGGGCTAAAAAGTGAACCAGATCAGCGGCAGGAGCCAAAAAAACTGGGAGTAGGTCCGTGGGAGTGAAAGTCCTGATATTTAGTAGCTCTTCACGGGTGTAAGAGCAGGCAGACACACAACTGACGAACAAAAACATACAAAGAAAAGCGCAGCAAAGCACCATGGCGACCACTGTGGGCGCCATCTTGGATCCATCAAGTCAAATGCATGCTTGATTGGGTTGATATCTGGTGATTGATTTGGCCATTGCAGAATAATCCACTTCTTTGCCAAGAAAACTCCTGGGTTGCTTTTGCAGTATGTTTTGAGTCATTGTTCATCTGTACTGTGAAGGGCCGTCAAATCAACTTTGCTGCATTTGGCTGAATCTAACCAGAGTATACAGTATCTCTATATACTTCAGAATTCATCCGGCTACGTCTGTCTTCTGTCACATCTTCAACAAGAGCACTCTGAGGTGAGTGCAATATCCCCCACTTCCATTTTATTTGAAGATCCCAACATTAACTGACGGAGAGCAGTTTTAAATTTTTCAATATATTGCTGTGGCAGAACCAAATTATGATAAACCCATCATCCACAAATATACAACAAAGTATACAACCCATAGTCGTAGGGCAGGATCCCAAGGTGTACCTGTGTAGCAGGTTTGGTGACCCTAGAGAGCTTTACATGTTCTATAGTAAGAAATCATAGGGAGAGTCAATCTTGACCTTTGACTTTTGACCCCAAATCTGCAGTCAGAGGTCATGGTCTGAGAGTGAACCTGTGTACCAGGTTTGGTGACCCAAGCTTTCTTTGTTGTTGAAATATAGTTTATAAGCCATTTTGATGTTGACTTTTTACCTTGCAATCCCAAAACCACAGTCACACTTCAGGGTCACAGGGTGTGTAAGTTTGGTGACCGTAACTTTACTCATTGTACAGTAATAAGGCATACGGAATGTTAACCTTGACCTTTGACCTTTTGACCCTAAACCCATAGTCTGAGGTCAGGATCCCAAGGTGAACTTGTGTACCACGTTTGGTGGCCCTAGCTTTACTCATTTTATAGTAGTAGTGCAAATGGAATGCTAACCTTGGCCTTTGGCCTTTTGACCCCAAATCCATAGCCAGAGGTCAGGATCCCAAGGTGAACCTGTGCACCAGGTTTAGTAGCCCTAGCTTTACTGGTTGTACAGTAATAAGGCATAAGGACTGTTAACTTTGACCTTTGACCTTTTGACCCCAAACCCTTAGTCAGAGGTCAGGATTCCAAGGTGAACCTGTGTACCAGGTTTTGTGGTCCTAGCTTTACTGGTTGTACAGTAATAAGGCATAAGGACTGCTAACCTTGATCCTTAACCTTTTGACCCCAAACCCATAGTCAGAGGTCAGGATCCCAAGGTGAACCTGTGTAGCAAGTTTGGTGACCCTAGCTTTCTTTATTGTTGAGATATAGTTTATAAGCCATTATGATGTTGACCGTTGGCCTTGCAATCCCAAAACCATAGGTGCACTTCAGGGTCATAGGGTGAACCTGTTTACCAAGTTTGGTGACCCTAACATTACTCATTGTACAGTAATAAGGCATAGGGAATGTTAACATTAACCTTTGATTTTTTTGACCCCAAACTTATAGTCAGAGGTAAGGATCCCAAGGTGAACTTGTATACCAGGTTTGGTGGCCCTAGCTTTACTCATTTTATAGTAATAGTAAATGTAGCATTTACCATAGTGCAACACTGTTAACTCTGACCTTTGACCCTGTGACCCCCAAACCCATTGTCAGGTCAGGGAGTAAATTGTCCAAGATGTATATTAGATATAACTACTGTATTGATTTTTAAAGCCTACATCATTTCTTTCAATAGTTATCGTGTTTAGAAGATTTAGAAAAAATGTGACTTCTGACCTTTGATGTCAAGATCATCCGATGAGAGTGAAATTGCAATATGCGCATCATCAGAGTATATCAAACCATAGTACCAAGTTTCAGAACAATCGGAACAAATCTGTAGGAGGAGTTGATTTCACAAGACAGATACTGTCTATGAAGTGAGGTGAAACAGGAGATCATAGGTCAGGGACTACAACTCCTGCAAAAATCATCTGATCAGAACCAAATTGCAATATGCGCAGCCTCGGTGTATATCAAACCATGGCATGAAGTTTCAAAATAATCAGAACAAAACTGTAGGAGGAGTTGATTTCACAAAAATGGGACAGACGGACGGGCGGATGGACGAACTGACCCATAACATAATCCCCCTTCGGCTTTCGCAAGAGCCCTTTGGGCTTCGTCCAGCGGAGGATAATAAAGACTAGTGACCCAGTGGCTGGCAAGTGGGTCAGGATAAACCAGAACCATGCAAAGTAGGATGTTAATTCATGTTGTTTTGGCAACATATCCTCAGAGCAAGGTACCAAACGAACATTTGGTGCCAGAGTCAAATTGCCAGGTCTGTTGCCATGGATCCAGTTGAAAATGGATGGTTCCAATGTGATAATCGTGGTCTACAGCCAACTATGTACAGGAATCAGCACTAGTGGAAGTGAGGGACCTATAAGTACTGTAACTCATCTTTTCTGTAAAGACAAACACTGTGTAGCTGCTGGAAAATATCCATGCCTTCTTCCTGGACTCAGATGCACAGAGATTTGTGAATGTTCAGACAGTCAGAATGTCACACTACAGGAAGTCCAGGAGGAGCTTACTGAGATAGATGACTAGGGTGACTGTGGTACACACCATAGTAAGAATAAATGCACAATGAAAAAACAAATATTTTATAATATAAATATCAACACTTCTTCTTCTTCTTCTTCTTCTTCTTCTTCTGGCTGCTCCCCTTAAGGGTCGCTACAGTGGATCATCTGTCTCCATCTCACCCTATCCCTTGCATCTTCCTCTGTAACATCAACCCTCTCCATGTCCTCCTTCATTACATCCATGAATCTTCTCTGTAGTATTCCTCTTTTCCTCCTGCCTGGCAGCTCCATCTTCAACATCCTTTGTCCAGTATATCCACTATTCCTCCTTTGCACATGTCCAAACAATCTCAACTTTGCCTCTCTTACTTTGTTCCTCCTAGTCACTCCCAATGAAAATCTTAGCATGTTCAACTCTGCCACTTCCAGCTCCATCTCCTGTCTTTTTGTCAGCGCCACCATCTCCAAACCATACATCATAGCAGGTCTCACTACCATCTTGTAAATCTTCCCTTTCACTCTTGCTGCTACCTTTCTGTCACAAATCACCCCTGACACTCATCTCCACCCATTCCACCCTGCCTGCACTCTTGTCTTCACCTCTTTTGTGCATTTTCCATTGCTTTGGATGGCTGACCCCAGGTATTTAAACTCATCTACTTTCACCTAACTACTCCTTCCAACTTCACATTGCACCTGACTCCGTCTCATTCACACTCATGTATTCTGTCTTGCTTCTACTGACTTTCTTTCCTCTTCTCTCCAGAGCATTCCTCCACCTCTCCAGATTCTCTTCCACCTGCTCTCTATTCTCATTACAGATCACAATGTCATCTGCAAACATTAGGGTGCGCAGAGACTTCTGCCTGACCTTGTCTGTCGGCCTGTCCATTACCATGGCAAACAAGAAGGGGCTCAGCCGAACTCTGATGTCATCCCACCCCCACCTTGAATCCATCCATCACTCCTACAGCACACTTCACCACCGTCTCGCTGTCCTCATACTTGTCTTGCACCACCCTCACATACTTGTCTGCCACTCCTGACTTTCTCATACATTACCACACTTCCTCTCTTGGCACCCAATCATATGTTTTCTCTAGATCCACAGACACAGTGTAACCCCTTCTGACCTTCTCTATACTTCTCCATCAGCACTCTTAAAGCAAACACTGCATCTGTAGTACTCTTTCTTGGCATGGAATCATACTGCTGCTCACTGATTGTCACCTCTCCTCTTAACCTGGCTTTAACAACTCTTTCCCATATCTTCATAGTGTGGCTGATCAACTTTATGCCTATGTAGTTACTACAGCTCTGAGGAGCATCTTTGTTCTTGAAAATTGGTACCAAAATCTTTCTTCTCCACTCCTCAGGCGTCCTCTCACTCTCTAAGATTGTGTTAAACAATCTGGTTAAAAAGTCCACTGTCATCTCTCCTAGACATCTCCATACCTCCACAGGTACGTATGTCATCTGGACCAACTGCCTTTCTATTCTTCATTCTCTTCAAAGCTGCCCTCACTTCCGCCTTGTTAATCATTGGGACTTCCTTGTTCACTATCTTTCCTTCATTCTTCCTCTTCTCTCTCTCATTTTCTTTATTCATCAGCTCTTCAAAGTACTCCTTCCACCTTCTCAACACACTCGTTATTAATTAGTACATTACCATTTCTGTCCTTAATCAACCTAACCTGCTGTACATTCTTTCCAGCTCAATCTCTCTGTCTAACCAGTTGATACAACTCCTTTTCTCCTTCCTTAGTGTCCAGCTTCTCATATAACTCACTATATGCCTTTCCTTTGCCTTTTCCACCTCTGTCTTTGCCATGTGCCTAGATTCCAAACACTCCTGTCTACTTTCTTCATCTCCCTGACTATCCCACTTTTTCTTTGCAAACCTCTTTGGATACTTTCCTGTACCTCCTCATTCCACCACCAAATCTCCTTGTTTTCCTTCCTCTGTCCACTGGATACACCACATTCCTTTCTACCCATTTCTCTCAATACTTTTGCTGTACTTTCCCAGTCATTTGGTAATTCTTTCTTCCCACCCAGAGCCTGTATCAACTCCTTCCTGAACTCTGTGTGACCTTTTTCCTTCTGTAACTTCCCCCACTTAATCTTTGGCTCTGCCTTCACTGTTTTCCTCCTCTTGCTTTGCAAAGTCATCCTACAGACTACCATCCAATGCTGTCTAGCTACATTCTCCACTGCCACCATCTTGCAGTCTCCTATCCCTTTCAGATTTCTCCTTCTGCATAAGATGTAGTCCACCTGTGTGCACCTTCCTCCACTCTTGTAAGTCACCCTATGTTCCTCTCTCTTCTTGAAGTATGTGTTCACCACAGCCATTTCCATCCTTTTAGCAAAATCCACAACCATTTGTCCTTCCACATTTCTCTTCTTAAGACCATACCTACCCAGGACCTCCTCATCACCTCTGTTCCTTTCACCTACATGCCCATTACCCTACATGCTTCAATCACCACTCTCTCCCCCTGGGAACACTCTCTACCACTTCATCCAACTTACTCCAGAATTCCTCTTTCTCTTCTACCTGACATCCAACTTATGGGGCATATGCACTGACAACATTCAACATCACACTTTTGACTTCTAGCTTCAAACTCATGATTTTGTTTGATTCCCTCTTTACCTCCTGAACACTCTTCACATACTCTTCTTTCAAGATCACTCCTACTCCATTTCTCTTCCTATCTACACCATGGTTGAACAGTTTAAATCCACTTCCAATGCTCCTAGCCTTGCTTTCCTTCCATCTGGTTTCTTGAATACACAGTATGTATAGCTACCTTTCTTCACTCCATCATATTAGCCAACTCTTTGCCATTACCAGTCATAGTCCCTACAGTTAACGTCCCTACTCTCACCTCCACATTTTTACCTTTCCTTTTCTCTCTTTCCCTCCTAACATGTCTTCCCCCTCTCCTCCTCTTCGATTTTGGACCAACAGCAGCCCAATTTCCACCGGTACCCTGTCGGTTAACAGCACTGGTGGCGGTCATTGTTAACCTAGGCCTCGACCGATTCGGTATGAAAGTCTCATTCGTCATGATCCGGATGTTTGATTTGGCAAAGGTTTTACGTCGGATGCCCTTCCTGACACAACCCTCCCCATTTACCTGGGCTTGGGCCCGGCACTAGGAGTACACTGGCTTGTGCACCCCCTGTAGCTGGGTTCCAATGCCAATACACTAATAAGAATTGTTGTGATCCTGATTATTATACTGAAAATGGCATACTGTGATAACCCTACGTCATGAGAATTATGCCCCTGCCCAAGGTACAGAAATGCAATGACTTACAGTATATTTGCCTCCAATAACTGGGGATTCTAAATTGTCCTTAGGTATGAATGTGAGAGTGAATGGTTGTCTGTCTCTCTGTGTTGGCCCTGCGATGGACTGGCGATCTGTCCAGGGTGTACCCTGCCTCTCGCCCAAAGATGCTGGGATAGGCTCCAGCCCCCCCGCGACCCGAAAAGGATTAAGCGGAAGAAGATGAATGAATGAACTTTCAGCAGCCAGGGTGTTAAAATGGACAAAATGATGACCAGTTAATTAAGAAATAAAGAAAAGAACTGAAGAAATTATTTCCAATCATGGGTTTTGGACCAGTTTTATGGTATTGCTTTCTGAAGAATAAAATGCGAATAAGAAACTAGAAAAGATGATGTTATTGCATTTTGTGTCCTCTGCTAAAAAACATCCCAGAAAACACATTTTATTTTTCAGTGTAATGGTGCAGGTTCAGATCTACATTTTCAAAAAGAGAGATTTTTGTGGCGTAACCCCCACAACAGACTGGGTCAGGCACAGCGCTCGGCTAGAGCAATTAACAGAACAGTGAAATGTGTGTATTAATGTCTACAGGCAGCCCCACTTCTTCTGGCTTTTTCCGGCTCAGTACTGTGATGTTAATGTGCCATTCATGCATTGTGTTCATGCTTCCTGCCCTTACTGTGTCTATACACTGATAACAATATGTAGATGTGCCTTGTAACCTCTTTTGTCCTGCAGTTCCGGAGCTGAGGCGAATTACGGCCAGCAATCTCCTTATTGTTATGTGTGTCTCTCAAATGCAAATGCCCATACCTACTGCTGTGAATGCCTTTCATGTATTGTTTGTAGTTGGGTATATAAGCTGCATTACTCTGTAACTCATTCTCTCTTTGACTGCTCATCTGCACACTTTGCTGGAGAGCCTCCGGGCTCGCCCATGGGGCGAGCTCCGTGACGGCGGTATGATAATAAACCTACTTAAAAACCTCACTTCGCTGCCTTATTTTTCATGCCGCCGCACTGGTGACCCCAAGAATGCACACGCTTTGTGCAACTCAACCTTCTGGTTTGGACAGCCACGCTGGTGTCCTGATGGCAACGAACGCAGCACCTGGCGGTGATTCTCCGACGACAAGCGAACGCAGCAGCCTGACTGATCTGCCCTCCCTTCTGCTTCAGGGAGACCTCGACGCAGAGTTTCCAGGCAAAACTCTCCGGAGACCACCCACAACCAGGAAAGCTGAGGAACATTTCATGGTGAGATCTGCACGCCTAGATCGACACATCCACGCTTGGACCGGCCGCTCTCACAGCTTCTGACACATGATTCTGTGTCTCTTTACAAGAGCGCATGCACCTCGTCCTCTCTCCACGACGGCGACCTCCATGGCCGACGGAGAACGCGTGGACCTGAATGCACCATGACCCTTCTACAACAGCTACAACAGGCAGGATTAAGCTCCCTGACCCTGACTCTCCCTCTCCAGCAGGCCCACCCACGCACGGAACCCCGGCACACGCACCGGGGAGTTACGAGGACGGCGCACCACGCACGGGACACATACGACTCTACTGACCGCCATCCTCCTTCGCCACTGCACGCAGGCCCTTCAGGCTTGCTCGTACACATGAGGCACGCACGCAGCTTGCTCACTGGATTTTCTTATGGTCTTAGCCATGGCGCACAACGGGAATTCAGCAGTCTGCGGTCCCCGAAGGCTTTAAGGTTGTGCCCGCACCTAAAGTCAACACGCCAAGTCCCTTTGCTTTTGTTTTTTTTCTTACAGCCGCCCGTTTTTCTTCATGGCCGCTGTTAATCCTTGCCGCTCCTTTTTTCTTCACGGCCGCTATTAATCCTTGCAGGACTTAATCGCGAGAGGAGTCGGTGACTAATTTTTCTTCTTGTGGATCTCCGCACGTTCAACGGGACAGCCCCTCAACATCGCGGACCCACAAGCAATTTTTGCGCGGCTCAGACGATTTCACCGTCCCCGGCTGGCACTTATTACCCCCCACCCCCCTCCACCTCCGCCTGCACAGAGCTTTCCCTGCTCGCTGCCAAAGCCGGATTATCGAGGCCTCGGCCGCCTGCCGAGCCCTCTGGGGGGGGAGCATGTGGCATAACCCCCACAACAGACTGGGTCAGGCACAGCACTCGGCTAGAGCAATTAACGGAACAGTGAAATGTGTGTATTAATGTCTACAGGCAGCCCCGCTTCTTCTGGCTTTTTCCGGCTCACTACTGTGATGTTAATGTGCCATTCATGAATTGTGTTCATGCTTCCTGTCCTTGCTGTGTCTATACACTGATAACAATATGTAGATGTGCCTTGTAACCTCTTTTGTCCTGCAGTTCCGGAGCTGAGGCGAATTACGGCCAGCAATCTCCTTATTGTTGTGTGTGTCTCTCAAATGCAAATGCCCATACCTACTGCTGTGAATGACTTTCATGTATTGTTTGTAGTTGGGTATATAAGCTGCATTACTCTGTAACTCATTCTCTCTTTGACTGCTCATCTGCACACTTTGCTGGAGAGCCTCCGGGCTCACCCATGGGGCGAGCTCCATGACGGCGGTATGATAATAAACCTATTTAAAACCTCACTTTGCTGCCTTATTTCATGCCGCCGCAATTTTAACCATTTTCCTGCAAACAGAAAGAATTCAGAAAAGAAAACGCTCTTCCTAAGCAAAACATGAAAAAAGGGTATGAAATCGATGTGTAAAGAGTTAAAATTCGAACAGGATATTGCCATGTCCCCCTGAGGTGAATGAAAATATAAGGCTGATCTGTGTTTCCTTCAAAATTGTGGATTAGATACCCATTTTGTTCATTTAAGCTCAAAATAGCAAATTATAGGGGTCATGGTATTGATTTTTACAAATTTAAGATGTAGCTGAAAAAAAGGGATTAATTTATCACGTTGTGCACACTTTAAAATTCTACAGCCATGATTTTCTATTACAAAACATACCAATGCATGAAATAAAACAGATGCCATCTTGTGGATGGGGAGGGGATGGGAGATGGGGAGGGGTATGTCACTGTTTTTGCCCTCCTGGCCACAACTCCATACTGGAAGTAATGCAACAAAGAGAAAAACTATGAAATGAAGAGAATAGACTATTGGGAATAATTTAATACATCCTCATGGAACAAATATAAGAATGTAGGGTGTAAATGTAGGCCTTGCTGGCCCTGATGGCCTACCATTGGTGATACATTAGCTGACCTTACGTTAGCATTCAATGTTGTTTCTGCGCTTGTTGAAGAAGTGTAGAACTTTATGTTTGCCATTAACATTTCCTGTTAACCTCCACATCTGGTAACTTGAGTCATTGTGTTCGCATTTTCTCTAACTCTTGTAAACATGTTAAAGGGGTCACTGACTGCACTTTTTCCACATTTTAATAGCTCACACATGTGTTAATGAAATGTTTGTGACATATTTTGTTCACATTTTCTGTAATTTTTTTAATTATTAAAGCAATTTTTTTTTTAAAATTTGTCCTAGCTCGCTTTAAATACTCTAAAGCCTTTCACGTTAAGAACCATCCTTCACTGTTTCAACTCCACCTTCCCTCTTACACATTATAGCTGACTAGCTTCTAGCCTTCCAGCTCAGTTGAGCAGCACTGTGGTTTACTGATCCACAGTTGATGGTGTATCTCGCGTCAGTCCGGCCTATCTCCCACTCCCGCTGTAATTTCCCAGTTTGGGATCAATGAAGTATGTCTGTCCGTCCGTCCGTCTGTCCGTCTATCTAATTTTGCCGTGATTCCACAACAAATCGCTAGCACCGCACGCTGGACGATCACCGCAACCCGAGGCAAGCTACCGAACCAAGAGGTCTCAAAGGGCAGTGTGGCTCTGTGGGACTCCATTCTACTCTCACAGCCAGCTGAAAGCTGGCACGACTATGCTGCATGCGAGAGCAGAGCGGATCAGATCCACCGTGGATGGTGGGGTTGCTGGGCGTGAGAGCCAGCACCATCTGGTCCTGTGACATTTTGATTGCAGGGAGCTAAAGGCAGTGCGGTTTTTTCAGATCATTGACTGGAAATTTTTGGGCTAATTATGTGAGCAGTTAACACATTTTCAGTCAATGACTCCTTTAACTCTACACAACATTCCAAATTATTATGCAAATAGGATTATAGTGTCATAAACATTCAATTTTTTGTTTTTCAATTAAACTCATGGATGGTATTGTGTTTCAGGGCTATTTGTATCACTGATATCAATCTCAGACACCTGTTATAATTAGTTTGCCAGGTGAGCCCAATTAAAGGAAAACTACTTAAGAAGGATGTTCCACATTATTAAGCATGCCATAGGTTTCAAGCAATATGGGAAAGACAAAGAATCTCTCTGCTGCCAAAAAGTGTCAAATAGTGCAATGCCTTGGACAAGGTATGAAAACATTAGACATTTTATGAAAACTTAAATGTGATCATTTTACTGTGAAGAAATTTGTAGCTGACACAGATGGGTTTGTGTAGATAAAAGCATAATGTGGAAGGTTTCTGCCAGACAAATTCATCGGATTAAGAGAGCAGCTGCTAAAACGCTATTACAAAGCAGAATTTGAAGCTGCTGGTGCCTCTGGAGTTCCATGAACCTTAAGGTGTAGGGTCCTCCAGAGGCTTGCAGTTGTACATAAACCTACTATTTGGCCACCCCTAACCAATGCTCACAAGCAGAAACGGTTGCTGTGGGTCCACAAATACATGAAGACTAATTTTCAAACAGTCTTGTTTACTGATGAGTGCCGTGCAACCCTAGATGGCCCAGATGGATGGAGTAGTGGATGGTTGGTGGGTGGCCACCATGTCCCAACAAGGCTGCGATGTCAGCAAGTAGGTGGTGGAGTCATGTTTTGGGCCGAAATCATGGGGAGTGAGCTGGTAGGCCCCTTTAGGGTCCCTGAAGGTGTGAAAATGACCTCAGCAAAGTATATAGAGTTTCTGACTGACCACTTCCTTCCATGGTACAAAAAGAAGAACTGTGACTTCAGTAGCGAAATTACCTTCATGCATGTCAATGCACCATGTCATGCTGCAAAGAATACCTCTGTGTCATTGACTGCTATGGGCATAAAATGAGAGAAACTCATGTTTCTCATGTTTCGAAATGTACTTGGCATTTGCACAACAATCAGCTATTCTTATCCCTTTTCACTTGACACACAAGTTTCAGCTTGAGGTTAAACACAAAACCTAAAGTAAAAAAAATCAGAAGCCATGTTACCAGGCTACCACTCAGTCACTATACCACAAGAGGTAAGAAAGTGGAGGATAGCATTTTTAAAATTAGGCATAGGCTGCTGTTCTGGTTTTCAGAGCTAGGTACCTGCATATTTACTCAAGTACGGGGTGGGGGGGGGATTCTTCGGCTTAAAAGTTCATAGTGGTCAAATTTGACCGAATGTGGTTTATTTTTCAACTGCAGGGATCCAAGCCGCTGTGCTGCAACACTGATGGAAGAACTATGTTGAAAAATAAACCACATCTGGTCAAATTTGACCACTATGAAATTTTCAGCCTATGAACTTTTCAGCCCCCCCCCCCCCCCCATATTTGGTCGACACTCTTTGGGCCCTAATCAAAAGTGCATTGTCAAAAGCGTAAACAGTGACTGGCCATTCGTCATCCAACTACTCAGAAGTAAATATTATGATTATTCCTAACCGGTAAAAAAAAAAAATTTAAAGGATCTTTTTCATCAATGTTTATTTTTTGAAGATTATAAAGACTTTAATTATGCACCCTTCTAAACATTTTATGTATTTTTTTAAAAATATTTGTTTCTAAGAAAATACTATCTTGTACACCTTTAACATGCAATAAATACAAATATATAAATTTCATGACAAATATCTCTGACAAATTCTAATGCAGGGGTGGGCCACCAGGGTGGCTGGGGGTGGCATGGGCTACCACTACAATCCTGTTGGCCACCCCAAGTGCCACTACAAGTGCCACCCCACCTGCGTAAGCATGTGATAGGTTGTTAAGTCTGTCAGTATTAGTTGTCTGCAACTACACTGCTCAGGTGTATTCAGACCAAATGCGAACACGGGAATTTTTTGCATGATGCGATTACATTTTAACTCAACGTAAACACACGAATAGACATAAATTCACCATCTAAGTGAATTGCAGTCGGGCAGAGTTGCCATTATAACTTCTGAGGCTGTGTGCATTCTGCTGCGGACATCCCCAAAACGCCGTCATGCTTAGGTTTACGTTATCCGACAGGGGTCTCACCTGAAAAAATTGTCCCAGCCTCCAAAATTTCACCTGAATGATGATGGTGTTATGTTTGGAATTAGGCCAGTGGAGGCAGTAGCAGTACAGAACAATGGTTTTGTTAAACAACACTGCTAACAGCACGCGTTACAGTAAATACTGTAGTTGTTATGCTAACTGGGGTTAAGTACAGCCAGTTTAGGAAGCCTGGGATCAGACCGCCAAGGTCTCTGCCTTTGACCACCACCTGATCCACATAGCACCAGACCCCCATGGTCCCTCCTGTAGGTGGTGAGCCCACTGGAAGGCGGACCCATGCAACCCCTTCGGGCTGAGCCCAGCCGGGTCCCATGGGCAGAAACCCAGCCACGAGGCACTAGCCATCAAGCCCCTCCCCCAGGCCTGGCTCCAGGGTGGGGCCGTGGTAACCCCATACTGGGCAGGGTACACTGAATCCTTGTTTCAGCATTCATCATGAGAGTCTGTTGGATCATTCTTAGTCTGGACCTTCACCCAGGACCAGTTTATCTTGGGTGATCTTACCAGAGGCAAATTGCCCCAGACAACATAGCTCCTGGGCTCACTAGGGCACGCAAACCCCCCACCACAATAAGGTGACAATCCATGAGGGGGTAAAGAGACACTCAGGTAAAGAGAGGTGCAGAGCTGTCAACTGATCAGCACTTGGTGGTGAGTTGGATCCGATGGCAGGGGAGGACGCCGTTCAGACCTGGTAGACCCAAAAGTATAGTGAGGTTGTGCTGGGAACGTCTGGCTGAGGCCCTTGTCCGGGAGGTTTTCAGCTCCCACCTCTGGAAGAACTTTGACCACATTCCGAGGGAGTCTGGAGACATGGAGTCTGAATGGGCCATGATCTCCACCTCCATTGTTGAAGTGGCTGCCCAGAGCTGCGGCCGCAAGGTTGTCGGTGCATCGCGTGGTGGCAACCCCCAAACCAAGTGGTGGACATCAGTGGTGGTGGGGGGCCATTATTCTGAAGAAGGAGTCCTATCAAGCTTGGTTGGCTTGTGGGACTCCCGAAACAGTGTAACTCGGGTAGTTGCTGAAGCAAAAACTCGGGTGTGGAAGGAGTTCGGTGAGGCCATGGAACAAGACTTTCAGTCGGCATCGAAGAGATTCTGACAAACTGTTCAGCAGCTCAGGAGGGGGAAGCAGCTCCCTGTCCACGCTGTGTATGGTGCGGATGGGGTGCTGCTGACTTCGACTGAGGATATCATTGGGTAGTTGAAGGAATACTTCGAGGATCTCCTCAACCCCACTGATATGCCTTCCACAGAGGAAGCAGGGCTTGCGGACGAGGGGGACGACTCGCCTATCACAGGGGCTGAGGTTGGGAAGGTGGTTAAAAATCTCTTTGGTGGACGAGATTCGCCCTGAGTACCTCAAGGCAATAGATGTTGTAGGGCTGTCATGGTTGACACTTCTCTGCAACATTGTGTGGAGGTTGGGGACCGTGCCTTTGGCATGGCAAACCGGGGTGGTTGTTCAGCTCTTTAAAAAGGGGGACCGGAGGGTGTGCTCCAACTTTAGAAGGATCACACCCCTCAGCCTCCCTGGGAAGGTTTATGCCAAGGTACTGGAGAGGAGAGTCTGTCTGTTGGTTGAACCTCGGATTCAGGAGGAGCAATGTGGTTTTCGTCCTGGCCGTGGCACATCAGACCAACTCTTAATCCTCTCGAGAATCCTCAAGGGTTTTGGGGAGTTTGCACAACCAGTTTACATGTGTTTTGTGGACTTGGAAAAGACATTCAACCACGTCCCTCTTGGTTTTTTGTGGGGGGGGGGTGCTTCGGGAGTATGGGGTATTGGGCTTATTATTATGAGCTAGCCGGTCTCTATACAACCGGTGCGAGAGTTTGGTTCATATTGCCAACACTTGGTCAGACTCATTCCCAGTGAGAGTTGGACTCCACCAGGGCTGCCCTTTGTCACCAATCATGTTCATAATTTTTATGGACAGGATTTCTAGGCGCAGCCAGGGAACGGAGGGTGTCATGCTCGGTGACCACAGGATCTCATCTCTGTTGTTTGCAGATAATGTTGTCCTGCTGGCTTCATCCAGGAATGACCTACAGGTCTTACTGGGATGGTTTGACGCTGAGTGTGAAGCGGCTGGGATGAGAATCAGCACCTCCAAGTCCGAGTTCATGGTCCTCAGTCGGAAAAAGGTGGATTATCCTCTCCAGGTTGGGGACAAGCTCCTCCCCCAAGTGGAGAAGTTTAAGTATCTCGGGGTCTTATTCACAATGAGGGGAGGCTGGAGAGAAAGATTGACAGACGGATCGGAGCAGTATCTGCAGTGATGCGGATGTAGTACCGGCCTGTTGTGGTGAAGAGGGAGCTAAGCTCTAAGGCAAAGCTGTTGATTTACTGGTCAATCTATGTTCCTACCCTCAGCTATGGTCATGAGCTTTGGGTAATGACCGAAAGAATGAGATCGCGGATACAAGCGGCTGAAATGAGTTTCCTTCGTAGGATTGCTGGACTCACCCTTAGAGATAGGGTGAGGAGCTCAGTCATCCGGGAGAGGCTCAGAATAGAACCACTGCTCCTCCACATTGAAAGGAGCCAGTTGAAGTGGCATGGGCATCTGATCAGGATGCCTCCTGGACGTCTCCCACGTGAGGTGTTTCAGGCACATCCCACTGGGAGGAAACCCCGGGGCAGACCCAGGACCCACTGGTGAGAGTATGTCTCCCAGCTGGTCTGGGAACACCTTGGTATCCTCTCTGAAGAGCTGGAGCAGGTGGCTGGGGAGAGGGAAGACTGCTGCCTCAGTTACCCAGACTTCCGGAAAAGCGGTAGAAGATGGATGGTTGGATGGCTGGATGGATGGGTTAAGTACAGGTTGGTGTTGGTTGTAGAGGCAAAGCGCCAAAGAGGCAATCTCCTGCCGTCAGTCCCTTAATATAGGGCTGGACGTGATGATGTCATCTGTAATGCCTCCATCATCACATCTCTGTAGTCTGTTGTTATAATTACTTAATAACATTCACCCCCCCCCACCAGGAAAACCAAAAACATTATGAAGAAGAAGCCAACTTTATTGTCATTCAGTCCATACAGCCAATCATGTACATTCATTCATTCATCTTCTTCCGCTTAATCCTTTTTAGGTCACGGGGGGGCTGGAGCCTATCCCAGCATCTTTGGGCGAGAGGCAGGGTACAATCATGTACAGTAGACCGAAATTAAGTTTCTCCTATCTACAATGTTAATCACATCTAGAATCGGAGGGGCCGCTACGAACAGCTTTTTCTTCCCCCATTCTATTATGCTGAGCACCAAGCTAAAAGGCAGGAAGTACTATTTTTACGTGGTCTTTGGTATGACCCAGCCGGGACTTGAACCCCCAACCTCCTGGTTGTAGGGCGGACGCTCTTTCAACTAGGCCACCACTCCAAAAGTTTATGTATTGCTGAACAGTTATAAAAATCAAGTGAATGGAACCTGGGCCAGTGGGGAGGCCACAGGTTGACCCTACACGACTGAGTGGGTTATTCTGCCACTTCTGAAGCAGCTGTGCCCCGCTAAGCAGTCTTTGGAGTCACCGCTGAGTTTTTCAGTTCAGGGGCCTCTAGCAAGCACAGGGTGGGCGCGGCCCTGGAAGCACTGGGTGCGGCGGACCTGGGCATTCTGCTGCAAAGACCCAGTCCAGGTCCCACACTGGCTGGATTGGATCCAGCATCGCAGCTTGATCCAGGGCAGTTGTTCTCACCCTTCGCAGACGGCTAGCGTGCCATCTCGATCCACCGGCCATCTGAAAGGTGGCTGGCCCCAACTGCACTTCGATTCTCTGCGGAGATGACAGGACTATCTGTGGGTCCAGGCATTTGGATCATCAGACCCGAACCCATTCCAGCACTGTGAGCAGCAATCGGGTCGGCAGCAATCGGATCGGCAGCAATCGGGTCGGCAGCAATCGGTGTTGCAGTTGTGGTGGCATGCCTTTCACGCCGGTGGTTGGACGTGCCCTCAGTTGGCCTTGCTCTGCTGGGTCCCGCTGGGCCACAACTCTCTATCCTGCAATGCTACGGTGGCTCCTTGAGGCTGATGTCGGGCAAGGATGCAAGGTGAATCCAGTTTCTGCCCCCTCTCCTTGCTGTGTTCTCTCTGCGGTGTCAAGCTCGGAGTGGCTGTACCCTCATCCAGGTGTGTTGCGCTCCCATCATCAGTGGTCAAACAGAGTACAAGGTTATCATGGATGATAAAACCCAGTTTGTAAAAAAAGGTCACCCCCTAGGATGTTGTCCCCATGTGTGGTTACCCGGAAGACCAGTGATGGGATGACTTTTGACCCATAGTGAACCGTCAGCGATATGGTCCCTACGAGGCTAATGCGTGTGCTCATAGCTGTACAGCTCCGCTGGACTCTTCTCATAGGATGGTTGGGGAAGAATATTTTAACTGTAACCCAGTTCATCACTGATCTCACAGCGGCGGTGTCCAGCAACAACGGTAAGGCGACGTCATCTAACCTCACCGTGCACCACTTTTTTATCGCCCCTCTGGAGCCCACTGTGTGGATGGTGGTTGTTTTGAACTGGGTAGCGGGCTTGATGTCAGTCATGTTGATTGACACACCTTGGCGAAGCGATTGAGCTTGCCGCAATGTTTGCATTGCTACCCCCGGTCGGGCAGGATCGCACTCGCTTTTGGTGCGTCAGGGAGCCGCAGTTACCACATTGTGAGACAATGGTGTCTCCCAATGTTCCGTTGTCCACGGTATTCACCTCGGCGTCCTTCGAGAAGGTCGCATTGTGACCAGGTTCTTTTGCTGGGGTAACTCTGTGTGCTAGCGGGGCTTGTTGTTATGGCTCACCTAGCTGTGATGTTAGCTTATCAGCGGCCTCTAGCTGGAATGCTAACTCCGTCACCTTCGCCAGTGGTAGGTCACTTGGCATCCTGGTGTGTTCCGCTAGCTGATCCCGCACCATTTCATCCTGTAAACGGCCAAACTCACATATGCTTGCCAGACAGCAGCGGTCCACAATGTACTGCTAGGTCGTCTCTCCCGCTCTCTGTCAGTGCTGGCAGAAAAGAATCCTCCTTGCAAGCACACTTTCGGGCTCTGCGGTGTGTCCGGCCAACAGCATGATGCACTCCTCATACGTGTCTGGCTGTCCTAAATTGCTTAATACCCACTGCCCCTCGGTACCCAGGCTGTGGATCAAAAACGCTCGCAGCCTCATCTTGCCGAGTCTCGCCAGGTCCATCGCCAACACATACATGCAGAACAACTCAAACCAGCAAGGCCATGGGATGGGCGGCTCAGCCGGGGACGCAAGGAACGGTGGCAAGGGGCACATACATGCTTCCATGTTGAATTCTTGATGTTTCTCCTCGTTGCTAAATGTTATGTCTGGAATTAGGACAGTGGAGGCAGTAGCTGAACTGAATGATGTATGAAATCATTCAAACACTGGCTGTAGTTTTAGACTTGCTCGTTTGTTGTGATTTTATGGAGTCTCTTGTCACGAGCGCTCCTGCAACGGGGTGCTTTTTGGGGCAGGCGGACGTTTTTCAACAAAAACCCAGCACTTTGTACATGCGGTCAGGACGGAGATGTCCACTGGCAGGCTGAGGAACACAGAGGAAGGGACGATGTTGGAAACGGGGTGAGTGTTGTTTTTTTTTTTTTATCACACACTGTTTTTTGCTGAAGCGTTCCGTTAATACTTACTGTAAACACGGAAATTAACGTGATGTAGCGATGCATTTGATTGGTTAGACTGAGCGTTTCAGTGCCACTCAGCTGAAATTTGATTGGTGAAATTGACGGAAGTTGATGAGGATTGGCCAAAATTGTGGGAAAGTTGCAGTGATTGGATAAAGTTACAAGGTCACGCAATAGTTGCGCTGATTGGCTGATTTTGCATGAATTGACGCGATCGTAACATCGTGAAATCCTGGAGGGACTGAATATTGATATTTTTACTCTGGTGACAGCAGAATCTCAAGGCCATTCTAGGAAGCGCTATCCCTCAGACGCAAACATGCAAATGCGCATATTTACGCGTCTTCTGCATGTTTGCATCAACTTTACATATATTTGCACTGTGCAAAAAATTCCCTTTGCATTTGGTCTGAACAAACCTTTAGACATTACAAGGGGTGTTGCCTAGCAACACTGTTGCCAGTAAGTTACTGTAATCTAAAACAATACAACAATGGTTCCTTCTTTAAATGAAGGCTTATTAATCTAAATATCATCATCAGCAAATAAAAAACAAATGACTTTGAATTAAAATTTCTTTGTACAGACTACTGTTTGATTAAAAAATGTGCCAAAACCATTACAGTAGGCTGAATACAGTAAGAAACTATTTTCAAAAAGTACAGTAACATACACTAAATGATGTTAGAGCTGAATTCAACAAAAATTCCCATAATGCAACATAAATTACAGTAACTCCCTGGAAAAACATTTTACAGTATCATACAGGGTGAAATATGGTAACTCCAGAAATTACAGTCATGTTTAACAGTGTAGTTTCTAGCTTTCCTAGATTTGTTTATAACAAATTACAACTTAAGTTATTACAATTCTTTCTTCTTCTTTCCCTTTAAGCTGCTCCCTTTTGGGGTCACCACAATGTATCATCACCTGATATTGAAATGATCCGCATGTCGATTTGGAGAGGATTTTTACACTGGATGCCCTTCCCGACACAACTGTGGTGTAACCACAAGTTTGGTGGAACCACAGGTTTGGCTGACACTGGCGTGGTGAAGCAGCCACTTGGTGACTTCATCACGCTGATGCAGATATAATGTGAGAGTTGGCCATCTTACGGTCTCTTGGCTCTCTGCCTCCCATAGCAGACCCTGTGTTGTAACGGTAAATGGCCTTCACTTATATAGCCCTTTTTCTCATCTCTAGATGACCAAAGCGCTTTACAGATCCTTCTGTCCACCCATTCACACACACATTCACGCACTGATGGCGGCAGAGCTGCCATGCACCGGCACTGGCCTGACCCACCAGGAACAACTGGGGGTTCAATGTCTTGCTCAAGAACACTTCAACATGCAGACTGCAGACAGAGTGGGAATCGAACCCCTGACCCTCAGATCAGAAGTCAGTCACACTACACCTGTGCCACAGCTGTCCCGTAAGACATGTATAGCTTTGTTGTAATAAAGTTCATGTTCCAAGCAGACACCACTTTCTGTTGGTCATTCCCGGATTCCCAGACATAACATTTGGTGATGAGAGTAAAACCATGGTAGCGTGCGTGAGGCCACTACGACCATTTCTTGAGAACCTTGGTGAGCTGCCTGTACCATGGCCATGCTGGCTCAATGCTTTCGAGACTTATGTGGAAGCATTGGATTTGGGCAAGCTGGACAAGGTACAGAAATGAGCTCTATTGGTTCACAATCTGGGCATAGAAGGCCAACGTATTTTCCACATGCTAGGACCAACAGAGTTGTTCACTAATTCAGTCAAGCTACTAGCTAGCTACTTCGCTACACCCGACAAAAGCCTGGAGAGGTGACACAACAACTGAGATGATTATCGACTTCCGGCGGTCACAGCCTGAGCACGTCCCCCTCAGCATCAGCGGCCGTTTAGTGGAGAGAGTAGAGAACATCAAGTTCCTCGGAGTGCAGATCTCGCAGGACCTGATCTGGAGCAAGAATTCCTTGGAGATCAGGAAGCGAGCTCAGCAGAGACTACACTTCTTGAGGAAACTCAAACAGGCCTCTCTCCCCATCTGCATCCTCAGGACCTTCTACAGAGGTGTGGTGGAGAGTGTTCTGACGTACTGCATTGCTACATGGTACTCCAGCTGCAGTATGTCAGACAAAAAAGCCCTGCAGAGGATAGTCAAGGGGGGCGGAGAGGGTAATTGGAGTCTCCCTCCCCTCTGTCCAAGAACTTTTTCAGGACCGTTGTAGGAGCAGGGGCACTGAACATTGTCAAGGACCGTTTCTCACCCTCTGCATTAAACACTTTGAACTTCTTCCATCTGGTAAACGATTCCGGAGCATCAGAGGCAGAACCACCAGACTGATCAACAGCTTTCCTCCCACAAGCTGTCAGGATGCTGAACAGCTGACCCGGAATCTCACATACACACTACTGCACCTATGGACATTTTGTATATTATAGTTAGTTATTCTTTTTCCCCAAGTATGTCTCAGGGATGTGTGAATGGATGGGGGGGGTGGGGGGTGGGGTGGAGCTATGTGGGAGTGTGTCTTAATCATGCTGCTTCTTATATGGATGCCGAGAGAAACACAATTTCATCTTGCCTGCACTACAGTTGTATGTACAGCAATATGACAATAAAGTTTGATTTGATTTGATTTGATTTGATTTGAATTCATCTCGGACCTTCGCAACCTAGCTAGCATGTGCAGATTTTGTCTGTTGGAGGACAAAAGGGTGCAGGACCAGTTGGCCAAGCACACTAGCAACCCATGGATGCAGTCGAAGATGTTAATGACGCCGAATGACATGACACTAACTAACACCATCGAACTAGCATTCCAGCTGGAGTCTGCCGACAGGTTAGCATCAGAGCTAGGTGTGCAGCAACAACAACGACAGCCGAGCCACACACCGCTTCATACACGGTAAGCACAGAAGAACCCAGTGACACGGCAGAAGAGGCCGAGGTAAACACTGCGAATCAGAAGAACGCCACAGGGTGCTTCTCATGCGGCAATTGTGGTTCCCCAACGCACTGAGAGAGAGAGCACATTTCTGCCCAGCAAGGGGGCAATAATGTAAGGGATGCGAAAAATTCAACCACTTCATCAAAGTCTGCCAATCAGCACCACCGCCGAACCTGCTGGCCAACTCAAGTTACTCACTCGCAATGACCATTCACACGGTGAGGTCCAGAGGCGCGGCGTACACGTTCTGCATGGTGGGGCTGGACGATGTCAATTTGCTGCTCCTGCTTGACACTGCTGCAGTGAGATCGATGTTAAACTGGGCCACGGTGAAGAAGTTCTTTCCAACCACCTGATCAGAACAAAAACATTGGTGCTGTATGGGTATGGTTGCTACCGAGTCAGCAATGTAGGGACCATCACACTAACAGTCCACTACGCGTCAAGAGTCATTACTGACTTTGCTTTTCAAGTGGCCATGCATGGAGACCACATACTAGGATGTAACCTATTTTATTAACTGGGCTTCTTTATCTGCAACAGGAACGGACTCAGTTTGACCAACACTGACGAGTGGGATGCGACACACCCGGATGACGATGACGAGGGTACAGTCCTCCCATGCTCACAGGAAGAGCACTGCTCAGAGAAGGGGCAACAACCGGACTCATCTCAGATCCTCGCCCAGCATGAGCCTCCAGGAGCCGCTGCAGAATTGCAGGAGAGGGAGCCCATGTCTATCGAGAACCCTGGGACACAACAACTCTGCGCAGGTTTGATCAACAGTGATAGCGACATACTATCACCATGACCAGGAGAAGGGGCCAGACTACTTCCGAATCCACACACAGCACCAGCCTACAGGAGCCACTCCTGAACTGCTGGATGAAGAGTCCACAATCAAACAAAATGCAGTAGAGTCACCGGACGTCTTCTGAATCCTTGACTGGCATCAGCCTCCAGGAGCCACTGCTGAGACACAGGATGAAGAGTCTGTGACCCAACAGGACGTCGCAGTACCACCACAACCTGGTAGATGCCCCGCAACAGATGTACAGTAAGAGCTACACCAGCACAGCCCCAACGCCATGTGCGGCCGAACAGAATGCCGCTTGCAGTGATGGAGTGGGTTTGGGTCCGCAGAACCACAGTCGGTCCCAACACAGCCCCCACCACCATGACACCCATCAGGATCATCGCGCAACCGGACCTAGCGACCTTCAAGCTGGCAGATGGTTTGGTGTGGTACGCCAACCATCTCCGTTGGGTTCGAATAGCAGCCTTGGATGACAGAGCTTCGTGGAAGGCGACTCGCACAGTGTGGGACCTGGTCTGAAGTTTCGTGAGAGATGATCCCGGTCCATGGGCCCCCGCACCTCCAGGGGTGCGTCCACAACGGGCTCGCTACAAGGCCCCTCCCACTGGACTGCCTTTCTCAAGAAAGGAAAAAAAAAGAAGGACTTTGTTTAGCTAGGGGTGTGGTTGCCAACACAGTGGCAAAATAAACCACTCAGCCACGCTGGGCTATGAGGTAGTCTACTCACTGGCCCTAGCTAGTTCGGGGTCCTATGGTACCAAATTGGGGAGGATCAACTCGGACACGTGGGTTGTTCTGTGCTTTCCGGGGGAGGGAGGGGTGTTTAATGTAGTGGAACCACAGGTTTGGCTGACATTGGCGTGGTGACACAGCCACTTGGTGACGTTATCACGCCGATGCAGATGCAATGTGAGAGTCGGCCATCTTACAGTCTCTTGGCTCTCCGGCACTCTGCCTCCAGTAGCAAACCCTGTGTTGCACGACATATATAGTTTTGTTGTAATAAAGTTCATGTTCCAAGCAGACACCACTCTCTGTTGGTCATTCCTGGATTCCCAGACATAACAACAACCCTGCCCATTTATCCGGGCTTGAGACCGGCACAGAGAGTAACCATGTGGCTGGGTAACCAGCTTTCCTTCTTCCATTCTATTAATCTATTAAGCTAGAAGGCAGGAAAGTACTATTTTTTTATGGTCTTTGGTATGACCTGGCTGGGACTTGAACCCACAAGCATCCCGGTTGTGGGCCGGATGTACTACCAACTAGAAGCCACCACTCCGGTTATCACAATTCTTTAATGAGGATACAGATCTGAAAAAAATAAGAGACTGCTGCAAATTCTTTCCTAAATTAGCATCTCTAAATGTATGGCAACCATTTAATTTGAGTATTTGTTGAATTCCAAACCAAGAACACCTCAGTTTACTTAAGGAGGTACTGATTAGGTGATCACCTTAACATGGCAAGACGCATGAAAACTGTAAATAAAAATGAGAGTTATTCCACAAACACAGAATTCTGAGTTCTTGCTAAGTTAAAAACTTAGTGTTAAGAATGAACATGAACTTGTTTTCTTTGGCATTTATTGATCTATAGAAACACATCTACAACAATATCTTTTTTTTGTTGTGGTTTTGGCCAGTTGTCATTTTCTGTCAATATATGCTCTAATGGATGATATTTTGACTTGGATGATGCAGGAGTTGATTTTAGTTAGTTAGAGGGAAAAAGATTGTAATTGTCCATTTTACTTAAACCCACGTATAAATAGTAAAACCAGATAAAGTGGATAATTTGCAGTGGTTACTTGGGGTTCTGAAGTATTTCCCTAGCTGTATATTATATTTATTGTCTTATACATGCAATAGAATAGGCAATCACTCTCTGTGACTGCAGTGAACATTTCTTTGTATGGGTGTGTGAGTGTGTGTGTGTGCTCTATGTGAAATGTTACAGGGATGTGCTGTGATCAGCACATCCTGGCGGGCCCTGTGTAGTTTATGACTAACCCCAGAGCTCATAAAAGAATTGTTTATTGGAGGATACATATAACATTCGGAGAGGCACAGACAGTTGGACAATTTTCTATCTGTCTCACAAACCTACAGGAATGTATGAACTAGTCACAGTTATGGGTCGCATAATCTCTGCCCTAATTTGGTAAAATCTATCAAGTTTGTTTTTTGAGGAAAAAGATAAAAAAAAAAAAAAACCTGAAAGTTTCCAGCCTTTATTCATCTTATTGATACAGGCTTGTTATTTTGATCAAAAGTTATGTTGGCATAACCTCCTTTAGTGTAATTAATGAACTGGAGATTTTGCTTTAATATGGTTACATTGTGGAGGAAAGATGTGACGAGGCACGAGAGCTGCCAGTTCAGAACTTTATTCAATTCCAACAAGACTAACTCTCCGGCACCAAAGCACATACATTTATATCTCCTGCCTCCTCTCCCTTGGTGCCAAGGCGCATACATTTACACCTCCTGCCCCAGGTGCCAAGGCGTATACATTTACACCTCCTACCCCAGGCACATACATTTACATCTCCTGCCCCCTCCCCCTCCCCCTACTCCCCAAGTCCCTGGGTGAGAGTTGAACCTCCTGGTGGTCCACCACAACATAATAGTTTGCATAGTTTAATCAGATGAGAAGCTTCTAATTTACTGACATGCTAGGTTTTACAAGACCAAAATCCAATCAACCTGATGACCTTTATGCATTTTCATTGGGGTTTCTAATTGGGTAACACCTAGGAAGTGTAAAAATGGGTCAGCCTCAGATTTGATGAAAAACTGATTTGCTCGGTTGTAACAAATAAGGGGAGATTTCTAGGGCAGCACGGTGGCACAGTGGTTAGCACAGTGGCAGCACAGCAAGAAGGTCATGGGATCAATTTCACCTCTGACCATCGTGGGTTCGATCCCACCCCCAGACCATTGGTGGCCCTTCTGTGTGGAGTTTGTATGTTCTCCCCGTTTCTGCGTGGGTTTACTCCGGGTACTCCAGTTTCCTCCCACAGGCCAAAGACATGCAGGTTAGGTTAACTGGCATCAACTGGAGATTCTAAATTGTCCTTAGTTATGGATGTGAGAGTGAATGGTTGTCTGCTTCTTTGTGTTGCTATGCGATGGACTGGAGATCTGTCCAGGGTGTACCCTGCCTTCTCGCCCAAAGATGCTGGGTTAGGCTCCAGCACCCCTCCCCCCCACCCCAGATCCAAAAAGGATTAAGCAGTAGAAGATGGATGGATGGATGGATGGATAGATGGAGATTTCTACTGAAGGTCAGACCTGCAGCTGTCAGCTGTGATTGTGTAACCCAGAGGTTAATCAAGCTATCAGAATAAAAGCCTGATAATAAAAACAGCAATAAATGCTTGAATGTAAAAAGTCAATAAATAAGTTTGTATGATTAAGTATTACTAAAAACATCTACAAAGTTATATTTCATGTTACGTACATTTTATTGGGGTATAAAAAAAATGTAAAACATGCCAATTTCATTGTCCATTGTACATTTTAAGATAGCTGAAATACATATTAGACTCTTATTTTGAAGGATTACGGTGCTGCATAGTTCATGCTCAAGCAACAGCAATCGGATTGCTGCAGGCTTTTCCTGCTACAAACTGATTGGAAATACACACACCACACATAAAAGTGGCTGCAGAGAGAGGGAGGAATAAAAGCAAAAAAGAGAGCAGAGAAACGAGTCTAAACTAACCTAAAAGATATTTTTGCACTCTGAAGGTTTATTATTTATTTATTTTTTATTTTTGTTTTCGAACCTGTCCTGGTTGCACCTGGAGTAACAGAACTCGGTGAGTGAGGAAAATATAATTTCTTTGTTTTAAAGCAATAAGTGTAAAGTTATCTAAAAGTTATTTTTACACTTTTACAAAGGCATTGTTGGGTTTTCCAACCAGTCGTGGGTTCTGGAGATTTGTGTACGTGGGTTTATCGGGACTTGGTGAGTTGAAAACGTTATATTTTATTTTCTGTAAACTGTACTTTGTTGAAATGTATTGGTTATTTATGCAAATGGAAGCTAAGGTTGTGAATTTGTTATTTTTATGTGAAATGGTGAATATTTTGGTACATTTTCAGCCAAATTGAAGCGTGGCTTATAGGTCAATGCTCTGACTTGTTTCTTCTTTATTTTTCTGTCCGCCATTTTGCCGCATCTTAACAAGCACTAATTAAGACTGGAAATGGGACTTTTTCTTAGTTTTAGAGCTACCTAGTGTCACGCCGCGCCGCTCATCAACGGCGCCACCTGCTCACACACCTGTCAGTCATCAGCGGCGAGGGATATAAGCCGCCTCGCCCTGAGCTTCGGTCTGAAGCCGTAGACTTCATTTCCCTTCCATGGGCTTCTACCACATTCTCTTCAGCATCCTCGTCACCGGTAAGAAAATCACTTACCTCATCTCTCCAGTCTGCTCCCCTGTGCACAGGTGGATTCCTTGGCGGCAGACAATCCCGTCCCTCGTCTCTCCTCGCTGCTGCACCGAGCCCTGCAGGTGGCTGTCTCCCGGGCTTCCATCCTTGAAGCGCCAGTCATCTGTCCTAACAAGTAAGGCTTCTCTCCCTCGCCTATTCTCCTCCTGTGTTGGTGTGTGCTCATCACCCTGTGTCTGATTTCTCCCATAGGGTTGCCAGCTGAACGGTCTCCTGCCTCTGGGTCCGAAGCAGACGCCACCACCAACACATTAACATTCCGCAGACACGCACCCAAACATCCCTGTTGTTAATAAACAGTTTGAACTACTCTGAGCCTGTGTGTGTGCGTCTCTGAGCCGAACGTTATGTCAGTACGGCTTCAGCAGAGCGGCTCGGCAGACGGCGGGCTCGCACACCGGTTTACCATCCTCGAGGCTCGGGTGGATCAGATTGTTTATCAGCAACAGGTGGTTCTTAATCAATTATTAGAATTAACTAACCGATTGAACCGCTTGGACCCCCAACAGCCGTTCCTCCCGACTCGCCAGGGTGGCGCGACTCCTGCTGTTCCAGCGGCCGTCCAGCCGGCTCCAGTGGCACCGGTTCGGCTCACACCGATTCCGACCCCCGCCCGCTTTAGCGGTAAGCTCGGCGGAGCACGGGGGTTCATTATGCAGTGTGAGTCCGTGTTCCACCGTGTGCCCGGAGATTTTCCCTCGGATCACAGCCGAATTGGTTACATAGGGAATCTTCTGGAGGGGCGCGCGTTAACTTGGACCTACGCCGTAATGGCGAGGCCCAGTTATGCCACCCTCACCTATGATCAATTCGTGAGGCGCTTTCTGGAGGT
This sequence comes from Pholidichthys leucotaenia, assembly GCA_020510985.1. NCBI lineage: Eukaryota > Metazoa > Chordata > Actinopteri > Cichliformes > Pholidichthyidae > Pholidichthys > Pholidichthys leucotaenia. Next base: position 40,232,922 of record CM035844.1, on the reverse strand, counting down.
CTTTGACCATTCTCAAACCGAAACGGTCCAGGTCGATCGGCTTCTCGCTCTCCAGCAGGGAAGCCGGTCGGCAGCGGACCACTCGGTCGACTTCCGGGTAGCGGCGGAGGAATTGGGCTGGGAGGAACGCTCCCTCTGTGGCCTGTTCCTCCGCAGCCTCAATAGTGATCTGAGGGATGAACTGGCTGGTCGGGATATCCCTGGGACGCTAGCGGAGCTGACGTCCTTAGCGGTAAGTTTGGATAACAGGCTGCGCGAGCGCTCCTCGGGGCGGAAGTCTTCTTCTCGCCCTCGTGGAGCCTCGCCGCACCTGTTCCAAGCTCGCCCCCTGGCGGCGCCGCCAGCATCGTGCCCCGAGGAGTCGGAGCCGATGGTGACGGGCTGGACTAAACTTTCCCCTGTGGAGAAACAACGCCGCCGTGAGTTGGGCCTCTGCATGTATTGCGGAGGTGACCAACACACCGTGGAGCGTTGTCCACGGAAAGCCAGTCGGTGGGGTCCGCGAGTCACTGTTGGAAGCCTCGCGGACGTCAATCGGTTAGGATCACTCACCCAATTGAAGCTGCCCATCCGTTTCTGCCATAACCCCACTGGGCACCTCACCCACGCACTGGTGGATTCGGGCGCAGAAGGCAGCTTCATTTCACAAAGCCTGGCAACCCGATTGGGCATCCGCTGCCAGGCACTCAACACTCCCATCTCCCTAGGTCCACCTCTCCCGTGCCACCCTTGGGAGAGTGACACATCAAACTGTCCCCCTACCGGTCATCATCTCGGGAAACCACCGGGAGGAGATGACCTTTTACGTCCTTCCCAACTCTGTGTCGCCCGTCATCCTGGGGTATCCCTGGCTCCGCCTTCACAATCCGGTCCTGGATTGGAGATCAGCTGGGGTATCGGCATGGAGTACATTTTGCCTGGGCACCTGCCTCCAGTCCGCTGCCTGCTCGCCGTCCGCTCCTCCCCCCGCGACGGACGCTGCACCCCCGGACCTGTCCCTGGTGCCTCCGGAGTTTCACGACCTGGGTATGGTGTTCAGTAAAGCGAAAGCTATGTCTCTTCCCCCTCATCGGCCCTACGACTGTGCCATCAACCTCCGCCAGGGGCGCCGTTACCTTCTGGTCGGCTCTACAGCCTGTCAGCGCCGGAGAAGGAGACGATGAACACATATCTGAAGGAGTCATTAAACGCCGGGATAATCCGCCCATCATCGTCACCCGTGGGGGCAGGGTTCTTCTTCGTGGGAAAAAAGGATGGGTCCCTCCGCCCTTGTATCGACTATCGGGCCCTCAATAATATCACGGAGAAGGACCGTTACACCCTGCCTCTCATGGACACTGCTTTCCACTCCCTCCAGGGGGGCGACCTGGTTCACCAAGCTGGACCTACGCAGCGCTTACCACCTCGTCCGGATCCGGGAGGGAGATGAGTGGAAAACGGCCTTCCGTACCCCGAACGGCCACTTTGAATACCTGGTGATGCCGTTCGGGTTGACCAACGCTCCTGCAGTCTTCCAGCGCCTCATTAATGATGTCCTCCGGGACTTCATTGGCCTTTTCGTGTTCGTCTACCTGGATGATATTCTCATCTTCTCCAAGTCCAGGGATGAGCACCAGGTCCACGTGAGGCGGGTCCTCCAAGGCTGCTGGAGAATCGTCTGTACGTAAAGGCAGAAAAGTGTGAATTTTACGCCAGGAGTACGTCCTTCCTGGGGTTCATCATCGCCCACGATAAGGTGCTCCCTGACCCAGAGAAGGTAAAGGCGGTGGTGGAATGGCCTACACCTGCATCCCGGAAGCAGGTGCAGCAATTTGTTGGCTTCGCCAATTTCTACCGCCGCTTTGTCCCCAACTTCAGTACCATCGTTGGACCACTGACCCGCCTCACGTCCTCGAAGGTCCCGTTCCGGTGGACCGAAGAGGTCGCTGCCGCCTTTGAGGCGCTGAAGGCGGAATTCTCCTCCTCCCGGGTCCTTCGCCAGGTCGACCCCGCGCTGCAGTGCATCGTCGAGGTAGACGCTTCGGACACGGGAGTGGGAGCAGTGCTGTCCCAGCGGTCACCGGACGATGGCGCCAAACGACCGTGCGCCTTCTTCTCCCGGCGCTTGTCCCCGGCGGAGAGGAACTACGATGTGGGGGACAGAGAGCTCTTGGCCATCAAGCTCGCCCTGCAGGAGTGGCGCCACTGGCTAGAGGGGGCGAACCTGCCGTTTGTGGTCCTTACGGACCACAAGAACTTGGAGTATTTACGATCTGCCAAGCGCCTGAACGCCCGCCAGGCGCGCTGGTCTCTGTTCTTCGCCAGGTTCCAATTTTCTATCACCTTCAGGCCTGGCTCTAAGAACGGCCTGCCTGACGCCCTCTCTAGGCAGTTCACTCCCGTGGAATCGGAGGAGACGCCCTACTCCATCCTGCCCAGGTCGTGCGTCGTGGGAGCCATCTCGTGGGATATCGAGGCAAAGATCCGGAAGGCACAGGAGGTGGAACCTGATCCTGGCGGCTGACCGGAGGGAAGACTGTTCGTCCCATCTGCGGTCCGAGGAGAGGTCATCCACTGGCTCCACACCTCCCGGCTCACCTGTCATCCCGGCACCTCCCGGATGATCAGCCTCCTCCAACGGTCTTTTTGGTGGCCAGGCCTGCGGAGGGATGCAGCCCGCTACGCCCGGGCTTGCCCAGTCTGTGCCACCAGCAAGTCAGGAAATGCCCCTCCAGCGGGTCTGCTCCAGCCTCTGCCCGTCCCCGGCAGGCCCTGGTCGCATATCGCACTGGATTTCGTCACCGGACTCCCCGTTTCCAGCTCCTTTAACACCATCCTGACCATCGTGGACCGTTTCTCCAAGGCGGCACACTTCGTCCCCCTGCGAGGTCTCCCTACCGCCCTGGAGACGGCGGGCCTCCTCATCCAACACGTGGTCAGGCTGCACGGGATTCCGGTGGACGTGGTCTCGGACCGGGGTCCCCAATTTTCATCCGAGGTTTGGAGGTCCTTTTGCAATGCCATCGGAGCTAAGGTGAGCCTCTCCTCCGGCCATCACCCCCAGTCTAACGGGCAGTGTGAGAGGACCAATCTGGAGCTGGAGGCTGCGCTCCGCTGTGTTGCAAGATCCAAGCCGACGTCATGGAGCAACCATCTCGCCTGGGTGGAGTACGCCCACAACACCGCCCGCTCTTCTGCAACGGGGATGTCCCCCTTCAAGGCGTCCCTGGGTTACGACCCCCCGCTGCTTCCAGCGCAGGAGAGCGAGGTAACTGTCCCGTCAGTTAGGGCGCACGTGAGGCAGTTCCGCTCCACCTGGGCCGCCGCGCGTCATGCGCTTTTACGCACAGCGGAGCGCAACAGGACCGTGGCGGACCGGCGTAGAAGACCTGCCCCGGCGTACAGAGTTGGGCAACTTGTCTACGTTTCCACCCAGGACGTCACCCTAAAAGGCGAGAGGAGAAAGCTGGCACAGCGCTTCATGGGTCCCTTTCCCATCACCCGGATCATCAACCCGGTGGCTGTGCGCGTGGCTATTCCCCCCTCCCTCCGCATCCATCCCACTTTCCACGTGTCGAAGGTGAAGCTGGCAGTTACCGACCCCCTTTGCCCTCCTCCTGCAGCGCAACCCGCACCCCGGATGGTTGGTGGCCATCCGGCCTGGTCCGTCTCCTCCATCCTGGACTCCCGGCGCCGGGTCGTGGGTTGCAATACTTGGTGGACTGGGAGGGCTATGGGCCCGAGCATCGACAGTGGGTGCCCCCGTCGTTTGTGTTGGACCCATCGCTCATCGCGGACTTCCACCGAGCGCACCCGGATAAGCCATCGCCAGGAGGCGCTGCTAGAGGGGGGAGTACTGTCACGCCGCGCCGCTCATCAACGGCGCCACCTGCTCACACACCTGTCAGTCATCAGCGGCGAGGGATATAAGCCGCCTCGCCCTGAGCTTCGGTCTGAAGCCGTAGACTTCATTTCCCTTCCATGGGCTTCTACCACATTCTCTTCAGCATCCTCGTCACCGGTAAGAAAATCACTTACCTCATCTCTCCAGTCTGCTCCCCTGTGCACAGGTGGATTCCTCAGCAGCGGACAATCCCGTCCCTCGTCTCTCCTCGCTGCTGCACCGAGCCCTGCAGGTGGCTGTCTCCCGGGCTTCCATCCTTGAAGCGCCAGTCATCTGTCCTAACAAGTAAGCTTCTCTCCCTCGCCTATTCTCCTCCTGTGTTGGTGTGTGCTCATCACCCTGTGTCTGATTTCTCCCATAGGGTTGCCGGCTGAACGGTCTCCTGCCTCTGGGTCCGAAGCAGACGCCACCACCAACACATTAACATTCCGCAGACACGCACCCAAACATCCCTGTTGTTAATAAACAGTTTGAACTACTCTGAGCCTGTGTGTGTGCGTCTCCTGAGCCGAACGTTATGTCACCTAGCATTTTATTTTAAGTATGTATGCTTATTTTATGTTGTTTACGTTAGGCCAATTTGGGTTGGGATGAAGATATGTCAAATTAGGACTGGACAGTTCGCACAAGGTCCCTTGGTGCACCCAAGGGACCTTGTGTGAACTGTGTTTGAGCCAGGAAGCTAGAGGGCGTAGCACTCCTCTACTGGACGTTGCGTGGTTTTCATCTGAACTGGTATGATCCATCCACATTTCCACCAAAAACAGTGGATTCAGGATAAAAACACTGGACTGCTAATTCAGAGGAATTAAAGGATTAGTAGACTTGAAAGGAAAAGACTTCTATTCTGTGGTTAACAGATTTGTTCAGTCTTTTGCTGAATTGTTTTGAGTTTTGTATTTTATTTTTTTTTTTACAATTTTGTTTGATTGACCATACACAATTGTACTGTAAAGGTATTGTTTACAGCACAATGTTAATTGTTTGGTTGTAAACAACAAAACAATAGTAATGGTTAAACTTAAAGGGTACCTATACTAAACTTGAAATGAAATAGAACTAAAGTGATTTGAACAAAACAGAGATAACTCAAGTAGGTTAAAGAACTAGCTTGAACTGAACTAAAAATAAACTAAAGGTTGCAACCTATTAAAATAGGACTAAACTAAATCCTTTTAAACCTAACTAAAAGGTCTAAACAAAAAAGGGGATTTATTCTGTGTTAATGTATGTCATTATTCTCTTGCCCTTTTAATAATAAGCCGGTATTTTAAACATACTTCCTGGTCTGTGGTCTCTTCTTTATCTAAAGTTTATTACTGCTCCTGTAGTCGAATCTAGGTGACTCTGATACTGGTCTATCATCATCATCATCATCATCATCGTTGTCCTATTACACTGTGTTGTATGCTAGCACATACTATACAGCCCATTCCCTGTAACTATCCCTCGTAAGTGTTACAATTGGTCTGACAAAACACAGTCAAAGCTGAGTGGAACTGCAGCAACACTTGTGCTGGCAGAGCATCTAAAAGTGTTTGGTGTTACAAACAGAGGTGGGTAGAGGGGGCAGAAATTTTACTCAAGTAGTTACCTTCGTGGGCTTTATTTATTAGAAGCATGTGTTGCCTACTGTAGTCATCAAAAAATATTGAGTACAAGAGTAATAAAGCTGAAGTAAAATTCAACTGGCTCTCATTGTTTATTTCAATAACATCATGTAAAACAGTATTAAAATGTACAGTTTATTACTTAGAATCTAGAAATTAAGATTTTTTTTTTTCAAAAATTTTTATTTCATTTTACCACTATCCTTGCCAAAAGGTTAGAAAATATACTGACAGACTTAATTCATTTAGACCAAACAGGTTTCATAAGACAAAGACAGACACAAGATAACATTAGACAGACTTTACACATAATTCATCATATTAAAAAAATATAATTTAAATGCAGCCATATTGGGATTAGATGCTGAAAAAGCATTTGATTCGGTTGACTGGTCTTTCCTATATAGAATCTTATCCAGTTTCAATTTTCATAACAACTTCATTAAAACTATCCAGGCATTATATAAAAAACCAACAGCTAAAATAAGGATTCACGGTAAATTATCATCATCTTTTGAACTGGAGAGAGGATGTCATCAGGGCTGCCCCTTGTCTCCACTGCTCTTTGCAATCTTCATAGAACCTCTGAGCCAATGGATAAGACAGAATCAAAAAATTCAAGGTATTACACTTGGTCAGAAGGAACATAAATTAGCACTCTTTGCTGATGACATTTTAATATACCTGGGGCAGCCGGACACCTCTTTTCCAGAACCTAATCTCAGTTTTTTCAGAGTGTGGAGAGTTATCGGGGTACGAATTAAACATGCATAAAACCCAAATTTTAACATTCAACTATGACCCAAATCAATATTTACTAAGCAAATTCAAAACTAACTGGGAGATGGAATCTATGAAATATCTGGGGGTCAATATCCCAAAACAACTCAACAAAATTATAACACTAAACTATGATCCATTGATGGCAAAAATAAAATCTGATCTAGCAAGATGGAATATGATACCATTCTTGGGTACTGCACAAAGAATTGAAGCAGTCAAAATGAATATACTTCCACGTCTTCTATACCTTTTCCAAACAATACCGGTAGAACCACCCAAAAAAACATGGCAAGAACTGGACAGAAGGACCTCAAGATTCATATGGCAGGGCAAGAGACCTAGAATCAGATATAGAACCCTACAGCTAAACAAAGACAAAGGTAGGCTTGCGGTGCCAATATCAGGGACTATTTTAAAGCCGCACAAATTAAAACATTAGTAGAGATATGTAACCCAGTCTACACTGCACAATGGAAGGAGATAGAATGCCAAATAACAAGTGACATTCCCCTACAGGCGATAATAGGGAACAATGCCTAACCTAAACTTTTGAATAACACTAACCCGTGGATAGAGACCCCGCTAAAAATTTGGTTTAAGATAGTCAGAGAGAATCAAACTAAAGAACCCTATCGATTATTGCAATGGATTTCCCATGATCAGGACTTTACTCCTAATAAAACAGACACTAGATTTAAAAATTGGACTGGTGTTGAGAATTAGCACTTGTGCTATATACACCTATGCAAAACATCTGGTCTCTCCTTGTGATTGTACTAATGTAATTTGTTATGTCTATATTAAATAAAGAAAGAAAAAAAGAAAAAAGTGGAAAGAGAATGGACTGATAAAATATTATGATTTTTTTAAAGGGCAAACTTTAAGAAGTTTTGAAGATTTGAAAAAACAAGGTCTAGTAAATCAAGACCTTTACAGGTTCTTTCAGCTTAGACACTACATAAACAAAATACTTAAAAAGGAGGATTTGGAAAGGGCCCAGTCAGGTGTTCTGAAGGTTTTCTTAATGGAATATAAAGGGATCCCAGTGATCAGATACATTTCTAAAATATACCATGGTCTTCAAGATTTAAAAGGAGACAACACATCATATATAAAAGAGAGATGGGAAAAAGAGGGGAATTTCACTTTACAACTGGAAATATGGGAAAAGCTAAATAAACAACAATGAAAAAGTACTTCATCCCTGCTGTGGAGAGAATTTGGATGGAAAAATTTGGTAGGATTTTTTAGAACACCTGCACAAAACAAATTTACTCGTAAAGGGTTGAATTGTTGGCGCTTGTGTGGTGAAAAGACGGCAAATCATTTTCATGTGTTTTGGTCATGCCCAGTTATCCACCAATATTGGACCAATGTACAGACAATATTGGGGAAAATATTCAAAGTAACAGTTCCCTTTTCTTTTTTAACTTTGTATTTGGGTTTACTACCGGAATCACTGGAAAGACGAGGAGAAAAATACTTATTCACTGTTTTAATATTGGCAAGTAAAAAAGCTCTAACAAAAAAATGGATGTCGAAAGACTGTCCTGCAGCTGAAGATTGGATAAATGTGATTCAGGACATTTATTTGATGGAAAAGTTGACATTTGCACTGAGACAGGACATGGATGGGCTCTTGAACTTTTGGCAACCCTGGAACGCATATGTGTCTTCCATCAGATCTAATCTTGCACAAACACCATTTCAATAATGGCACCTCTCTTTGTTCCAATGCTACTCAAATACTCTTTTATTTTTCTGCTCTTTTGGGGGGGGGGTTGTTATTTTTTTTTAATTTCTCTTTTTCTTTCACTTAAAAAAAGGGTTTTGTAATAATTTGTTTTCCAATGTTGTCAAAAAACAAAAAAAGGGGGAATATGTGATGAAAATGTAAACAATGCAATGCTGTAATGACATGTATACCCTTTACAAAAACTTAAAAAAAAAAAAAAAATCAGTGTGATCTCTGAGAAAGTGCCCCACCCTGCCCCCCCATGAAAAATGTTCTAGAACTGTCCCTGTTCTGATTTGCTCTGATTCCCATACGTGAAAGTAGAAGGGGAGTGACTTAAGCCTCTAACTGTCCACATTGCATGGACAGGTCGTGCGTCCCCAGTGGCACAGAGCAGCAACGGTACCTGTCAACTTATTGACGTCTCCCGGCTATACTGAGAATTTGTACTGATCTGTGTTGATCTGACAGTTCAGAAGGTGGCAGACACACGCTGAAGGAATCATGGCTGACATGGAATACAGCAAAGAAGAAGAAATCCTCATTATTATTCTTCCTTCTTCCGCTTTGAGCTGACAACACCAGTGTGGTCGCGGTCACGGCGGCGGCGATTCTGACTGAAACTGCATGAAACAAGAAAAATAGCCGTGTAATACAGAAGAAATTCACGTGGGGTAATCATAAGAGTTTGTAGATGTGGTAGAGGGTGTAAATGACCAATCAAATGCGAAACAACGACCACGATGGGCGAAAAACTGAGCTCACAGCACCAAGATGCCGGCGCCCACAATCGTCTTGGATTCTCACAAGAAAAATGCATCAAACAGGAAAAATAGCCACGTAATACAAATGAAATTCACATGGGATAATCATAAGAGTTTGTAGATGTGGTAGAGAGTGTAAAGGACCGAGCAAACGCAAAACATCAACCACGATGGATGAAAACGGACCGGTCACGTGAGCAAGCGAGCCCCCCCCCGCCCCCCCCGCAACAGGTAAGATGAATATTTTTTTTTTTTTTACATTTTATTGATTTTCTGGTTCATATACTTTCAAGATTAGATAAAAACAAACCCCGTAGACAAAACAGTGTCAAAAAAACAAACCGTTCTTTGTGTAAACGTGTCCAAAGTCCACTTTTGACTGAGTTATGTCATTTATATAGCTGCCGCGACATTATGCAAATTAGATACGTAAATTTATTCCTATCTGAAACTTTGGATCATATTCTACATCTTTCTAATTGACAGTAGGCCATTATCTCTTGCAACTTTCAAGTTATAGCCTTGGAAATCTGAACTATTTTATTGACAAAAATTTTTTACCACTCTTGACCACTAGGGGCCTTGACCACCCTTTAACCATTCCAGTCACCATACGGCGACTGGGACAGCTAAAGAGTTAAGCTCTCTATAGAGAAGATGAAAAAGAGTAAGCTGTGGCGCATATGTTGGGCTCACATTTTCCACAAGGTATGACTGCATGTTTATTGGAGGCTTCATGTCTCGAAGGACAAAAGGCTCAAATCTGCAGAGGATGACGAGGAGGTGTGAGATTTGGCCTTTGTCTTGGAGAAGATGCCCCAGAGATGCCCCAGAGAGATTTCCAGTTCATCAATGAATAAGAGACAATGGTGAAAGTTCAAAGGGTTGCATTGTGGCTGGGATTAAGCACCATGTGACTGTATGTTTACTGAAGCACCATGTGACTTGAGTTCCGATGCTGGAAACATATAAAGAGGTGATGTGATATAGTTCTTTCTCTTCTTCCTGCTTTGAGAATGCTAGAGTATGTGTTCTGTCAATAAAGCTGAACCTGAGAAATAAAACTCAGCCTCATCATTGAATGCATCCTCTACACTGGTGACCCTACGACAAAGAATGATCAGACAGAATTCCCCCGAGCGGGGCTCGGTGGAAGCCAGCCTGATGGCTGCCTCCACACTCCGGCTGCCCGACTTCCGGCAACATAGTCCGCGCTCCTGGTTTAGCGCAGTCGAGGCACAGTTCAACCTCCGGAGAATCTCAAAGGATGACACTAAATTCTACCATGTGGTAGCGAAGCTGGACAACCACACGGTCCAGAGGGTGGAAGATCTGGTCAATCATCCACCGGACAACGACAAGTACAACGCATTGAAGGACGCGCTGATCAGCCATTTCACCCCTTCGGTACAACAGCGAGCAGAAGGGCTCCTAACGTTGACGGAGTCGGAGAACGACAGACCTGCGGACCTGATGGTGAAGATGCTGTGGCTGAAAGACTCCGAGGATGGCGAATTTATTTTCGCCCACCTTTTCCTCCGGACCCTGCCACCAGCAGTGAGAGTAGCCCTGGCAGAGTCGCCCCGATTGGCCAGGCGAGACTACCATGGGCTGAGTAAGGAGGCACAGCGGCTCGTCGACGCCCACAAGCGGAGTGCAGTTTCGGCCGCGGCAGCCAGCCCAGGAGCGACGTCTGGAGACGGCTTGGAGCCAGTGGTTGTGGCGCCAGACGCACCGACGACAGCGGCGACGGGTACCAGGCGGCGCAGAGCGGATGACGGCCTGTGCTTCTACCATCGCCGTTTTGCAGAGAGGGCACACAAGTGCGTCCCACCGTGCCACTTCAAGCGCCCGGGAAACGCCAAGACCGAGGGTCGGTAGCAGCTACGACTCTCGGGGAGGAGAACAAGCTGCTTTACCTGACGGATGCACACTCGGGGAAACAATTCCTCGTGGACACGGGCTCCCAGCTGAGTTTCGTCACACCTACCTACGCGGAACGGCTGATGCTGTCTAAAGCTCCCTGGGTGTCGGTGTCAGCAGCGAACGGCTCAGCGATCAAGACGTTCGGTGAGAGGACTATGCTTCTGTCCTTACAGGGCCGTTCATTTGAGTGGACTTTTATTGTAGCAGCAGTCAGTTTCAACATGTTAGGGGCTGATTTTTTGTGCTCACATGGTTTATTGGTTGACCTTGCTAATAGACGTTTGGTTAATGCACTCTTTGTCTTTCCATTCTATTCCCTGCACAGCTCGGGTGGCCCCGCTGACTGCACATGCCAGCGTTACAGCTGCGGGTGGTAAGTTTCACGCACTGCTCGCTCAGTTCCCAGCACTCACAGTCCCCACGTTTTCGGCGACGGTCGCTAAACACGGGGTGGAGCATTTTATCACCACCACCGGGCCGCCCGTTTTTGCAAAAGCTCGGCGCTTGGACTCAGCTAAACTGGCCATTGCGCGCAAGGAATTCGCCAACCTGGAAAAACTGGGCATTATTAGACGCTCTAAAAGCCCCTGGGCTTCGCCGTTACACATGGTCCCAAAAGCTGATGGCTCGTGGCGACCTTGCGGTGATTTCCGCAGGTTGAACAACGTTTCAGCACATGACCGCTACCCGATTCCGCACATTCAGGATTTTTCAGTTCATTTGGCGGGGGCGCGCATTTTTTCTAAAATAGATTTGGTGCGCAGTTACCACCAAGTCCCAGTGCACGCTCAGGATATACCCAAAACAGCGGTTATAACTCCTTTTGGGCTTTTTGAGTTTTTGCGCATGCCATTCGGTCTCAAAGGTGCCGCGCAGACTTTCCAACGCGTGATGGATGTAGTTTTATACAACCTCCCTTTCGTGTTCGTCTACTTGGATGACATTTTAGTAGCCAGCACGTCCAAAGGCAAACACGAAAGTCACCTCACAGCAGTTTTTCGGAGGCTGACAGAGCACGGGTTAATAATTAACCCAGCGAAGTGCCAGTTTGGGGTAGTGCAAATTGATTTTTTGGGGCACCGCATTTCGCCAGAAGGAGTGGTCCCTCTGCCTGATAAAGTACGCGCAATAACAGATTTTCCGCAACCTCAAACGGTCAAGGCGCTGCAGGAGTTTTTGGGAATGGTTAATTTTTACAACCGGTTCCTCCCAAGCGCAGCGCGGCTTATGCAACCATTATACACAGCGTTAAAAAAACAAAAGCCGAAAAATCTCAAAATCGTTCAGACACAAATCACCAAACGCAATCAGTTCTTTTAAAGAGGACTTGCTCTGGCAATGGAGTAGGTGTGTGCGTTGCTGGCTCCTGCTATATTTTTTTCTTTACTTTTTAAACCCTATTTTGCTGTAAGTTGTTAATGTTTTGGACATTTAATACGTGCAGAATCTGTTTTGAAATATGTCCAAAACAAGAAAGCAGACTGAGAAGGAGGCAGCAGGGAATAATATTAACACCAGCTTAGCTGAGGATGCTAGTATCAGCCTTAACCCTGCACTTGTTGCCTTGCTAGAGCAACACAGAATGTCCATAGCTGCTGACTTCAAAGCTTCATTTGAACTTATTAATGGTAAGCTGGACAAAATTCAAGCAGATGTGGTGAACCAGGAGCAACGCATTGGCGACCTTGAAAACAACGCGGAGGACGTCAGCCAGCGCCTAGCGGCGCTTGAAGTTACATGTGAGTCAATGCAGGAGGAGAACAAACTTTTGAAAAACAAACTTTCTGACCTGGAGGGAAGAAGCAGGAGGCTGAATATTCGTCTGGTGGGTCTGCCGGAGTCCTTTGATGTGGGTCCACGGCCATCTGAATTTTTTTCTCGGCTGTTGGTGGACGTCTTTGGCGCACAAACTTTGCCATCTCCCCCAGAGCTGGATAGAGCCCACCGCAGCCTTAGGTCCAAGCCGAGTCCGAATGGGAAGCCGCGCGCTGTCATTATTTGTTTCCACCGGTTTCGGACCAAAGACTTGGTGATGAGAGAAGCGCGGAGACGCCGTGGGACTTTGGAATATCGTGGGCATAAACTTCAGTTCTACGAGGATTATAACGCCGACGTTCAGAAGCAACGAGCCGAATATAAGGAGGTTATGTCCGAGTTGTACAAGAGAGGTTTTCGTCCTTCTCTTCTTTTCCCCGCCAGGCTCCGGATAACTCTTCCAGACGGCAAAAACCAGTGGCTGGCGTCCGTCTCAGAGGCCACCTGCTTCATGCAAACTATGGAGAGAAACCAGCAATTTTCGCCTTGAACTGGACATTTCTGGGTTGACCAGCTGCCGCGCTGGGCTGCTTGTTACTTCATTGAAGCTGCACTGACTGGACATTGATGCATTTTCAGATGTTTAAAAACAAGGTAAAATTGGCTCCCTATACGTTGTTGTTTACTTAATTCTTTTTTTTAATTTTATCTTATTTATTAATTTTTTTTTTTAGGGTAAAACGTTCATATTATGCAGGATTGAAGCCAGTTGTATGGGAGCATTCTGTTAGGATGAAAATAGAGCTGGAGATGGAGCGGTTGCTGTTTTTTTTGCAACCGGCTGGAGTGTTGTTATAGGTTTGGTTGTTGGATTTTTTTATTTTATTTTTTTTTTTATTTTATTTTTTTATTTATTTTTTTTTGTTTTGTTTTTTTGTTATGGTTTTATTTACACCCCCTTTACCCCTTCCTTTTTTTTCTTTTTTTTTACCCGTACCCTCACTTTATTCTTCTTTGGGCTACACAACATAATATATAAATTTTACTCTTTGAATGAATAGTAATCTTACTTTGGTAAGCTGGAATGTGAAGGGGTTGAACCATCCAATTAAACGAAAGAGAGTCATGTCACGTCTAAAGCAACTTAAGCCTGGGGTATTGTTTTTGCAGGAAACCCATTTGCAGGATTCCGACCACTTGCGTTTGTCAAAATGTTGGTCAGGACAATTTTTTCATTCAAATTTTAAAGCTAAGGCCAGGGGCGCTGCTATTCTTATTGATCGAAATATCCCATTTATTCCCTCTAATGTTGTATCAGATAAAAATGGACGATTTGTAATAGTATCAGGTAAACTTGGCGATAAACATGTCACTTTGGCTAATCTGTATGCACCGAATTTTGATGATGTGCACTTTTTTCGCAAGCTTTTTTCGCAACTTCTAGATTTAAATACTCATTCTCTAATTCTTGGGGGTGACTTTTATTTGTATATGGATCCGATCTTAGATCGCTCTTCTTCAAAAACTGCTAGTCTTAATAAATCTGCAACTTATGTTAAGTCTTTTCTTGAGGAATATAGCCTTACAGATCCTTGGCGTTTTTTACATCCTAACGGGCAGGGACTATTCTTTTTTCTCTCACGTACACCATACTTATACCAGAATAGATTATTTTTTTGTTGACAATTTATTAATTAATAACCTTTGCTCTTGCAGTTATGATAGCATCTCGGTTTCTGATCATGCCCCTCTTGTACTTAAAATGATCCTCCATGGATGTGACTCCATGAGAAAGCACTGGAGATTGGATCCATTATTACTTACAGATGAAAAAATTGGTTGCGAATATTTTCTTCTAAAATTAATTTTTTTTTGAAAGAGAATAAAACTCCTGGTATGTCAAATAAAACGATATGGGAGGCCATGAAGGCATTTCTTAGGGGGGAATTTATTTCATTGGCAGCATTTAAAAGACGATCTTTAATACAGGAACAGAAGGCTATTTTAGATCAAATCCTGGACATTGACAGACAATATGCTCAATCTCCATCACCCGCTCTGTACAAGGAACGTATGACATTACAAACTAAACTTAATTTACTTTCTACTCGACAAATTGAAGGTTGTTTAATAAGGAACAAGAGTGAATTTTATGAACATGGCGAAAAAACCAGTAAACTTCTAGCTAATCAACTGTGTGGTATTAGAGCTAAGCAAATTATTACTGGAGTTAGGACAGATAAAGGAGAGGTGACATCTGACCAACAAGCGATTAATGATATTTTCAGGTCATTTTATTCCAAATTATATACCTCAGAATATACAACAAACTTAAAGGATTTGGAAATTTTTTTTGATTCTATTGATATTCCTTCGATTTCTTCAGAATCTCGGCAAATTTAGAAGCTCCCCATCACAAAAGAAGAAATTCAGCTGGCAATATCATCCATGCAATCAGGAAAATCTCCAGGACCTGATGGGTTTTTTCCACTGATTTTTTCAAAAAATTCTCTGATGACCTCGCCCCTTTCCCTTTGTCAAGTTTTTACAGAGTCGCTTGACTCTGGTACACTTCCTCTTCATGCCTATCAGGCCTGTATCACTGTGTTGCTTAAAAAGGATAAGGATCCTGTTGATTGTGCTTCTTACAGGCCTATTTCCTTGTTAAATACCGATGTTAAAATTTTGTCAAAGTTGTTAGCTTCAAGGTTGGAAAAGATTTCTTCCTTTATAATTTCACAGGACCAAACCGGGTTTCCATTAAAAATCGCCATTCTTTTTTTAACTTGCGGCGGTTGTTTAATATTATTTATACTCCTCACCACAACATACCTGAATGTCTTATTAGTTTGGACGCTGAAAAGGCATTTGATAGGGTTGAGTGGGAGTATTTGTTTTTTACCTTTGGAGAGGTTCGGTTTTGGTCCTTCCTTCTGTTCCTGGATTAAACTTCTCTATGCTAGTCCTTTAGCTTCAGTGTTAACTAATTGTCGCTATTCTGACTATTTTAGACTTTACCGTGGTACGAGGCAAGGCTGTCCTTTGAGCCCGTTGCTCTTTGCCTTGGCAGTTGAGCCGAAGGCTATTGACAATCCGTGGGAGCCGGGACTTTCCTAGGCATTCGGAGGGGGTGGCATTGAGCATAGGGTTTCACTCTATGCTGATGATCTTTTTATTATTTCTCTCCAACCCACTTACTTCATTACCCACTATACTTAATATTTTGGATAGTTTTAGTAGGTTTTCTGGTTATAAATTAATCTTAATAAGAGTGAACTGTTTCTGATTAATGAAAAGATTCAAGTTCAGGATTTTGAAAATTTTCCTTTCAAGGTGGTTATTGATCATTTTAATTATCTTGGGATATGTGTCACTAAACAATTTAATTACTTGTTTAAAAATAATTTTCTCCCCTTACTTGACCAGTGCAAGTTAATACTTTCCAAATGGTCCCCCATTATCCTTGTCTTTAATTGGCAGAATCAATTCTGTAAAAATGATGTTACTTCCAAAGTTTTTATATTTGTTTCAATGTCTCCCCATTTTTATTCCTAAATCCTTTTTAAGTCTTTGGACTCTCTGATTACCTCATTTATTTGGAATGGGTAAACATCCGAGATTGAGGAAAGTTTTTCTTCAAAGACCCAAATCAGTAGGTGGCATGGCTCTGCCTAACTTTCAATATTACTACTGGGCAGCAAATATCAGGTGCATGTTATATTGGAAACATTTTTATCTGGAACCCAAATCACCTATTTGGATCCTTATGGAGTCACATGTGGACAATCAACTTCCCTACCGGCAATTTTAGGTTCACCACTTCCCCTTGCTTTGTCTACACTGGGTAATAATAAAGTAGTTCGTCAGTCTCTTAGAATTTGGTCTCAATTCAGGAAAAATTTCGGTCTTCAGTTTTTTTCCATTAGAAGTCCAATTGCCGCAAATCATTTATTTACCCCATCAACTATTGATAGTGCATTTCATATATGGCACAGTAAAAGGTTTTAAAATCTTTTGCGGATTTATATTTTGATGGTCAATTTGCAAGTTTTTTCTCAACTTCCACCAAATTCGACATCACTTCTACACATTTTTTCCGCTTCCTCCAGGTCAGACATTATGTGCAAACCATGACAAAACAATTCCCTCAAAAACCTTCTGATAATCCTCTAGATGATTTTTTTATTAGTTAAACCAACTTCTAAGGGGGTAATGTCAGTTTTATATAATTTAATTTCAAATTTTACAATCTTCTTCTCTGGCCGCTATCAAATTGAACTGGGAACAAGATCTTAATTTTACTTTTACTGATGAACTGTGGGACTCTATTCTTGGCCAGGTTCACACTGTATCAATGTGTGCTCGTCACGCTCTTATTCAATTTAAGAATTGTACACCGGATGCACCTGTCCAAGGTTAAGGTTAGCACGTATTTACTCGGATATAGACCCAACTTGTGAAAAGTGTGGTAGCGCTCCTGGCACTTTGCTTCACATGTATTGGTCCTGCCCTGCATTGATGAATTTTTGGCATTCCTGTTTTTATCACTATGTCTGAAGTCCTGCAATATCAAATTAAACCTGATCCATTATGCGCCATTTTTGGTGTGGCTCCAGAACTTGTCTTGCCAAGTTCCAAATTAAAAGTATTCAAATTTTCATTATTATTGGCCAGACGTGCTGTATTACTGAAGTGGAAAGACTCTTCGCCCCCTTCACATTTACAGTGGATAAAAGATATAATGTCCTGTTTGGATTTAGAAAAAATCAGATATACAGTCTGTGGCTCTGAAAACAAATTCTATAAATTATGGCGCCCGTTTCTTGATTTCTTTGAAAGACCCACGATTATAGTTTCTGAGTAGCTCATATCCCCTTTACCCCACCCCCACTTCACACACACAATTTTTCTTTATTTTTTTTTTTTTTTTTTTTATTGTTTATTTAAAGGTTTTTGTGCTTTGAAGCATTTACATTTGTTGGCTTTAAGTTCTAGTTTTTTACTGTTTGGTTGAAACAAAAATGAAAATTTCTAATACTTTGTATTGTATTGATACTTTAATTAATAATAATAAAAAGACCTTTGAAAGAAAAAAACAAAAGCCCACAAATAAGGTTGAATGGTCTCCGGAGCGGGAGCGCGCTTTCGCCCAGGTCAAATCAGCCCTGGCAAACGCAGTTTTGTTAGCACACCCAGTTCCAGTGGCCCGCATGGCGCTCACCACTGACGCTTCCGATTTAGCGGTGGGGGTGGTCGTTGAACAGTTTGTGGCAAAGACCTGGCAACCTCTCGCGTTTTTCAGCAAAACCTTGCGCGATAGCGAGCGTAAATACAGCGCGTTTGACAGGGAGCTTTTGGCCCTACACTTGGCCATCCGCCATTTCCAGTTCTGGCTGGAAGGGTGCCGTTTCACCGCGTTTGTGGATCACAAACCGCTAACGTTTGCGATGGCCAAGATTTCAGAACCCTGGTCAGGCCAGCAGCACAGGCAGCTCACCGCGATATCGGAGTTTACCACCGATATCCAGCATGTCGCAGGTAAACACAATGCAGTGGCAGACTGTCTCTCTCGTGCGGTAGCAACGCCAGGCCCCGTGGGGGCAGACTCTGTAGCCGTGGCCGCGGACCAGGGCAGCGACGCGGAAGTGCGCGCAGCCCCGGTCCGTGTAGGTTTAGATTATGCAGCCATGGCCGCGGAGCAGGTTAATGATGCGGACGTGCGCGCGCTCCAGTCTGGACCAACAGGGTTAAGGCTGGAGCACAGGGTGCAGCAAATTGGTATGCACCCCCTAATCTGCGATGGTTCCAGCTGTGTGGCGTTGCCGCATTTTTGACTCGGTTATTCTCTGGCGCACCCGGGGTGTGCGCGCATCGATTAAGATGGTGGGGGGAGAAATTTGTTTGGCCCGGGTTGCGCAAACAGGTCAAGGAATGGGCAGCAGCCTGCATAGCGTGTCAGAGAGCCAAAATACACAAGCACACTAGAGCTCCGTTGGAGCCTTTTCACATTCCCGGCTAACGCGTTTTGATCACGTGCATGCCGACTTGGTGGGCCCCCTTTCCGTCGTCACAGGTCACACACACCTTTTGGACGATGGTGGATCGCACCACGCGTTGGCCAGAAGCGGTGTTCCTCTGGCATCAACCACAGCAGAAGAAGTTGCGTGTAGCTTTTTTTAACAGCGTGGGTTGCGCGTTTCGGAGGTCCCGTCGGACATAACGTCCGACAGGGGCCCCCCAATTTATTTTCGAACTATGGTCGTCTATGGGGCCCGCAGCTTAGGGGTGAAGATTCACCGCACGACCACCGCGTATAACCCCCAGGCTAATGGTTTATGTGAGCGCTTTCACAGGTCGTTGAAAGCAGCCCTCAGAAGCGTCACTTACGGATACAAATTGGGTGGACAAACTTCCATGGGTTTTATTGGGGTTGCGTTCTGCTACCTAAGGAAGATTTTGCAGGGCTTCCCCGGCGGAGTTAGTTTTTTGTACAACCTCTCCGTTTGCCGGGGGAATTTCTTCCCAACAATCCCGCACCAAATTGCCCCCCTGCTCAGCCGTTGCAGAGTGACACAGGATACAAACACACTCCCTGGCCCGGTTCACCACAGTTTCCCCACGCGTTTTTGTGCCAAGGCTTTAAAAAATGCGGGGAGGTTTGTTTTTGTTAGACATGATGCTCAGCACCCAAGTTTGCAACCGTTTTATGACGGACCGTTTAGAGTGCTGGAAACCTGGGGGAAGCATTTTCTGCTAGATTTAGGAGGCAGAAAGGAGTTGATTTGCATAAACAGACTCAAACCCGCTTTTGTTCTGGCTGATGACCACGTGCAGCTGGCGAGGCCCCCCCGCCGTGGCAGGCCGCTGAGAAGACATTCTCCAGAACCTTCACAGAGACGTGCTAACAGCTTTAATCCACAGAGGCAGAAAGACGCTGCAGAGGCAGCAAAGCCGGTTTACAGCAGATTCGGCAGAAGGTTAAGACCTAGGCATCTGGTGGATTGATTTGTAATATGTGGAGTGGGTTTTTTTTTGGGGGGGGGGGTTATGCCATGCATGTTTTGTCCTTTAATAGACGTTTGGGGGGGGGGGGTTATGTGGCACATATGTTGGGCTTACATTTTCCACAAGGTATGACTGCATGTTTATTGGAGGCTTCACGTCTCGAAGGACAAAAGGCTCAAATCTGCAGAGGATGACGAGGAGGTGTGAGATTTGGCCTTTGTCTCAGAGAAGATGCTCCAGAGATGCCCCAGAGAGATTTCCGGTTCATCAATGAATAAGAGACAATGGTGAAAGTTCAAAGGGTTGCATTGTGGCTGGGATTAAGCACCATGTGACTGTATGTTTACTGAAGCACCATGTGACTTGAGTTCCAATGCTGGAAACGTATAAAGAGGTGATGTGATATAGTTCTTTCTCTTCTTCCTGCTTTGAGAATGCTAGAAGGTAATGTGTTCTGTCAATAAAGCTGAACCTGAGAAATAAAACTCAGCCTCATCATTGAAACGCATCCTCTACAAAGCTACAGTTACCATTGCCCAGCATACCTGAAGCAGCTCAGCTGTCAGCAACCATCATCCAAGAGAGCTTACTGTCCGACAGCAGGTAAACTGTTTAAACAGCACGTACTAATAGTGCGGTCAGTTTTCTTAAGCTGAGAGTCGCTCATTGAAAATAAGAAGTGTTGTGGCGCATATATTGAGTTCATATTTCCCCACAAATGTATGACTGTATGTGTATTGGGGGCTTCACGTCTCGTGGGACAAAAGAGGTCTGGGCCCGCAGAGATCTACAGGAGATGACGAGTAGGTGTGAGTTTTGGCCTTTGTCTTGGAGAAGATACCCCAGGAGGATTCCCGGACCATCGAGGGATAAGGGACAATAGTGAAACATCAAAGAGTGCATTGTGACTGAGATTATGTACCATGTGATTATATGTTTGCTAAAGCATCATGTGACTTAGGTTCGTGGCTCCAGCAGAGTATAAGAGTGTGGTATTTGATTGCTCAGTCTCTTTCCTTGCCTAGAGATTGATAGAGCATGTGTTCACTTAATAAAGCTGAACCTGAGAAATAAACTCAGCCTCATCCTTGAACGCTATTCTCTACAGTGTTAACTTTACTCACTAAAACCTCACTAACCTTAGATTCAAGATTCAAAGATTTTATTTGTTAATACTACTAAACATACAGGACATACAGGAGAACTGAAATGCTGTTTCTCTCTCTTCAGTGGTGTGTGCAGTATAAAAAAGGAATAAGGCTGGAAAAACAACAACAGCAGTCTATGTACAGAAATGATGCCCGTATAGTGCAAATAGCGACAAAGATAAAACACCAGACATCCTGTAGTGCAAATAAAGATAAACGATAAAACCCAGGCAATCCTATATACAGAAGAAAAGCAGTAATACTCGTAGTTGTGAGTTCAGTGCGATAGTATAGGTGCAGACAGTGACAGATTGGACTGCACATGATCAGTATTGCAATGGCAGACAGCAGCAAGTATGGCATTTGTGCAAATGGTTGCAGTAAAGTGCAGAAACATACAGCAGCAGATGTATTACTGTTGGTGTGCCAGTCTTTCTGTGCCAACAGCTGAGGTAGTTATTGTGTGGGTGAGTGTGTTACTGAGAGGGGAGTGGAGTGGACAGAGTTCAGGGTCCTGATGGCCTGGTGAACAAAGCTGTTTAGCAGTCTTGTGGGGCAGGCCCGGAGGCTCCGGTACCTTTGCCCGGAGGGCAGGGGGCTGAAGAGGGAGTGTGAGGGGTGGGAGATGTTGCCTGCAATGTTGATGGTTCTGCGCGTGAGGTAGATGTCCGGGGAAGGGGGGGGCACCAATGATCTTGCTGGCAGCTTTCACTGTGCGTTGTAGTGTCTTCCAGCAGGAGGCAGTGCCGCTTCCACACCACACCGTTTTGCAGCTCGTGAGGATGCTGTCAATGATGCCTTGGTAGAATGAGCACATGATGGGGGTGGGACTCGTGCTCTCCTCAGTTTGCGGAGGAAATAGCGGCAAGTTTGAGCCCTCTTGGCCAGTGATGTGGTGTTGTTGGACCAGGAAAGGTCCTCGGAGATGTGCACCCCCAGGAACTTGGTGCTGCTCACCCTCTCCACAGCTACTCCATCAATGATAAGAGGGGGATGCTGTGTGTGTCCCCTCCTGAAGTCGATCACAATCTCCTTGTTTTTTCCCACATTCAGGAAGAGATTATTGCCTTTACACCACTGGACCAGTTGACTTACCTCATTTCTATAGTTGGCCTCCTCATTGCTGTGATGAGGCCCACCACCATCGTGTCGTCCGCAAACTTGATGATGTGGTTGGTGCTGTAGTCTGGTACACAGTCATGGGTCAACAGGGTGAAGAGCAGTGGGCTGAGCACACACCCTTGTGGGGCCCCTGTGCTCAGTGTGATGGTCTTGGAGGTGTTGCGGACAACCCACACGTTCTGTGGCCTCCCTGTTAGAAAGTCCAGCACCCAGTTACAAAGAGAGGTTTTGAGTCCCAGGTGTCTGAGTTTTTGTGTTAGGTGCTGGGGGATGATTGTGTTGAATGCTGAATTGAATGCCAAGAACAGCATTCGCACATAGGAGTTTTTTAAGTCCAGGTGGGTGAGGGCTGGATGGAGAGCAGCAGTGATGGCATCTTGGGAGGGAAGGAGGATGAACTTGATGTTCTGCATGACCAGCCACTCAAAGCACTTCATTATGATGGAGGTCAGTGCTACAGGCCGGTAATCGTTGTAGCAGGATGGGATGGGCTTCTTTGGGACTGGTATTATGGTAGCAGTTTTGAAACATATGGAGACAATCCATCCAGCTGGCCCGCCACACCCGCGGAGAGAGAGAGAGAGCTTAGACTTTCTGTTGCACATTCACCAACCCCAATGCTCCGCACTGTGTGTCTATATATATAGTAATATGTACATATGTATACTAGCTGCTCTTGTTTTTTTCTTGCCTTCTGATTGTTGCTCTGAGTGTTGCTATCCCTGTGCTGTTGCAATCCTGGAATTTCCCCATTGTGGGACTAATAAAGGCTTATCTTATCTTATCTTATCTTATCCTATCTTACAACAGCTTGAGGGAGATATTGAAGATGTCGGCCAGGACATTCCTGAGCTCCTCCGCACAGTCCTTCAGAACATAACCTGGTATGTTGTCTGGTTGAGCTGTCTTGCAAGGGTTGATCCTGGAGAGGGTCCTCTTCACGCTAGCCGGATCTAGACTTATGGCCTGCTCGTCTGGGGGAGGAGTGGTCTTCTGTGCTGATGTGCTGTTTTGTGTTTCAAAGTGGCCAAAGAAGCCATTTAGGTTGTTAAACAGTGTGATGTCACTCACACAGGTCTGAGGTGGAGGTTTGTAGTTGGTGAGGGTCTGTATGCCACGCCAGAGAGAACGTGCATCTCTGGTGTTACTGAAGTGTCCGAATATTTCCTTGCTGTACTGTCATTTTGCCTCCTTGATGCCACGGGATAGGTTGGCCCTAGCTGTTGTTAGTCCTGCAGTGTTGATGGTCCTGAAGGTTGCTTCCCAAGCCCTCGGGAGCCCGTGAAGCTCTGCTGTCATTCATGGCTTTTGGTTTGCACAAGCAGTGATGGTTTTGCATTGAGTGACACCATCTATGCTATGTATGCTACAACAACCTCAGTATACTCCTCTGTTTATTTGTCCGTTGTGAGTGGCTGCATGCTTGAAAGTGTCCCAGTCTGTAGTGCTGAAACAGTCTTTCAGAGCATCCAAGGCCCCCTCTAGCCACACACGTACCTGCTTTTTTGATGGTCTGATGGCTTTCACTCTGGGTTTGTATGCAGGTCTTAGCAAGATGGTGATGTGATCAGAGAGACCCAGGTGGGGGAGGGGGAGGCTCTGAACTAGGGCTGTCATGGTAGAGGAATTTGCCCTGTGGTGACGGTGAATTGCTCAACACCACGACATGCGGCATTATTGCAAATGTTTTTAGGACCCTGTGATCTCGTAATTTAAACAGGAATCATAACTTGTGTGGCAAATGATGGAAGCTGTGAGAAACTTGCTGCAGCTCTGTTCTCAACTTTATGTGCATGTGTGACAATTGCGCGGTGCTCCAGTCTTCCTCGGCATGAACTGCTGATTCTGTGTTAAAAAAAAAAAAAAAAAAAAAAACACGATAATTTTCATAAAGCAGTGGCGGTAACTCCCGTATTTTAACTACAGGGTGAGTGGACTGGAGACTGCAGTGACATTCAGCTTATTTAAACAGGACACCCTCTGTACAGGACCCTGTGTGGTTCTTGTCTCCGTGATTTTTGGATTTTTACCGCTGTCCAAAAAATCATGTTCAAACAAGCAATGCACTGCAGTAGTTGTTTTGCTCTTGGAGCTCAATTGTCAGGTTCATAAACACTCCACTTAGAAGGAAATAGCACGCTTTGTGCCCTTTCAGTGCTCACTGTCATGGCTGTATTTAGCAATTCGTCCAAATGCTCCCACCACTAACTGCCTGCTGGAGTCCGTCTGGAGAAGGAGTGTCCCAACTAGTGCTGGCGGCGGCAGCACCTGGTCTGTGGAAGCTTCCATAGTACCCGGGTGCAAACATGCTGTGGCAAATAAAAATACACTTAATTGTAGCATCATCTCACTTTGGCTTATCATAAAATTATTCTTCAGTTTTTAAAGACATTGTTTTTACCCAGGAAAAGGACAGTCAAGAACTGATCTTTTATCCCAGGACCACAGCTGAACTGAACTAAACATTCCTTTGTTAAACCAGTCTCCGAATCCCTTCCCTAATGCATTTCTCCTTGAACATTTTATGGCCCAATAAGACTTAGACAAAGAACAGACCTTTGTGGAATGCCATAAGGCCTACAAAATATCCACAGCTCAACACTGCCCTCTACTGGCAACTCTGGGACATGCTGGATTTAACCAGTGAACTTTTTAACCCCATTATTGTTAAAAGACTCAATTCTCAACATCCTCTTTTTTCAGAAAACCATGGAAAAGCAAATGAGTCTGATGTTTTGGTGTAGACAATCAACTAGTGGGCTTGAAATATATTAAATCTTGATTTTAAATATGTGCATGCTAAAATGTTTAAATGAATGTTTACTTCTTGCATATTAATTTAAAAGCACTAGTTAAAAAGTTGCATGAATCACCAAGGGCTAGCTTAGACTTTTACATAAGTAGGTTAAGGAATCCCCAGTGTATCTAAAATCTGTATGATTCCCATGAGGACCGATATCAAGTATCACCCAGCATTTACTGGGCTCCAGCTCCTCCATTCCATTGGTTCCTCGCAGACAAAAGCCTGTCATTGGACTAAAGTTCTTAAAACCCACTCATGACGGAAGACTATTGATTTGGGGCTCCTGTCCATCCCTGGAAGCCCGCGAAAGTATTCCATTTATTAAAAAGGAAAAGACACACTCTTTTCAGGCTCTTATTCTCTTTGTCCCATTGTCTTGTCTTCACACCAGATGGGACTGCACAGCACTTCAGAGCATATTCGGGAGAACAAAGACTTCATTGCCCGAACAAGAAGCCTTCTCCTACGTGTTTTTTTTTGCTTTTATGTAAACGGTCTAGGAATTAATCCTATTCTTTCCTGAGCTCAAATCCTAAATATTGGAGTCAACTCCATTTCTAGATGCCTATTTTTATAACTTTTTCTTGTTAACCTTTCTTTAAACTTGCCATTTGTTAATCTTGACTTTATTTTTAATTTTTATTGACCAACTCCACACTAGAAGCTAATTTCATCTCCACAAAGTCCAAAAATCTTTTAATTTTTTGCTATTGGATCAGATTTTGTAATTATTCTCGAATTCCCTTGTGAGAAGTCGTTGATCCATGACGCGCAGCTAAAGAAATCAACATGCCACGAAAAAGGAGACATCTTGGGTTGGACCGCAGCCCTTGTGATCAAACATACAAAACCTCATCTTGTGACAACAGACTGGAAAAGTTGACGTATCACTGAATATTTGCTGGCCAAATATTCCAGCTTTTGGCACTTCTCTACATTGAAAGCTTCCCGACGATGACGACAGAACCTTTCAGCTTCAACCTGGGTCACGTGAGCTGCATTCTTTATTCATCTGCTGAATAAAACGTCTGAGATTTGAGAATAATTCAGTATATGATCAGATGCAAATAAAGAGCAATTACCCGAAGCTCTTCTTTTCCTTAAAATTCCGTTTTTCATTTTCTTAAGAGTAATCCAGAATTTTCCATATAATTAGTTTAATTTTACAAATTAAATAATTTTTATACCTGATCATATTATTACTCAATATTCCTACATAACATTTAACAATTTATTTAATAATCAATAGGGGCACATAAGTGAACAACAAGATTAAGCCACACACAAAAAAAGGAATACCGTGGTTGTTGTGGTTGCTAGTTATCTTCATGGTAGTGTAACAATATGTTGATTAATAATTATGATCAGGTATAAAATTATTTAATTCGTATTAATGTACTGGGACCTGAGATGATCTCTGGGTCCACACACACATAAACAGTTAATAAAACACTCGTGGGGGCACCCAGCTCCTATCTAAAGAGCAATTTTAAGCTTTAACTTCACTTTATATCCTGTTTACTACTCACTAAATTAATTAACAATCAGTCTCAAAATTTAGTGACTTCGATACTGGGTACTTTGACCAGACTCAGAATGAAATAAATTCTCAACAACTTCTCTCATTTTCACATATTTATTAAATGAAATGATGATTAAAAGACATTGCAATGATTTCATTAACCATGAAATTAAACTTGTAAATGATAGATTAACACTGAACGTTTGCAGAATCAGGGTTAAATGTGAAATTAATTTAGATCAGTTTTGAAGTTAACAGATTATGGGAACAAACACAAATTATGGGGAAAGTTTACTAATTATATGAAAAGTTCTGGATTACTCTTTAAGAAAATGAAAATGGAATTTTAATGAAAAGAAAGGTTATGTTAATGGCTCTTTAATTTGCATCTGATTTTGATATCAAATTATTCTCAAATCTCCAAACGTTTAACTCAGCAGACGAATCAGAATATGGCTCACGTGACTGGCGTGATGATTGAAGTTGAAGAATTCTTCCGTCGTCCTCGTGAAGCTTTCGTGGATGTTAAGGGGAAATATCTGCCCGCAGGTATTTCAGGGTCCACAGTTCGACCTTTATAGTCAAGAGGTCAACAAGGCTGGATTTTGACTGCATGACTCACAGTTGGAGTTTAGGTCGAACAAAGATGGCGATGGTTTCTTCAGCACTGGGTAACGAGGCTGCGCATCTCTTAGTAGTGAATTCTTCATGCAGCTGTGATGGCAGGCGACTTCCATGAGAATTCGATACTAATTAAAAATATCCAATCCAATAGCAAATCAAAGAGTTTCGGATTTTAGATAAAAGAACTTCTGGTTGTGGGGAATAGTCAATAAAATTTATAAAAATTTAAACTTAAATTAAAATTAAAACCGGTGGTTTTACAGAAAGTTTAACAGGAAAAGTTATAAAAATAAACGTCTAGGATTGGAGTTTTTAACTCCTAATTAGAATTGAGCTCAAGAAAGAAAGAATTCCTAGGCATTTAAAGAAAAACATTAAAAGTACATGAAGTTACAGAATGCAAAGTTATGAGTTATCTGCTCTGTGATCGCAAGAAAAAAAAAACATGGGAGAAGGCTTCTTTGTTCGGGCAGTGAAGTCCCTTTTTCTCCCGAAAAGATCTCTGCTGTGTGGAATAGACATGAAGTGACAAAGGACAAAAGAAGTAAGAGCCCTAGGTGATGACGCAATTCCCTTTTTATCTGTGGAGAATTTTCGTGGGCTTTTCTGGATTGACAGGAGCCCAGCCAACAGGCTTCCTTCATGGGCGGGCTTTATGAACTTTAGTCCAATGAACAAACAGTCTTTTATCTGAACAAAGAGAGAGCTGTTGTCAAGCAGAGATTGGCTGCTGGCAGTCACATGATTTGAGATATGCTTTGCAACTCTAATACACATGTTTTAATACAAGAATATTCCTCTATACCTTTGTATATAAAACAAATATATACCTTTGTATATATTTGTATATACAGTGATCCCTCGCTACTTCGCGCTTCACCTTTCGCGCCCTCAGTGCATCACGGATTTTTCAAAAATATTCATCAAAAATTCAAAATTGAGAAATAATGGGCGGGCGCTAGCAGAAGGCAGGGAGACTACATTAGAACATCAGTATCAACACGGAGAGCCCGCACAACTCAAAATCCACCTCTCTGTTCGCCTGTTCTCTATAGTGTTGGCTCGGCTCGGGAATCATCGCAAGCTGATTGGCCGAGACGTTTCACCCCCGGCCAAGTGATTGGCCGAGACGTTTTCACCCAGCTTTTCTCCCTGCCCGAGCGCCATGCAGCGAAGGAAGACTGCATTCATTGTTCTTTATCGATCGTGTTGCTTAGTCTCGCGCGTGGAACTTTCGCTGTTCTCTTGTGCCTTTTTGTGCAAAATAGTCTTCGTCGAGCCACTACGCCGGCCTTCCATGCAGCTTCTCCAGCTCTATCGGAAGCTGCCCTCAACGATCCTGCGCCCTCTAGCACCTGACGATGAGGCGTCACCT
The DNA here is from genome assembly GCA_020510985.1 of Pholidichthys leucotaenia. Classification (NCBI taxonomy): domain Eukaryota; kingdom Metazoa; phylum Chordata; class Actinopteri; order Cichliformes; family Pholidichthyidae; genus Pholidichthys; species Pholidichthys leucotaenia. The sequence continues at coordinate 40,204,867 of CM035844.1, read as the reverse complement.
GAGGAGCAGTCAAGCCTCTCATTAACCTGCTGCAGTAAATCATCTTCATCTTGAGATAGTATCTTGTTATAAGAATAAAAGAGCTCCTAAAAACATATTTATGTACACTTGATTTTACATCTACGTATGTACTGTACACTTACACCACACACCACACACACACACATGTATCCTATGAGAGAAGAGAGAGAGAGAATGAAGACGTATTATTTATGGGTGACGTCATTAGGGGTGACGCTACTTCGCGGTTTTTCACTTTTCGCGGTCGGTTCTGGAACCCATTAACCGCGATAAGTGAGGGATCACTGTATTTGTATATATTTAAGGTATATATATACCTTTGTATATATATACACTACCGTTCAAAAGTTTAGGGTCACCCAGACAATTATTTTGTGTTTTCCATGAAAAGTCACACTTATTTACCACCATGAGTTGTAAAATGAATAGAAAATATAGTCAAGACATTGACAAGGTTAGAAATAATGATTTGTATTTGAAATAATAATTTTTTTCCTTCAAACTTTGCTTTCGTCAAAGAATCCTCCATTTGCAGCAATTACAGCATTGCAGACCTAACATGATTGCACAAGGGTTTTCTAATCATCCATTAGCCTTCTGACGCAATGAGCAAACACATTGTACCATTAGAACACTGGAGTGATAGTTGCTGGAAATGGGCCTCTATACACCTATGTAGATATTGCACCAAAAACCAGACATTAGCAGCTAGAATAGTCATTTACCACATTAGCAATGTATACAGTGTATTTCTGATTAGTTTAAAGTTATCTTCGTTGAAAAAAAGTGCTTTTCTTTCAAAAATAAGGAAATTTCTAAGTGACCCCAAACTTTTGAACGGTAGTGTATATAAAACTAAGCTAACCTTAGTGATTCACGTAACTTATAATCAGTGCTTCTAAATTAACATGCAAGAATAAACATTCATTTAAACATTTTTGCATGCACATATTTGGAATTTAGGATTAATATATTTCAAACCCAACAGACTGTCCACATCAAACAGAGTCCATTTGCTTTTCATGGTGTCCTGGAAAAAAAGAGAAATGTTGAGAAGTGAGTTAACACGGATGATTAAAAAGGTTCACTGGTTAAATCCAGCATGTCCCAGAGTTGCCAGTAGAGGGCAATGTTGAGCTGTGGATCTTTGTAGGCCATGAGGTACTCCAGGGTTCTGTTCTATGTCTCCACCGTTTATTGGGTCATAACTTCAAAAGGACATGCATTAGGGTGAATTCCTGAAACTGGTTTTAGCAAAGGAATGTGAGTTCAATTATGGCCTGGGGGATGAAAGAGCAATTCTTGACTGTCCTTTTCCTGGGTGAAACAATGTCTTTAAGCTGAAGAATAATTCTATTGATGAGCCAAAGTGAGGTGATGCTACAGTAGGCTTGTCCATAGCACGATACTACATAATTGCGGTTATCGCGACAGCCCTACTCTAAACACTCTCTTGTGAGTTGTGTACACCAGGTCCAGCAAATTGTCTCCTCTTGTTGGAAAGTCCACATGTTGGTGTAGTTCTGGGAGGAGGTCCTTTAAATCTGCATGGTTGAAGTCTCCTGCTGTGATGAGGAATCCATCTGGATGTGTTGTTTGTGTGTCACTGATGGCCTGATAGAGTTCATTTAGTGCTTTGCTCCTCTTGCCGATGGCGGTGGGCAGGACATACATGGCGAATAGCAGGACAGATGTAAATTCTCTCGGTATGTAAAAAGGATGGCACTTGATGATCATAAACACCAACGGAGAACAGTGTTTATGCACAACAGTCGCATCTCGGCACCAAGCATCACTGATGTAAACACAGAGGCCTCCCCTGTGGGTCTTCCTCCTTCTATGAACACCCTATCATCATGATAACATGTTAGCCCTGCTAACTGAATGGCACAGTCTGGGATATTGTCATTTAAGATAAGATAAGGTAAGATAAGCCTTTATTAGTCCCACAATGGGGAAATTCCAGGATTGCAACAGCACAGGGATAGCAACACTCAGATACAAAAAATAAAAATAAGATATATATATAAATATATATATAAATAAAAATATATAAATAAATATATATATATATATATATATATATATATATATATATATATATATCTATTACTGTATATATATATATATATATATATATATATATATATATATATATATATATATATATATATACTGTATATATATATATATAAATAAAAATATATAAAATATATATAAATATATATATAAATAAATATATAAATATATATACAAAGTGCGGAGCATTGTAGCAAGATGGAATAAACAGCATAACCGTCTACTTAGTTATCCTACATAGTATGAATATGTACCCATACATATTGTCATTCTCCGTAGCGACTGATATTGTCCTAGTTGTACACTGGAGGGGACCATTTGTGTAAGTCTGTTGCGTCCTTTGCATTCAATACTATTAGGTCGTCACGTTTTTTTGCTATCTCTGCGAGCAGCCCTGCTTAGGTTATACAGTCTGACAGCCGTAGGTAGGAAGGACCTGCAAAACCTCTCGGTTGTGCACCTAGGATGATGTAGTCTACTGCTAAATGAGCTCCTCAGTGTGTTCAGTATGTCCTGCATAGGGTGGGACTCGGACTCCAGCAGAGATGACAGTTTAGCCACCATCCTTCTCTCTCCCATCTCCTCCACTGGGTCAAGGTGTTGCCCCAGGACAGATCTAGCTTTCTTGATCAGTTTGTTCAGTCTCTTCCTATCGGCTGCTAAAATGCCGCTGCCCCAGCAGACCACCACAAAAGTGATGGCCGATGCGCTGTCCCTTCTTGTAGAGTGTGTCGGTACTGTGCGACCAGTCCAGTTTATTGTTCAGAAGAACACCAAGGTATTTGTAGGATGTCACCATCTCCATGTCCGTTCCCTGTATGTTTACTGGTGCCGTGAGGGGTTGTCCTTGCCTGCAGTAGTCCACCACCAGCTCCTTAGTTTTCCTCGCTTTGATCTGGAGACAGTTCCGATGGCACCAGTCCACGAAGTCCTGGATAAGTCCTCTGTACTCAGCTTCATCTCCGTTGGAGATGAGGCCGACGACCACAGAGTCGTCAGAGAACTTCTGTAGATGGCAGTGTGTTGTGTTGTGCGAGAAGTCCACAGTATAAAGGGTGAACAGGAAGGGAGCCAAAACCGTTCCCTGGGGGGCTCCCGTGCTACCGATGATCGTGTCGGACACACAAGCTCGGGTTCTCACAAACTGTGGCCGGTTAGTGAGGTAGTCCAGGATCCATGATGACAGGTGCTGGTCCACCCCTGCACACAGCAGCTTGTCCTTCAGGATCAACAGTTGGATGGTGTTGAAAGCACTGGAGAAGTCAAAGAACATGACCCTCACCGCATTCCCGGGCTTCTCCAGGTGGGACAGAGAGCGGTGAAGGAGGAAGATCACTTCCACCCCAAAGCTATGCTGGTAGGCAAACTGGAGTGGATCCATCGCTGGTCCCACCAGGGGGCGGAGGTGAGCAAGGCGCAGTCTCTCCAGGGTCTTCATCAAGTGAGACGTCAGGGCCACTGGTCTGTAGCTGTTCAGATCTTTGGGGTGGGAAGTCTTTCGCACAGGTACCACAAAAGATGTTTTCCACAACTGTGGTACCCTCCCCAGCTTCAGGCTCAGGCCGAAGATGTGCTCCACAATCCCACACAGCTGGTCTGCACAGGACTTGAGGAGCTTTGTGCTGATGCCGTCCGGTCCCGAGGCCTTCCTCGCCTGGATCTTCCTCAGCTCCGTCCTCACCTAGGTCTTAGTGAGGGTCAGGATGGGGGGCTGTGTGCTAGGAGTGGGGGGGTGTTGGTGGAGTGGGGTGTGGACAGCAGGTCTCAATGACTTTAGAGGCAGCAATGGTTGTTGTGCAGTTGGGGGGGAGGGCGGTTGGTCAAACCTATTAAAAACAGGTTCAGATTGTTCGCCCACTCCCTGCCCGCCGTGGCCTGGGGGGAGGCACTCTGGAGCCCAGAGATGGTTCCAAGGTTTCTCCAGACCCCGCCGATGTTGCTCCGCTGCAGCTTGTCCTCCACCTTCCTCCTGAAGCTGTCCTTGCCCTCTCTGATCTTCCTCCTCAGCTCCCTCTGTACGGACTTCAGCATCTCCCTGTTCCCCGACCTGAAGATCCTCTTCTTCTCTCTCAGAAGTGTTTTTATCTCGGGGTTGATCCAGGGTTTGTTGTTCGAGCAACACCGTATGGTCTTGGTGGGTACGGTGTTGTCCACACAGAAGCTGATGTAGTCCGTGATGGTGTGAGTGAGGCCGTCGATGTCCTCACCATGTGGCTCGCAGAGCTGCTCCCAGGCAGTGGTTTCAAAACAGTCTGTTAGAGCGTCCATTGCCTCCTCAGACCATAACTTCACTGTGCGCATGACCGGAGGTTGTCTGTGTACTAGGGGTTTGTACACTGGCCGGAGATGAACCAAGTTGTGATCCGATCTCCCGAGTGGGGGGAGTGGTGATGAGGTGTACGCGTCCTTAGTATTTGCATAGAATAAGTCCAGTGTTTTATTGTCTCTAGTGTGGCATGTGACATACTGGGTGAGCGTGGGTAGAATGGAGGACAGTGAAATATGGTTGAACCATATTTAAATATGTTTCTGTAAAGATAAAAACACAGCAGTTCCGCGTATTACATTGCATAGTTCTCAGGAGCTGTATGTGGTCTGTTTTGTTGTCTATTGAGCGTACGTTGGCCAGAATGACGGAAGAAATCCGGAGTCTCTGTGGGCTAGCGGATAGCTTTGTTCAGCTGCCTCCACGTTTACCTCTCTTTTGTAGCCGCTCACACTGTCTACAGTGTCTCCATTTGGAATGGGACACAGCAGTCGAGTCCGGGGGTGTGGAAGTCTGGTGAAGAAGACCTAGGCCACGGAATTCCTCTGTAACACTCTGATCCAAGACATAATGTTTGGTCATATTTCTTATCTCCAGAAGGCTGTGGCAACTGTAGCTTGTGCACAGCATCATATACGGACATATACTGGTGCAATGTTTAGAAGTGTCCCAACTTCAGTTATTCATTACTGGGGCGGAGCACTGTGGAGGTCCGCTGACAATCGGCCAAAGATAGGGGCGGAGAGATGGATGTGTCATTGTAGTGCAGCTGTGATATGATAACTCTGCTTACAGAGTCTATATTTAACTTGTTTCATTTATTTATTTTCGGTAAAATCCTCCCATACTTTGGAAAGTTTGGGCCTTCTCCATGATTTTCTCTCTGTGTCGCCATGATGCACTCCTTCACTGGAACAGTTAAACTGAACATTCCCATGGCATGCATATAAACTTTAAAATTAAACGATGTGTCGACAATAAAAATCTGCGTCAACAAATTTTATGATCGACATTGTCGACAACGTCAACTAATCATTGCAGCCCTGGTCCACATGTGGAAAAAGAGCATAATAGGGGCTCTTTAATTGTATTGATTGATTTATTGAAGCAGTGAATTGATCAAAGTGTCTCCCTCAGGTGGCTATCATGACACCTGACATGGCCTCTTTCCAAACGGTGGAGGAAGCAGGCTACAGCCACGATCAAGAAGATCTTCATCCTGTCACATTACTGGCCGCCTCCAATGGCACCCACATTGCTGTCCAGATTGGTAGATCAGTGTCAGAAGATGGGGCACACATGATACCTTGATCTGTTTAAGTGAATAAAATGCATCTCGTACAAAGATGTGATGCAAGGAAGCACAAGCACACAAGTACATTTTAGCAAATATATTAATATTAATCACATCCATATTTATAGCTGTGATTTATACCTTTTGAACTAGTGTCAGTATTTCCTGTTTATTGTTTATACATTTCAGCGTACATGGTGACAATACTTTCAAATGTGTTTAGCTATAGTAAAGTTAAAGATCTAAGTAATCCCGTCCACCCGGCTAAACTACTTGTTAAAACCTCTAATATAATCATCAAAGAGGTGTTACAGGAAGGTGTCACCTTCTTGCTGGTATCACACCAAAAATCATATCTGATTGTGCAAGTTCAAATTTAATTCACATTCTTGATGATCGCTAATGAAGTTTGGTTAAAAAGAAGGGTGGTGCTTTGAAAGCTGCTTTGGTATTTCTTTTGTTTGAAAAGTGGAACATAAACTTTCCCAAAAAGTGGAATTTTCCATGCTATTTTGGGGGAAAAAGATTATATTTGTCTTGATATTTTCTTTTGTGCTTATTTGCAAATAGTTTAAATCTTATGTGGACTGCTCAGCCTTTAGGGGCTCTGATTACATCAGAGTTTACAAGAGTGGACCAACCTTTTCATTTAAAAACCTGTTCCTTCTCTTATGCTAATTACAAAAACAAACACGTCTTTCCTACTTCATGTTTTCATCATGATGTCATGAATTCCTGCCTCCCTGAGGCAGGAGAGACAAAACTCCTCCAAGGCAAAAGACAATCTCAAGTGCTTTAACTGCAGTGAGGAACATTTATTAACAGAAAAACATGACAGTCCAAAAAATAACTGTGAGGACACATACAAAAACAACAAGAATAACTTACACACAGATGAGTCTCCAGAATTACAGAAAACTCTGGAGGAGAGGATGGGAAGACTGAGCAAAGGGAAATTAGTCCAGTCCAAACATCATGGTTGGCTGCCACACTGAAGGAGAGTTCAGCAGTCAAATAAATAGTGGGGCACTAACAAGCTGCAGGTGCAAGTGGCAGGGTGACCTAATTACCGACTGATTGCAGCTGAGGAAACCTGAGGCACAGCAATCAGCTGGTAAGTGTGTCAGTGAGATGAGAGCAGAGCTCTGCCAAGAAACAAGAAAGTAACCCAAGACACAAGTCCCGAACATAAGTACACAAGTACAGAACATAACCAAAAACAGACTTTACAGATAAATAATACTGAAACATAAAGTAAGAGTCTGCGCTCAGAGGAAATCTGAGCTCAGAACATGACAGAGCCCCTCCCTCAATTGGTGGGACCAGATACCCCAAAGAGACACCCCCCCCCCCAAGAGAGAATACAACCAAAAAACTACCCCCGGTGGGAGGAAGGGGGAACAGGCTAAGGAGGGCAAAAATGACAGTACATCAACCGCACCTGCACTCAGTCCAACCCCAAAACCTCCCCACAGTCCCCGGGCACCAGAGTTCGGGAGACCGACCAGAGTCCAAGGCCCAGTGGACGGTGAGATGCACCCAGTCAGGTGGCCTACCGAAGTCCCAGACCAGCTGGACAGCCAGATGAAGAGTCCGGTGGCCTGCCAGAGAAAATGGGCCACTCAACCCACAGACTCAGTCCATCAGGTGGCCGGCCTGAGCTTTTAAGCCCACCAGGGCAACCACCTCCAGGGACGACCCAGGAGGTGGTTGCCCAACAGGAAGGCCCTGGGCTGGAGGGGAGAAACCACAACGTCATCAGGAAGAGAAGGAAGAGGGACCACGACGGTGTCCGGCAGAGGAGGAAGAGGAACCCCGACGGCATCTGGCAGAGAAGAAGAGGCCTCGGCATCCTCAGGCTGGCCAGCAGCACCTTCAATGACTCTGAGCTGGAGCGCTGCAGCATCCTCGGTAACTCCAGGCTCGAGTACTGCAGCACCCTCGTTGGACTCCGGCTGGGCCAACGCTGCACCCTTAGTGGTACCCAGGCTGGAGTGTAGCGCCCATGATGGGTTCATGCGGGAGCGCAGCACCCACGTCGGGCTAACACTGGGGTGTAGCATCCACGAGGGTCCCCGACCTGGACGCAGCACCCACAGAGACTCAACCCAAGGTGGGACCCACATGACAGCCTCGGGCAGGGGAGGAGCTGGATCCGGAACAACCTCAGCAGGGAAGGCTGGACCCACGGCATCATCCACTGTTTGAACCAGACCCACGGAGGCCCCTGGCAATGGTGGATCCTCTCCGGCGACCCTAGGAGAAGGCTCAGGAATAACAGGAGAAGAGATGTGGTTAGGGTCGCCGGCAGTGGCGGAGCCCGGCGAAATGAGTTCAGATGCAGCTGAGGGCTGCATCCGACTCTCTTCACCAAGAGCCAGACAAGATCTCTCCAAAACAGACATGAGAAACACAAGAGAGATTACTTGCCTGAGCTCGAGCTCCACCGTCGTCCAGGATTCCGTCAATCCTGGCGATGACATCTCGGGCCCAGCCTGTACAGCAGTCCTAGTGCCCCCAGGCAAAGACTCCAACGCTGGTGACTGATCCGGCTAGAAAGCTGGGGTTTTGGCTCCATGCAGGCTCTGGATCTGGGTCCTCTAGGTCCACTGGCTCCTCCACTGTCCGACAGCTCTGTTCAGGGACTGACGGACACTCAGGAATAGATGAGGGAGACACGGAGAGCATAGGGGACGTGTTAGTAGCTGCAGCTGGGAGAGAGAGTCCAGCGGACTGCTGAAACTGAGCCTCTCTCCTAGGAGACAGACAAGGTTTATCATTATAGAGTTGAATAGAATGAAAATCCGGTCTTTGATGTTGACAGCTGCAGGTGACAGGCAGTCATCCCTCTCCGTGTCATTGGCGATCCTGACTCTCCCTGCGGATTGTGGAGGAACCGGTTCTGCCAACACGGAAGTGGGCATCATTGGGGAACACACAGGAGACCTCTCAGCAGCGGGAGCACGCACCGAAGGGAAGCAAGGAGAGACCGGTACAATGCGGAAGGAGACTGACGAAACAGCCGGGGATAAAAGGACCGAAGGCTGTATGGTGTGGGAGGCTTCTGCTTTTGTCCCTGGAGAGAGGCTGCTGGTGAGGTAGGAGTAGTCCTATGATGATGTGAGGTGGGATGAGTCTGTCTGCATGGAGCTGGAGCCGGTGGGCACTCGGGACAAGGAAGAGACACAGAGAAGGTAGATGGACGGTTCATTACAGCAGCCGGTGGGGAGAGCTCAGGAGACTGCTGTCCCTGAGTCTCCCTACCGGGAATCAGGCAAGACATTTCATCATAAATAGGAGTAGAATGAATTAACACTTGCCTGTTCTTCCGGATCATTATGTTGTCTGCTGCTGTGCTTTGGGTGTCATCCTTCTGTGTGTCTAGGGTGGTCTTGGGCCCCTCTGTGGATCATTGAGGAGCCGCCCTTCTCGCAACAGGAACGGGAGTAGCCGGTGGAAAAATAAGACACCTCTCAGAGACACCAAGGGGAGTGGCCTCACAACGGGAGTAGCAGGCGGAACTGCCGACAAAAAAAAAAAAGAAGTGAGGATCTGCTGCGGGAATAGCTGGGCTCGGTGTTTGGGAAGAGGCTGCAGGAGAGGTGAGGTTCTTCCTCTGGTGGTCCAGAGCAGGATGATGCTGCTGCCGCGATGGTGTAGGCAACGCACACCCTGGTGCCGGAGTGGGTAAACCTGGAGAGGATATGGACTTCCGCTGAGGAGAGTGCCTCCGTGATGGCTTTGGTCAAATGGGAGATGCCCCAAATGTCAGCCTGGGGAAGGAGCGCTGAAGTGCGGTGACCGTGGCCAGCAGTTCCGCATATTGGAAATACTTACAGAGGCCAGGGTGTGCCTCCAAGATCACCACCGCTCTATTCAAATTCTCCCAGATCTTCTTGGGACCGCGGGCGGTGAGTGCTTCATCCACAAAACTCTTGATAAAGTCTGCAGCCCATTCTTCCTCCAGGCTCAGAGACCCTGCTGCTAGCCTCCTTTGATTTTGGTGAGAACGGCGAGCCGGGGACATAGTGAGCTCCAACGTGCAGGTGAGTGGACAAAACACAAAAAGTGAAAAAATGCCTCACTGCAGATTCTGAGTTATTTTACTGGCGGCAGCCATCTGTCATGAATTCCTCCCTCCCTGAGGCAGGAGAGACAAAACCCCTCCAGGCAAAAGACAAACTCAAGTGCTTTAACTGCAGTGAGGAACATGTATTAAAAGAAAAACATGACAGTCCAAAAAATAACTGTGAGCACACATACGAAAACAACAAGAATAACTTACACACAGATGAGTCTCCAGAGTTACAGAAAACTCTGGAGGACAGGAGGGGAAGACTGAACACAGGGAAATTAATCCAGTCCAGTCATGGTTGGCTGTCGCACTGAAGGAGAGTTCAGCAGTCAAATAAATAGTGGGGCACTAACAAGCTGCAGGTGCAAGTGGCAGGGTGACCTAATTACCAACTGATTGCAGCTGAAGAAACCTGAAGCACAGCAATCAGCTGGTAAGTGTGTCAGTGAGATGAGAGCAGAGAGTCGGCTGGATAAGGAAAAACAGACACACAGTCAGACAGGAATTCGGGGAATCACGTGAGCCTCAGAGAATGGGGTCACGTGGTGTTGAGCAGCGTCAGTGTTCGGTCTGAGCTGCTGAGTGTGGACAGGAAAAGATTCAGCAGACGTTGGTCCGGCTGGAAAAAAGAAGAAGATGTGGAGTGGAAAGACGAGTTGACAGAAGGTGGTATTGGCATAATCCGGTTTGTGACTGATTCAGAATGGCAAGTAGTAGTCGGGGTTTGACTGACGATGATGATATGGAGATTGGATGGAATTCAGTAGGGAGTAGGAGTAGGAGTAGGAAGAGTAACGTTGGAAAGGGCAAGAGTGAAGGAAATGTAAAGCAGACTGGCAAGCGGGAGCTGTCAGGAGACGAGGAAAGACACGAGGCGAGGAGGAAAATCGTGGCAGAAGTGTTTAAAATTATCTTGAGGTTTAAACCAGGGCATGAAGTTGTACGCTAGTTATAACTAACGGATTAAGAAGTGCAATTGGAGACATAGAAATGTCCAAAGTATTAAGAGATGGATATCTACTTGTGAAATGTAAAAATGCAGAGCAAAGGAACAAAGCACTTCAGCTGCAGAGAGTGTGCAAGAAAGAAATTGTAGAGAAGAAAGAAGTCACTGGGTTTATGGTGTCAGGGGGGTGATATCTGGAATTCCACTGGGGGAAAAATTTAGAAGAACTTAAAAAAATGATTAAAAGAGAAACAGTTGTGGGGATTAGACACATGCAGGCAGTCAGGAATGGGGGAAAGTTGGATTGCCCGTCTGTGTTGCTGGAATTTAAAGACAAGGCCCTGCCAGAAAAAGTATTTATTGGATACCTAAGTTTTCCTGTTAGGGCTCATATCCCCCCTCCTCTCAGGTGTTTTAAATGCCAGCGATATGGACATATTGCTAATGTGTGCAAAGGAAAACAGAGGTGTGGAAGATGTGGTGGCGAGCACAGTTATGGAGAATGTGGAAGTGACAGCACAACTAAATGCTGTAATTGTGGAGGGAATCACACAGCATATGGAGGCTGTATAGTGAGAAAACAGGCAGTAGAAATTCAGCAAGCAAGAGTAGAGAGGAAGTTGACATACGCAGAAGCAGCAAAGGTTGTCAATCAACAGGAAAAAGTAGAGAACATGGCCAAAAACAAGGAAGCAAAAACACAAAATTGTCAGACTAACATCACAACAGATAAGCTTGTTCTTTTTCTAGCCTATGTCATCAACTGCTCAGAGCAAGCTAAGACTAAAACTGAGAAGATTAAGATCATTGTGAAAGTGGCAGTAAAATTCTTTAATACCAAAGATCTATCCTGGGAGAAGATTCATGCAGAACTGAGTCAAGGAGAGGGAGCTGTAGAGGGGAGCCAACAGGTTAATTCATGACAATCATCCTCCAATGGAACGCAAGGAGTCTGATTGCAAACGGGCAGGAATTCAAAGGATTTATTCAGAAATTGGAAACAAAACCAGATATTATTTGTGTACAGGAAACATGGCTTAAGCCATTACTAGATTTCATTATTAATTTGATTTGATTTTTGATTTTGTGTACTTTATTGATCCCCAGAGGGGAAATTCAGGGCATCCACCTGGATGGATGAAGCAGCCACGGTATGGGGCTATCCCTTCACCATTCACACACATATTCACACCTAGGGCCACTTTAGAGTCTCCAATTAACCTAACCTGCATGTTTTTTGGCCTGTGGGAGGAAACCGGAGAAATCCCGGAGTAAACCCACGCAGACACGGGGAGAACATGCAAACTCCACACAGATCACTGCTGGTTGGGGGCTGGGATCGAACCCTGGATCCCTCAGCCAAGGGTGAATTGCTGTGCTGCCACAGTGCTAACCACTGCGCCACCGCACTGCCCAATTATTATTAAGGGATATTCTGGAATGCGTAAAGATAGGAAGGATGGGAGGGGTGGAGGTTGTGCAGTTTTTGTTAGACAAGGGGTTAAATATAGGCAACTGATCACAGTACAAGAGCTGGAAGTAATTGTCATTGAAATATGGACTAAAGAAAGTAGTATGATAATAATCAATTTCTACAATCCATATAAACAGTTAGTTAAAAGTGAGTTGGAGTCAGTTCTCCGGGACTGGAGGGGGAGAGTGGTCTGGTGTGGGGATTTTAATGCACATAGTTCTTTATGGGGGAGCACGACAACACTAATGGAGAGGTTATAGAAGAAATAATGGAGGACAAGGAGTTGGTGCGTTTGAATGATGGTTTGGGCACTAGGGTGAATTTGGCGAGGGGGACAGAATCAGCTATTGATCTCACTTTGATTTTGCAAAGCTTAGCTGGAAGATGCAGGTGGAGGGTAACAAGGGAAAGCACTATAGGAAGTGATCACTACCCAGTAGTGGTTGAGATTGGAGTAGGAAATGATATTGATCAAGAAGGAAGAGACCAGAGATGGCATTTGATAAAGCAGATTGGGGAAAATTTACAATTTTAAGGGAGAGGAAACTGAAAGAAGTAAATCCAAATCAGACAGTTGAAGAGATGAATGTAGGAATAACGACAGCTATCATTAAAGCAGCAAAGGAAACCATCCCAAGAAGAGGTAGGGGAAAAAAGAAAAAGTTAGTTCCTTGGTGGACTCCAGAATGTTCTGAAGCAATTAAGAGTTGGAATAATGCTTTTAAAGTATTAAAAAAATGTATTGAATATGGATAATTTGATTAATTATAAATGGGAGCAGGCTAAAGTACGGATAATAATTAAACAGACCAAAAAAGAGTTTTGGAGAAAATACTGTAATTCATTGGGAAGAAGTACACCTTTGGAGAAGGTATGGGGAACAATTAAAAGGATGTCTGGTATAAGGAAGGAGCTAAATTATCCAATTATGGAAAACAGGGACAGTATGATAGTAGATGAAAATGAAAAGGCAGAACATTTAGTTAGAATTTTCAGTAAAATAAGTAATGCAGATAATTTGAGCAATGTGGAAAAAAGTGGAAGAGAATAGACAAAATTAAATAATGTAGGAGCTTTGCAAGATGAGGCAGAGTTTGAGAATCGGATAAATCAGTGTTTTTCAATGTCTGAGTTAAATCGTACATTAAGGAAAGTCTGTAAGACAACTCCAGGAAAAGATCAAGTGACTTATAAAATGATTAAAAACCTGAGTGATACTGGTTAAAAGATACTATTAGAGTTATACAACATGGTTTGGGAGGAAGGGATATTGCCTACTCCATGGAAAGAAGCTGTTATTGTTCCAATATGCAAGCCAGGTAAAAATCCAGGTTTAGGGAGAGTTACAGACCCATCGCTTTAACTTCCCACATTGGTAAAACTATGGAAAAAATGATTAATGAGAGGTTAATATATTATCTGGAGTCTAGAGAGACATTAGGGACTTGGGGCGGCAGTGGCTCAGGAGGTAGAGCAGGTCGTCTAATAACCGGATGGTTGGCGGTTTGAATCCCGCTCTCCCCAGATATCCTGCCGTTGTGTCCCTGGGCAAGACACTTCACCCGCATTGCCTCCAGTGTCCATAACACTGGGTATGAATGTGTATAAATGTATAAAAATGTTCGGTGGTGGCCGGAGAGGCCATTGGCACGGATTGGCAGCCACGTTTCCGTCAGCCTGCCCCAGGGCAGCTGTGGCTACAGTAATAGCTTGCCACTACCATTGTCTGTCTGGAGTGAATGAATAATGTATCTACTTGTAAAGCGTCTTTGAGTGTCTATGATAAAGCGCTATATAAATCTGATGCATTATTATTATTATTAAAAGGTTACCAAAGTGGCTTTAGAAAAGGGAGAAGTACTACTGATCCTGCTGTTTGTTTGGAACATAAGATTAGGAAGGCCCAAGTGAATAGTGAAAGTGTGGTTGCTGTATTTTTGGATGTCGAGAAGGCGTATAGATAGATAGATAGATAGATGTACTTTATTGATCCCAAACTGGGAAATTACAGTGTAACAGTAGCATGACAGTAGACAAACAATAGAAACACACACATGACAGACAAAGGGATTGCCTGTGGAAAGTAAAACTAACATGACTATAAAACCTATATACATCATAGCTTAATATATGATGATCTGTATAAACACATGAATCATCCCATTGCACAAAGAAGGACTATCAGGAGCAGAGTGAAATGTGAGGTACCAGTTAGTCTGTAAGGTGCAGTGTGGCAGCATTGTTATGACCAGAATACAACATCATAGTGAGTTATTGTACAGTGAAATTGCATGTGGCAGGAAAGATTTCCTGTACCTGGCCGTTCGAGAGCGAAGCTGTAGTAGTCTACTGGAGAAAGTGCTTCGCTGTCTGTTTAGTGTGTGGTGGAGGGGGTGATCATGATTGTTCATGATGGATTGCAGTTTATTTAGTGTTCTCCTCTCCACCACTGTCTCAAAGGTCTCCGGTCTGAGACCAATTACAGAGCCAGCCCTCTTGATAATCTTGTCAAGTCTGTTGGTGTCTCTGGCCCTGATACTGCTACCCCAACAGACAGCAGCAAAGAAGATGGCGCTGGCAACAACGGTCTGGTAGAAAAGCTCCAGCATCCTGCTGCACACGTTGAGGGATCTCAGCTTCCTCAGGAAGTAGAGTCTGCTCATCTCCTTCTTGTGTGAAGCATCGGTGTTGGATCTCCAGTCCAACCCACTGCTGATCCTGACACCCAGATATTTGTAGTCCTCAACCACTCCCACATCCTCCCCCCTAACCTGCAATGGCTGATAAGGCATCCTCTTCTTCCTGAAGTCAATCACCATCTCTCTGGTTTTGCTGACATTCAACCTCAGGTGATTCTGCTCTGTCCACTCCACAAATCTGTCTACCAGTGCCCTGTACTCCCCCTCCTCTCCTCCTCTTATACACCCCACAACAGCTGAGTTGTCAGAGAATTTCTGCAGGTGGCATGACTCTGTGTTGTACTGAAAGTCAGTGGTGTATAAAGTAGAGAAAAGGAGAGAGCACAGTCCCCTGTGGAATTCCCGTATCACTAACCACCACTCCAGACATTTGCCAGCCGGACAAACTGTGGTCTGCCTGTCAAGTAGTCAGTAATCCAGGAGATCACAGAGCTGTCAACCCCCATCACCTGCAGCTTCTCACCCAGCAGCAGTGGCTGGATGGTGTTAAAGGCACTGGGGAAATCAAAAAAAGTGATTCTCACAGTATCTCCTCCACCATTCAGGTGCAGATGGGCTCGTTGCAGCAGGTAGATGACAGCATCTTCAACTCCTAAATGGGGCTGATATGCAAACTGCAGAGGGTCCAGCCACGTCTTCACCTGCGGCCTCAGGTGGGCTAAGACCAGTCTTTCCAGGACCTTCATCACATGAGATGTGAGGGCAACTGGTCGATAGTCATTCAGGTCCGATGGAGATGACTTCTTGGGGACAGGAACCAGGCAGGATGTCTTCCACAACACCGGTACTCTCTCCAGACTCAGGCTCAGGTTGTACAGGTGTTTCAGTACCAGAGCTAGTTGGGTGGCACAGGTTCTCAGGATCATGGCGGAGATGCCATCAGGGCCTGCCGCCTTCCGCTGACGGAGTCTCTCCACCTGGTCTGTAGTCACCGTGAAGTGAGGGAGGGTCCTGGTGCCCCCTGAGGAGGAGGAGGGGGGAGATGGCGAGAGGTTCTGCACAGGAGGGTGTGTGGGGAGGGGTGTGTGGGGGTCTGGTTGTGTTGCTGGGGTGACAGACTGTGAGTTGAACCTATTAAAAAACAGATTCAGTTCCTCGGCTCTCTCCTGGCTCCCAGATGGCTGCCTGACTCTCCCCTTGCACCCAGTTATTTGTTTCATTCCTTTCCACACATCTTTAGTGTTGTTTTGCCCAAGTTTATCTTCCAACTTCCTCCTATAATTGTCCTTGCACCTCCTCAGCATCTCTCTCAGCTCATGCTGCACTCCCCTCAGCTTCTCCTTGTCTCCAGCCCTAAAAGCTCTCTTCTTTTTGTTCTGAAGTGCTTTCAGGTCGCTCGTGACCCATGGTCTGTTGTACGGTGGTCCACACTGTATCGCCCAACATGGGATCAGCGGTCTCCATTTTGAACTTGGAAACAGACAGTGTTTTCCCCACTACACAGTGAGTAATGCGAGCATGGCCTGTAATGGATATAGTAATAATCCCCTTGACATCGTGGGAGCGGTGTGGCTGGCTGTGAGGTATAAGGAGGCCTCTATGGGCGCAGCCGAGTTCATGGTGTCTCGAGAAGGTAATGATCTGATGGGCTGTGACTTGTTTTATGGGCTTGGTTTCTCCATCACCTGCGGAGATGTGGAGGAGTGGGCAGGTGGTGGTCTGTGGGACCAGCCATTTTATGTAGGAAGTGGCGAACAAGTGTGGGACTTTGGGTGGCCCATTCCAAGTGAAGAGGGATGCCACCAGCACCAGAGTATACCAACCAGGTGAGGGTCCCGTGCAAATGTCCGTGGTCCCATGGACAGCAAACTCGAACAGCATGGTTTGACACCGCGGTGGCGGAAAGGTCCAGAGAGCGTGAGCTACAAGGCTCCGGTGGCCGACTGGATACCACTGTTGAGTCAACAATGGCTGGTGCCGCTCCGACGCAACAACTTCAACAACTAGCAACCGGGGTAACATCAGATGGCACGAACCCTGGCCGTGCCGACATCAAAAGCAAGGGACTTGGCTCAAGTCAACTTGGCGAACCACTGAGGAGCCATAAGGGTGCCAGATTGTG
Organism: Pholidichthys leucotaenia; assembly: GCA_020510985.1. Lineage (NCBI taxonomy): Eukaryota > Metazoa > Chordata > Actinopteri > Cichliformes > Pholidichthyidae > Pholidichthys > Pholidichthys leucotaenia. The sequence continues at coordinate 40,187,951 of CM035844.1, read as the reverse complement.
ATGCAGACGATGGAAGAAGCCAGTGAGCGCTCCCCTGGGTGAGGGTGATGACGTCCGCCATAGGGTCGAGCCTCGGCTCGGCCGGGTGTGCAGTTCTAGGGAACTGAAAGTTGGACAGGGTAATCTGCGGGTGGTCCAGTCCGGTGGCGACGGGTACCTGAGTTTGACTGATGGGTCGAGACAGTAAAACGTTCAAACGTCTGTAACTTTTGAATGATTCAATATAGAAGCTTCATCTTGGGCTCTAATGAAAGGTGAAGGGCTGTGTGTGTGTGGGGGGGGTTGTTTATTCATTCATGAATGAATGAATGAACAAACAAGCCCCCACACACAAAGAAGCATGCCACGTAAAAAATGTGTGGCTTTTTTTTTTTACAAGAAAAAATAACCTACAGTGCAATAAAAATTATACTAAAATATCTGTAAAGTAGAAGATAACAACTCCCCCCCCCACTACAGAAGACGGACATCGTCCATCGACACATGACGGACCACGGCCGTGCACCGCGGTCTACTACGCACAGTTGTCCTAAAATATCTGCAATAATATCTGCAATCCGCTACAGAAGGGTAGCGGGGGGGGGGGGCGTTCATGGTCCAGACGCGGCGCACGGACTGCGGTCTTTATGTAGCAATGACACACAGTTGTAATTTACCGATTGGTCAAAAGTCATTTTGTTTACAATTTTCAGGGATAAAGAATAATTTAGCTTATAACATTTACCTGTCCACAACAGCAGTGTTGCTGGCGAACTTCTCTTCCTCATTGTCAGACGAACATGATGCTGGTCCACTTGTTACGGACTCGTGGTTCTGGTCACGCGACCCGGTTGGTAGGCGGGTCCTTCTTGCTAGGTTTTCAGTCATTGGTTCTTCAAGGTTTCAGAAACCCAATTCAAGGCTCTTATTAGTCGAATGAGAGGTCAATCACATCTAAACCAATCAAAGCACTCCTTTGGCTTTCTGTTCGCGGCTGTGCCTGTAGTGCAATGTTTCTCAAAGTGCGGCCCCCGTGCCAATGGCGGCCCGCGAAAACATTTCTGGCGGCCCGCGGCCAATCTGTTAACGTCTTAACCAATATATGATCTGAACTAATTGCTTTGGAAAAATTCCAATACACATCTACGTTTAGTGGTCTTTGGTGCCATCTGTAGGCACAAGCCGTAATTACATGTGTTGTCGACCTTGCGATCATTTCATTGCAGCAGCTAGTCCAATTGTATTATGGGAGATGGAACGTTCAGCGCACAGTGCAGAAGTGTTGGTTGGCAACGGTTTCGGAGCACCATTTTGAGTCAGAAGAAGAATAAGAAATAAATATTAGTGCTTGTGGAAGTCGAAGTGTGGAAATAAAGATGGATCAGCGAGAGAAAGAGGCAGAGATGGAGACCGCTCACTCGAGGAAACCGAGAACTGTCAGCGAGGAAAAAAGGCAGTTTCAGGGAAAATGGACTTTGGACTACTTCGTTGAACCTCACGGGTCAGATAAAGTTGTATGCCTCATCTGCAGACAGGTAATCGCAGTGCGAAAAGACTTTAACATCAGGCGCCATTACGAAACAAAACACAAAAATTATGAAAAATTCAGTGGCAAGGATCGCACCACAAAGATGGAACAACTTAAAAGGGGCTACACAGCACAACAATCAGTCTTCACGCAATTTTCAAAAACCAGCGAAGCAGTAACAGAGGCTAGCTATGTGGTAGCTCATGAAATAGCTAAATGGGGCAAGCCGTTTAGTGACAGAGAATTTGTTCGAGACTGTATGCTAAAAGTGGCAGAGCGTGTATGCCCAGACCAAAAAACAAAGTTCCGTGACGTAAGTTTGTCGAATGACACAGTCACAAGACGAATCGAAGATCTGGCAAATGATTTAAAGGACCAACTGGCGATACGTGTGGAGGGGCTAGAAAAGGGAGCATTTTCCATCGCACTGGATGAAAGCACGGATATTTCCGACACTGCCCAACTGTTGATTTTCATCCGAACTGTCACTGAGAATTTTGACGTCGGCGAGGAGCTACTGAGTATGGAGAGTATGAAAGACACAACGAAGGGAGTGGATATTTGCGAAGCAGTGTATCGCAGTCTGGACACACACAATGTTAACCTGGCATCCTTGGTCGGTGTCACGACAGACGGAGCACCAGCAATGATTGGGAGTAGGACAGGTGCAGTGTCGCTGCTGGCTGAGAAAGTGGTGAACAGCGATGGTAAGAAACCAGTCAGCTACCACTGCATAATTCACCAAGAAGCCCTCGCTGCTCAGACGCTAGAAATGAAACACGTCATGGCCGTAGTTGTGAAGACAGTTAATTACCTGAAGTCCAGAGGTCTGAACCATCGCCAATTTAAAACCTTTTTGGCGCAGTCAGAGGCAGATTTTGGAGACATCATTTACTTCACTGCCGTCCGGTGGCTGAGCAGAGGTGCCACACTGAAACGTTTTTTTAACCTGAGAAAAGAAATTTGCGAGTTCATGCAGGCAAAAGGAGAAGACGTGACTGAGTTAACGGACAACAAATGGCTCTGTGACCTAGCCTTCCTCGCCGACCTGAATAATTGTCTGAGCGATCTCAATCTGAAGCTGCAAGGCCATGGAAAACTCATTTCCACACTTTTTGACAACGTGAAAGCTTTCCAGCGAAAACTCCAACTGCTCCAGGGACAGCTCAGAGAAGGAGATCTCGCTCATTTCCCTGCCTGCAGGGCGCTGGTAGATGACCCAGACACGGACGGGAGTGAAGTTTTGCGTCACCTGCGTTCAGAGAAGAACCATGGCCTCATCGAAAAGCTTCGAGACGAGTTCGACCACCGATTCTCTGACTTCAGGGACCACGAGGGTGATTTCAACCTTTTCCAAAATCCCTTCTCATGTGTGCCCGAGGCAGTGCCTGCAGACATGCAGTTTGAGCTCATCGACCTACAGGAAAGCTCCGAGGCCAGAGCTGCATATCGTGACAAGAGTCTGATCGAGTTCTACAAAGGACTTTCCCCATCCACATTTCCTGCTCTTCGTCAACATGCTGTCAGAATGGCGTCTTTATTCGGAAGCACCTACATCTGTGAAAAGACCTTCTCCACCATGGCCATCAACAAATCTAAGCTGAGATCCAGGATGACAGATGCCCACCTACATGCAGTCCTTCGCATCGCGACGACGGAGATGGAGCCAGACTTCAGAGGACTCGTGGCCAACCGAAAACAGCACCACAAATCACACTGCAGTTAAAAGGTATGTTGACCAAGTAACACATACTGTGTGTGACTTAATGACAAGCAATGGTAAATATGAATGATAACTATTCGCTAAGCATACACACACACACACACACACACACACATACTCATACTGTACTTGACAAACTAAAATTGTATTCTCATCAGTCCCAATTTCTTACTGTTAATATGACTTTACCCAAACTAATTAAATCTGATAATTAAAAGGATTACAAATGGAATTGAATTTTCAGTCTTTTTTTTTTTTTTTTTGCCTCCGTCCCTTTGGTGGCCCTCGGTTCAACTTTGGATTCCCAAATTGGCCCTCACCCATCAAAACTTTGAGAACCCCTGCTGTAGTGGAAGAACGGAAATGCAGCTTTTTTTTTTTTTTTTCAGTGCGGCGCACTAGGGTCATGTCTCTGTGTCCTAGGATGCAGAGACATGACCGCCCGCGGTACACCGGAGTGCAAGAGGTTAAAGTATTAATTTACAATCACAACTTAAGACAAAGGTTGCAAATTTATCCAAAAAGATTGCAAGTTTCAGAGAAAATTGCACATTTGAGGAAATTTGCCAAATATTAGAAAATGTCACAAATTTCTGAAAAAAATTTGCAAATTTACAAAGAAAAAAAATCCAAAATTTGTTAGGAGAAAAATCACTATTTAGAGAAAAGATTGCAAAGTTACAAGGAAAATGTTTAAACTTATGAGGAAGTTGCAAGTTTACATGAAAGTCACAAACTTGGGAGGAAAAAGGTCACAATTATGATGAAAAGTGATGAAAAGTGAACTGAAATAGTTTTTCTTTTAATTAAATTTGCAAGTTTTTCTAAATCCTTCAATATTGTACATTCGCAACTATACTCTCACTGACATATTCTCTACTTTACACTCATTCTTTACACAGTTCCTTACGCTTTGTATGGGGATTGGGGATGGCAGTGTAACAAGGGTGATGGTTTTTGATCATCCAGAGATGAGTACAAAAGCATTATAGAAGAAGATGAATTAAAACAAACATGACTAGAGTGGACTAGAGAAAAAAGAAGATAATTTGAGGTAAAAGCAGCAAACACTCGGCCGAGTAGACTCAAAAAAAAAAAAAAATGAAGCATATACATACATATAGCTGTGTGCGCACCGGCCTTATCCAAAGGGTACAAGCATCATAGACGCACGCACAGAGTGGAGGTGGAGCATAAACAAGGCTTTAATGTCCTGTGCACATAGATCTGCAGCTCCGACACACACAAGACAACCAGTGTAGCTTAATAAACAAACCAGCGGTTCACACACGGATGGTCCGTGTGTCACGTGGTTGTTAATTCTTGATTTAAATATTTTTAGAATTGTTTTTGGGGGCTAATGAAAGTTTTACATTTTTGTATCTAAAAATTGTTATAGTTTTTGTAGGCATGATGTTAGCTCGTCTGGAGGTTATCTGTTCAGAAGAAAAAAAGACAGAAAACTCCGCCACACCAAGATACAGATGACTCTGTTATACTTTAGTTTTCAGAGCAATCAGCAGACGTCTTATTTTTATACATTCCTCGAAAGGCAGATGTTCAAACCCAGAGGCATTATTTAATTCCAAAACAAATCAAAAGGTCAGTAGTGAGAAAGCATCCAATGCCAGAGTAGAGATCAAGAGATGACGAGTTTTGTCATGAGACAGAATTTTGAAATGAGCCACATTGGTTTATTATAAAGCTGACTTTTCAGAATGAAACCGATCACTTTTATGTGCAGGGTCTTGCATGGAGCATTAGCTGTGGACAGTAGAGTCAGTAGTATGAATGACGGGACAGTGAATCATGAAGGTGACAAGCAGGTGGTAACAGAATGTTGATGGAGGCTGAAGAGAACCGAGACCAGATGAATGAAAGGAAGTCCTTAATACTGAAAGAGATTATAGATGTGAGATGTGCAGCTTCATCAGCTAGTCCAGGGAAAGGTGAAGTCTTGTACACAGATGGATAGTGGATGGTAAAAATCGAGTGAGTGTTTCTGATGGAAAAAGTATGTAGGTGAAGGGAGAAGAACGGTGGATTTAGCAAGTGTAGAAACTATTTTTGGTTTTGAGATGGAAATGGAAAAAGAAATGAAGGCAGAGTATGTGTAACCAAAGAAAAATAAAGATCCGTGTAAGATTTGCAACTGTAGCTTTTTAAAAAGCAAACAAACAAACAAACAAACAAACAAACAAACAAACAAATAATAAATTAAATTTTGTTTAATCCTGAAGAGTGTCAGGAAGAAGGCACAAACGCAGGCAGCCATCTTAAATGTTTCCAAGTACTTAAAGTGGAAATGAGGCATTAGGTATCCAACTTGCAGTGCGTTTCTCTTAATAGTGAATATTAACATTAAGTAATGAGCAAACACTCACCACAAAGATTATAGCTTTACTGTATACTCAGCTATTTAAAGTCAATCTAACACCCCAGTTATGTTCCTCCCCAATAGAGGGTATGCATAGGATGTCACCAAACAGAACTCTTGGAAGACAAACACTGAGTGACTAAAATGAATGGCAGCATGGAGGTGTATGCCAGTACAACACAAAAATCCACATAGCATTCAGTTACAGTAGTACAAATAATACCTGTTGGCATTGTGGAGAGTTAATCTTATTATTCCATCTTGTATTAATTAGCAAAAATTAAATAAAGACTTTGAATCAGTTTCTTTCTTGACTCAAGGGTGGAAATCTAAATAAGAAGGGAAAATAAAGTTTGTTAGCATTTTTTTTTAAGTTTTTGTAAAGGGTATACATGTCATTACAACATTGCATTGTTTACATTTTCATCACATATTCCCCGTTTTTTTGTTTTTTGACATTGGAAAAAAATTATTACAACACTGCGGCGGATGATAAAATAAGCAGTGATGCTGTGGTTTTAAGTTGGTTTTATTAAATCATACCGCTGTCACGAGCTCTGCTCCCGGCGCCGTGCATGCACGCCGGGAGCGAGCCCAGCAGCTCTCAGAGAAGGAGGACACAAAGTCTGTGTCCAGCAGCAGCAGCTGAGGAAGTGGAATTGAGAGAGCGAGTTACAGAACCTGTGCAGTATTTATACCCAACTCAGACAATACATCAAAGTGGATTCACAGCAGTTGGTACGATCAAAGGGACTGCAGAACAGGCATGAGACATCTGCATTTGTAAGACCTACATAACAATAGGCAGATTTGCTAGCCTCTGCTCCAGGTGCAGGACAAAGAGGTTACAAGGCACATCTACATATTGATCTGTCTCTAGGTCACAGTAAGGACAGGACGCATGAACACTATACATGAATGGCACATTACATCACAATACATGAATGGCACATTGCATCACAATACATGCATGGCACATTGCATCACAATACATGCATGGCACATTGCATCACAATACATGAATGGCACATTACATCTCAGTAGTGCAGTGGGGAAAACCGAGAGAAGAGAGCTGAGTGTCCTTAATCTGTTGTGGGGCTTAACCGAACCGCCCACAACACCCCTTTTTTAAGTGAAAGAAAAAGAGAAATTAAAAGAAGAACAAAAAACAAAACAAAACAAACAAAAGCAAAAAACAAAAAACAAAAACAAAAGAGCAGAAAAATGAAAGAGAATCTGGGTAGCATTGGAGCAAAGAGAGCTGCCATTATTGAAATGGTATTTGTCAAAGATTAGATCTGATGGAGGACACATATGCGTTCCAGGGTTGCCAAAAGTTCAAGAACCCATCCCTGTCCTGTCTCAGTGCAAATGTCAACTTTTCTATCGAATAAATGTCCTGAATCACGTTAATCCAATCTTCAGGTGTTGGGCAGTCTTTCCACATCCATTTTTTTTGTTAGAGCTTTTTTACTTGTCAATATTAAAAAAGTGAATAAGTATTTTTCTCCTCGTCTTTCCAGTGATTCTGGTAGTAAACCCAAATACAAAGTTACAAAAGAAAAGGGAACTGTTACTTTGAATATTTTCCCCAATATTGTCTGTACATTGGTCCAATATTGGTGGATAACTGGGCATGACCAAAACACATGAAAATGATTTGCAGTCTTTTCACCACACAAGCGCCAACAATTCAACCCTTTACGAGTAAATTTGTTTTGTGCAGGTGTTCTGAAAAATCTTACCAAATTTTTCCATCCAAATTCTCTCCACAGCAGGAATGAGGTACTTGTCCATTGTTGTTTATTTAGCTTTTCCCATATTTCCAGTTGTAAAGTGAAATTCATCTCTTTTTCCCATCTCTCTTTTATATATGATGTGTTGTCTCCTTTTAAGTCTTGAAGACCTTGGTATATTTTAGAAATGTATCTGATCCCTGGGATCCCTTTATATGCCATTAAGAAAACCTTCAAAACACCTGACTGGGCCCTTTCCAAATCCTCCTTTTTAAGTATTTTGTTTATGTGGTGTCTAAGCTGAAAGAACCTGTAAAGGTCTTGATTTACTAGACCTTGTTTTTTCAAATCTTCAAAACTTCTTAAAGTTTGCCCTTTAAAAAAATCATAATATTTTATCAGTCCATTCTCTTTCCACTTTTTAAATCTAGTGTCTATTTTATTAGGAGTAAAGTCCTGATCATAGGAAATCCATTGCAATAATCGATAGGGTTCTTTAGTTTGATTCTCTCTGACTATCTTAAACCAAATTTTTAGCGGGGTCTCTATCCAAGGGTTAGTGTTATTCAAAAGTTTAGGTAAGGCATTGTTCCCTATTAACGCCTGTAAGGGAATGTCACCTGTTATTTGGCATTCCATCTCCTTCCATTGTGCAGTGTAGACTGGGTTACATATCTCTACTAAAGTTTTAATTTGTGCGGCTTTAAAATAGTCCCTGATATTTGGCAGCGCGAGCCCACCTTTGTCTTTGTTTAGCTGTAGGGTTCTATATCTGATTCTAGGTCTCTTGCCCTGCCATATGAATCTTGAGATCCTTCTGTCCAGTTCTTGCCATGTTTTTTTGGGAGGTTCTACCGGTATTGTTTGGAAAAGGTATAGAAGACGTGGAAGTATATTCATTTTGACTGCTTCAATTCTTTGTGCAGTACCCAAGAATGGTATCATATTCCATCTTGCTAGATCAGATTTTATTTTTGCCATCAGTGGATCGTAGTTTAGTGTTATAATTTTGTTGAGTTGTTTCGGGATATTGACCCCCAGATATTTCATAGATTCCATCTCCCAGTTAGTTTTGAGTTTGCTTAGTAAATATTGATTTGGGTCATAGTTGAATGTTAAAATTTGGGTTTTATGCATGTTTAATTTGTACCCCGATAACTCTCCATACTCTGAAAAAACTGAGATTAGTTCTGGAAAAGAGGTGTCCGGCTGCCCCAGGTATATTAAAATGTCATCAGCAAAGAGTGCTATTTTATGTTCCTTCTGACCAAGTGTAATACCTTGAATTTTTTGATTCTGTCTTATCCATTGGCTCAGAGGTTCTATGAAGATTGCAAAGAGCAGTGGAGACAAAGAGCAGCCCTGACGACATCCTCTTTCCAGTTCAAAAGATGATGATAATTTACCGTTAATCCTTATTTTAGCTGTTGGTTTTTTATATAATGCCTAGATAGTTCTAATGAAGTTATTATGGAAATTGAAACTGGATAAGATTTTATATAGGAAAGACCAGTCAACCGAATCAAATGCTTTTTCAGCATCTAATCCCAATATGGCTGCATTAAAATTATATTTTTTTATATGATGAATTATGTGTAAAGTACGTCTAATGTTATCTTGTGTCTGTCTTTGTCTTATAAAACCTGTTTGGTCTAAATGAATTAAGTCTGTCAGTATGTTTTCTAACCTTTTGGCAAGGATAGCGGTAAAAAGTTTATAGTCCTGATTGAACACACTGATTGGTCTGTAGTTTGAGCAGTCTAGTTTATCCTTTTCAGTTTTAGGTATGACTGCAATGACCCCTTCTCTCCAGGAGGGGGGGATTTCCCCTGTGTGGAGGACATAGTTAAATGTTTTCAGGAGGAGAGGAGATAGTTGCTGTTTAAAGGTTTTGTACCACTCTGCTGTATAGCCATCTGCTCCCGGGGATTTGTTAGCTTTAAGCTTGATAATTGTTTTTTCTAATTCTTTAGGTTGTATTTCTGACAGTAGTGTTTTATTTTGTGATTCAGTAAGTTGGGGAAGATTTAATGTATTTAGGAAGGCTTTGGATGCGATTTTGTGTTTTTTGAGGGAGTATAAGTTCTTGTAGTAATTCTCAAAGCTTTTAAGAATTTCCTGAATTCTAAATTTTATTTCCTTTGATACTGGGTCTCTGATTTTGTAGATTGCCCTCTCTCTTTGTTGTTTCCTCAATTTGTAGGCTAGTAATTTTGCCGATTTGCTACCTGTTTCGTAGTATTTTTGTTTCAGAAATGTAAGTTTCTTCTGGATTTCTATTGTGTAGATCTCGTTTATTTGTTTATTAATTTCCTTAATTTTGAGCGAGTCATTAGAATGAGTGTTGTCTTTGTGCTCTTTTTCTAGTTTCTTAAGTTTTGACTCTAATGTGGTTAGTTTTTCTTGTCTCAGTTTCTTTTGGGTTGCCAGTTTTGCGATTATCTTTCCCCTTATTACAGCTTTGCATGCGTCCCACAGTATTAAAGGGGATACTTCTCCATTATCATTTTCTTCCAGATATCTGAGAAAATCTGATTCCAATTCATCTTTCTGTGGTCCTTTCAGCACATTTGAATTTAACCTCCGAGAAAATGTATTATTTTGTGGAGTGTGTGAAATAAGAGGCAGATTCATGGCAGACAGTTTATTACACACTTCACATCTCTCAAGCACAGAACAGAATGACTCATTTCATCAGGCACTCTTCTTTTACCCAAAATCACTCCTCACAAGTTTCATGGCATTTCTCCACACACAACATGACATTTGCATTACACTGCATCCAACCCCCTACGTCCTTGACTCCTTCCTGCTATCTCGCCAGGAACCTCCTGAGCATTGTTCTCCCATGCTTATCCACTGTCTCTTGTCTGAGATGCTAAATAATCTGACTCCCCCAAGGTGCTACAATTTGTGTATTTTGGGGTATTTAAGTCCATATAGATCGGACTGTGGTCAAAGAGATCCATCAGTCCTATTTTACATGTTTTTACTCTTCCAATATCTCTATTAAACATAAAAAAAATAGTCAATCCTTGAGTATGATGAATGTGGTGCTGAGTAAAATGTATAATCTTTTACACTGGGGTTGAGTTCCCTCCACACGTCACAGATTCCCATTTCTTTTAGTAGCATCCGAGTTTTTCTACTTTGAGTGTTATTTTGATGTGGAGAATTACCTGATGCATCCCAGTATGGATTCAGTCTTAGATTGAAGTCTCCCCCACATATCACTAAACCTTTGGCTTTAGTTATCATTAGGTCAAATACATTTTTATAAAATTTCCAGTTAGCCCCTGGAGGTGCATATACATTCAGCAGGGTGATATCTTCTCCCTCTAGCCGACCAAGTACCATGCTAAATCTCCCTTCTTTATCTTTGTGTTCTGAATTTTTTTCAAACATAATTTTGTTTGAGATCAATGTCGCTACCCCCCTCCTCCTCCCTGACTTATATGAAGATGAAGAGATCAGTTTAAACCCTTGTCTATTAACTTTGGTGTGCTCCAAGTCTGTTAGGTGGGTTTCCTGAAAAAATATTATTCCTGCTTTGTCTTTTTTCATTTTGCCAAGAATCTTGGATCTTTTAACTGGATTCAGGATCCTTTTTACATTATATGAGATTATTTTGGTTACACCCTGTTTCTCCATTGTGTTGTCTTATTTAGTATAACAGCGTAGTGGCCCTCTTTTATGCTACTCAGAAACTGAAAGAACATTAAGAACATAAAAAAACATTAAGAACATAGTATATAAAACTTTAAAACAAAAAACTGTCAAAAGATCTTCCTGAGCTGAGGTCTTTTTAGTGACCTTAGAAGAGCCTTGATGGTGCGTTGGCTCTGAGGGAAATTCCTCAAACTCTGTTACATGTTGAGGGCCCTCTCTTACACCTATAAGTTGTCCCATGTTTTTAACATGAATTTCAGAACCCAATCCGAACTTGTAATGATTTTTTTTTTATGCCTATACCCTATGAAATTGTGCGCAACCTCCCACCACCGTCACAGCAAACAATCATGTTAATACAGTATTTGTTAGTGTGGAGAGTTCATGTGGTTCATTGTCACATTTCTATTTTAACAAGTTGTTTTTTTTTTTTGTTTTTTTTTTTTTATTTAAGTTTTTGTAAAGGGTATACAGGTCGTTACAGCAATGCAGTGTTTACATTTTCATCACATGTTCCCTTATTTTCTGATATCTGACAACATTGGAAGATTAATTCTTACAACACCCCTTTTTTTTTTTTTTTTTTTTAAAGTGAAAGAAAAAGTGAAATTAAAGAGAAAAAAAAACAAAAAACAAATAACAAAAAAAAAAAAACAAACCAGTAAAAAACAAACAAAAAGAAAAAGTAAGTAAATAAAGATAAAAGAGCATCTGAGTAGCGTTGGAACAAAGAGCGGAACCATTATTGAAATGGTATTTGTCAAAGATTAGATCTAATGGAAGACACATATGCGGTCCAGGGTTGCCAAAAGTTCATGAACACATCCATGTCCTGTCTCAGTGCGAATGTCAACTTTTCCATCGAGTAAATGTCTTGGATCACGTTAGTCCAATCTTCAGGTGTAGGACAGTCCTTCAACATCCATTTTTTAGTTAGAGCTTTTTTGCTTGCCAATATTAAAACATTGAATAAGTATTTTTCTCCTCGTCTTTCCAGTGAGTCCGGTAGTAAACCCAAATACAAAGTTACAAAAGAAAAGGGAACTGTAATTTTGAATATTTTCCCCAATATTGTCTGTACCTTGGTCCAATATTGGTGGATAACTGGGCATGACCAAAACACATGAAAATGATTTGCAGTCTTTTCACCACACAAGCGCCAACAGTTCAATCCCTTATGGGTAAATTTGTTTTGTGCAGGTGTTCTGAAAAATCTTGCCAAGTTTTTCCATCCAAATTCTCTCCACTGCAGGGATGAGGTACTTTTCCATTGCTGTTTATTTAGCTTTTCCCATATTTCCAGTTGTAAAGTGAAATTCCCCTCTTTTTCCCATCTCTCTTTTATATAAGATGTGTTGTCTCCTTTTAAGTCTTGAAGACCTTGGTATATTTTAGAAATGTATCTGATCCCTGGGATCCCTTTATATGCCATTAAGAAGACCTTCAGAACACCTGACTGGGCCCTTTCCAAAACCTCCTTTTTAAGTATATTGTTTATGTGGTGTCTAAGCTGGAAGAACCTGTAAAGGTCTTGATTTATTAGGCCTTGTTTTTTCAAATCTTCAAAACTTCTTAAGATTTGCCCTTTAAAAAAATCGTAATATTTTATCAGCCCTTTCTCCTTCCACTTTTTAAATCTGGTGTCTGTTTTATTAGGAGTAAAGTCCTGATCATAGGCGATCCATTGCAGAAGTCGATAGGGCTCTTTAGTTTGATTCTCTATGACTATCTTAAACCAAATTTTTAGCGGGGTCTCTATCCACGGGTTAGTGTTATTCAAAAGCTTAGGTAAGACATTGTTCCCTATTATCGCCTGTAGGGGGATGTCACTTGTTATTTGGCATTCGATCTCCTTCCATTGTGCAGTGTAGACTGGGTTACATATCTCTACTAAAGTTTTAATTTGTGCGGCTTTAAAGTAGTCCCTGATATTTGGCAGCGCGAGCCCACCTTTGTCTTTGTTTAGCTGTAGGGTTCTATATCTGATTCTAGGTCTCTTGCCCTGCCATATGAATCTTGAGATCCTTCTGTCCAGCTCCTGCCATGTTTTTTTGGGAGGTTCTACCGGTATTGTTTGGAAAAGGTATAGAAGACGTGGAAGTATATTCATTTTGACTGCTTCAATTCTTTGTGCAGTACCCAAGAATGGTATCATATTCCATCTTGCTAGGTCAGATTTTATTTTTGTCACCAGTGGATCATAGTTTAGTGATATAATTTTGTTGAGTTGTTTCGGGATATTGACCCCCAGATATTTCATAGATTCCGACTCCCAGTTAGTTTTGAGTTTGCTTAGTGAATAATGATTTGGGTCATAGTTGAATGTTAAAACTTGGGTTTTATGCATATTTAATTTGTACCCCGATAAATCTCCATACTCTGAAAAAACTGAGGTTAGTTCTGGTAAAGAAGTGTCCGGCTGCCCTAAGTATATTAAAATGTCATCAGCAAAGAGTGCTATTTTATGTTCCTTCTGACCAAGTGTAATACCTTGAATTTTTTTGGTTTTGTCTTATCCATTGGCTCAGAGGTTCTATGAAGACTGCAAAGAGCAGTGGAGACAGGGGGCAGCCCTGACGACATCCTCTTTCCAGTTCAAAAGATGATGATAAATTACCGTTAATCCTTATTTTAGCTGTTGGTTTTTTATATAATGCCTGTATAGTTCTAATGAAGTTGTTATGAAAATTGAAACTGGATAAGATTCTATATAGAAAAGACCAGTCAACCGAATCGAATGCTTTTTCAGCATCTAATCCCAATATGACTGCATTTAAGTTATATTTTTTTATATGATGAATTATGTGTAAAGTGCGTCGAATGTTGTCTTGTGTCTGTCTTTGTCTTATAAAACCTGTTTGGTCTAAATGAATTAGGTCTGTCAGTATATTTTCTAACCTTTTGGCAAGGATAATGGTAAAAAGCTTATAGTCCTGATTTAGTACACTGATTGCTCTGTAGTTGGAGCACTCTAGTTTATCCTTTTCAGGTTTAGGTATAACTGCAATGACCCCTTCTCTCCAGGAGGGGGGGATTTCCCCTGTGTGGAGGACATAATTAAATGTTTTCAGGAGGAGAGGAGATAGTTGCTGTTTAAAGGTTTTGTACCACTCTGCTGTATAGCCATCAGCTCCTGGGGATTTGTTAGCTTTAAGTTTCATAATTGCTTTTTCCAATTCTTTAGGATGTATTTCTGACAGTAGTGTTTTATTTTGTGACTCCGTAAGTTGGGGAAGGTTTAATGTGTTTAGGAATGCCTCGGATGCGTTTTTATGTTTTTTGTGGGAGTATAAGTTCTTATAGTAATTCTCGAAGTTTTTAAGAATATCCTGAATTCTGAATTTTATTTCCTTTGATACTGGGTCTCTGATTTTGTAGATTGCTCTTTCTGTTTGATGTTTCCTCAATTTATAGGCTAGCAATTTTGCCAATTTACTGCCTGCTTCATAGTATTTTTGTTTCAGAAATGTAAGTTTCTTCTGGATTTCTATTGTGTAGATCTCATTTATTTGGTTTTTAATTTCCTTAATCTTGAGCGAGTCAGTAGAATGAGTGTTGCCTTTGTGTTCTTTTTCTAGGTTCCTAAGTTCTGACTCTAATGTGGATAGTTTTTCTTGTCTTAGTTTCTTTTGGGTTGCCAGTTTTGCAATAATCTTTCCTCTTATTACAGCTTTACATACATCCCACAGTATTAAAGGGGATACTTCTCCATTATCGTTATCTTCCAAATATCTGAGAATATCTGATTCCAATTCATCTTTCAATGGTCCTTTCAGGACATTTGAATTTAACCTCCAAGAAAATGTATTATTTGTGTATTTTTGGATATTTAAGTCCATGTAGATCGGACTGTGGTCGGAGAGATCCATCAGTCCTATTTTACATGTTTTTACTCTTCCAATGTCTCTATTAAACATAAAAAAATAGTCAATCCTTGAGTAAGATGAATGTGGAGTTGAGTAAAATGTATAGTCTTTTACACTGGGGTTGAGTTCCCTCCACACGTCACAGATTCCCATTTCTTTTAGTAGCATCCGAGTCTTCCTGTTTTGGGTGTTATTTTGATGTGGGGAATTACCAGAAGCATCCCAGTATGGATTCAGTCTAAGATTGAAGTCCCCACCACATATCACTAAACCTTGAGCTTTAGTTATCATTAGGTCGAATACATTTTTATAAAATTTCCAGTTAGCCCCTGGGGGAGCATACACATTCAGCAGGGTGATATCTTCTCCCTCTAGCCGCCCAGTTACCAAACTGTATCTCCCTTCTTTATCTTTGTGTTCTGATTTTTTTTCAAATGTAATTTTGGTTGATATCAATGTCGCTACTCCCCTCCTCCTCCCTGATTTATATGAAGATGAAGAGATCATTTTAAACCCTTGTCTACTGAGTTTATTGTGTTCCACGTCTGTTAGGTGGGTTTCTTGTAAAAGTATTATTCCTGCTTTGTCTTTTTTCATTTTGCCTAGAATCTTGGATCTTTTAACTGGATTCAGGATTCCTTTTACATTATATGAAATTATTTTGGTTACACCCTGTTTCTCCATTGTGTTGTTTTGTTTAGTATAACTGTGTGGTGGCCCTCTTTTGTGCTACTCAGAAACTGAAAGAACATTAAAAACAAGAAAAACATTAAGAACATAGTGTAAAAAACTTTAAAACAAAAAGCTGTCATAAGAACTTCCTGAGCTGAGGTCTTTTTAAAGACCCTGTAAGAGCCTTGATGGAGTGAAGGCTCTGAGGGAAATTCCTCAAACTCTGTTACGTGTTGAGGGCCCTCTCTTACCACTGAAAGTAGTCCCATGCTTTTAACGTGAGTTTCAGAACCCAATCCAAACTTGTAATGATTTTTTTTTTTTTTCCTTTTATGCCTAAACCCTGTGAAATTGTGTGCACCCTCCCACCCCCATCACATCAAACATTCACGCAAAAACAGTATTTGTTAGTATGAGGAGAACATGTGGATTATTGTCACATTTCTATTTTAACAAGTTTTTTTTTTTTTTTTTATTACAAAGACTTATTTGTTTCAAATAATATGATTGTTCCATGAAATGTTTTACCACATGCTGAATATGCATCTCCTTTAATGTTTGTTACCTTGTATGAGGGGGGTTGGATGTGCGGATTGATTCAAGAGAAAAGAAAAAAAAAAAAAAAAAAAAGGTCGCTATTCCAACCTGAAAACGGATAGTTTATCCGCGACGCTCTGGTGCTGGGTTTCCCGCTGCTGGTCCGTGGATTTTGAAGGTCTTTGTGTTGTCCATGTTTGCGCTTTGATCTTCTCACTCGGGTCTGCTGCGGGTTTAAATACCGTTACCGGGAGCCCTCTTTTCGCCATGTCAGCTGTTGCTTCTTCCGCCGAATTATAGAGACACGTTTCATCGCCGTAGAAGACCCTTAACTTCGCAGGAAATGGTGTCTGAAAGCGCAATTTCTTCTCTCTTAACACCTTTTTCGCGTCATTGTATTCCCTGCGCTTTTTAAGGACCTCCGGGGCGTAATCGTGTTCCACGTAGACTTTTCTCTCCTGGTGCATAAATCCTTTTTTCTGCCAGGCCAGTCTTACAACCTCTTGTTTTATTTTGAAATTGGAAAATCTTACCAACACCGAACGTGGGGGCGCTTCCGCCGCCGGCCTAGCGGCTAATGAACTATGTGCCTTTTCTATCTTCAAGTCGGTGGTTTGTGGAATATCCAATTTCTCTCTTAGTAAGGATTCCACGCATTCTGCCATTGAGTTAAAACCATTTTCGGTTCCTTCTATCAGACCATGAATTCTTATGTTGTCTCTTCTTTGTTTTCCTTCTTGGTCGGTTAGCTTAGCCTCTATAGCTGCTTGTCTTTTGCGTAGGTCTAGCACAGAATCTTCGAGCACTTTTATTCGATCCTCTGTTTCCAAGATTCGGTTCTCGGCCTGGTCCACTCTGCTGTTTGTCCTTTTCAATTCTTCTCTGAATTCCCGAAATTCGGCCGTAACATCTCGGCGAAATCGTCGTAGCTCCTCAAATAGTGATTTCAGGCTAACCCTTTTGTTAGCTATCACCAGTTCCTCGTCTTCTGAACGGAGATCTTCCAGTTCGGATTCTCCGGCCGATACGTGTCCTGGCCTGGAGAATTTCAGTTTCTTCTGTTTTCCTTTAGACATGATGATTTTGTCTTTTAATTTTCACTCCTCCAAAAATCCGTTAAGTTTGATTTTCAAGGTGTTATCCTGGATTGGGTCTGAGAACTTCAGTGTTAAGCTGCAGTCGCCATGGCGTCCAGACCGGAAGTCGTTTTTTTTTTTTTTTTTTTTTAAAGATTTACTTGTTTCTAATATTATGACTGTTCCATGAAATGTTTTACCACTTGCTGGTTCCACATCTCCTTTAATGTTTGTTACCTTGTAGGAGGAGGGATGGATGCTCAGATTGACTAAAAATATTGTTATTCCCTCCTGAAAGTGTTCAGTTTTTCCTTATAGCCCTGGCACTGGGTTTCCCGCTGCTGGCCCGTGGATTTTGAAGGTCTCTGTGTGGATCACGTTTGAGTCTTGATTTTTTCGATCGGGTCTGCTGCGGGTTTATACACTGTTACCGGGAGCCCTCTTCTTGCCATATCCCTGGTTGCTTCTTCCGCCGAGTTGTAGAGACACGTCTCTTCCCCGTAAAAAACCCGCAGCTTCGCCGGAAATGGAGTTTGAAAGCACAGTTTCTTCTCTCTTAGTACCTTTTTAGCATTGTTGTATTCCCGACGCTTTTTAAGGACCTCCGGGGCGTAGTCGTGCTCCACAAAAACTTTTCTTTCTTGGTGCATAAATCCTTTTTTTCCTGCCAAGCCAGTCTCAAAACCTCTTCTTTTGTTCTGAAGTTGGCAAACTTTACCACCACCGATTGTGGTGGCGCTTCCGCCGACGGCTTTGGGGCTAATGAACGGTGTGCCCTTTCTATCTTCAAGTCAGTGGACTGGGGAATTTCCAACTTCTCTCTC
Organism: Pholidichthys leucotaenia; assembly: GCA_020510985.1. Lineage (NCBI taxonomy): Eukaryota > Metazoa > Chordata > Actinopteri > Cichliformes > Pholidichthyidae > Pholidichthys > Pholidichthys leucotaenia. The sequence goes on along the minus strand of CM035844.1, from coordinate 40,169,964 downwards.
AGTATGGATTCCATGCATGCAGCCATTGTGGTGAAACCGTCCTCGACTCCTTCTTTCAGACCATGAATTCTTATGTTGGCCCTTCTTAGTCTTCTTTCTTGGTCTGTTAGCTTAGCCTCCAGTCTTGTCTATCGTTTGAGTAATTCCAGCACGGTTTCTTCCAGCCCTTTTATTCTTTCCTCTGCTTCCATGATCCGGTCCTCAGCCTGGTCCACTCTGTTGTTTGTCCTTTTTATTTCGTCTTTAATTTCACGAAATTTGGCCCAACACTCTCGGCGAAATTCTCTTAATTCTAGAATTATCGTTTTTAAGCTAACCGTGTTGCTAGCCTCATTCAGCTCCTCTGCTTCCGAGTGGATGTCCTCCAGGTCAGATTCTCCGGCCGATGCGCGTCTTGGCCTGGGAAATGTCGATCTCTTCTGTTTTCCTTTAGGCATAATGACTTTGTCTTTTGATTTTCACTCTTCCAAAAATCAGTTAAATCTGATTTTCAAGGTATTTTCATGGATGGGTTCTTGGAGCTTCAGCGTTAAGCCGCTATCACCATGGTGTCCAGACCGGAAGTCCGGGAAAATAAAATTTGAAGGAAAAACATGCACTTATTTATGGAATGGCTGACACAAGGGGAGCCCAAGGCCCCCCATGAATCTGTTTCTCTTATAAAAGGAGGCCAAAAGGAGGAGGGGGAGGACAGCAAGGAGGAGGAGGGAGTACGCCCCACAATGGAAACTGAGTGATGTCCAGGCCGCTGCTGGCAGGAGGGAGGTGCTCACACCCACCACGGGAAAACTGGACGGCATGCTTAAGACTAGAACAGATAAGCGGACTCACTTCTACACATACACAGAAAATTAGCAAACATTAAATTATTGCACGTAAAGTAGGAACTCCGGGTAATGACATACAGGACTTTTCAAGGTCAGAAAAGTAACGATCAAATTCTGCAAATGGCAAGCTACCAGTAGAACACCTGTCAACTTCTGTAAAAGTAGCATTGTACCCCATGTACTATAGGCAATTGAACTGATCTGATCCAAATTATGAACAACCATTATTTGCAAATCCATCCTCCAGATTGGTCATAAAAATTGGACTGGCAAACAAGGAAATGTGTGGAAGTATCCATTGTCCTAATTGAAGAGGATAAGAGACATTTCAACCTATGGGGGGTTCCACACATCCTGCTGGTTAGACCCAAACACATGGATTGGAAAATGTTGGACATTTTGTGGAATATAGCCATCCATGGAAAACCAATACCTGACCTTAACATAGAATATTCTCCCAAAATAAAACCATATGCATTGTCTCTTAATTGGGAAACCACAGCACAAAAGGCGGTGATGTAGCCAAATTTTATCTAAACACTTATAAAGGTCCTGGAATAAACTAATCAATCAGATCTGTGAGGTGAATCTTCCTTTTATTGTTGCAGCAACAAAGAGGTAAGGTCAGAATACAGCTCTAAGGTCAGAATACAGCTCTGCTCTCTCCTGAGGCAGAGAGAGAGACACATACATTTTTATAGCTCTTTCACTGAGGTTACAAAAAAGCACATACGACACACTGTGCAGGCTTCAAGGCCATCAAGCTGCCTTCCCAAGGGAAAATAAACAGCGGAGGAGAGGGAGTTAGAGCATGAATACCTAAGCTGGTTACTATGACGTATTAATTTTATCTTGGGACACAAAATATTATAAAATCATCAAACAGCTTGTTTAATATAGCACAATAAACAGTTCATACATGGATAAAAGTTACAGTCATATATCGTAACACACACTTATAAAACCTATGATCTCAACAGATAAATGCATAATCATTATAAAACGTGTGATCTCAACAGATAAATGCACAATCAGTGAATTTCCATTACAGAGGTACACATTGATGCACAGAAATCTCCTATATGACCAATCTTAACATTAACAAACGAGGGGATGAGGAAAATTTGAAGCAAATTCCAAATTGGTTTTGGTAAAAGGGTAACTAGATGTGGATCTAATAAAAGGAGCAGAGTACAACACTATAGGCCATATATTCAGAAGCCCAGAAGGGTGTTAACAAATGCAATTTTCCACAGTGGGAGTCATCAGCAAGTCTTAGACCAATTGCTGGGCTGAGAGGATGAGCTGAGGACCCCAAGACAGAGGATGATGACGAGAAAGACCATTCTGCCATCACGGATTATTTGTAAACACAGTGTACTACTGTTAATACAAAAATCATACATAGCTCACCACACATACAAGGTCGTAGGGCGAGTGACTGTACGACTTCAGTCCCTAGAAGAAGAATGGACTGGTACCCAAGCACATCCACCACACCTCCAGCATCCAGGGTGGAGCCAGGAGCTCGAGCCTTACCAACACCAGCATCTCTACCTCTGTCCAGCGACAGGGGGGTAGCATCCTTGGGACAGCATTACTAAACTGTTCACTGGCTGGACTGGATGTTATCTATCCTCTGCTGCACCCACCCAACTGTCCTATAGACCTCATGGGACGAGGTGTGCCTCTGAGAGCGTGGGCACACAGTTGTTTCGAATGGTACCGGTGTGTGTAAATGAGATGGGACTGTGCTCCACAGCTGTGGATACAGGAAGCAGACACAGAGGAAGGTCAAACCTCTGTTGCAACCATGTGATGACGGTAGCCAAATGATGCGAGCCCTGGCAAGGGTCAACCGGTGGACAAAGGTTTCGTGGGCATCGTGGATTGACAGTTCATCTGGACAAGGCCCTCTTCGACATTGATGCACCATGCTAGGGTGTCCACAAGGGGGGAGGCAAGGGTCGCAGAACCAATGGTGCAAGCCTTTTGGGTTGACACACAATGTAGGGACCTGCCTTATCCACCATCTGTTAATCGCTAGCGTCTCTCACACCATGCATGGTTGACATGATAAAATCATGTCAAAGGGGGGAGTGAAAGGGTTAATGGAAAGTTAGAGTGCCAAAATAATAATTCTGTAGGTAATCTCCCTTTATGCTCTACACATATTCCATACATATTCTGTTTGCATTCTTATGAACAAATATGTTGTGTTAAACTGGAATTAGGCAGAGCTATAGAGCTGTTTCTCTCTCTCTCTCTCTCTCTCTCTCTCTCTCTCTCTCTCTCGTGCGCATGCGTGGGCGTTTGTGGGAGCAGGGGTGTGGAGTGGTGTCGAGTGAGTACTTTAAACTTTGTATTTTCTAACTTTTTCTCTATCTTGTGTGTTTGAGGTGTGTGTTTTTAATATAGTGGGTTGAGTGTGTGTGTGCTGGGGTGTGAGTGTTGGAGTGAGTGTGTTGGGGGACGGTAGCTTCTGCTGCCGGTTTTTCCCGGCCGGCATCATGCCGGTGATTGATGGTGGTGTGGAGTTTGAGCGCTTAACCCGGCGTCATGGTGTGAGAATCCTCCCGACAGTTCCCTGTTCTGTGGAGGAGGCCAGCCTCGCTGTAGGACAGGTGGTTGGGCATGGCAGCATAAAATCAGCATCGAGGATGAACAGCGCAATTGTGATCTTTCTGGATTCGACTGAGAAAGCTGATCAGGTGGTGGCACAGGGAGTGGTCATAGGTGACACTTTTACTCCCGTTTTACCGCTGGCGAATCCGTCTAGGAGGATCACCATCTCAAACGCTCCTCCTTTCGTTAAAAATGATCAGCTGATTAGAGAGTTGTCCCGTTTTGGCCAGGTTGTGTCCCCTATCAGAATGGTCTCTCTGGGTAGTAAATCACCCCTGCTGAAGCATGTTGTATGTCATAGGAGGCAGTGTTTCATGGTGTTGAAAGACAGCTCTGCTGAACTGAACGCGTCTTTTAATTTCAGGATTGACGGCTTTAGCTACTTGGTGTTTGCAACATCTGAAACCATGAAGTGTTTTGCGTGTGGCGCAGAAGGCCATCTTATTAGGTCATGTCCTGAAAAGGCGAACACAAAGAGCACTGGCGGTAAGAAAGGTGACGCCGCTGTTTCTGGTGGTCCGGAGGGTAGCGCTACATGTGGTGCGGCGGATGCCGCTGCGGCGCCCGCTTCTGCTGGGGCGGTCGCGGCCGCGAGTGCGGCCGCGTCCGCGAGTGCGGCCGCGTCCGCGAGTGCGGCCGCGTCCGCGTCCGCATCCGCTTCTACTTCTGCGGGGGCGGGGGCGTCCGCGTCCGCGTCCGCTTGTACTGGGGCGGCCGCGGCCGCCTCTGCTGGGGTGGCCGCGGCGGGCGCGGTAGTTGTCCCCCCAAACAGTGATGGTGGGGAATTTCTGTCTGGCGGCAGCTCTGATCATTGTGACGAGCCTGTCGCCCGGGGTAAACAGGTGGAGGGTGTAAGTAAAAGTGCAGTTAAACGAAGGAACGTGAATGAACAGACTTTGCAGGCGGGGGAGGAGCGGTTTGAGGCTGTAGCGGACACACAGAGCAAACACTGCATGACAAACGTTGCGTTTCATGAAGAAATGCAGGAATGTAGTTTTGTTGAAGAGGATCCTTTTAAAGCTGCACAAAAAAGGAAAAGTGCGGAAAACTTGCAGAGCTCTGCTAAATCTAGTAGGGTTGGGAATTTAGATTTACTGAATGAGAGCGCTTCTGACGAAAGTGGAGATGAGTCTGAACTGATGCAGACGCAGACGCAGGAGGAGCAAAGCTCCTATTGTTTTACTAAAATTAGGCAATTTCTCCAGGTGACTAAGGGGAGCAGAGCTGTGAAAGTGGAAAATTACTTTTCAGATCTGGAGTTATTCGTGGCATCAGCTCGCAAATTTATGAAACTGAATGATGGGAATGAGACTTTCACTGATCAGGAAATTTATCGTTTAAAGAAACTGGTTGCTAAACTGAAATTGCAAATTACTAACAGTCATGTTGACTCTTAGTTTGTTTCTTCCCTTTTATGCTATGTGTGTGTTTTTTTACTGTACCCTATTTTTATCCTTTTTAATGCCCCACCTTAGAATTGGCACTCTCAATATTAATGGGGCCAGGGATGATGTAAAAAGGGCCTCTTTATACAAGCTTTTTAATTTAAAGAAACTTGACGTGCTGATGGTCCAGGAGACTCACAGCACTGTGGACATTGAGAGCCATTGGAGAAAAGAGTGGGATGGCTGCATTTTTTTTAGCCACAAATCCAGTAGCAGTGGGGGGGGTGGCTGTACTTTTCTCTAGGGGTTGTGTGCCTGTCTCTTATGAGGTAGAAGAGGTGGTGAGAGGTCATTTCCTCTTATTAAAGGTACAGTTTGAAAACGTGAACTTCGTTTTTATAAACGTGTATGTGCCAACACAGAGAGCAGAGAGGATCAGGGTCTTTGACGTGCTTTCGGATACGGTTAAGTCCTGTGATCCAAATAGTTTTTTATTTCTGGGGGGTGATTTTAACTGTACATTAAACCACAGACTAGACAGGAACCATCAGGAGCCTCATCCTGCTTCTGCCAATAGGCTGAGAGAACTGGTGAAAACACATGAAATGGCCGATGTGTGGAGATCACATCATGGGGACCAGAGGCAGTACACCTGGAGCCATGTCAAAGATAACCTTTTATCTATGGCTAGGTTAGACCGTTTTTATGGTTTTAAACATCAAATGAGTGTTTTTAAAAATAGTTGTATCTGTCCTGTTGGTTTCACTGATCACTGCCTGCTGTTCTGTTCTGTGTTTATTGAAAATGTAAAGTGTAAGAGTGCTTTTTGGCATTTTAACAATACACTTTTAAATGATGTGTTTTTTAAAGAGGTTTTTCATGATGTTTGGAAGTCACACAGGGAACAAAAACCCTCTTTTAGTTCTCTCCAAATGTGGTGGGATTTTGGTAAGGCCCAGATAAAACAACTCTGCCAACAGTACACTCAAAATGTCACTCGTAGCTTGACCCAATCCTTGAAAGTTCTGGAGACTGAGGTGGTAGAACTAGAGGAGTTGCTCAGTTCTACAGGAAAACAGGAGCACTTAGAGGCTCTCAAGTCAAAAAGGTCAGCCTTGGCTAGCTTGCTAGGGGTCACCGCACAGGGTGCTCTGGTCCGCTCACGCTACATGGATGTAGCTCTGATGGACTCGCCCTCCCAGTACTTTTTTGGACTGGAGGGGAAAAATGGACAGAGAAAGCTCATTCACTCCTTGTTGGGCGATGACGGGAGAACAATCTCCACAGCAGCAGAGATCAGGAAACACGCTGCTAGCTTTTACAGTGAATTGTTTAGAGCAGAGTGGAGGGAGGACACGTCACTGGGCCAGGTTTTCCTTGATGGTCTTCCAGTGCTCTCAGAGGACCTTGTTGCCGGCTTGGATGCTCCACTGTCTCTGTCTGAGCTGCATACGGCGCTAATGAGCCTCCAGAATGGAAAATCACCAGGCATAGATGGTCTCTCTGTGGACTTTTTTAAGGAATTCTGGCCCCTGCTTGGTCCAGACCTGCTGGAGGTTCTCCAAGATAGCTTGGAAAGGGGGACCCTACCCACGACCTGCAGGAGGGCCATCATCACACTGTTGCCGAAAAAGGGGGACCTCCAGAGCCTAAAGAACTGGAGGCCAGTCTCTCTGCTCTGCACAGACTACAAGATTCTCTCAAAAGCTCTGGCCCGAAGACTGAGAAAGGTGATGAGCGAGCTCATTCATGTAGACCAGACTTACTGTGTGCCTGGCAGGCTGATTAGTGACAACGTCACTTTAATTCGGGATATTTTGGAGGTCTCTGGTTCATTGGCGGTAGAAACTGGTTTGATTTCAATTGACCAGGAAAAGGCGTTTGATCGGGTTGAACACCAATATTTATGGACAGTTTTAACAGCTTTTGGGTTCAGCCCAGGCTTCATAGCCAGGATACGGGTCTTGTACAGTGACATTGAGAGTGTGCTGAAGATAAATGGGGGCCTGTCTGCCCCTTTAAAAGTCCAGAGGGGGGTTCGGCAGGGCTGCCCTCTCTCAGGGATGCTGTACTCCCTCGCCATAGAGCCTTTGCTTCACTGCCTGAGAAGGGATCTATCAGGAGTTACTTTTCCTGGCTGTGACACCACGTTCAAGCTGTCGGCCTATGCAGATGATGTAGTCATTCTGCTAAACAAGCAGAGTGACATTGACGTTCTGGTTAGGAGTGTCAATCTTTTTGGCCAATTTTCCTCTGCAAAGATAAACTGGGGAAAAAGCGAGGCTCTGATGGTGGGGGAGAAACTAGAAAATCAGCTTACGCTGCCGGGTGGGTTGATTTGGAAAAAAGGAGGTTTTAAGTATCTTGGTGTCTTTATTGGAAATCAGCAGTTTGAGCAAAAAAATTGGGATGGGGTCATAGAGAAGATTAACGGGAGACTAAACAAGTGGAAGTGGCTAATGCCAAGAATATCTTTTAGAGGAAGAGTGCTCATTTTAAATAATCTTGTTTCCTCATCCCTGTGGCACCGCCTCATGTGCATGGACCCCCCTGCTGGTTTGTTGTCCAAAATTCAGTCTGTTTTGGTGGACTTTTTTTGGGGGGGTGGACTCCACTGGGTTCCTCAAGCCCTGTTATTTCTTCCCAAAGAGGAGGGGGGGCAAGGAGTGATTCATTTAGCTAGTAGAGGTGCTGCTTTTAGACTGACTTTCATACAGAGACTGCTGACGGGCCCCCAGGACCTGGTATGGAGGCCTTTGGCCTGTGTTATTTTACAGAGAGTCCTTGGGCTTGGGCTAGACCTCCCTGTGTTTTTAATGGATTTTAAGAACTCTAATGCACTGTCTTTACCCAGTTTTTACCGCAGTCTCTTTTCAGTGTGGACTCTTTTTAAAAAACAAAGAGGGCCATGCGATTCCCTCTACTGGTTGTTGAGGGAGCCGCTGGTTTTTGGTGGTCGCCTTGGTGTCCTGCCGGGAGTTGGAAGGACCTTCCTTGATAGGCTGTGTTCCAGGAACATTCTCACTCTGAAGCAAGTGGTGGAACTGGCTGGTCCTGGCCTCAACAACGCCTCAGCTTTAGCAGCTCATCTTGGTGTCAGGTCGAATCGTTTCATCGATGGTCTTCTTGCACACTGGAAACAGGAGCTTCATGGACTTGAGCACTCCCTACTCTTGGACTTTAGCAATGGCACGCTGCAGCCAGAAAGCACTGACCCCTTTCCCTCTCTCACGCTCTATATGGACTTTGACGTCGCTCCTTGCTCCTTACTGGCATTCTGTGCTCCCACTGGTGTGGACTTTGGAGGAGCCAGTGGTAAGGCACTCTACAGACTGGTGGTGATGGCACTCAACAAGGACCGATTGAACACCTGTGTGGACACTCCTTGGAGAGCCTATTTTAAACTAGGAAAAGGGATTCGGCCTGCCTGGAGGGCTCTTTACAAAGCCCCTCTCCCTAAGAGACATGGAGACTTACAGTGGAGGGTCCTGCATGGTATTATAGCTGTTAATGCTTTTGTTTCTGTGATTAACAGCAGTGTCAGTGATCAGTGTGTTTTTTGTTCCTCTAGGGAGACTGTTTTTCATTGTTTTATTGAATGTCAGCGCCTGAGTGGCCTCTTTGAACTTCTCACAAAACTTTTTCATATTTTTAAGGAAGTTTTCTCTAAGCAGGTTTTCATTTGTGGTTTTATGTACAATCGTCGTTTTAAGCAGAAGTGTCAACTACTGAACTTTGTTTTAGGACAGGCAAAGTTGGCTATCTATGTAAGCCGGAGAAGAAAACTTGAAAATGTTGAGAATGATGTTGATGTCAAAATTTTATTTGTGAGGCTACTTAAAGCCAGAATCAGGCTGGACTTTCAGTTTTTTTATGGGGAATGGGGATGTGGAAGGTTTCAGGACCCTCTGGTCCCTGGAGAATGTCCTCTGTTCAGTTCATGATGGACAGCTTTTTTGGGGGGCGTTTTTTGGGGGATTAATTTTCTGTGTAACATAGCATGATATAGAAATTGTATTGACTGATGGACAAGTGTGTTTATTAAAGATCTTTTAAAAATCAAAAAATCTCTCTCTCTCTCTCTCTCTCTCTCTCTCTCTCTCTCGTGCGCATGCGTGGGCGTTTGTGGGAGCAGGGGTGTGGAGTGGTGTCGAGTGAGTACGTTAAACTTTGTATTTTCTAACTTTTTCTCTATCTTGTGTGTTTGAGGTGTGTGTGTTTAATATAGTGGGTTGAGTGTGTGTGTGTTGGGGTGTGAGTGTTGGAGTGAGTGTGTCGGGGAACGGTAGCTTCTGCTGCCGGTTTTTCCCGGCCGGCATCATGCCGGTGATTGATGGTGGTGTGGAATTTGAGCGCTTAACCCGGCGTCATGGCGTGAGAATCCTCCCGACAGTTCCCTGTTCTGTGGAGGAGGCCAGCCTCGCTGTAGGACAGGTGGTTGGGCATGGCAGCATAAAATCAGCATCGAGGATGAACAGCGCAATTGTGATCTTTCTGGATTCGACTGAAAAAGCTGATCAGGTGGTGGCACAGGGAGTGGTCATAGGTGACACTTTTACTCCCGTTTTACCGCTGGCGAACCCGTCTAGGAGGATCACCATCTCAAACGCTCCTCCTTTCGTTAAAAATGATCAGCTGATTAGAGAGTTGTCCCGTTTTGGCCAGGTTGTGTCCCCTATCAGAATGGTCTCTCTGGGTAGTAAATCACCCCTGCTGAAGCATGTTGTATGTCACAGGAGGCAGTGTTTCATGGTGTTGAAAGACAGCTCTGCTGAACTGAACGCATCTTTTAATTTCAGGATTGACGGCTTTAGCTACTTGGTGTTTGCAACATCTGAAACCATGAAGTGTTTTGCGTGTGGCGCAGAAGGCCATCTTATTAGGTCATGTCCTGAAAAGGCGAACACAAAGAGCACTGGCGGTAAGAAAGGTGACGCCGCTGTTTCTGGTGGTCCGGAGGGTAGCGCTACATGTGGTGCGGCGGATGCTGCTGCGGCGCCCGCTTCTGCTGGGGCGGTCGCGGCCGCCTCTGCTGAGGTAGCCGCAGCGGGCGCGGTAGTTGCTCCCCCAAACATTGATGGTGGGAAATTTCTGTCTGGCGGCAGCTCTGATCATTGTGACGAGCCTGTCACCCGGAGTAAAGAGGCGGAGGGTGTAAGTAAGAGTGCAGTTAAACGAAGGAACGTGGGTGAGCAGACTTTGCAGGCGGGGGAGGAGCGGTTTGAGGCTGTAGCGGACACACAGAGCAAACACTGCATGACGAACGTTGCAGTTCACGAAGAAATGCAGGAATGTAGTTTTGTTGAAGAGGATCCTTTTAAAGCTGCACAAAAAAGAAAAAGTGCTGAAAACTTGCAGAGCTCTGCTAAATCTAGTAGGGTTGGGAAGTTAGATCTACTGGATGAGAGCGTCTCTGACGAAAGTGGAGCTGAGTCTGAAATGATGCAGACGCAGGAGGAGCAAAGCTCCTATTGTTTTACTAAAATTAGGCAATTTCTCCAGGTGACCAAGGGGAGCAGAGCTGTGAAAGTGGAAAATTACTTTCCAGATCTGGAGTTATTTGTGGCATCAGCTCGCAAGCTGATGAAACTGAATGATGGGAATGAGACTTTTACTGATCAGGAAATATTTCGTTTAAAGAAACTGGTTGTCAAACTGAAATCACAAATTACTAACAGTCATGTTGACTCTTAGTTTGTTTCTTCCCTTTTATGCTATGTGTGTGTTTTTTTACTGTACCTTATTTTTATCCTTTTTAATGCCCCACCTTAGAATTGGCACTCTTAATATAAACGGGGCCAGGGATGATGTAAAAAGGGCCTCTTTATACAAGCTTTTTAATTTAAAGACACTTGACGTGCTGATGGTCCAGGAGACTCACAGCACTGTAGACATTGAGTGCCAGTGGAGAAAAGAGTGGGATGGCTGCATTTTTTTTAGCCACAAATCCAATAATAGTGGAGGGGTGGCTGTACTTTTCTCTCGGGGTTGTGTGCCTGTCTCTTATGAGGTAGAAGAGGTGGTGAAAGGACATGTACTCTTGCTAAAGGTACAGTTTGAAAACGTAAACTTGGTTCTTATAAACGTGTATGTGCCAACCCAGAGAGCAGAAAGGATCAGGGTCTTTAATATGCTATCAGATACGGTTAGATCCTGTAATCCAAATAGTTTTTTATTTTTGTGGGGTGATTTTAACTGTACATTAAACCACAGACTGGACAGGAACCATCAGGAACCTCACCCTGCTTCTGCCAATAGGCTGAGGGAACTAGTGAAGGCACATGAAAGGGCCGATGTGTGGAGATCACATCATGGGGACCAGAGGCAGTACACCTGGAGCCATGCTAAAGATAACCTCTTATCTATGGCTAGGTTAGACCGTTTCTATGGTTTTAAACACCAAATGAGTGTTTTTAAAAATAGTTGTATCTGTCCTGTTGGTTTCACTGATCACTGCCTGCTGATTTGTTCTGTTTTCATTGAAAATGTAAAGTGTAAGAGTGCTTTTTGGCATTTTAATAATACACTTTTAAATGATGTGTTTTTTAAGGGAGTTTTTCATGATGTATGGAAGTCACACAGGGAACAAAAATCTTCTTTTAGTTCTCTCCAAATGTGGTGGGATTTTGGTAAGGCACAGATAAAACAATTCTGCCAACAGTACACTCAAAATGTCACTCGTAGCTTGACCCAATCCTTGAAAGTTCTGGAGACTGAGGTGGTAGAGCTAGAGGAGTTACTCAGTTCTACCGGAAAACAGGAGCACTTAGAGGCTCTTAAGTCAAAAAGGTCAGCCTTGGCTAGCTTGCTAGGGGTCACCGCACAGGGTGCTCTGGTCCGCTCACGCTACATGGATGTAGCTCTGATGGACTCGCCCTCCCAGTACTTTTTTGGACTGGAGGGGAAAAATGGACAGAGAAAGCTCATTCACTCCTTGTTGGGCGATGACGGGAGAACAATCTCCACAGCAGCAGAGATCAGGAAACAAGCTGCTAGCTTTTACAGTGAATTGTTTAGAGCAGAGTGGAGGGAGGACACGTCACTGGGCCAGGTTTTCCTTGATGGTCTTCCAGCGCTCTCAGAGGACCTTGTTGCCGGCTTGGATGCTCCACTGTCTCTGTCTGAGCTGCATATGGCGCTAATGAGCCTCCAGAATGGAAAATCACCAGGCATAGATGGTCTCTCTGTGGACTTTTTTAAGGAATTCTGGCCCCTGCTTGGTCCAGACCTGCTGGAGGTTCTCCAAGATAGCTTGGAAAGGGGGACCCTACCCACGACCTGCAGGAGGGCCATCATCACACTGTTGCCGAAAAAGGGGGACCTCCAGAGCCTAAAGAACTGGAGGCCAGTCTCTCTGCTCTGCACAGACTATAAGATTCTCTCAAAAGCTCTGGCCCGAAGACTGAGAAAGGTGATGAGCGAGCTCATTCATGTAGACCAGACTTACTGTGTGCCTGGCAGGCTGATTAGTGACAACGTCACTTTAATTCGGGATATTTTGGAGGTCTCTGGTTCATTGGCGGTAGAAACTGGTTTGATTTCAATTGACCAGGAAAAGGCGTTTGATCGGGTTGAACACCAATATTTATGGACAGTTTTAACAGCTTTTGGGTTCAGCCCAGGCTTCATAGCCAGGATACGGGTCTTGTACAGTGACATTGAGAGTGTGCTGAAGATAAATGGGGGCCTGTCTGCCCCTTTAAAAGTCCAGAGGGGGGTTCGGCAGGGCTGCCCTCTCTCAGGGATGCTGTACTCCCTCGCCATAGAGCCTTTGCTTCACTGCCTGAGAAGGGATCTATCAGGAGTTACTTTTCCTGGCTGTGACACCACGTTCAAGCTGTCGGCCTATGCAGATGATGTAGTCATTCTGCTAAATAAGCAGAGTGACATTGACGTTCTGGTTAGGAGTGTCAATCTTTTTGGCCAATTTTCCTCTGCAAAAATAAACTGGGGAAAAAGCGAGGCTCTGATGGTGGGGGAGAAACTAGAAAATCAGCTTACGCTGCCTGGTGGGTTGATTTGGAAAAAAGGAGGTTTTAAGTATCTTGGTGTCTTTATTGGAAATCAGCAGTTTGAGCAAAAAAATTGGGATGGGGTCATAGAGAAGATTAACGGGAGACTAAACAAGTGGAAGTGGCTAATGCCAAGAATATCTTTTAGAGGAAGAGTGCTCATTTTAAATAATCTTGTTTCCTCATCCCTGTGGCACCGCCTCATGTGCATGGACCCCCCTGCTGGTTTGTTGTCCAAAATTCAGTCTGTTTTGGTGGACTTTTTTTGGGGGGGTGGACTCCACTGGGTTCCTCAAGCCCTGTTATTTCTTCCCAAAGAGGAGGGGGGGCAAGGAGTGATTCATTTAGCTAGTAGAGGTGCTGCTTTTAGACTGACTTTCATACAGAGACTGCTGACGGGCCCCCAGGACCTGGTATGGAGGCCTTTGGCCTGTGTTATTTTACAGAGAGTCCTTGGGCTTGGGCTAGACCTCCCTGTGTTTTTAATGGATTTTAAGAACTCTAATGCACTGTCTTTACCCAGTTTTTACCGCAGTCTCTTTTCAGTGTGGACTCTTTTTAAAAAACAAAGAGGGCCATGCGATTCCCTCTACTGGTTGTTGAGGGAGTCGCTGGTTTTTGGTGGTCGCCTTGGTGTCCTGCCGGGAGTTGGAAGGACCTTCCTTGATAGGCTGTGTTCCAGGAACGTTCTCACTCTGAAGCAAGTGGTGGAACTGGCTGGTCCTGGCCTCAACAACGCCTCAGCTTTAGCAGCTCATCTTGGTGTCAGGTCGAATCGTTTCATCGATGGTCTTCTTGCACACTGGAAACAGGAGCTTCATGGACTTGAGCACTCCCTACTCTTGGACTTTAGCAATGGCACGCTGCAGCCGGAAAGCACGGACCCCTTTCCCTCTCTCACGCTCTATATGGACTTTGACGTCGCTCCTTGCTCCTTACTGGCATTCTGTGCTCCCACTGGTGTGGACTTTGGAGGAGCCAGTGGTAAGGCACTCTACAGACTGGTGGTGATGGCACTCAACAAGGACCGATTGAACACCTGTGTGGACACTCCTTGGAGAGCCTATTTTAAACTAGAAAAAGGGCATCGGCCTGCCTGGAGGGCTCTTTATAAAGCCCCTCTCCCTAAGAGGCATGGAGACTTACAGTGGAGGGTCCTGCATGGTATTATAGCTGTCAATGCTTTTGTTTCTGTGATTAACAGCAGTGTCAGTGATCAGTGTGTTTTTTGTTCCTCTAGGGAGACTGTTTTTCATTGTTTTATTGAATGTCAGCGCCTGAGTGGCCTCTTTGAACTTCTCACAGAACTTTTTCATATTTTTAAGGAAGTTTTCTCTAAGCAGGTTTTCATTTGTGGTTTTATGTACAATCGTCGTTTTAAGCAGAAGTGTCAACTACTGAACTTTGTTTTAGGGCAGGCAAAGTTGGCTATCTATGTAAGCCGGAGAAGAAAATTTGAGAATGTTGAGAATGATGTTGATGTCAAAATTTTATTTGTGAGGCTACTTAAAGCCAGAATCAGGCTGGACTTTCAGTTTTTTATGGGGAATGGGGATGTGGAAGATTTCAGGACCCTCTGGTCCCTGGAGAATGTCCTCTGTTCAGTTCATGATGGACAGCTTTTTTTGGGGCGTTTTTTGGGGGATTAATTTTCTGTGTAACATAGCATGACATAGAAATTGTATTGACTGATGGACAAGTGTGTTTATTAAAGATCTTTTAAAAATCAAAAATCTCTCTCTCTCTCTCTCTCTCTCTCTCTCTCTCCCTCTCTCTCTTTATAGTCAGGTCTATCACATTAGATACACACCCGGATCCAGCACTCAAGTACACTGTTGATTGCACATTCTAGAAACAGCGGCGTGATCAGTGGATGGCCTGTTCACATCAGAGTTAAATTGGCCAATCAGACAGTCAAGTACAAGCCCATCCTATTGTACGGGGTTGGTCCAACCCGCCAACCCGAGAAGATTAATGTAAGCTGCACCCAGAAATCAGGGTCAGTGTGGCGACGCTCCAGAGGGAGCTGCGTCACGCTGCGCCCAGCGCTGCTTGCTTTACATGTGACCTCCAAATAAATGTTACATCTTTAAATTGAAGAAATCTCCGGCTTGTTCTTGGATCTCTCAATCAAAGAATCAGGTATTTTTCTAACAATCTGGTGCCAGTATTTTTCTAACAGCTGTGACCTCTGAATAAATGTTGCATCTCTGAACTGAAGAATTCTCCGGCTTATTCTTGGATCTTTCAGTCAAAGAATTGGGGGTTTTAACACATGTGCTGTGAGTATTTAAAATAATCAGATAATGTTGCTTTTACTTAGTTTAATTTCTAGTTATTCTACCCACCTCCATTGGCATAGCCAGGAATTTGTGAAGGAGGGGGATGAACCCCAACCACCACCACCACCATTCTGAACACCCGGGGTGTTCGCCCGGGGCAAAGCTTTAGCTTCAGCCCCCTGTCAACTACAGATTTCTTAACATTTTCAGTACAAACTACTCAAAACCTGCTTTTTATTTACATTTTTCTTTTGTTTTGTCTCCTTTTTTCTTCTTTTTTGACCCCCCCCACAGTCCTCCTGTTTTTGTATGCACATGGTTTGAATGTAAATTAAAATGCCTGACAACTAGCTTTTGTAGTATATAAAAACTGTATTAATGGACCATTACATGTTTGACCTGTATGTCAGTGTTGTCTGTTAGTTTTTCCCACTTTGATCTTTTAAGTAACAGCCGGTTCCTTTGACTGTGCCGTGTAAACCAAAAGCTCATTGTCTTGAGTTAGGAGGAGCTGGTTGGTTTGCGCCCCATTGCGGCATTGCCACCGATGACGTCACGCCCTCAGAGCCCACACCAGAACGTCCGCATCTTTCAAAATTCAGAGAGGAGTCCTGATTGGCGAGGAAAACAAATAACAATAATGCATCAGATTTATATAGCGCTTTATCATAGACTGTGGTTTATATTAATCATATATTCCATACCTACATATGTATAGACATATTAGAATGTTTAGTGATTACATGTGTGCAATGACCTCACGCCTCACAACAGGACAAGAGGTCTCGACCGCCAGCGAAGATCAAAGAGCATACAGAGTCGCAGCGGTGGAGACCAGATCGATCTCCCTGACTACCCAAGGTCAGGTGGAGGAGACAGAGGACAATGGAGGAGATCGATCTCCCTGACCACCCAAGGTCAGGTGGAGGAGATGGAAGACAAAGGAGGGGGGATTAAGTTAATGCGGGATGTCAGCTTTGATATGCAATGTCTTTTGTTGTGTGTAGGTATAAGTATGAAGGTCTGAATGTGTTCGACCTCTTATTCTGCTTCTGCACTGAGATGAGACTTGTTAGAGGAGCGAAGCTGATATTAAACTTTGGTTTATAAATCACATCGCCTCGTTATTCCAAGCTCTTCTACACTGGTGACCCTGACGCGAGGATGGAACAGAGACGTTCTCCCGCGATTGACTCATCAGAGGCGACCCAGGCAAGCGCCGGCGCCCATGCAGACAGGGGAACAGATGGACGACGTCCCCCCACGGCAGAAGCCACAGAGAGGGCTCAACCGAGCACCAGCCCCGCCGTGAGAGCTGAAGAAAGGCGCTCTCACCTGGCGGACACATCAAGGACGGCCCACACAAGCGCCTTCACCGTCAAGCTGCCAGACTTCTGGCAAGAAGACCCAGGCTCATGGTTCCAGCAAGCTGAGGCTCAGTTTGCACTGGTGGGCATAACGGCAGACGACACAAAATTTTATCACATCGTCGCCAAACTTGACGCTGCCACGTCGAGATGTGCGCAGAGCATAATCCAACGGCTGCCCGCCCATGACAAATATAGAGAACTTAAGGCGACCATCGTCGAGAATTTCGTCCCCTCAGCCGAAGAGAGAGCAGAGAAGATCCTGGCGATCTACAGCCACAGAGGATGCAGACCCAAGGCCCTCATGGAGGACATGCTGCAGCTCAAGGAAGAGGACAACGACAACTTCCTCTACCAACACATCTTCCTCAGTACTCTGCCGCCACACATGAGAGGGACGCTGGTCAACATGCGGTGCAGCACCCAGCAAGACTTCCGCGCGCTGGCCCGCGAAGCGCAGCGACTCATCAACGCCTGCGGTGAACAGATGGCCACAGCAGCATCCGCAGATCTCAGCGCGGATACCCAGAGCAGCGGAGAACCACAGACAACCGAGCAGAGCCCGCCCACCATGGCGGCAACATGACCAAGACGCAGCAGGCGGAACGACATCTGCTATTACCACCACCGTTTCGCCAAGGGGGCGTACAAATGCGTTCCCCCCTGCAAGTTCAAAAAGTTCGGGAAACGCCAAAGCCGAGAACCGTTAATGGCTGCGGTTCTTGGCGAAAAAAATAAGCTTCTTTATGTGACTGACGGACACACCGGGAGACAGTTCCTGATTGACACCGGAGCTCAACTGAGTTTTATCACCCCTTCGTGTTCGTCTACCTTGACGATATGCTGGTAGCCAGCCCGTCAGAGGAAGAACACGAACAACACCTCACTACAGTTTTTCAGAGACTAGAAGAGCACGGGTTAATAATCAATCCAGCCAAATGCAAATTTGGCGTGTCACAAATTGATTTTTTGGGACACAGAGTTTCACCGAAAGGTGCAGTCCCATTGCCAGACAAAGTCCGCGCGGTAAAAAATTTTCCACGACCACAAACGGTCAAATCACTGCAAGAATTTTTGGGAATGGTTAATTTTTCAACCGTTTCCTCCCCCGCGCAGCTCAACTCATGCAGCCCCTATATGCCGCACTCAGAAAACAAAAGCCTTCCAACGCGGTCGAATGGACCCCGAAGCGCGAACGCGCCTTCGCGGAAGTAAGAAGTGCTCTAGCCAACGCCACATTGTTGGTTCACCCCGATCCCTCGGCCCGCATAGCCTTAACCACAGACGCTTCAGACCTGGCCATAGGGGCAGTTGTGGAGCAACACGTGGGCGGAACCTGGCAACCTTTAGCATTTTTTAGCAAATCGTTAAACCAAACCGAGCGTAAATACAGCACTTTCGACAGGGAGCTGTTAGCGCTTCATTTATCCATCCGCCACTTCCAGTTCTGGTTAGAAGGGCAGCGTTTCATGGCTTTTGTAGACCACAAACCGCTCACTTTTGCGATGGCTAAAATTTCAGAACCATGGTCAGGCAGGCAACAAAGACAGCTAGCTGCAATTTCAGAGTTCACCACAGACATTCGACATGTGGCAGGCAAACTTAACATGGTAGCAGACTGCCTCTCTCGCGCTGTGACATCGCCAGAGCACGAGGAGACAGATTATAGTACCTCAGCCGCAGAACTCTTCGCCAACGCAGACGCGTACGCGGCCCCAATTCACTTAGGGATAGATTACGCAGCCATGGCAGAGGAGCAAAGCGGTGACGCGGACGTGCGTGCACTCCTGTCTGGACCAACAGGGTTAAGACTGGAGGAAAGGGGTTTACGTGACGGTGTACCCCCCCTAATCTGCGACATCTCAACCGGCCGACCTCGCCCGGTAGTCCCAGCTGCATGGCGCCACCGTATTTTCGACTCAATTCACTCCCTCGCGCACCCAGGTGTGCGCGCCTCGGTTAAAATGGTCGCCGAAAAGTTTGTGTGGCCGGGCCTGTGCAAAAATGTAAAGGAATGGGCAAAAACTTGCATGTCTTGTCAGCGTGCCAAAGTACACAAACACACAAAAGCCCCTCTAGAGCCTTTTCGAATCCCAGCTAGAAGGTTTGACCACGTTCATGTCGACTTTGTGGGACCACTACCTTCGTCTCAAGGCTTCACACACCTGTTAACAATGATAGACCGTACTACGCGCTGGCCTGAGGCGGTCCCTCTGGCGTCAACCACAGCGGCGGAAGTCGCTCGCGTTTTTTTGACAAACTGGGTGGCACGTTTCGGCGTCCCATCGGACATCACGTCCAATAGGGGGCCTCAATTTGTCTCAGAGCTTTGGTCAGCCATGGCCAGCAGCTTAGGGGCAACAATTCACCGCACCACCGCTTATCACCCTCAGGCTAATGGGTTATGCGAGCGTTTTCACAGATCTTTAAAGGCCGCCCTCAGGGCCTCGTTAACGGATACAAATTGGGTAAATAAACTTCCCTGGGTTTTATTGGGGTTGCGTGCTGCACCTAAAGAGGATCTAGACACCTCCCCAGCAGAGTTAGTTTTTGCACAACCTCTCAGACTCCCAGGTGAGTTTTTACCGGAGAACCCAGAGCCCGGGCATCTTCCAGCCCTGAGGCCTTTAGGCAGTAACGGACCAGACACTCTCCCCGGACCAGCACATCACTCTTTTCCACGGGTTTTTGTCCCCCAAGCTTTAAAAAACGCCGAGTTTGTTTTTTATTAGGCATGAAGCTTTAAAATCAACCCTCCGTCCACCATACGACGGCCCATTCAGAGTGCTGGAACCTGGTGATAAGCATTTTGTGCTTGATTTAGGGGACAGAAAAGAAACAGTCAGCAATGACAGACTTAAACCTGCTTTCTTGTTGAGAGACGAACCTGCACGGGTGGCGAGGGCACCTCGGCGGGGTAGACCCCCCCAAGAAAAAAGACTCAACCCCCCTGCAGGGAACAAATAACCACTCTCCTCCCCAAGCTGCAGATTCCTTACAGGAGGGTCCCACCAGGACGCCAAAGCGGACCTACAGCAGATTCGGGAGAAGATTAAAACCCAGACGGCACAGGGACTGATGCAAATTAACCAAGAGTTGTTAACTATGTTATCAGATTGTGCCGTGACAGTTTTAAGGCTGATTTGTGATATTACTATACTGTTATGGTTACCACTGAATTCTCTACAGGAGCATGACTGCTGGAAAGATCCTTCCTTGTTTTCCCTGTTAAGAGGTTTAACAGCATAGTATGTCATAGAAATTATCTTAAACTGTAGAATTACTTTGATTGTCCTTTTCTTAGTCGTTTGGGGGGGGGGGGGCTGTGGTTTATATTAATCATATATTCCATACCTACATATGTATAGACATATTAGAATGTTTAGTGATTACATATGTGCAATGACCTCACGCCTCACAACAGGACAAGAGGTCTCGACCGCCAGCGAAGATCAAAGAGCATATGGAGTCGCAGCGGTGGAGACCAGATCGATCTCCCTGACTACCCAAGGTCAGGTGGAGGAGACAGAGGACAATGGAGGAGATCGATCTCCCTGACCACCCAAGGTCAGGTGGAGGAGACGGAAGACAAAGGAGGGGGGATTAAGTTAATGCGGGATGTCAGCTTTGATATGCAATGTCTTTTGTTGTGTGTAGGTATAAGTATGAAGGTCTGAATGTGTTCGACCTCTTATTCTGCTTCTGCACTGAGATGAGACTTGTTAGAGGAGCGAAGCTGATATTAAACTTTGGTTTATAAATCACATCGCCTCGTTATTCCAAGCTCTTCTACATAGACACTCAAAGACGCTTTACAAGTAGATACATTATTCATTCACTCCAGACAGACAATGGTAGTGGCAAGCTACTACTGTAGCCACAGCTGCCCTGGGGCAGGCTGACGGAAACGTGGCTGCCAATCCGCGCCAACGGCCTCTCCAGCCACCACTAAACATTTATACACATTCATACCCAGTGTTATGGGCACTGGACGCAATGCGGGTGAAGTGTCTTGCCCAGGGACACAACGGCAGAATATCTGGGGAGAGCGGGATTCGAACCGCCAACCATCAGGTTATTAGACGACCTGCTCTACCTCCTGATCCACTGCCGCTGAAGCGAAACGAACGTCACAAAGCGAACGTCACGAAGCGATGAGGAATATGTCACACGAGAAGTACTTGGCGATAATGCACCTGTGGGCTGGTTGCCTACTGCCAATCAAGTCTAAGAGGAGAAGAAGAAGAGGTGTGTTGAGTCGTTCAAACTTTTTTGTCAACATTGGTTCGGTTTAATCCGACGAAGACGTGTTTTTGCTTCGGCGACCCTTCAAGAAGAAAATCACGGACACCGATACTGTACTGAAGAAGGGCTAATTTTAGGGTTTTTTACTTTTTCAAGAAACTTTTCGCTGTTTCGCCATTTTTTTCTCGGCATTGAATGGGCATGTAGAAGTAAACAAGTTCATTTTTTTCTGGAGACGCTAATGGATATTTTTACACTTTTGGACATTTACCTTTCACTGTAGGGTAATTTAAAATTGAACCTCCACTGCAGTATCTGTAGTGGGATTCATCCGCCTGTTTTCTTCCTTTTTATCAGGTTTAAAAATCCTTAAAAAAATGTTGAACGACAGCCGTCATCGGCACGGATCTCCTTCTCTAAAAGCTCGGACCTGTAGTGATGGAGAGGAGGAGTTTATGGAGAACGCTAACAACACTACCGGGGGAGAGTCCGGCTTCACCGACATGGATTCCCCCATGCCAGCGCGATGGAGGGCCGCAGACAAATGGCTGGACGGAGGCAGTAGCCCCCCAAATCAGTCAGGAGGGGACGACGAGGTGGAACTCTGGGACGAGGAGAGCTTTGGATCCTCCTCTCGCCTGCGGTCCCCCAGCAGTGTCATTTTTGCCAGCTGCTCGGCTTCGCCCAGGAAAGCTTCTCCTCAGATGTACAGAGGGTCTCCCTGCCGTCCAGGATCGTCGGCCGACGGAGGGTCCAGCTTCCTGATTCCAGATTTCCCAGACACTCCTCCATATAAAACCTTCAAAAAACTCCGGCTTTGTGACACGCTGCAAACGCCAAAGGTTTGGATTTGTTCATTAAAAACACTAGCGCTGTAAAATCAGTCCATTAATGACAACTAATTTGATATTCAACTATTCCACCCATTTCCAACTTGCAAGGGAAAAATTTTTGATGGAAAAAAATCACAAACTTAGGAGAAAGTTGCAAATTTACAAGCAAAGCTATAAATGTATGCGACCCCCCCCCCCCCCCACAAAAATAGTAACAAGAAGTAGAAACTATTTGAAGAAAAACAATCACAAACGTAGATGAAAACAGTCACAAGCTTATTAGAGGAAGCAGAGGGGAATAATCACAAATTTCTGAAAGAAAAAACAAGTCTATCAAACTTGTGAAACAAGAAAACGTAGCAAATTTCAGAGAAAATGGCAAATTTGCAAGAAAAAGTCACATTTACAAGAAAAAGCGGCAAACTTGAGAGAAAACCCTCCAGATTTTAATTAAAAAAAAAAAAATATATATATATATATATATATATATATATACTATATATTGTGGTGGACACACATGTGGGACCTGTTTTGTGACTCACATTTTAGGTCAGAACAAAGGAGAGCAGCTCCTTTAGTGATTACAGGAAGCTGCAAGAATCTTAGCTTTGGTATGCAAGGCTTGAGACTGTGGGGGGTTTAATTAAAGGATTAAGGAAGGGATGCAGTGGAGACAGTGGAAGTGATATCATGGAGAGAAAATGCATTGTGACTGTCTTTATAATGCAAGGTGGTCTGTGTGACATGTGATCTGTGAAGTGTGAGAGTCCTGATATTTAAGGACGAGAGTTTACTGTGTGGATTTCTTTTTTCTGCTTTGAGATGATGGTGTTGTGAATAAAGCTGACTTGAGAGAGAACTCTGTCTCGTCATTTTCACATCACCACACTGGTGACCCGAGACGTATCATGCAAGAGGAGAATTCCCCCGGGCCAGCCGCGTCAGGAGCCCCCAGCCAAGCGAATGCCGCTACAGTACAGTTACCGGATTTCTGGCAGAACAATCCGCGCTCCTGGTTCAACGCGGTTGAGGCGCAGTTCAACCTCCGGGGGATATCGGTAGATGCCACGAAATTCTACCACGTAGTCGCAAAGCTGGACAACAATACGGCTCAGCATGTGGAGAGCCTGATCGACCAGCCACGGGACAGCGACAAATACAGCACGTTGAAGGCTGCACTCATCCAGCAATTCACCCCCTCGGCGGAGGAGCGAGCAGAGAGGCTCTTGGCGCTGACGGAGTGGGAAAATGACATGCCCGCAAGCCTGATGGAGAAGTTGTTGAGGTTGAAAGACTCTGACGACGATCACTTCATTTTCACCCACCTCTTCCTCAGGACTCTACCGTCAGCAGCGAGAGCGACCCTGGCCAGTTCGCCACTGTTGGCCCTACTGGACTACTGCGCGCTGGGCCGAGAGGCGCAGCAGATTGTCAACGCCACCAAGCGGCGTGCAGCCACGGCCGCTGCAGCGGAACTCGACGCGACGACCGGAGACGACAGGGGGCCAGAGGCAGCGGTGCCAGACTCACCGACGACGGCGGCGGCAGGGGCCAGGGAACGTGGACCGGACGTCCTTTGTTTCTACCATCGCCACTTCGCAGAGAGGGCACGCAAGTGTGTACCACCGTGCCAGTTCGGGCGTTCGGGAAACGCCAAGACCGGGGGTCGGTAGCAGCCGCAGCCCTCGGGGAAGAGAACAAGCTGCTCTACTTGTCGGGTGCACGCTCGGGGAGGCAGTTCCTCGTCGACACAGGCTCCCAGTTGAGTTTCATCACACCTTCCTTCGCGGGCAGACTGGCTGGTTCCGGAGGTCCCCATGTGACGGCAGCGAACAGCTCGGAGATTAAGACCTTTGGTGAGAAGACTCTGCTTCTGTCTCTACACGGCCGTACATTTGAGTGGACTTTTGTTGTAGCAGCAGTAAATTTCAATATGTTGGGGGCTGATTTTTTGTGCTCACATGGTTTGTTGGTTGATCTCGCTAACAGGCGCCTGGTTAATGCACTTTCTTTTGATTCTATCCCCTGTACAGCGCGAGTGGCCCCGCCTACAGCACAAGCCAACGTCACAGCAGCAAGTGGTAAGTTCCACACACTGCTCACTCAGTTCCCAGCACTCACGGTCCCCACATTTTCGGCAACAGTCGCTAAACACGGGGTGGAGCATTTTATTACCACTACCGGACCGCCCATTTTTGCAAAGGCTCGGCGCTTGGACGCAGTTAAACTGGCCATAGCGCACGAGGAGTTCGCCCACCTGGAGAGGTTGGGCATTATCCGACGTTCAAACAGTCCGTGGGCTTCCCCCCTACACATGGTCCCGAAAGCTGACGGATCATACAACGCGTTCGACAGGGAGCTGCTCGCTCTCCATTTGGCCATCCGCCACTTTCAGTTCTGGCTAGAAGGACGCTCTTTCACCACGTTCGTTGACCACAAACCGCTAACATTCGCAATTGCCAAGGTTTCCAAACCGTGATCAGGCCGGCAGCAGAGACAGCTGGCCGCGATATCAGAGTTTACCACTGATATTCAGCATGTGGCGGGCAAACTGAATGTGGTGGCAGATTGGCTCTCGCGCCCCGTGGTGGCCCCACTCAGCGTAGGGGTAGATTATGCAGCCATGGCCGCGGAGCAGGTTAGTGACGCGGACGTGCGCGCGCTCCAGTCTGGACCAACAGGGTTAAGGCTGGAGAAAAGGGTGCTGCAAGACGGTATGCCCCCCTAATCTGCGATGTCTCCACTGGACGGCCGCGTCCAGTAGTACCGGCCGCGTGGCGCCGCCGCGTCTTTGACTCGGTTCATTCTTTGGCGCACCCTGGAGTGCGCACGTTGGTCAAAATGGTGGGAGAGAAATTTGTTTGGCCGAGCCTCCGCAAACAAGTTAAAGAGTGGACAGAAGCCTGCACGGCGTGTCAACAAGCCAAAGTACACAGGCACACGAGAGCTCCTTTGGAGCCGTTTCACATTCCGGCCAAGAGGTTCGATCACGTTCATGTGGACCTTGTGGGCCCCCTCCCACTGTCACAAGGGTGCACACACCTTCTGACAATGGTGGACCGTACCACGCGCTGGCCTGAAGTGGTCCCGCTGGCATCAACCACGGCCGAGGAGGTGGCGCACGCGTTTTTAACAGCTTGGGTGGCACGCTTCGGCGTTCGGTTGGACATTACGTCCGACAGAGGCCCTCAATTTGTGTCCGAGCTTTGGTCGACAATGGCCCGCAGCCTGGGTGTCACAATTCACCGCACAACCGCGTACAATCCGCAGGCTAACGGGTTATGCGAACGTTTTCATAGGTCATGGCTCTCAGAGCGTCACTGACGGGTACAAATTGGGTTGACAAGTTACCGTGGGTGTTATTGGGGATGCGTTCTGCGCCTAAAGAGGACCTAGAAGCCTCCCCAGCGGAGCTCGTGTTTGTGCAGCCACTCCAGCTGCCTGGGAAGTTTCTCCCAGATAACCCTGCGCCAAACGCCTCCCCGTCTCAGCTGTTGTGGAGTAACATAGAATCAAGCACGCTTCCCGGCCCAGCGCACCACAGTTTTCTGTGCGTTTTTGTGCCTAAAACTTTGAAGAACGCAGAGTTTGTTTTTGTTAGACACGATGCGCATCGAACCCCGCTGCGACCGCCTTATGACGGACCATTCAGAGTGCTAGAAACAGGGGACAAGCAGTTTTTGCTAGATTTGGGGGGTAGGAAGGAGAAAATTGGCATAAACAGACTCAAACCCGCTTTTGTGGTGGCAGATGAGCAGGTGCTGTTGGCGAGGGCCCCGCGGCGAGGTAGACCACCGCGGGGGGCTTCACAGAGTAATGTTTCCCCAGAACACCCACAGGTGCTGACAAAAGGTTTCCACCCCCAGACGGCAAACCCCCAGGACAGCGCCACAGAGACGTTGAATCCCAGCCACAGCAGATACGGCAGGAGACTGAAGCCTAGGCAGCATGTGGACTGATGTGTATTGATACTATCACGGCATGCATGTGGTTATTCTCTTGTTGTTCTGTTTGTTCTAAAATGTTGGGGGGGGGGCTTTGTGTGGTGGACACACATGTGGGACCTGTTTTGTGACTCACATTTTAGGTCAGAACAAAGGAGAGCAGCTCCTTTAGTGATTACAGGAAGCTGCAAGAATCTTAGCTTTGGTATGCAAGGCTTGAGACTGTGGGGGGTTTAATTAAAGAATTAAGGAAGGGATGCATTGGAGACAGTGGAAGTGATATCATGGAGAGAAAATGCATTGTGACTGTCTTTATAATGCAAGGTGGTCTGTGTGACATGTGATCTATGAAGTGTGAGAGTCCTGATATTTAAGGACGAGAGTTTACTGTGTGGATTTCTTTTTTCTGCTTTGAGATGATGGTGTTGTGAATAAAGCTGACTTGAGAGAGAGCTCTGCCTCATCATTTTCACATCACCACAATATATATATATATATATATATATATATATATATATATATATATATATATATATATATGAAGCGGATGATAAAATAAAGGCAGCGATGGAGTTTTAAGTTGGTTTATTAACCGCCGTCACGAGCTCCGCTCCCAGCGCCGTGCATGCGCACCGGGAGTGAGCCCACGGCTCTCCAGAGGGACACAAAATGTGTGTGTCCAGCAGCAGCAGTTGCAGAATCAGAATGAGAGAATGAACATGAAAATCAGACAGCTTATATACTCAGCTCAGACAATACATCAAAGACATTCACAGCAGTCAATCTGGACATTTGCATATCAGAGGTACAGACAGGATGCATGAACACAATGCATGGATGACACTTTAACTTCACAGCTGTAAACGCAGCATGCAGCGGAAAAAACCCAGGAGTGCGAGCTGACTGTCTCTGTGTGTTGTGGGGGGGTTGAATTCAACTCGCTACACCGCTCCCCCCCAGAGGGCACGGCAGGGGGCCGAGACCTCGATGTTGCAGTTTGGGCAGCGAGCAGGGAAAAGCTCTGTGCAGGTGGAGGGGGAGGGGGAGGGGGGGTAGTAAGAGCTGACCGGGCGCGCCAAAAATTGTTTGCTGCTCCGCGATGTCAAGGGGCTGTCCCGTTGAACTTGTGGAGATCACCAGAAGAAAAATTAGTCTCTGACTCCTCTCGTGGCCATGAAGAAAAACAGGAGCGGCGAGGTTGCGTAAACAAACGCAGAGGAACTTGGCGTGTTGGCTTTAGGCGCGTGCGCAGCCCTAAAAGCCCTCGGGCAAAGCAGACGGCTGAATCCTTTGTGCGCCGTGGCTGAAGGCATAAGTGAATCCTGTGGGCGCGCTGCGCGCGTGCTTGTTTCAGGTGAGCGCGCAGCCCTGAAGGTTCTGCGTGCAGCTGCGCAGGATGATGGCGGTCTCTGGAGCCATTCTTGTTCCGTGCGTGTTGCGCCATCCTCGTCACCCCCGGTGCGTGTGCCGGGGCTCCTTGCGTGGGTGGGCCCGCTGGAGAGGAACCAGGGTCGGAAACTTGGTGGAGATCGGCGCAGTCGGCGTCGAAAAACATCTATGATGAGCCGTGGCTGCAGAATAGTCATGGTGCGTTGGAGCGATGAGGGGAGATAGACAATCTTTGTCCCTCAGGCTGTCCCTCGTGGACGCCCCGATCTCGGCGAGGGTCGCGCCATGACGTTTACTGCCGTTTACCCAGTCTTGGGCGATGTCCGGAAAGTAGCTCGCCTGCCGTGAGCTCTGCGTTGAGGCCTCCCTGAAGCCGCAGGGAGGGCAGATCAGTCAGGCTGCTGCGTTCGCTCGTCGGCGGAGCATCACTGCCGGGTGTTGCGTTCGCCGGCAGCTCATTTTCTTCAGCGTCGGGTCGCCAGCGTGGCTGTCCAGACCAGAAGGTTGCGTTTGCACAAAACGTGTGCATGTTCAGGGTCACCAGTGAAGCGGATGATAAAATAAAGGCAGCGATGGAGTTTTAAGTTGGTTTATTAAATCATACCGCCGTCACGAGCTCCGCTCCCAGCGCCGTGCATGCGCGCCGGGAGCGAGCCCACGGCTCTCCAGAGGGACACAAAATGTGTGTGTCCAGCAGCAGCAGTTGCAGAATCAGAATGAGAGAATGAACATGAAAATCAGACAGCTTATATACTCAGCTCAGACAATACATCAAAGACATTCACAGAAGTCAGTCTGGGCATTTGCATATCAGAGGTACAGACAGGTTGCATGAACACAATGCATGGATGACACTTTAACCTCACAGCTGTAAATGCAGCATGCAGCGGAAAAAACCCAGGAGTGCGAGCTGACTGTCTCTGTGTGTTGTGGGGGGGTTGAATTCAACCCGCTACATATATATATATATAAATTGACCAAGTTGGAAGGAAATTCTGATGGAAAAAATCAATTTCTGAGAATAAAGTTGCAGATTTACAAAGGAGAACAACAATTTTCAAAAGTCTAAAATTTTGAGAAAAAAACATGGGAAGAATCATAAATTTCTTAGGACCCCCCCTCCCCATGTCTAAATCATTAGTCAACTAATAAAAAAAAGATTGAAAGTTTAATCGTAAAAAAAGCAATCTTTAGTTGTAGCCCCTTCAAAAAGCACATTTGTCACCACGCAAATAGGTAGTATGTGGAAATATTCCAAAGTGTCAGCACTTAAAGACTTGAAACAGAAGGGTAGAGAAAGCTGTCTTCATAATTTATTCAGTTATTGACTTTAAAGAGCTCTGATTGGAAGATCGCTTCAGTTCATATCTGTACATCACAAAAATCTGGGTTTAATGGGGTAGAAAGCAGCTGTCTTATTGACCTTAACAAGGATATGCACTGGAAAAATTTGAATTTCAGGAGTGACTTGCTGTTAACGGTTCTGTGACCCACTTAATGTACTTATTGCATAACACTGATCTCTAATCAGCAGACATGTTTCTCCTTTCAGGTGTTTTATGTCTGGACACTTCTTTTTCGATGGTTCTGTGGCACACATACAGTATATGCACATATGTTGATTTCAGATGCTCCACAGATATATCACTGTATGCTTATTGTATACTTCACGTCTCAGGGGAACAAAGGGGCTGAGCCTTCCAGAGGTAACGGGAGGGTGTGAGATCTGGCCTTTTGTTTCAAGGAGATGGCCTTGAAAGATTTCCTGACCACCAGAGACTAGGAGGTGGATGGTGTGAAGATCGGGGGAAGTTACATTGTGACTGGGATTAAGTACCATGTGACTGTATGTTTGATTAAGCACCATGTGATTTTATGTTTGATGTCCTGGTATAAAAGGACAGATGTGAGAAGATTCATCCTCTTTTTCTGCTTTGAATGTTGGAGAATGTCATTGTGAATAAAGCTGAACCTGAGGAATACACTCAGTCTCGTCCTTCACAACTCTCCACACTGGTGACCTTACGACGAAGCATGAGCAGAAGTAATTCTCCTGAGCCGGACTCGTCAGAAGCCAGCCTGACGAATGCCGCCACGTTCCAGCTGCCGGACTTCTGGCAGAACAGTCTGCGCTCCTGGTTTAGCGCGGTCGAGGCGCAGTTCAACCTCCGGAGAATTTCGAGAGACGACACAAAATTCTACCATGTGGTGGTGAAGCTGGACAACCACACAGTCCAGAGGGTGGAGAGCCTGGTCAACCACCCACCGGACAGCGACAAGTACGGCACATTGAAGGCTGCGCTTATCAGCCACTTCACCCCCTCGGCGCAACAGCGAGCAGAGGGGCTCCTGGCATTGACGGAGTTTGAGAACGACAGACCCGCAGACCTGATGGGGAAGATGCTGAGGTTGAGAGACTCCGATGATGACAGCTTTATCTTCACCCACCTTTTCCTCAGGACCCTACCGTCAGCGGTGAGAGTGACCCTGGCCGGTTCACCGCTGTTGGCCCGACAAGACTACCACGAGCTGAGCCAGGAGGTGAAGCGACTCGTCGACGCCCACAAACGGAGCGCAGCTTCGGCCGCAGCAGCAGAGCTAGGCGCGATGTCCGGAGACGGCATGGGGCCAGAGGCTGCAGCACCAGACTCACCGACGATGACAGCAGCAAGGGCCAGGCGACATGGAGCGGACGACGTCCTTTGCTTCTACCATCGCCGTTT
Organism: Pholidichthys leucotaenia; assembly: GCA_020510985.1. NCBI lineage: Eukaryota > Metazoa > Chordata > Actinopteri > Cichliformes > Pholidichthyidae > Pholidichthys > Pholidichthys leucotaenia. The sequence goes on along the minus strand of CM035844.1, from coordinate 40,140,332 downwards.
CGCAGAGAGGGCACGCAAGTGCATCCCACCGTGCCACTTCAAGTGCTCGGGAAACGCCAAAGCTGGGGGTCGGTAGCAGCCGCGGCCCTCGGAGAAGAGAACAAGCTGCTCTACCTGAAGGACGCACGCTCAGGGAGGCAATTCCTCGTGGACACAGGCTCCCAGCTGAGCTTCATCACGCCTTCCTACGCAGACTGGCTGGCGCCTTCCAGTGGTCCCCGGGTGACAGCAGCGAACGGCTCGTCGATTAAGACCTTCGGTGAGAGGACTCTGCTTCTGTCTTTGCAGGGCCGTACATTCGAGTGGACTTTTGTTGTAGCGGCAGTCAATTTCAACATGTTAGGGGCTGATTTTTTGTGCTCACATGGTTTATTGGTTGATCTTGCTAACAGACGCCTGGTTAATGCACTCTCCTTTTATTCTATTCCCTGCACAGCTCGAGTGGCCCCGCCAACTGCACAAGCCAACATCACAGCTGCGGGTGGTAAGTTCCACACACTCCTCACTCAGTTCCCAGCACTCACGGTCCCAACGTTTTCGGCGACAGTGGCTAAACATGGGGTGGAACATTTTATTACTACCACTGGCCCACCCGTTTTTGCAAAAGCTCGGCGCTTGGACTCAGCTAAACTGACCATAGCGCGCGAGGAGTTCGCTAACCTGGAAAGACTGGGCATCATCAGGAGGTCGAAGAGCCCCTGGACTTCGCCGCTCCATATGGTCCCGAAAGCTGATGGCTCGTGGCGACCTTGCGGTGATTTCCGCAGGTTGAATAACGCTACAGCGCACGACCGCTATCCGATCCCGCACATCCAAGATTTTTCGGTGCATTTGGCAGGGGTGCGCATTTTTTCTAAAATAGATTTGGTACACGGTTACCACCAGGTTCCAGTGCGTGATGAGGACATACCCAAAACAGCGGTAATAACTCCTTTCGGGCTTTCTTGAGTTTTTGCGCATGCCGTTTGGGCTTAAAGGCGCAGCGCAGACGTTCCAACGCATGATGGACGCGGTTCTGCACGACCTCCCCTTCGTGTTCGTCTACTTGGACGACATATTGGTAGCCAGCACGTCCGAAGTTGAACACGAAAACCACCTCACAGCAGTTTTCCGGAGGTTGGCAGAGCACGGGTTAATAATCAACCCAGCGAAGTGTCAGTTCGGGGTGGCGCAGATTGATTTTTTGGGGCATCGCGTCTCTCCAGAAGGAGCGGTTCCTCTGCCTGACAAAGTGCGTGCAATAACAAATTTTCCCCAACCACAAACGGTCAAAGCGTTACAGGAGTTTTTGGGAATGGTGAATTTTTATAACCGTTTCCTCCCTCACGCAGTGCAGCTCATGCAACCATTGTATGCTGCACTAAAAAAACAAAAACCCACAAACAAAATTGAATGGTCTCCGGAGTGGGAGCGCGCATTCGCTGAAGTCAAAATAGCCCTGGCAAACGTTACGTTGTTGGCACATCCAGACCCAATGGCCCGCATAGCGCTCACTACTGACGCGTCAGATGTGGCCATAGGAGCGGTCGTGGAACAGTATGTAGCAGGAGCTTGGCAACCGCTCACCTTTTTCAGCAGGACCTTGCACGATAGTGAACGAAAATACAACGCATTCGACAGGGAGTTGTTAGCTCTCCACTTGGCCATTCGCCATTTCCAGTTTTGGCTGGAGGGACGCAGTTTCACCGCGTTCGTGGATCACAAGCCGCTGACTTTCGCGATGGCCAAGATTACAGAACCGTGGTCGGGCCGGCAGCAGAGACAGCTGGCCGCCATCTCGGAGTGTACTACCGATATCCAGCATGTAGCAGGTAAACTTAATGTAGTGGCGGACTGCCTCTCGCGTGCCGTGGCGGCTCCAGCCCGCGCAGAGGTAGATTTTGCAGCCATGGCCGCGGACCAGGTTAGCGACGCGGAAGTGCGCGCGGCCCCAGTCCGCGTAGGGATAGATTATGCAGCCATGGCCGCGGATCAAGTTGCCGACGCGGACGTGTGCGCGCTCCAGTCTGGACCAACAGGGTTAAGGCTGGAGAACAGGGTGCTACAAGATGGTATGCCTCCCCTAATCTGCGATGTCTCCACGGGGCGACCGCGCCCGGTGGTGCCGATCACATGGCGCCGCCGCGTTTTTGACTCGATTCATTCTCTGGCGCACCCGGGGGTGCGCGCGTCGGTCAAAATGGTAGGAGAGAAATTTGTGTGGCCGTGCCTGCGCAAGCAAGTCAAGGAGTGGGCAACAGCCTGCGTGGCTTGTCAGCAAGCCAAAATACACAAACACACTAGAGCTCCCTTGGAGCCTTTTCACATCCCGGCTAAGCGATTCGATCATGTGCATGTCGACCTCGTAGGCCCCCTCCCGCCGTCACAGGGGTGCACACACCTTTTGACAATGGTGGACCGCACCACGCGTTGGCCGGAAGTGGTCCCACTGGCATCAACCCCAGCCGAGGAGGTGGCGCGCGCATTTCTAACTGCATGGGTAGTGCGTTTCGGAGTTCCGTCGGACATTACGTCTGACAGAGGTCCTCAATTTGTTTCCGAGCTCTGGTCAGCGATGGCCCGCAGCCTGGGGATAATGATCCACCGCACTACCGCATACAACCCACAGGCTAATGGTTTATGCGAACGATTCCATAGGTCATTGAAAGCAGCCCTCAGAGCGTTGCTTACGGATGCAAATTGGGTGGACAGGTTACCATGGGTTTTATTGGGGTTGCGTTCTGCACCTAAAGAGGATTTAAAAGCCTCCCCAGCTGAGTTGGTTTTTGCGCAGCCACTCCGGCTGCCCGGGGAGTTTCTCCCGGATAATCCTGCGCCAGAGTGCCCCCCCGCTCAGCAGTTGCAGAGCGACACGGGAGCGAGCACGCTTCCTGGCCCAGTTCATCACAGCTTCCCGCGCGTTTTTGTGCCTAAAGCTTTAAAAAATGCAGAGTTTGTTTTTGTCAGACATGATGCACACCGCCCACCCTTATGCCCACCTTATGACCGACCATACAGAGTGCTGGAAACAGGGGACAGGCATTTTTTGCTAGATTTGGGGGGCAGGAAAGAAATGATTTGTATAAACAGGCTCAAACCCGCTTTTGTGCTGGCTGACGAAGTGCTGCAGCTGGCGAGGGCTCCTCGACGCGGCAGACCAGCTAGAGAGCATTCCCCAGAACATCCACAGAGATTGACTAACAGTTCTAATCCTCAAACAGCAGCTCCACAGCGGTAAGACGCCGCGGGGGTGGTAAAGCCCGCTTACAGAAGATATGGAAGGCGACTGAGGCCCAAGCAACATTTGGACTGATGTGTAATAATGTGACCATGACTTGCAAACTGTATTACATTTGTTCCATCTTAGACGTTTGTGGGGGGGTCATGTGGCACACATATATGCACATATGTTGATTTCAGATGCTCCACAGATATATCACTGTATGCTTATTGTATACTTCACGTCTCAGGGGAACAAAGGGGCTGAGCCTTCAAGAGGTAACGGGAGGGTGTGAGATCTGGCCTTTTGTTTCAAGGAGATGGCCTTGAGAGATTTCCTGACCACCGAAGACTAGGAGGTGGATGGTGTGAGGATCGGGGGAAGTTACATTGTGACTGGGATTAAGTACCATATGACTGTATGTTTAAAACATCAGACCTCACACAATTGATTTAGTCTTATTTTTCTCACAGTTCTCTTGCTCTTAGATAATTTGAAAGGTTTTCAAATCACTTTTTTTTTTTTTTTTTTTTTTTAATTTGCAGTACAACTTTCTGAATAACTCGGTCTGTCTTTTGCAGAGTTTGCTATCGAGAGCTAGGGTTTCTGGCCCCGGATCATCCAGCCGAAGAGTCGCCCTGTTCGAAAAGGTGGAGGCTATGGAGAAGTCCCTCAGTGACAGGAGAAGGCAGACCCCTCTTGTCAACTTTAATCCTTTCACCCCAGACTCAATCTTCATTTGGTCTGCCACACAAGAGGGTCAACAGGAAGAGGGCACACTGGAATGAGTATGCTCCTCAGATGTTTTCTGCTAGACATGCTTCTGTCTTTAGATCAGTCTTCAGATCCTTGTTGCTTTATTTTTGTTGGACCTGAACAAGAGGGCTGTGGGAGTCAATATGATATTGTCAATATTTTGATCACCAGTACTAAAAACTTTGCGACTGTTTCATTATTTTAGTAAAACTGAGCAGCATGTAGCAACTTTTCAAATTTGACTTGACTGAGATGAAGCCTTTTTTTTAAAACCATACTGACAGGAGCCTGCTTCATGCTAAATTTCCCTCTAGTCCACTGTGGTCCGCGTACGCTTTGGGCTAGCCCGGCACACACGTGGTGCTGCTCATGCTCACTTTTTTCATCTACCCAGGCCAAGCGGTTGACGCATGCGCACAACCATCATTTGTAGTTTCACTCCCGCCTGATAGGTAGCAGCAAGGCGCTGATGCACCACGATTTTCACCAACGAAGCGTGACATTGTAAGGGTTCACGCAAGAAGGAGAGATGACTGTGACGAAACAGGCTTTATTTATACACACTCTCACAACAGAACGGAGGTGAGGTCATTTACACAGACCCCCGTCTCACTTATGGTGACACAAACACGTGATCGATCACATACAGGGAAACATCGCTAACTGGTCTTATAACACTGCTGTGCCATTATAACACAGTTATAATGGTACAGCAATAACACTTATAACACATGAACAATAACAATCTTTGAATCCTCCGCGGTGCAAGCATGCCGGGAGAATCCCCACTCCCTTTTCACAGCCCTGACGTTACAGAAGAAACGGCGGACTTCTTCACAAAGTTTGTCTTCAAATATAGAGTCCATTTCTACTGTTTGACTTCCAGCTTTCACGAAGATGCTGCTGCTGCTGCTGTGAAAGAAAGTGTGTATGTATGATTCATGTATGTTTTTATTCTCGTTTTCCGCCTCCTCGTTGTCTTCTTCGTCTACTGATGAATGCTGTGTCGATATCACCACCTCCTGAATGGGACGTTCATTCTTGCGCATGTGCTTTTCAATGCGTTCAGGTCGTGGGCAGGCGGCGCGGTCACAAAATTTGGGCTGCACGCGGTCATCCGTGGTCAAGCAGTGCGGACACTAGCAGAGTGGAGACGATGACGTAAATTTTGTCACACGAGGTTTCCAGTTACGCGGACGTGGACAGCAGAGGTGTAGCATGAAACAAACTTAAAGCAAGTAACTAGGCATGTGTTTGCCTGGTGTTTGGCCAGGAACTAAGACCACGTGGTTGTTGATGAACTTTGCCATGTGCTTGTGAAGATCTTCTTGCTGCCCTCTACTGGACAGAATACTAGCAAAGTTTTTTTTTCATCCTTCAGCTTTCGTGGAGAAGACATGGAGGCAAGAGATGCTGAAGGAGAGGAGGAAATCCTTCCACCTTCCAAGGTAATTAAATGTCCCTTTGACTTTCTGTGATTAGGTGTAGTTTTAGTGTGTTTGTACAGATGAGTCACAGATTAAGGGGAAAAACTTAATCTGTGACTGCTGCAGAAAGAATTTTGTTGGCATGATTTATGTCCACTTGACTGATAGTGGTGGCAGCCATGTTTCAAGTAAATGTCACAAAATCATTATAATGAAGAGACTGGCTTCATGGTTATTTTATATTAATGAAGTTATCTTATAATTTTATTTTTTTAAAGACTTGAAAACATATTACTAGGATACTTTTTTAAACTTGCTGTGCAAACAATTTGCAGATTGATTGCTTTTCATTTAATTGGTTTGATTTTGCCAGTGATTGATTGTTTAGCTTTGTCTTAAATATATACCAGAAAACTTCCTAAAGCAGAGAAAAGTAGCAAAAGTTTATACATGCAACAAAGTATTTACTAGTTATTTCCCATGTGCTTTTTAAAATCACAGATGACAAGTTTAATGTAAACATGATTGAGTTTAGTTTAATGTTTATTTGAAAGGGACATTACATACTGATGAACATTAATACAAATGTAAGTATGCCAGGTTTAGCAATATTGCTAATTTGCATCTGTAGTCCCCCGGCGGGTCACAAAAACACACAATCATACAGGAGAAGAACATCTGCAATAAACTGTACTGTAAGTGGATATGCAAAAGTGCAAGAGTTAAGGTGCTACAAAAGGAAATATTCAAATGTCACATGAGTGAAGTGCTGTGTATGTGTACACACACATGCACCCAAGCACCTCACAGCAACAACAAACAGCGAGGAACAGGAGGCGGGGCATATGTGTGAGATGCACGGGCACATATATTTATGTGCATGCCACAGAGCAACCACTAGTTATGCATACTGTTTTGGTTGTTTAAAAGTCCATTTTTACAATGAGTCTTAAAAGTGTTCAGTCGGGTATGTTCTCTGATTACAGATAGTATATTATTCCAGATCTCAGTGCCCCTCATTGATGGCACAGATTGAGCAAATGTGGTGCATCTGTGCAGAACCTCACAGTCTCCTCTAGTGGTTGCTCCAGTGGCTGTACCGGTGACAGTCCTCAGTTTGACATATTCTCCCGGGACGGGGGTGCATAGCCATTTAATATTTTATAAATTGAACAGGCAAATTTGAGAGTTTTATAATTTTCGAAAGACAGGAAATTGTATTTCTTGTAGGTGTGACAACAATTATTTGTGGGATCTTTCTTGTCAAAGATTTTTATGGATTTTTTGTCTAAAGATTCAGTGGGTTTCATTATTGTTACACCAGTAAGAGACCAGTTGGTAAAACAGTAATCGATGTGTGAGAAGATCATTGCATGCAGAAACATTTTGGCTGCACCAACTCTCAGCGATGGTCTAATTTGTGTAAAATTTCTCAGATGGAGTTTGATTATGTTTGAGATTTTTTGGTGCATTTTTTAAAGGTTAATGAGGAATCTAAAATCATTCCGAGGTACTTAAATTCCTCGACTAATTGCAGCACCTCCCCTTTTAAGAAAATGTTTGAGTTTGTAATATTTAATGGTTGTTTGGTGAACATCATGCAGACAGTTTTTTAGTGTTTAGTAGGAGACACGAATTATTAAGCCAGTTATAGATTTGAGTCATCGCTGTTGTAAGAATACAGGTGGCTTCTTGTGTTTTTGCAGGTGTGACTATTAACATGTCATCTGCATATATTTGTATATGAATGTTTCTGTATGCATTTGGTAAATATTTATGTATAAGGAGAACAATATTGGTCCAAGTATGGAGCCTTGTGGGACACTCATTTGACATTTCAAATATGGTGATTTGACACTGTTGACCATTACAAATTGCTGTCTGCCAGTTAAATAAGATTTCTTACATTTGATAGCGTGTTCTGAAAAATTAAACTGAGTAAGTTTGGTTAAAAGGATGATGCTTCAAGACCTCTATCATTGTACCTGTGGCAAAGAAACCAGTGGTGTCCTGTTTGAATGACTATCGTCCTGTTGCACTGACACCAATTGTGATGAAGTGTTTTGAGCGGCTTGTCAAACCACACATTACAGCCTGCCTCCCTGCATCACACGACCCGCTCCAGTTTGCATATCGTTCAAACCGCTCCACGGAGGATGCTATAGTCACCACCCTGCACTCTGTCATCACCCACCTGGACCAGAAAGACACCTACGCCAGACTCCTGTACATTGATTTCAGTTCAGCATTCAACACCATTATTCCCCAGAGACTGATGGAGAAATTACTCCTTCTCGGTCTGAACACTGCCACATGTCTCTGGATCCTGGATTTTCTGACTGAGAGACCTCAGTCTGTCCGGGTTGGAAACAACATCTCCAAGTCTGTCACGCTGAGTACCGGATCCCCTCAAGGCTGTGTACTCAGTCCACTGTTGTTTACACTTGTAACACATGACTGTATATCCAGACACAAGGGGAACCAGATTATTAAGTTTGCAGATGACACCACGGTGGTGGGACTTATCCAGAGGGATGAGGAATCAATGTACAGGGAAGAAGTGAGAGACCTGGAGGGCTGGTGCAGGGAGAACAATCTGGTGCTCAACGTGGACAAAACGAAGGAGATGATTATCGACTTCCGGCGGTCGCAGCCTGAGCACGCCCCCCTCAGCATCGGTGGCCGTTTAGTGGAGAGAGTAGAGAACATCAAGTTCCTCGGAGTGCAGATCTCGCAGGACCTGACCTGGAGCAAGAATTCCTTGGAGATCAGGAAGCGGGCTCAGCAGAGACTGCACTTCTTGAGGAAACTCAAACAGGCCTCTCTCCCCATCTGCATCCTCAGGACCTTCTACAGAGGTGTGGTGGAGAGTGTTCTGACGTACTGCATTGCTACATGGTACTCCAGCTGCAGTATGTCAGACAAAAAAAGCCCTGCAGAGGATAGTCAAGGGGGCGGAGAGGGTAATTGGAGTCTCCCTCCCCTCTGTCCAAAAACTTTTTCAGAACCGTTGTAGGAGCAGGGCACTAAACATTGTCAAGGACCGTTCTCACCCTCTGCATAAACACTTTGAACTTCTTCCATCTGGTAAACGATTCCGGAGCATCAGAGGCAGAACCACCAGACTGATCAACAGCTTCCTTCCACAAGCTGTCAGGATGCTGAACAGTTGACCCGGAATCTCTCATACACACTACTGCACCTACGGACATTTTGTATATTATAGTTAGTTATTCTTCTTTTTCCCCAAGTATGTCTCAGGGATGTGTGAATGGATGGGGGGGTGGGGGGGGAGCTATGTGGGAATGTGTCTTAAATCATGCTGCTTCTTATATGGATGCCGAGAGAAACGCAATTTCATCTTGCCTGCACTACTGTTGTATGTACAGCAATATGACAATAAAGTTTGATTTGATTTGATTTGATTTGATTTGTGGTCAGCAGTGTCAAATGCCTTCTTCAGATTTAAGAACACAGCACTTATTTAAAAAAGATTTAGTTTTCTCTAAAAACAAGCATATTGCAGACTCTGTTGAATGGTGGGCACAGAACCCAAACTGTGCGTGATGCAAGGGGGGTGTTCCCATTATTCAGATGTTCACATAATGGTGTAGCCACCCATTTTTCAATTATTTTGGAGATAACCGGTAAAATGCTGATAGGTCTGTAGTTGTTTATATCAGTTTTGATCCGTTTTGAAAATTGGTCTAACTACTCCTACCTTCCAAGCATTTGGGACAACAGCATGTTTAATTGACAGATTGATTAAATGAGTAACTGGACAAATGATAATCACTGGAGAGGCAGTTTTGTCTGATGTTGCCAAATGAGTTGAAATTTAGACGATACTGTGCTGGCAATGCGTTCAAATGTGATAAAGACCAAAAACATTTTAAAACTGTTGTTTTCATTCCATGGACATTTTTTGTTCATTGTGGAAACCACAAGCAGAAACAAAACATGAAGTGGCTGTCAAGACTCTGTGATTTAAATATCTATCTTTATTCACCCCCAAGTTTTCCAGTGATTTTGGTTAGATAAACTGAGTAACAAGTTAAACAGTGTAAATTCAGTAAACCTGTTGGAAAATAGTAATTGTTACTCTAAAGACAAAGGAGATCTAGTAATTAGTAGTTTGTGTCAGTGCATCTCTATTGCCTAAAAACCTGTTTACAGTCCAGACCTGCTGCTTTGAGTGATTTTGTTAATGCAGTTTCAAGCTAGCTGAGAAATGGACAAATGATGAAATCAAAATCCCCTTCTGCCCTCAGAGGATCACCATGATGGAGAGCAACTTGATGTCCCGGTACACCTCAGAGTTCCTCAAGTTGGAGAAAATCGGTTGTGGGGAGTTTGGCGCTGTGTTCAAGTGTGTAAAAAGACTCGACGGCTGCATCTACACCATCAAACGATCAAAGAAACCTTTGGCAGGATCGGTAGATGAGTAAGTGTTGTAAATTATTCAGATTTACACTAAAAGAAAAAAAGTTCTGTAATTCTTGTGAAGATGAGCTTGCAATCCAAATTTTCAGCTAACTTGCATACATAAAAGTTGGTGCTGCAATGATTAGTCGATCAACATCAAAATTATTTGACTAATCACCATTACGTCCTTTCCACCCATTTCAAACATGGAAAGGAAAAAAAATTCTGAAGCAATAAAAGTAGCAAGAAGAAAAAAAGTCACAAATTGCCTAACAAAAAGTTACAACTATTTATGGAAGAAAATCACAAACTTGCATTAAAAAGTCACAAACGTATTAGTGGAAATGAAAAAAAATCACAAATTTCTGAGTAGGAAAGTCTCAAACAGTAGCAAATTTATTAGAGAAAAAAGAGTAGCAAATGTCAGGGAAGATGGTTGCAAATTTACACAAAAATGGTTGCAAACTTAAGAGAAAATAAATTTAAATGTTAGAAATCTCTGAGGGGGGAAATTCTCAAGAAAAAAAATCACTAATTTTGGAGGAAAATATTTGAAGATTTACAACAAAAATAGTCACAAATTTACAAGGTGAACCCCCCCACACACAAATTCCGGAGGGGGGGGGCACAAATGTCTAAATGAATATTGACAAATTGAAAAACTAATCTGTAGATTAACTGGTAACAGAAATCATCTTTAGTTTCAGCACTAGTAAAAATGGACATTTACACCCTAATTAAGCTTTGAAATAGTACAATTTAAAGTAAAAACTGCTGTTGTTTGTAACATAAATATGCATCCATAGTCATTCATGTTCCCCAGTGCACGTTCGAAAATATGGGCTATTAAAATTTGTTTATTGGAAATCCTTGAGGTCTCTCCCCCTCCCTCTTTTTATTTTAACTTCAAAACCCACATCAGGCATCCCATGATTAAAACCACCTGTTCCTTCCTGCACAGACAAAATGCCCTATGGGAGGTGTATGCCCACACCGTGCTGGGCCAGCATCCCCATGTGGTGCGATACTACTCAGCCTGGGCTGAGGACGACCACATGCTCATCCAGAAAGAGTACTGCAACAGCGGCACGCGCTCCGATATCATCACGGAGAACTACAGGCACCTTGGCTTCCTGTCAGAGCTGGAGCTGAAAGATCTGCTGCTGCAGGTCTCTCAAAGACTCAAGTATATCCACTCGATGTCTCTAGTGCACATGGATATCAAACCTAGTGAGTAGCCGAGGATGTCATGATACTTATAGACATGGTCCACATGATTAATATATTCATTTAAAGAAAAAGGAGCAAGTGTCCAACTCATTAAGGTTGTGCTCTCACTGGTGCCAGGTGACTTGTCCAGGTGACTTGTTCTGTGTAAAGCAGGGATGGGCAACTCTGTGTCATGGAGGGCTATTCCACTGCAGGTTTTCTGTTCCATCCAGTCTCTTCAGCAGTTGCTTTCTCCAACTAGCAATCCTTGAAGCTCATCAGTGCAAACATCTGCTGAAGAGACTGAATGGAACAGAAAATGTGCAGTGGATTGGCCCTCACTGCCCATCCCTGGTGTAAAGTGAAACGGCCCTCTGCTCCTCCTCAGCGATGGGGCCTGCACCGGCCGCACTCACATCATTTTTGTTAAGCACAGTTCCCAGACTTGCTTAAGGAATCCCTGACAGTAGACTCATACCTTCTTCTACAACATCTGCATTTGTTCCGTTCCTGAGACTAACCTCTACCAACCATTCCAAAGCAGGGGAAATGTTCTGTTCTGCACAATAGTATGGACCAGTCACACAAGTTTTTCAGACTTTAGGGGTCAACCCTCTGTCAGCATGGAACAGACACTACAGTGTTAGTGCACCCTTACATTTCAGCTAAACAGCTAGTTCTGTTTTGTTGTGTCATTCTTCTGTCTCTACAATTAACCTTTCAGTCCAGGTTCACCATGTTAAAGGTACAATAAGTTAGATTTTGCACTTTTTAAATTAATCCTTTCAGACACTACAGTGAACTGACTCCCTCTGGCTGTCTTGTTGATTCTCAGACTCTTGTTTACACTGCCGGCCCATTCGCCTTCTTTCTGGGCCCACCTCTTGAAACCTTTGGCCTCCCTCTGTTGCTTAGCAAAGGCTTATCAGAGCAAGTTGCTCAGCTAGTATGTTGTTTACTTAAAGGTGCAATCCATTACTTTTTGACCTCATGTCCAGTAGGTATCGCATTCACTGTTGCCTCATGATAACATTGCACGTGTTACCATGTAGAAACACAAACAGCGCTGGAAACAACCATTCACAGGCAGCAGCAGACTGTCTGGAAATCAGTGTCTTTGTGATTACGAGCCAGTGAAATCCTGTCAAGCAACGAATCTTTTGTGGTATAGTACCCAGTGTAGAAGAGCTTGGAAGAACGAGGCGATGTGATATATAAACCAAAGTTTATTATCAGCTCCTCTAACAAGTCTCATCTGAGTGCAGCAGCAGAAGAAGGAAAAAGAGGCCGAACACCTTCGGCTCTATGAACTTATACTTGCACATAACAAAAGACATGCATATCAAAAGCTGACATCCCTCATTATCTTAATCCCCCCATTATCTTCGTACTCCTCCTCATGGCCCTGGGGGGTCAGGGCAGCTCCTCCGGTCTCCACCGCAGTGCCTGGGAAGCTCTTTAATCTTCACTGGCGGTTGAGACTCTTTGTTCTGTTCTGAGGTGTGAAGTCGCCTTACATATGTAATCACCAAACATTCTCACATGCTTCAACATATGTAGGTCATGGAATATATGATTAATATAGACCACAGCCCCCCCCCCCAAACGACTAAGAAAAGGACAATAGAAAAATTCACAGTTTAAGATAATTACTATGACATACTAACTGCTACACCTCTTGCCACAGAAGAAACTTTCCAGCAGCCATGCTCCTAAGAGAGTTCAGTGGTAATCATAACAGCATAGTAATATCACAAGTCAGTCCTAAACTGTTACAGCACAATTAGTGAACAACTGTTGAGTAGTTTGCATCAGTCTCTGTGCCGTCTGGGTTTTAATCTTCTCCCGAATCTGCTGTGGGTCTGCTTGGGCGTCCTGCTGGGACCTTCCTGTAAGGAATCTGCAGCTTGGGGAGGAGAGTGATTATTTGTTCCCTGCAGGGGGGCTGAGTCTTTTCTCTTGGGGGGTCTACCCCGCCGAGGTGCTCTCGCCAACCGTGCAGGCTCGTCTCTCAACAAGAAGGCAGGTTTAAGTCTGTCAATGCTGACTGTTTCTTTTCTATCCCCAAAATCAAGCACAAAGTGTTTATCACCATGTTCCAGCACTCTGAATGGCCCATCGTATGGTGGGCGGAAAGTTGGTTTTAAAACTTCATGCCTAACAAAAACGAATTCAGCGTTCTTTAAAGCTTGTGGGACAAAAACCCGTGGAAAAGAGTGATGTGCCGGTCCGGGGAGAGAGTCCGGTCCGTTGCTGCCTAAAAACCTCGGGGCTGGAAGATGCCCTGGCTCTGGGTTCTCTGGTAAAAATTCACCTGGTAGCCTGAGAGGTTGTGCAAAAACTAATTCTGCTGGAGAGGCGTCTAGATCCTCTTTGGGCGCAGCACGCAACCCAAATAAAACCCAGGGAAGTTTATTTACCCAATTTGTATCTGTTAGTGAGGCTCTGAGGGCGGCCTTTAAAGATCTGTGAAAACGCTTGCATAACCCATTAGCCTGAGGGTGATAAGCAGTGGTGCGGTGAATTGTCGCCCCTAAGCTGCTGACCATGGCTGACCAAAGCTCTGAGACAAATTGAGGCCCCCTATCAGACGTGATGTCCGATGGGACGCCGAAACGTGCCACCCAGTTTGTCAAAAAAACGCAAGCGACTTCCTCCGCCGTGGTTGACGCCAGAGGGACTGCCTCCGGCCAGCGCGTGGTGCGGTCTATCATTGTTAACAGGTGTGTGAAACCTTGGGAGGAAGGTAGTGGCCCCACGAGGTCGACATGAACGTGGTCGACCCTTCTAGCAGGGATTGGAAAAGGCTCCAGAGGGGCTTTTGTGTGTTTGTGTATTTTGGCGCGCTGACAAGAAATGCAAGTTTTTGCCCATTCTTTTACGTTTTTGCGCAGGCCAGGCCACACAAACTTTTCGGCGACCATTTTAACCGAGGCGCGCACACCTGGGTGCGCGAGGGAGTGAATTGAGTCGAAAATACGGCGGCGCCATGTAGCTGGGACTAACGGGCGAGGTCGGCCGGTTGAGATGTCGCATATTAGGGGGGGCACGCCATCGTGTAAACCCCTTTCCTCCAGCCTTAACCCTGTTGGTCCAGACAAGAGTGCGCGCACGTCCGCATCACTGCTTTGTTCCTCTGCCATGGCTGCATAATCTATCCCTGCATGGATTGGTGCTGCATATGTGTCCGCGTTGGCGAAGAATTCAGCGGCTGAGGTAGTATAATCTGTCTCCTCGCGCTGTGGCAATGTCACAGCGCGAGAGAGGCAGTCTGCTACCACGTTAAGTTTGCCTGCCACATGTCGAATGTCTGTGGTGAACTCTGAAATCGCAGCCAGCTGTCTTTGTTGCCTGCCTGACCACGGTTCGGAAATTTTAGCCATGGCAAAGGTGAGCGGTTTGTGGTCTACAAAAGCCGTGAAACTCCGCCCTTCTAACCAGAACTGGAAGTGGCGGATGGATAAATGAAGCGCTAGCAGCTCCCTGTCAAAAGTGCTGTATTTACGCTCAGTTTGGTTTAGCGATTTGCTGAAGAATGCCAAAGGTTGCCAGATTCCGCTGAAATGTTGTTCTACAACTGCCCCTATAGCTAGGTCCGAAGCGTCTGTGGTTAGCGCAATGCGGGCCGAGGGATCGGGGTGAACCAACAATGTGGCATTAGCTAGGGCGCTTTTTACTTCCGCGAAGGCGTGTTCACGCTCCGGGGTCCATTCGACCGTGTTGGAAGGTTTTTGTTTTCTGAGCGCGTCATATAGGGGCTGCATGAGCTGAGCTGCGTGGGGGAGGAAACGGTTGTAAAAATTAACCATTCCTAAAAATTCTTGCAGCGATTTGACCGTTTGTGGCCGTGGGAAACTTTTTATCACGTGAACTTTGTCTGGAAGTGGGACTGCCCCCTTCGGAGAAACTCTGTGTCCTAAAAAATCAATTTGTGACACGCCAAATTTGCATTTGGCTGGATTGATTATTAACCCGTGCTCTTCTAGCCTCTGAAAAACCATAGTGAGATGCTGCTCGTGTTCTTCCTCAGACGGGCTGGCTACCAGCATATTGTCGAGGTAGACGAAAACAAAAGGGAGGTCGCGTAATACTGCGTCCATCATCCGCTGAAAGGTTTGAGCCGCACCTTTGAGGCCGAAAGGCATTCGCAAAAATTCAAAAAGGCCGAAAGGGGTTATTACAGCTGTTTTAGGAATGTCCTCTGCTCGAACTGGGACTTGATGATAACTGCGGACCAGATCTATTTTTGAAAAAATGCGCGCACCCGCCAGATGCAGTGAAAAATCCTGAATGTGAGGAATTGGGTAGCGGTCATGCGCTGTCTCATTGTTTAATCTGCGGTAATCGCCGCACGGTCTCCAAGAACCGTCGGATTTCGGAACCATGTGAAGTGGTGAGGCCCAGGGGCTTTTCGAGCGTCTGATAATGCCTAATTTTTCAAGGGTGGTAAACTCGTCCCGAGCTATGGCGAGCTTAGCCGCGTCTAAGCGCCGAGCTTTGGCAAATACGGGTGGGCCCGTTGTGGGAATAAAATGTTCAACCCCGTGTTTAGCCACTGTGGCTGAGAATTTGGGAATTGTGAGTGCTGGAAATTGGGTGAGGAGTTGATCAAACTTACCTCCTGCTGTGGTGATGCTGGCCTGCACGGGTGGTGGAGAAAGTCGAGCTGAGCAGGGAATAGAAGCAAAGGACAGTGCATTAACCAAGCGCCTGTTCGCTAGATCAACTAATAACCCATGTGCACACAAAAAATCTGCGCCCAACAAGTTAAAACTCACCGCTGCTACCACAAATGTCCATCTGTAGTTGCGGCCATGGATGCAGAGGTGCAGGCTGTTTTCGCCAAAAGTGTCGATGGTGGAGCCGTTGGCTGCCACCGCTCCACTGCCCCGGGGGCCCATGGCCCAGTCTGCTTGGGAGGGCATGACAAAACTTAGTTGAGCTCCCGTGTCGATAAGGAACCGCTTGCCGGTGTGTCCATCCGTCACATATAAAAGCTTGCTTTTTTCGCCGAGAACCGCCACTGTTAATGGCTCTCGGCTTTGGCGTTTTCCCGAAATTGTGAATTTGCAGGGGGGAACGCATTTGTAAGCCTTCTCGGCGAAGCGGTGGTGGTAATAACAAACGTTGCTCCATCTGTTGCGTCCTGGCCGTGTCGCTGTCACCGCGGGCTGGCTCTGCTCAGTGATTTGTGGCTCCCCGTGGCTCCGGACATCAGCGTTGAGGTCTGTGGATGCTGCTGTGGGTGTCTGCTCCTTGCAGGCGTTGACGAGCCGTTGAGCTTCGTGAGCCAGCGTGCGGAAGTCTTGCTGGGTGCTGCATTGCATGTTGGCCAGTGTCCCTCTCATGTGTGGCGGCAGTGTACTGAGGAATATGAAATGGAAGAGGAAGTTGTCATTGTCCTCTTCTTTAAGTTGCAGTAAGTCCTCCATGAGGGCCTTGGGTCTGCCTCCTCTGTGGCCGTAGACCGCCAGGATCCTCTCGGCTCTCTCCTCGGCTGAGGGGACGTAATTTGCCACGATGATCGCTTTCAGTTCTTCATATTTGTCCTGGGCCGGCGGCCGCTGGATTATGCTCCGCGCACATCTCGAAGTGGCGGCGTTGAGTTTGGCGACGATGTGATAGAACTTTGTATCGTCAGCCGGGATGCCCGCAAGTGCAAACTGGGCTTCAGCTTGCAGAAACCACGAGGCGGGGTCTTCCTGCCAGAAGTCCGGCAGGTTGACGGTGACGGCGTTTGTGTAGACCGTCACTGCTGTGTCCGCAGGGTGAGAGTGCCTTGCTTCGGCTCTCTCCGTGGCGCTGGTGCTCGGTTGAGCCCTCTCTATCACTTCTGCCTTGGGGGAACGTCGTCCAACTGTTCCCCTGTCTGCATGGGCGCCGGCGTCTGCCTGGGTCCCCACAGATGAGTCGATCGCGGGGGAACGCCTCTGGTCCATACTCGCGTCAGGGTCACCAGTGTAGAAGAGCTTGGAAGAACGAGGCGATGTGATATATAAACCAAAGTTTATTATCAGCTCCTCTAACAAGTCTCATCTGAGTGCAGCAGCAGAAGAAGGAAAAAGAGGCCGAACACCTTCGGCTCTATGAACTTATACTTGCACATAACAAAAGACATGCATATCAAAAGCTGACATCCCTCACTATCTTAATCCCCCCATTATCTTCGTACTCCTCCTCATGGCCCTGGGGGGTCAGGGCAGCTCCTCCGGTCTCCACCGCAGTGCCTGGGAAGCTCTTTAATCTTCACTGGCGGTTGAGACTCTTTGTTCTGTTCTGAGGTGTGAAGTCGCCTTACATATGTAATCACCAAACATTCTCACATGCTTCAACATATGTAGGTTATGGAATATATGATTAATATAGACCACACCCAGTGATTTTAACCAAGTCTTCTTTGATGTTTATCTCCATTCGTCAATTTTTTTAAATTGCTGTCATATAATTATTAGTAATTTATAGTAATGCTAGCTTTTCACAGACGTGATTGAACCTGATAATTACATAATTTTGATAATGTAATCATGGCAAAACTGTAGCTGACTTTAAGGACTTTGCTGTTGGTAGTGTTTTTTTGCAGATGTGCTGTAACACACTCTTGTGCTTTGTTTATGTTCAGTGTTTTAGCTAAGAATGCTGCTCTAAAATGAGCTGTTGCTATGGCTAATCCATTGCCTTGGTCATCCCCAGTTGCTGTGTGTGGGCAATCAGGGACCGTTACCGTGATCCCTACGGACAATACACCAGGTTTGTTCCAGGTCTCTAGCTCACGCGCCTGGTCTGTGGCAGGTCCACATGTATATCCATGGTACAAGGTGCATCATCAGGGCATCAAAAACCAGAAGGTGGCAAGTAATTTTTGGGTTCTGTCTCATTTTCTGTTCATTTAAATTTTATTTGTTTTGTATTATTTTTATTTGGTTGTTTTATATTATTGTTATATATTATTAAAATAAATTATTGTAAAATGGATGCTTAATATTGTTTATGCCTTTTCTAATTTATATGTAAAGGGTGTTGTTGATTCACTGTTTGATTTACCAAGTGATGACTTACCTATCCTCAGTGCACATCTGAAATACTGTCAACCTTTGTATAACCTTGTAAAATTACTGAGAACTTCAGTTATACATACCTGATCAGACATATGCAGAGCATTCTCTTCAATAAGCTCATTTTTTGAAATTATTTGTAGTGCAGTAATATTCCAGTTCTCATATGGATACTCAGTGTAAAAAATTCAGTGCATTTCAGAAAATAAGTACATCACTAATCCAACCTGACACAAAATCACTAGTCATAGTCCTCATAATGTCTATTAAAAAAAGTATTATTTAAATATTTAAATTTACATTGGATTATTGCATAATCTAAAAGTTTTGTTAGTATTTTATAAAAGTTAAATTCTCAGCAATATTACATTTTCGGACAGTGTACTAATATGTTATAAAGCAAATCAACATCAACTAAAGTTGTCTATGAAAAAAGGGCTTTTTAAAAATAAATACAACTTTATTATATAGCACCAATTCACAGCAACAGTCAGCTTATAGAACTTTGAAGTGCTGGACAAAGACGCCACAATTCCAGAAAGACCTCAGCAATCAGGTGATCCCTGTGAGGATCATTTAGCCACAGTGCAGTGCAAAAACTCCATTTTAACAAGAGGAAGCCTCCAGCAGAAGTGGTTTTGGCATCTGATCAGGATGCCTCCTGGTCGCCTCCCACTTCAGGTGTTTGGAACACGTCCCCCGAGGATGAGACCACGGGGCAGACTATGACTCCCAGCTGACATGGAACACCTTGGCGTCTCCTCTGAAGAGCTGTAGAAGGTGGCTGGAGAGAGGGAAGTCTGGGCCGCTCTACTTGGACTGCTGCCTCCATGACTCGGATCCCCAGAAAAGCTGCTGAGGACGGACGGACGGACAGATGGATGAGCAAAAGAAAATTATGACAATATTCTCAAAAGTAGAAATAGTCTGTCTCCCAAATATCATAATTTGAAAACAAAGTCAGATGTAGGCATCTTCCCCGTGTGTGACTTTTGAGTGAACTGGATCAGCGTGGTCCATGGAGCTGATCTGGGAGAGCAATATAGAAAAATAATATAAGAAATTGGACACAAACTTCAAATCTTTCATTGTCTCTTTAGTTTGTGTTGCCCTAGCTTCTTACAGTAAGGTACAAAATACCAATGCCCAAATTTAAAAAAATAAAAACAAAAACAGTCAAAAGAAAAAAAAACTGCATGAAAATATGACATAATCTGAACTTGTAGACATTTTTTTTAAACATCAAAAATATGCTACAACGAGTGTGCTTGGTTTACAAATGCAAAATATACTGTTGATGACAGAAAGAATGGGTAGAGAAATGGAATTGGATTTTACCTGTGTGCCGTGTGCTGTGTTCACTCCTGCTGCAGCATTGGACCTGATTCAAGAACAGGAAAAAGATTTTTAGTTCTACATCCTTGGAACACCAAGTGTACCGCCACCTTGTATTTTCATTAACAATGAAAAGTTTAAGACATTTTTGCGTACCCATTTGTAAGATGCTCTTGATCAGACAGTTAAAAAAAAGAAAAAATCTCTACTATCTACAGGTACATCTCAAAAAATTAGAATATCATGAAAAAAGTTCAATATTTTTTGTCACTCATTTCAGAAAGTGAAACCCATATATTATATAGATTCATTACACAAAGAGTGATATATTTCAAGTGTTTATTTATTTTAATTTTGATGATTATGGCTTACAGCCCATGAAAAGCCCAAATTCAGTTTCTCAAAAAATTACAATATTACATAAAATGAATTAAAAAAATAGTTTTTTCTGATCAATCAAACACAGTGATGCCATGGTCATTAAACCAGGTTTTGATACTTTTGGCAGTGTGTGTGTGTGTGTGTGGGGGGGGGGGGGGGCTAAGTCCTGCTGGAAAATGAAATCAGCTCCTCCATAAAGCTTGTCAGCAGAGAGAAGCGTGTTCTTAAATTTCCTGGTAGACGACTGCGCTGACTTTGGTCTTGATAAAACACAGTGGACAAACACCAACAGATGACCTCTGTTCAGATAAAAGTAAATTTTGCATTTCATTTGGAAAACAAAGTCCCAGAGTCTGGAGAAAGAGCGGAGAGGCACAGAATCTAAGTTGCTTGTCAGTGATGATTTGAGGAACCATGTCATCTGCTGGTGTTGGTCCACTGTGTTTTATCAAGACCAAAGTCAGCGCAGTCGTCTACCAGGAAATTTTAGAGCACTTCAAGCTTCCCTCTGCTGACAAGCTTTATGGAGAAGCTGATTTCATTTTCCAGCAGGACTCGGTACCCCCCACACTGCCAAACATATCAAAACCTGGTTTAATGACCATGGCATCACTGTGTTTGATTGTCCAGCAAACTCTCCTGACCTAAACCCCATACAGAATCTATGGAGTATTGTCAAGAGGAAGATGAGAGACACCAGACCCAACAATGCAGACGAGCTGAACGTCACTATCAAAGCAACCTGGACCTTCATAATCTCAGCAGTGCCACAGGCTGATCACCTCCATGCCACACCACATTGATACAGTAATTAATCCAAAAGGAGCCCCGACCAAGTATTGAGTGTTTACATGGACAGACTTTTCAGTCGGTCCACATTTGTATTAATTTTTTTTTTTTTTTTAATTAATTTTATGTAATATTGTAATTTTTTGAGAAACTGAATTTGGGCTTTTCATGGGCTGTAAGCCATAACACTGGTCAACACCAAATTTATTGTCTGAGTTTTTTTTAGCTGATTTAGGACAATTTTGATGTGCTGAATCCAAAAATCACATTGGTTTTGCTCAATCAGGTCAACTTTTTGAACTATGGCTGCATGTTTTCTTACGTTTTTGTTTACATGTATGAGTATTTTGACATGTTTCGGGACCCAGGAGACAGACACTGACACGGGCAAATTAGTGAACAATAATCATTATTAGAGTGAAAGGGTGTGTAGTGCAAGTGTGAGCGCGTGGATAGTATCCTGGTCACTGGAACTGAGCACTCTGGATGGAGACCCGGCAACCCTGGAACATATAAGCACAGACAATTACTTTTGTCCCACGCTAATGACAAGCTATCAGTAGTGAGGCTTACTTGAGAGAAGCACAGGTTACGTCCTGCTGAGAACCAGCGGCTGTGCAACGTGGAGGTGAAGGCGTCCAGGAATGAGCTGGGGCTTCCACCTGTGACTGAGACGAGGACAGGTCTTCCAGTGACTCCGGCTGTGACACCACAGACCGGGGCGATGACAAACCAGCTGATGTTTTTCCCCCAGACGTGGAGGAAAAACATCCAGACTCTCTGCTTATCATTCTGGGTGATTTCAATAGAGCTAATCTCACAAATGAGCTTCCTAAATACAGACAGCATATTAAATGTCCCACCAGGGACACAAATACACTCGACCACTGTTACACAGTTTTAAGAAACGCCTATCATGCCGTCCCCCGTGCAGCTCTGGGTTTTTCTGACCACTGTCTGCTCCATCTTATTCCAACATACAGACAGAAACTAAAAACTTCCAAGTCTGTTGTAAGGACTGTGAAGAAATGGACTGAGGAATCAAAGCTGAAGTTACAAGCCTGCTTTGACTGTACAGATTGGAGTGTTTTTGAAGCTGCAGCCATTAACCTAAATGAACTCACTGACACTGTGACGTCATACATCTGTTTCTGCGAGGACATGTGTGTGCAGACCAAGACCTTCTGCACATACAACAACAATAAACCCTGGTTCATTCCTAAACTGAAGCAGCTACGTCAGACCAAGGAGGAGGCCTACAGGACTGGTGACTGGACTCTGTACAAGCGGGCCAGAAACATGCTGACGAAGGAGATCAGGCTTGCTAAGAGGAGCTACAGTGTGAAGTTACAAAAAAACTTCTCAGCCAACAACTCTGCTTCTGTCTGGAGAGGCCTGCAGAATACCACCAACTACAGGAGACCATCCCCCCACCCTGTGGAAAACCTCCAGCTGGCTAACGACCTAAACAGCTTTTACTGCAGGTTTGAAAAGAACCTACAGTTCTCACCTCCCACCCACACAAAAGGATTATCTGCAGCCCCAGGAACTCCATCCCTCCTCCACTCTGACCTCCCACCAGCACTAACGATCTGTGAAGAGGAGGTGCGCCGGGTCTTTCAGAGACAAAAGATCAAGAAGGCTGCAGGACCTGATGGTGTGTCTCCGTCCTGCCTGAGAGTCTGCTCCAACGAGTTGGCCCCCATCTTCACCCGGATCTTTAACAGATCACTGGAGCTGCGTGAAGTGCCTTCCTGCTTCAAACGCTCCATCATCATTCCAGTTCCCAAGAAACCCTCTGTTACAGGATTAAACGACTACAGACCTGTTGCCCTGACCTCTGTGGTCATGAAATCCTTGGAGAGATTGGTGCTGAACCACCTGAAGGTCATCACAGGCCCCCTGATGGACCCACTGCAGTTTGCCTACCGGTCAAACAGGTCAGTGGATGATGCAGTGAATATGGGACTACATTACATCCTGCAACACCTCGACTCCCCAGGGATGTACGCCAGGATCCTGTTTGTCGACTTCAGCTCAGCGTTCAACACCATCATCCCAGGCATTCTTCATCAGAAACTCCTCCAGCTCAAGGTGCCCCCCTCCACCTGCCAGTGGATCTCCAGCTTTCTGACTGACAGGTGGCAACAGGTGAAGCTAGGGAGATTTACATCCAGCTCCCGAAAAATTAGTACTGGCGCCCCCCAAGGATGTGTCCTTTCCCCACTGCTCTTCTCCCTCTACTCCAATGACTGCACCTCAGAGGACCCTTCAGTGAAGCTCCTGAAGTTTGCGGACAACACCACAGTCATCGGTTTGATCTGGGATGGTGATGAGTCTGCATACAGGCGGGAGGTGGAGCAGCTGATCCTCTGGTGCAGCCAGAACCATCTTGAACTTAACCCAGCCAAAACGGTGGAGATGACTGTGGATTTCAGGCGACACCCCCTTCATTCCCCCCACTCACCATCCTCAACAGCACAGTGTCCACTGTGGACTCCTTCAAGTTTCTGGGAACCACAGTCTCCCGGAACCTGAAGTGGTCCTCCCATATAGACACTGTCCGGAAAAAGGCCCAGCAGAGGTTGTTTTTTCTGCGTCAGCTCAAGAAGTTTGATTTGCCTCAGGAGCTGCTGGTTGTCTTCTACACCGCCATCATCCAATCTGTCCTCTGCTTTTCCATCACTGTCTGGTTTGGATCTGCCACTAAACAGGACAAGACCAGACTGCAGCGGATCATTAAGTCTGCGGAGAGGATCATTGGTACTGACCTACCCTCCATTGAGAACTTATATCGGTCCATAACCAGGAAACGGGCGGGAAACATCTATGCTGACCCATCACACCCCGGCCACAAACTGTTTGAACTTCTATCTTCTGGTCGTCGTTACAGATCACTGAAGGTCAAAACCACCCGTCACAGGAACAGTTTCTTTCCTCAAGCCATCACTCTGATGAACTCCTAACATTCACCTAGTCCTACCTGTTGCTGTACTCATGACTTTTCATCCATTATTACATTGCACATAACTCTCACACTGCTTTTTTACTTCATTCACATTATATCACTGAATCTGAGTTCACATTGAAATACTGTGTGACTGTATATTTTTTCATATATTTCTGCAAAGTGTGGTTAGTCTGAGTAAATAACTGCATATATTCCTGTATATATAAAACTCGATTCCGAGTTGGTTTTTTTTTTCCCTTCCTCTCTCTTTTGATCACTTTTTTTTCACCCCACTTATATCACGGACACACAGATCGTCCCAAATGTCTCCTGAGCCGGTGGACAGAGCCACTGTTTATAGCAGGATACGATACAACAGGGAAGAGCTGCTAGCATTTAACCGCCACCCGGTCCCACTGGAAAAACTCGACATACCGAGAGAATTGAGGCGCAAGCGTCGCGGCTGCCGGGCTGGAGTAAGGCAGAGGACAAAAAATATAAGGTACAGACCCTCCCTTCCATCTATTGTCATGGGAAATGTACGGTCGATACTGGGAAAGTTAGATGAGCTAGCGGCTATCTCCCGTTATGATAGCACTTACCGGGAGTGCTCTCTCCTTTTGTTTACTGAGACGTGGCTAACTGAACTAGCAGCAGATGCTAACATTGAGCTGGAGGGTTTTCACATGATACGAGCTGACCGAACACCAGAGAGTGGCAAAACTAGGGGCGGTGGAGTGATAATGTATGTTAACAACAAGTGGTGCAGACCGGGACATATCACTGTTAAACAACGACACTGCAGCAAAGACATTGAGTTGCTAGCTGTTAGCATGAGGCCTACATATCTCCCGAGAGAACACTCACACGTGATCTGCATTGTTGTTTATGCAAATCCGACGGCGAACGCTGGGACAGCGCGTGACGTCATCCATTCAGTAACCAGCAGGCTGCAGACAGAACACCCAGATGCTCTTCTCCTCATCTCAGGCGATTTCAACCACGTTTCACTGTCTCCCATTCTGCCCACTTTCACCCAGTATGTCACATGCCACACTAGAGACAATAAAACACTGGATTTGTTCTACGCAAACACTAAGGAGGCGTACACCTCATCACAACTCCCCCCACTTGGGAGATCGGATCATAACTTGGTTCATCTCCGACCGGTGTACAAACCCCTAGTGCACAGACAACCTCCGGCCATGCACACTGTGGAGTTATGGTCTGAGGAGACAATGGACACTCTAAAGGACTGTTTTGAAGCCACTGCCTGGAAGCAGCTCTGCGATCCACATGGTGAGGACATCGATGGCCTCATTCACACCTTCACGGGCTACCTCAGCTTCTGTGTGGACAAATCCGTTCCCACCAAGACCATACGGCGTCACTCAAACAACAAACCCTGGATCAACCCTGAGATAAAAACACTTCTGAGAGAGAAGAAGAGGATCTTCAGGTCGGGGAACAGGGAGATGCTGAAGTCCGTACAGAGGGAGCTGAGGAGAAAGATCAGAGAAGGCAAGGACAGCTTCAGGAAGAAGATGGAGGACAAGCTGCAACAGAGCGACATCAGCGGGGTCTGGAGAAACCTCAAAACCATCTTGGGGCTCCAGAATACCTCCCCCCAGGCCACGGGGGGCAGGGAGTGGGCGAACAACCTGAATCTGTTTTTCAATAGATTTGACCAACCGCCCTCCCCCCTGTCTGCACAACAACCACTGCTGCCTCTAAGAAATCAAGTCCTGCTGCCCACTCCCCACTCCACCGACACCCCCCCCCCCCACTCCCAACACACAGCCCCCCATCCTGACCCTGACCAAGACCCAGGTGAGGACGGAGCTGAGGAAGATCAAGGCGAGGAAGGCGTCGGGACTGGACGGCATCAGCGCAAAGCTCCTCAAGTCCTGTGCAGACCAGCTGTGTGGGATTGTGACGTATATCTTCAACATGAGCCTGAAACTGGGGAGGGTACCACAGCTGTGGAAAACATCTTGTGTGGTACCTGTACCAAAAACTTCCCACCCCAAAGACCTGAACAGCTACAGACCGGTGGCCTTGACGTCCCACTTGATGAAGACCCTGGAGAGACTGCTCCTTGCTCATCTCCGCCCCCTGGTGGAACCAGCGATGGATCCACTCCAGTTCGCCTACCAGCATGGCATTGGGGTGGAGGATGCGGTGATCTTCCTCCTTCACCGTTCTCTGTCCCACCTGGAGAAGCCCGGGAATATGGTGAGGATCATGTTCTTTGACTTCTCCAGTGCTTTCAACACCATCCAACCGATGATCCTGAAGGACAAGCTGCTGCGCGCAGGGGTGGACCAGCACCTGTCATCATGGATCCTGGACTACCTCACGAACCGGCCTCAGTTTGTGAGAACCCGGGACTGTGTTTCCGACACGATCATCAGTAGCACGGGGGCCCCCCAGGGAACGGTGCTGGCTCCCTTCCTGTTCACTCTTTATACTGCGGACTTCTCACACAACACAACACATTGCCATCTACAGAAGTTCTCTGATGACTCTGCGATTGTTGGTCTCATCTCCAACGGAGATGAAGCTGAGTACAGAGGGCTTATCCAGGACTTTGTGGACTGGTGCCATCGGAACTGCCTCCAGATCAACGCGAGGAAAACTAAGGAGCTGGTGGTGGACTGCCGCAGGCATGGGCAGCCCCTCACAGCACCAGTAAATATACAGGGAACAGACATCGAGATGGTGACATCCTATAAGTACCTGGGTATTCATCTGAACAATAAACTAGACTGGTCACACAATACTGACGCACTCTACAAGAAGGGACAGCGCAGGCTGTTCCTGCTGAGGAGACTCAGGTCTTTTGGTGTACAAGGGGCGCTGCTGAAGTCATTCTATGACACGGTGGTGGCATCAGCCATCACTTTTGGAGTGGTCTGCTGGGGCAGTGGCATTACTGCAGCCGATAGGAAGAGACTGAACAAACTGATTAAGAAAGCTAGCTCTGTCCTGGGGCAGCGCCTTGATCCGATGGAGGAGATAGGAGAGAGAAGGACGGTGGCTAAACTGTCATCTCTGCTGGAGTCCGAGCTCCACCCTATGCAGGACATACTGGATGCACTGAGGAGCTCATTTAGCAGCAGACTACATCATCCCAGGTGCACAACCGCGAGGTTTCGTAGGTCCTTCCTACCAACGGCTGTCAGACTGTACAACCTAAGCAGGGCTGCTCGCAGAGATAGCAAAAAGACGTAACAAACTAATAGTTTTTTTGAATGCAAAAGATGCAATAGACTTACACAATGGTCCTCTCCGGCATACAACTAGGAACATACCGGTCGCTATGGAGGGTGAGAATATGTATGGGCACATAATCATACCATGTAGGATAACTAAATAGACGGTTATGCTGTTTCATCCCACCTAGCAACAATGCTCTGCACTGTGTGTGTTTATATATTTACATATTTATTCCATCTAGCTACAATGCTCAGCACTGGGTGTGTTTATATTTATATATCTATATATTTATTCCATCTAGCTACAATGCTCCGCACTGTGTTTTTATATATCTACATATTATTCCATCTAGCTACATTGCTCCGCACTGTGTGTGTTTATATACTTGCATATTTATTCCATCAAGCTACAATGCTCTGCACTGTGTGTTCATATATTCATATATTTATTCCATCCAGCTACAATGCTCTGCACTGTGTGTCTGTGTGTGTGTGTGTGTATATATATATTTTATAGTAATATGTACATATGTATATTAGCTGCTCTTGCTTGCTTGTTTTTTTTCTTGCCTTCTGATTGTTGCTCTGAGTGTTGCTATCCCTGTGCTGTTGCAATCCTGGAATTTCCCCGTTGTGGGACTAATAAAGGCTTATCTTATCTTATCTTATATATTTGCATCCTTTTATAGAAACGTGGACAGACTGTAATTTACTGTACATACTCTGTTGTCATTGAATCCTTATTTAAATCCTCCACCTGAACAATGAGAGCAAGTTTTTAGCCAAAGTCAAATTCCTTGTATGTGTTGTGCATACTTGGCCAATAAAGCTGATTCTGATTTGGATGACAAGACGAGTGATTCCACAGAACGTGGTGACGATGATAATCCAGACGATGACAAGGCGAGTGATTCCACAGAGCGTGGTGACCATGACAATCCAGACGATGACGAGGTGAGTGATTCCACAGAGCGTGGTGACGATGACACAACAGATGACGATGACACAAACTCCACCGGTAACGGTGGCCAATACTCCTGTAACTGATACAGTAACAATTCAGGAATTTGTGGAGCCAGACGTACTGGTAGTCGTGGTGGTAGCGAACCGCTACGTG
Organism: Pholidichthys leucotaenia; assembly: GCA_020510985.1. Lineage (NCBI taxonomy): Eukaryota > Metazoa > Chordata > Actinopteri > Cichliformes > Pholidichthyidae > Pholidichthys > Pholidichthys leucotaenia. Next base: position 40,112,474 of record CM035844.1, on the reverse strand, counting down.
TGCGAGTTGGTGTAACCCCGTCAGCTGGGGACGCAGGTCCACCGCCAAGGGAGTCCACCTGTGCACAGGGGTAGAGGTTAGGAGTAGAGTAGCAAACAGCTCTCTTACGTGCTTGACTTTGAACTGAAGTCCTTGACGAGGCAAGAGACGTTCTAGACGGGACCAGAGAAGATTCTGACAAGGCAGTTCCTGACGAGACAATTCCTGACGAGACAGCTTCTGACGAGACAGCTTGAGACAAGACAGCTTCTGACAAGACAGCTTCTGACAAGACAGCTTCTGACGAGGCAGTTTTTGACAAGACAATTCTTGACGAGACAGATTCTGACGAGACAAGAGAATACCTTGACGAGGCCAGAGAACGGAGTTCTGGTTCTTTCTCAGACGAGGAGGACAGCCGACTCCGTGCCGGGCTGTCAGCAACGCTGGCTTTTAACAGCTGCTGATTTACACCTGTGGATCTGTGCGCAGCTGGAGTTAATGATGCCAATGACGGCCCAGAGGCCGCCATGACAGTACTCCCCCCTCTAGCAGTGCCTCCAGGCACCTGCCCAATCCTACCTGGATTCGCCCGGTGGAAGTCGCGAATCAGCTGCTTATCCAAAATCAACGCTGGGCGAATCCAAGACCGATCCTCCGGTCCAAAGCCCTCCCAGTCCACCAAATACTGAAGGCCACGACCCCGCCTACGAACATCCAAGATGGCAGTCACCCCCCAGGCCGGATGGCCCTCGATCATCCTTGGGGGTGGGGGTGCCGCGGGAGCAGGGCACAGGGGGTCAGAGACGTACAGCTTGACCTGGGAGACATGAAAGGTGGGGCAGATACGCATCGAAGAGGGGAGAGACAAGCGCACAGACACAGGGTTAACAATACGATTAATGGTGTAGGGACCAATAAAGCGTTTAGTCAGCTTATGCTTTTCAGCCGGCACACCAATATTCCGGGTAGATAACCAAACCTTCTGACCCACCTTATACTCCAGGGCGGGTCTCCTATGCCGGTTGGCCACCTGGATATTACGTTCAGTAGTTTTTAACAAAGCTTTGCGAGCGAGGAGCCACACTCGCCGGCAGCGTTTAATATGTGCCTGGACAGAAGGAACCGCTACCTCCTTCTCCTCCTCAGGAAACAATGGAGGATCAAACCCACAAGAGGCTTTAAACGGGGAGACGCCCGTGGCCGTGGAGATCGTAGCGTTGTGAGCGTACTCAATCCAGGGCAGGAACTTGCTCCAGGAAGATGAGCAGGAGGAGATGACACAACGGAGGGCGGCTTCCAGCTCCTGATTAGCCCTCTCGCACTGACCATTACTTTGGGGGTGATAGCCAGAAGAGAGGCTGGCAGTGGCTCCTAGTGCCGTGCAGGAAGCCTTCCAAACTTGAGATACAAACTGGGGTCCTTGATCGGACACAATATCCGCAGGGATGCCATGAAGACGTACCACGTGTTGCACCAGGAGGTCCGCAGTCTCCTGGGCCGAAGGCAGACCCCGAAGTGGCACAAAATGGGCCGCCTTCGAGAACCGGTCAACAATGGTTAATACTGTGGTGTAGTCATCTGAAGTGGGTAACCCAGTCACAAAGTCCATTGCTACATGAGACCAAGGGCGTGAAGGAACAGGTAACGGATGTAGTAAGCCTGCCGGGGGAGGTGACGTCATCTTCCCGGTGGCGCACTGAGCGCAGGCCCGGATGTAGCCAACAACGTCCTTCCGCAACCCTGGCCACCAGAAGGTCCTTTGAAGAAGATCCACAGTCCGACCCACTCCAGGATGACAAGCCAACTTGGAAGTGTGACCCCACTCAATCACCTTGCCTCGGACAGTGCGTGGAACAAACAAGCGCCCCCCCCCCCCCCCCCCCAGGGTCCGGCTCAGTCTTCTGGGCCTGGCGAACCATCTTGCAGATTCCCCAGGACAGGGCGCCCACGACGCAGGAAGGCGGCAGGATAGGGGTCTCCTGATCCTCGGAGGATGGGGGGTCAAACTGCCGGGAGAGAGTGTCCGGCTTACCGTTCTTGCTTCCCGGCCGGTACGTGATGGTAAAATTAAACCGGCCGAAGAAGAGGGACCAGCGAGCCTGGCGTGCATTCAGGCGCTTAGCCGTCCTGAGGTACTCCAGATTACGGTGATCAGTCCAAACCACGAACGGCTGAGCAGTCCCCTCCAGCCAATGTCTCCATTCCTCCAAGGCCAATTTCACAGCCAGTAACTCCCTGTCCCCGATGCTGTAGTTCCTCTCAGCAGGGGAGAGACGATGAGAGAAAAAAGCACAAGGGCGAATCTTACCATCCATGGGAGATCGTTGGGAGAGTACTGCTCCAACTCCCGCATCAGACGCGTCCACCTCCACCAAACACTGAAGCTTCGGGTCCACCTGGGTAAGGACTCGGGCCGAGGCGAACTCCCTCTTGAGCTTCTCAAATGCATCGGCTGCTTCCTTACTCCAGCAAAATGGAATCTTAGGGGAGGTGAGAGCAGTCAAAGGACGGGCAATATTGCCAAAGTTAGGCACGAACCTCCTATAAAAATTAGCAAACCCCAGGAACCCTTGAAGCTGCTTTCTAGAGGTGGGTGCAGGCCATTCCACCACTGCCTTGACCTTGGCAGGGTCAGGAAGCACCTGGTTCCGAGCAATAATGAATCCAAGGAAAGAAGTCTGATCAGTATGAAATTCGCATTTCTCGGCCTTGACGAACAGCTGGTTCTCCAGGAGGCGCTGTAATACTCTGCGGACATGCACCCGATGTTCCTCTAGTGTGCGGGAGAAGATGAGGATATCATCGAGATAAACGAAAACAAATGAGTTCAAGAAATCCCGTAGTACATCGTTAATTAAACGCTGGAAAACGGCTGGGGCGTTAGTTAACCCAAACGGCATTACCAGGTACTCAAAATGACTGCTGGGGGTCCGGAAAGCCGTTTTCCACTCATCACCTTCTCTAATGCGCACTAGATGGTAAGCATTCCTGAGGTCCAGTTTAGTAAACCATGATGCCCCCTGGAGGGAGTCAAACGCAGTGTTCATCAAGGGCAGTGTATATTTATCCTTGACCGTTATTTCATTCAACCCCCGGAAGTCAGTACAGGGGTGTAGTGAACCGTCCTTCTTTCCAACAAAAAAAAATCCGGCCCCCACGGCCGACGACGACGGGCGAATAATACCAGAGGCCAAAGATTCCTTAATGTAAGTGTCCATGGCCTCGCGCTCCGGGGCTGATAGGCTGTAAAGGCGGCTAGCAGGTAGAGGGGCCCCAGCCTTCAGATTAATGGCGCAGTCATACGGGCGATGGGGGGGGTAAAGACAACGCCCGAGATTTGCTGAACACTTGCCCCAAATCATGATAAACCTCAGGTACCTTAGATAAATCCGGTGGAGATGAATCGGGCAGAGGCACTTTCACAGATGGGGCGTACGCCGCAGATTGGAGACAGGCACTAAGGCAAAACGTACTCCATGCCGTTATTCTCCCAGCTTGCCAGTCAATAGTGGGGTTATGTAGGCGCAGCCAGGGATATCCCAGAATAACTGGCGAAGAGGAAACGGGCAGCACTAGGAACTGAATCTCCTCCCTGTGATTTCCTGAGACAATTATAGACACAGGCGCTGTCTGAAGGTTAATGGTAGTCAACGACGCCTTCGACAGGGTAATCAATCTGACAGGGGGTTCTAAAGTCTGACAACTAAGGCCCATCCGGGTTGCCAGGTCTCTAGAAATGAAATTTTGCTCAGCTCCAGAATCAACTAACGCTAGTGTAGAGTGTTCTGTGTGAGTATGAATGAGTCTGAGGGGTAAATGACAACAAGTAAGGGGTTCCTCTTTGTTCTTGCCCGTGAATCCCCCTACTGCGATCCACGGGCCTCCCCTTTTAATCTTACTAGGACATTCGGAAACCCCATGTGACTCTTTCCCACAATAGAAACACAGGCCTTGATCCCTACGGCGCTGTTTCTCAGCTGCAGACACCTTAGGATGACCAACAATCATGGCTTCCTGATCCGGGGCCTTCTCTGACGCGGGTAAAGCGAGAGGAAGAGACACAGGGACACAAGGGCGGGGTTTAACCGGACGGGAAGTAACTCGCCGACCAGCCGCCCGTTCCCTTAACCTACTATCGATACTAACTGCTAAAGCAATTAAATCTTGCAAGTTATCTGGTTTATCTCGTGCCGCTAACTCATCCTTTAGCTCGTCGCTAAGGCTGCGTAGAAAAATGCCACAAAGAGATGGCTCCCCCCACCCAATCTCTGCGGCCAAAACCCGGAAGTCAATGGCGTAGTCTGCAGCTGATCTCTTTCCCTGCTGTAGGCTTAAAAAACGTTCTGTCAACACCTCTCCCCTATCCGTGTGATCAAATACAGACAGAAATTCAGACACAAACTCCTGGTAGGTAAGCAGAGAATAGCTAGGTCTAGCCATGATCGAATATGCCCAGTCCAAGGCTCTACCTGCCAGCAAATTTATGACATAGCCTATCCGGCTAGAGTCGAGAGAAAAATCCCCCGGCACACGCAGAAAAACTGATTCACACTGTAAAATGAATCCTCGAGCTTCCCCGAGTTTTCCGCTGAACCGGGCAGGTGTTGGAATAGGAGTGAGGCGAGAGGACGAGGAGGTGTTAGCTAGTCCTGACGCTAAGCCTGCAGGGGTTGAGGTATTTGCGGTCGGGGGAAACGTTTGGTGTCCCTTCAAACAATCCAGCCGAGCATTAATTTGAGTTAATTGATTCAAGATTACTGTCTGCTGGTGGGCTAGCAAATCTGCCCGGGCGCTAAGAGTGTTAATTAAGCGTGACAGTGAGCTGTCCGCTGGGTCAACGTGACGGAGTCGTACTGACATGTTTCGGGACCCAGGAGACAGACACTGACACGGGCAAATTAGTGAACAATAATCTTTATTAGAGTGAAAGGGTGTGTAGTGCAAGTGTGAGTGCATGGATAGTATCCTGGTCACTGGAACTGAGCACTCTGGACGGAGACCCGGCAACCCTGGAACATATAAGCACAGACAATTACTTTTGTCCCACGCTAATGACAAGCTATCAGTAGTGAGGCTTACTTGGGAGAAGCACAGGTTACGTCCTGCTGAGAACCAGCGGCCGTGCAACGTGGAGGTGAAGGCATCCGGGAACGAGCTGGGGCTTCCACCTGTGACTGAGACGAGGACAGGTCTTCCAGTGACTCCGGCTGTGACACCACAGACCGGGGCGATGACAAACCAGCTGATGACAAGACGAGTGATTCCACAGAATGTGGTGACGATGATAATCCAGACGATGACAAGGCGAGTGATTCCACAGAGCGTGGTGACCATGACAATCCAGACGATGACGAGGTGAGTGATTCCACAGAGCGTGGTGACGATGACACAACAGATGACGATGACACAAACTCCACAGGTAACGGTGGCCAATACTCCTGTAACTGATACAGTAACAATTCAGGAATTTGTGGAGCCAGACGTACCGGTAGTCGTGGTGGTAGCGAACCGCTACGTGTGCGAGTTGGCGTAACCCCGTCAGCTGGGGACGCAGGTCCACCGCCAAGGGAGTCCACCTGTGCACAGGGGTAGAGGTTAGGAGTAGAGTAGCAAACAGCTCTCTTACGTGCTTGACTTTGAACTGAAGTCCTTGACGAGGCGAGAGACGTTCTAGACGAGACCAGAGAAGATTCTGACGAGGCAGTTCCTGACGAGACAATTCCTGACGAGACAGCTTCTGATGAGACAGCTTGAGACGAGACAGCTTCTGACAAGACAGCTTCTGACAAGACAGCTTCTGACGAGACAGTTTCTGACGAGGCAGTTTTTGACAAGACAATTCTTGACGAGACAGATTCTGACGAGACAAGAGAATACCTTGACGAGGCCAGAGAACGGAGTTCTGGTTCTTTCTCAGATGAGGAGGACAGCCGACTCCGTGCCGGGCTGTCAGCAACGCTGGCTTTTAACAGCTGCTGATTTACACCTGTGGATCTGTGCGCAGCTGGAGTTAATGATGCCAATGACGGCCCAGAGGCCGCCATGACATATTTTTGCTTTATATGATGCAAAATTCTTTTTTATTTCTTGAAATTCTCTGAGTTTTGAACAATAATGACGTAACATTCAATTTACATGTACTTACCTTTATCAATGTCTACTATTCAATTTACAGTACACCTGTACAACTGCTGTACAGCTGCTTATATCTTAACATAAAAACCTGACCTGATCGAGAGAAACGGATGTCATTTTTGGATTCAGTGGTGCAAAATTGTCTTAAATCAGTTGAAAAAAACACAATGTACAAAGAAAAATTATTTTTGTTATGTTGTGTAATCATCAAAATTAAAATAATTAAACACTTGAAATATATAACTCTGTGTAATGAATCTATATAATACATGGGTTTCAATTTCTGAAATGAGTGACAAAAAATATTGAACTTTTTTCATGATATTCTAATTTTTTGAGATGTACCTGTACCTAGGCTCATAGCCTCATATCCACGTGGGCTACAGGAGAACCTTTTGCTAGCATACATTAGAATGAGAATTAGAATTAGAATTTGTGACAACGGAGTGTCGCCACTGTGTGGTCTGGTAATTGAATATTATATGTGTAAAAGGATTTATATTTGCAAATGGTAACATGTATTGGGATTGTGAAAATGCACATATAATTGTAGAATGTGTTTTGACTGAAGTGAATCCTTTTGTGAGGTAATTGTTAATGTTAATCATGTTAACTGAGTGAGGCAATTGTATAATCTTAAAACCGCGTACCTTTGCCAGCATGCTTCCTGGTGGTGTCTGGGCAAAAATCTCCTCAGGGGTTTGACGGCCTTTTAAAGGACAACAGCAGGAAGAAAATACTGTATATGATGGTTGAGTAGAGGGGAGTTTAATATGTAAATAGGGGTTTAAAGTATTTATTGTATTATTTATGGTGTATTTATTGGTGTTATTTATTCTGTAAATATTGGGGAAAGTATTTATATATTTATGATCTTTTAGATATTATTGGGTATATGTGGGAAGATGAAAATATTTATTGTCTTATTTGGGATTATGGCATGTGCCAATTAAGTTGATTGTCTCACTAAGTATATAGCAGGTGTTTGCCATTTGGTTTGTTGGTGGGGTGTCGGATGTGCATTGGAATTATTGCCTGTGAAGATTATTGGAACAAATGGAAAATTGCTGATTGCAAACTGTTTGGAAGCCTCCGTTTTTCCTCTGGTGCCTTGACCGCTCGGCTATCGACCATGACAGAATTAGAACAAAAATGTTTATAAAACTGTTGGGAATACTTTTCACAGACACCAAGAAGTTTAAAAATTATATATATATATGTAAGATGACAACTAAGCTGACCCGGAGAAGGTTTTGGCTCAGTTTCTGCTTTCAAAAGACAATGGGGATGCATTTGGGGAATATCATCTAACACAATGTAAAAGCAATTTATTTTTTAAACGTCAAAAACATTTGATCACGTAAACAAAAGATCCTTTGTTTGACGTATCATAAACTAATTTTGATTCTGGTGAAATTAGACCACATTAAAATAACGAACAAAAACGGCTTCTTTAAATAAATGGCCACAAGTGTGTGGGAGATCATCCAACACAATGTAAAACTAATGTATTTTTAAAAACTCATAACGTTCTTTAGGAAAAAATGGAGTTCCTTCCTTCACAGTATCGGAAGCTAATGCTAACTGTACCTACACTAGACCAGAGTGGAAAAATTACTGTTTGGAATGGATTACCGAGCAATTCCTGTGGTCTATCCCATCGCCATACACCAGTTGATATCATCACACAGTCATATTAACAACAGGAACATCTCATAGACAAAATGTAGGTTACAGATAGCTATGCAAACACTAGTTAGCTTAGCTTACCGGTCGAGTAGCAAATAGGCAACCTCAGTATGGATTTTAAAACTTTCTTCAGATCGCACCAGCGATCAAAACCTGAACCAGTACTTATTCTGGTTTTACCCCTTTGTTTATTACTTCTTACTTGAGAAGGATAACCGAATGAGCTATTACTTTCAGAAGCGGCCATGGCTGCCTCTGGCAACCCCCTGTTTTACGGAAATGCAATAGCACGTAACATCAACAGATTCATTGTATTGGATCAGAAATCCACATGGAACAATTTTCTGTCTAAAAAAAATCTTCTGGAATATAAATATTTACATTATAATCAGTCCAGAAAAAAATGACAAAATATTATTTTGACAATAATATATTATATATTTATATTTTTTGTCAATATAATATTTTTTGAAGAACATTAAGACTTACATTGTGCAAGTTTCTAAATGCTTTTTTGATGTATTATTTTTTTAAAAAAATCTTTGTTTTCATAAAATTGTTATGAATTTCACCTTTAAGTTCTTAATCATTTAGCTATTCTAAATGCCACTGCATGGGCTCTAATGACCCTGCAAATCACACTGACACATCTTCAAGTACACAGCACCCCAGACAGCACTGCATAGCGTAGTTAACGTGTTTATTTACAGCTCAGAGGCCAGCCTGACAAATGGTTTGAGAGCTATGTGAGGAACACACGCATACTGGTTTTCATGTTTTATGGGGACCAGTTTTCTGATCATCACTTACGGGGACTACCCTTTCCACACAGACGGAGATTCCTTGCATTTATATATAGATTTAGCTGACCCACCACCACCACCACCACCACCAAAAAAAAAAATAATAATAATAATGGTAGAGGAAACACTGGCTTGTATTAAATATTTAACCATTACCCTCACCAACACTGAATGAACTCTAATAAACCTGTGAGTCACACTGAAACATATCTTACTTCCAGTTGTGGTCTGGTTTATTTTGTTATTATTAATTTATGTATGCAGCGGAAAGTTGCTGATGTTAGGACTAGCCTAGTCATAGTATTGCTTTGTCATTTACTCATTCCCATAGCAGTGCGTGGGCTATAATAAATCTGTGCAACAAACCGAATGGGTACTTAAATTGCATTCTCTTAGAGGACTAGGGAAAATGTTTGTATAGTCTACCCAGGTAAAACATGTTTGACAAATGTTTGACATAAATGTAATTAGGATGGTGGATGCTGACATTAAACATGGCCAGAGTTTCAAATAAAGGTCAACATGTTTAATCCATGTGAACACTGCAGTGGTACCACCCAGCTTTTTAAACTTTTTCTCATTTGTTTTATTCCATTAAACTTCCATTAAACTTTAATGGAAGAGAAAATAAAATGTCTAAATGATATTAAGATATGTCAGAGTGCAGAGCATCTGTAGGGTATATAAATTAAAAATGTTGAAAAAGACTCCATTTAATATTTCCCGATGGGAAGAATATTCTGACATTAATGTAAGTTTTACCTTTTCTATTTCAGGTAATATTTTCATTTCACGGAAATCTGTAGCGCGCTGTGATGAATGTGATGAGGACAATGAGCTAACAACTAGCATCATCTACAAGATTGGTAAGCTGTTTGGTATGGCTTCCTTATTTTATTTATTCATTCTATACTCCTGGTACATTTTGTTTGAAGGTCATCCTCATATCTAAAATCTTTACCGTTTTGATTTTCCTGACTAGGTGATCTTGGTCATGTCACAAGAGTGAATAATCTACAGGTAGAGGAGGGTGACAGCAGATATCTAGCCAATGAAGTTTTACAAGAGGTTTGTAATCCTGCCCTTTTAAAAACTCAGATTTTTAATTTGAATATAGGCTCACTCTTTAACCTTCTCCTGGTGTTCTGATTTTAAGATTGCAGTAACCTGGCAAAGGCGGACATCTTTGCTTTGGCTCTGACTGTTGTCAGTGCTTCGGGAGCCGACCCTTTACCCACCAACAGAGACAAGTGGCATGAGATCCGACGGGGAAAACTCCCCACCATCCCTCAAGTGCTTTCTCCAGCTTTTGTTAGTCTTCTCAAGGTGACTGGTGACATTTTTTTGGAATAACGTTGTTGTGGACATTCAGGTTCATTCATTTGTGGTTGGAGACAGACGACCACACATTCTTAAATCCTTACCTGAGGCATATTTAGATTTCATCTTGGGAGCTTTCTTTCCACAGTGGGACTTGCACGTACAGAAGACCATCATTCAAATTTCACAAAGAAATTGCCTTGTCAGTGATAACCTGTATTCCAATAAATGTGGGAAGACAGCTGGTGGCAGTGCTCAGCTCCTGAAGGTGCCAGTTTGCTTTTCCACTGGTGGAGCCAAACTGACAACAATATGATGACATCAGTTTTAAAGATGTAGGTGTGCTCTGGGAAAAACAGGTGTCCCAGCTCCTGGTCTGTGACATCATTGGTGCCAGAAACCCAGCTTTGTATTGGAGTTTAAAAAAATGAGGCTGTGGAGTGTGTAAATGAAGAAGCAGATTCATGACAGACGATTTATTACACACTCACATCTCACAAGCACAGAATGGACTGAATGTTTACAGCAAGCTCTCCTCTCTATATCCCAAGTCACACTTCACAAGTTTCATGGCACTTCACCTCACACAGCATGATATTTACACTACACTGCATTCAACCCCCTCTGTCCTTCCTGGGCATTGTTCTCCCATGCTTATTCCCTGTCTCTGTCTGAGGTTCTAAATAACCTGACTTCCCCAAGGTCCCCCCCCCCCCCAGCATCTAAGACATACATTAGTCCACACTCTCTTTTTGTCACGCCGCGCCGCTCATCAGCGGCGCCACCTGCTTGCACACCTGCTCGTCATCAGCGGCGAGGGATATAAGCCGCCTCGCCCTGAGCTCCGGCCTGAAGCCGTCAGATTTCGCTCATCATTATTGCTGTGAGAACTACTACCTCTTCAGCCATCATTTCGGTAACTTACCTTTTCCCTTTGAAGTCTGCTCCCCTGTGCACAGGTGGATTTCCCGGCAGCGGACTTTTCCTCTCCGTCTCCATCTCCTCGCTGCTGCACCGGGCCCTGCAGGTGGCTGTCTACCGGGTCTCGTCCCTTGCTGTGCCAGCCATCTATCCCATCCAAGTAAGCTCTTCTCTCGCTATCATATCTCCTGTGTTGGTGTGTGCTCATCACCCTTCTCCTTGTGCTTTTCCCATAGGGTTGTCCAGCTGTACGGTCTCCTGCCTCTGTGCCCGAAGCAGACGCCGCCACCAACACATCTACATCTCGCAGACACACATCCATTCACTCCTGTTGCTAATAAATTATTTGAACTACTCTGAGCCTGTGTGTGTGCGTCTCCTGAGCCGTGCGTTATGCCAGTACGGCTTCAGCAGAGCGGCTCGGCAGACGGCGGGCTCGCACACCGGTTTTCCACTCTCGAGGCTCGAGTGGATCAGATAGCCTATCAGCAACAGGTGATTTTTAATCAGTTGTTAAATTTAACTAACCGGTTGGGCCGCTTGGACCCCCAACAGCCATTCCCCCCGGCTCGTCAGGGTGGTGCAGCTCCTGCAGCTCCAGTGGCTGTCCAGCAGGCTCCGGGTGCACCGGTTCGGCTCACGCCCATTCCAACCCCCGCCCGCTTTAGCGGTAAGCTCGGCGGAGCACGGGGGTTTATTATGCAGTGTGAGTCCGTTTTCCACCGTGTGCCCGGAGACTTTCCCTCAGATCATAGCCGAATTGGTTATATCGGGAATCTCCTGGAGGGGCGAGCATTAACATGGACCTACGCCGTAATGATGAGGCCCAGTTATGCCACCCTCACATATGACCAATTCGTGAGACGCTTCCTGGAGGTCTTTGACCACACTCTTACCAAGACGGTCCAGGTCGATCGGCTTCTCGCCCTCCAGCAGGGAAGTCGGTTGGCAGCGGACTACGCGGTCGACTTCCGGGTAGCCGCGGAGGAATTAGGCTGGGAGGAACGCTCCCTCTGCGGCCTTTTCCTCCGCAGTCTCAATGATGATCTGAGGGATGAACTGGCTGGGCGGGATATCCCTGAGACGCTAGCGGAGCTGACATCCTTAGCGATTAGTTTGGACAACAGGCTGCGCGAGCGCTCCTCGGGACGGAAGTCGTCTTCTTCTCGCCCTCGTGGAGTCTCGCCGCGCCTGTCCCGAGCTCGCCCCCTGGCGGTGCCGCCACCATCATGCCCCGAGGAGTCGGAGCCGATGGTGACGGGCTGGACAAAGCTTTCCCCTGCGGAGAAACAACGCCGCCGTGAGTTGGATCTCTGCATGTATTGCGGAGATGACCAACACACGGTGAAGCTTTGCCCACAGAAAGCCAGTCGGCGGGGTCCGCGAGTCACTGTAGGGGGCCTCGCGGATGTCAACCGGTTAAATACTCTCACTCAGTTGAAGCTGCCCATCCGTTTCTGCCACAACCCCACTGGGCATCTCACCCACGCACTGGTGGATTCGGGCGCAGAAGGCAGCTTTATTTCACAAAGCCTGGCAACCCGATTGGGCATCCGCTGCTAGGCACTCAAAAACCCCATCTCCCTGGTCAACCTCTCCCGTGCTTCCCTTGGGAGAGTCACGCACCAGACCATCCCGGTCCCGGTGATCATCTCTGGTAACCACCGGGAGGAGATAACCTTTCTCATCCTGCCCAACTCTGTGTCGCCCGTCATCCTGGGGTATCCCTGGCTACGCCTCCACAACCCTGTCCTGGATTGGAAGTCAGCTGGGGTGTCGGCATGGAGCACGTTCTGCATGGGCACCTGTCTTCAGTCCGCTGCCTGCTCTCCGTCCGCTTCTTCCCCTGCTACGGACGCTGCACCCCCGGACCTGTCCCTGGTGCCTCTGGAATTTCACAACCTGGGTATGGTATTTAGCAAGACCAAAGCTATGTCTCTCCCTCCTCATCGGCCCTATGACTGCGCCATCAACCTCCGCCAGGGGGCACCCTTACCTTCTGGTCGGCTCTACAGTCTGTTGGCGCCGGAGAAGGAGACGAGTCGCTGAGCGCGGGGATAATCCGCCCATCGTCATCACCCGTGGGGGCAGGGTTCTTCTTCGTTGGAAAGAAGGACGGATCCCTCCGCCCTTGCATAGACTATCGGGCTCTAAATGACATCACGGAGAAGGATCGTTACACCCTGCCCCTCATGGACACTGCTTTCCACTCCCTCCAGGGGGCGACCTGGTTCACCAAGCTGGATCTACGCAGCGCGTACCACCTCGTCCGGATCCGGGAGGGAGATGAGTGGAAGACAGCCTTCCGTACCCCGAACGGCCACTTTGAATACCTGGTAATGCCGTTCGGGTTGACCAACGCTCCTGCCGTCTTTCAGCGCCTCATCAATGACGTCCTCCGGGACTTCATCGGCCTCTTTGTGTTCGTCTACCTGGACGATATACTCATCTTCTCCAAGTCCAGGGACGAGCACCAGGTCCATGTGAGGCGGGTCCTCCAAAGACTGCTGGAGAACCGGCTATACGTGAAGGCTGAAAAGTGTGAATTTTATGCTAAGACTACATCCTTCCTGGGATTCATCATCTCACACGACCAGGTGCGTCCAGACCCAGAGAAGGTGAAGGCGGTGGTAGAATGGCCTACACCTGCATCGAGGAAACAGGTGCAACAGTTCGTTGGTTTCGCGAACTTCTACCGCCGCTTTGTCCCTAACTTCAGCTCCATCGTCGGACCACTGACCCGCCTCACGTCCCCTAAGGTCCCGTTCCGGTGGACCGAAGAGGCCGCAGCTGCCTTTCAGGCGCTGAAGGCGGAGTTCTCCTCCTCCCGGGTCCTTCGCCAGGTCGACCCCGCGCTGCAGTGCATCGTGGAGGTGGACGCCTCGGACACGGGAATGGGGGCGGTGCTATCTCAGCGGTCGCACATCGCTTTGGATTTTGTCACCGGACTCCCAGTCTCCAATTCCTACGACACCATCCTGACCATCGTGGACCGCTTCTCCAAGGCTGTGCACTTCATCCCCCTACGAGGTCTTCCAACTGCCCTGGAGACGGCGGCTCTCCTCATCCAACACGTGGTCAGGCTGCACGGGATTCCGGTGGACGTGGTCTCGGACCGGGGGCCCCAATTTTCCTCTGAGGTTTGGAGATCGTTTTGTAACGCCATCGGAGCCAAGATGAGCCTCTCCTCCGGCCATCACCCCCAATCCAACGGGCAGTGTGAGCGGACCAACCAGGAGCTGGAGGCTGCGCTCCGCTGTGTAACAGCATCCAAACCCACGTCCTGGAGTAACCATCTTGCCTGGGTTGAATACGCCCACAACACCGCTCGCTCTTCTGCTACAGGGATGTCCCCCTTCAAGGCGTCCCTGGGTTATGACCCCCCGCTGTTCCCGGTGCAGGAGAGTGAGGTAACTGTCCCCTCAGTTAGGGCGCATCTCAGGCAGTTCCGCTCCATCTGGGCATCAGCGCGTAATGCGCTTTTACGCACGGCGGAGCGCAACAGAACTGTGGCGGACCGGCACAGAAGACCTGCCCCGGCGTACAGAGTTGGGCAACGAGTCTACGTGTCAACCCAGGACGTGACATTGAAAGGCGAGAGGAGGAAGCTGGCACAGCGCTTTATGGGACCCTACCCCATCACCCGGATCATCAACCCGGTAGCTGTGCGTGTGGCTATTCCCCCCTCCCTCCGCATCCATCCCACCTTCCACGTGTCCAAGGTGAAGCTGGCAGTCTCCAACCCCCTTTGCCCTCCTCCTGCTGCGCAACCCGCGCCCCGGATGATTGATGGCCATCCGGCCTGGTCCGTCGCCTCCATCCTGGACTCCCGGCGCCGGGGTCGTGGGTTGCAGTACTTGGTGGACTGGGAGGGCTATGGGCCCGAGCATCGACAGTGGGTACCCTCGTCGTTTGTGTTGGACCCATCGCTCATCGCTGACTTCCACCGAGCGCACCCAGAGAAGCCATCGCCAGGAGGCGCTGCTAGAGGGGGGAGTACTGTCACGCCGCGCCGCTCATCAGCAGCGCCACCTGCTCGCACACCTGCTCGTCATCAGCGGCGAGGGATATAAGCCGCCTCGCCCTGAGCTTCGGCCTGAAGCCGTCAGATTTCGCTCATCATTATTGCTGTGAGAACTACTACCTCTTCAGCCATCATTTCGGTAAGAAGCCCTTACCTTTTCCCTTTGAAGTCTGCTCCCCTGTGCACAGGTGGATTTCCCGGCGGCGGACTTTTCCTCTCCGTCTCCATCTCCTCGCTGCTGCACCGGGCCCTGCAGGTGGCTGTCTACCGGGTCTCGTCCCTTGCTGTGCCAGCCATCTATCCCATCCAAGTAAGCTCTTCTCTCGCTATCATATCTCCTGTGTTGGTGTGTGCCCGTCACCCTTCTCCTTGTGCTTTTCCCATAGGGTTGTCCGGCTGTACGGTCTCCTGCCTCTGTGCCCGAAGCAGACGCCGCCACCAACACATCTACATCTCGCAGACACACATCCATTCACTCCTGTTGCTAATAAATTATTTGAACTACTCTGAGCCTGTGTGTGTGCGTCTCCTGAGCCGTGCGTTATGTCACTTTTGGCTTTAGTCTCCTCCTATATCTGCTGTAACTGGGGTTTACCGCCTCCGTGGCGCTGCTGTGCCGGTGGGGGGCTGCTGGGAGGTGACTACTGCGGGTAGCCGTGGTGACTGCGAGTGAGCCGTGGTGGTGGTGGTGGTGGTGGGGCTTCGTTCTGCTCGTGTGGCTGCTCTGGTGAATCATTTCCCTGGGGAGTTCTCCGTGGGGGTCTTCCACGCTGAGGGGCCCCAGCCAACAGCACTTGCTCATCCGCCACTACAAAGGCGGGTTTGAGTCTGTCTATGCCAGTTTTCTCCCGTCTACCCCCCAAGTCTAGCACAAAATGCTTATCCCCTGTTTCCAACACTCTGAACGGTCCATCATAGGGTGGGCGCAATGGGGGGCGGTGGGCGTTGTGTCTGACGAACACGAACTGCGCGTTCTTCAAAGTTTAAGGCACGAAGGCACGCGGAAAACTATGGTGGGCTGGGCCGGGCAGCGTGCCTGTGTTTGCACTATGCTGCAAAAGCTGAGACGGGCAGCTGCCTGGCGCGGGATTATCTGGTAGAAATACCCCGGGCAGCCGTAGGGGCTGCACAAAAACGAGCTCTGCCGGGGAAGCTTCCAAATCCTCTTTAGGCGCGGAGTGCAACCCCAATAAAACCCACGCCAACCTGTCTACCCAATTTGCATCCGTCAGTGAAGCCCTGAGTGCTGCTTTCAGTGATCTATGAAAACACTTGCATAACCCATTGGCCTGTGGGTTGTACGCGGTTGTGCAATGAATTGTAACACCCAGGCTGCGGGCCATCATGGACCAGAGTTCGGAAACAAATTGAGGGCCCCTGTCGGACTCCAAAATGCGCCACCCATGCTGTTAAAAAAGCGCATGCTACGTCCGCGGACGTGGTTGCCGCCAGCGGGACTGCTTCCGGCCAGCGCGTGGTGCGGTCCACCACTGTCAGGAGGTGCGTGCACCCCTGTGATGGCAGGAGGGGGCCCACGAGGTCCACGTGCACATGGTCGAACCTTTTAGCCAGTACCGGAAACGGCTCCAAAGGAGCCTTCATGTGCCTGTGTACCTTGGCTCATTGGCACGCCACGCAGGCTGCAGCCCACTCTTTTACTTGTTTGTGTAGGCTCGGCCACACAAACTTCTCTCCCACCATTTTGACTGACGCACGCACTCCTGGGTGCGCCAGAGTGTGAACCGACTCAAACACGCGGCGGCGCCATGCGACCGGGACCACCGGATGCGGGTGTCCCATGGAGACATCGCAGATTGGGGGGGGGCATCTTGCAGCACCCTGCTCTCCAGCCTTAACCCTGTTGGTCCAGACTGGAGCGCGCGCACGTCTGCATCGCTAATCTGCTCCGCGGCCATGGCTGCGTAATCTATCCCCACATAGACCGGGGCCACCACGGAGCGTGAGAGGCAGTCCGCCACCACATTCAGTTTACCCGACACATGCTGAATATCGGTAGTAAACTCTGAGATCGCGGCCAGCTGTCTCTGCTGCCGGCCCGACCACGGTTCTGAAACCTTGGCCATCCCGAACGTTAGTGGCTTGTGGTCTACGAACACGGTGAAGCTGCGCCCTTCCAGCCAGAACTGGAAGTGGCGTATGGCCAGGTAGAGAGCCAGCAACTCTCTGTCAAACGCGCTGTATTTACGCTCGTTGTCGCACAAAGTTCTGCTGAAAAAGGCGAGCGGCTGCCAAGCCCTGGCGATGCGCTGCTCCACGACAGCCCCTATGGCCACGTCTGAAGCGTCGGTGGTGAGCACTATCCGGGCCGTCGGGTCCAGATGCGCCAGCAGTGCGGCGTTTGCCAGGGCTGCTTTAACCTCCGAGAACGCCTGCTCTCGCTCCGGGGTCCATTCGACTCCATCCGCGGGTTTCTGTCTCTTGAGCGCAGCGTACAATGGTTGCATGAGCCGCGCCGCGCGGGGAAGGAAACGGTTACAAAAGTTCACCATCCCCAAAAATTCCTGCAGTGCCCTGATCGTCTGAGGCCGGGAAAAATCTGCCACGGCGTGCACTTTGTCGGGCAACGGGATCGCTCCTTCCGGAGAGACACGGTGCCCCAAAAAATCAATCTCCGTCACGCCGAACTGGCATTTCGCCGGGTTGATTATCAACCCGTGCTCCTCCAACCTCCAGAAAACCGTCCTGAGGTGGGTTTCGTGTTCGTCTTCGGACGTACTGGCTACCAGGATATCGTCCAGGTAGACGAAAATGAACGGGAGATCGCGCAGCACTGCATCCATCATGCGCTGGAACGTCTGTGCCGCGCCTTTTAACCCGAATGGCATGCACAGGAACTCGAATAAACCGAACAGAGTTATTACCGCTGTTTTGGGTACATCCTCCGCATGCACTGGGACTTGGTGGTAACCGCAGGCCTCGTCTATTTTGGAAAAAATGCGTGCTTCGGCGAGGTGAACGGAAAAATCCTGTATGTGGGGAATCGGGTAGCGGTCGTGCGCTGTGGCGTTGTTCAATCTGCGGAAATCACTGCACGGTCGTCACGATCCCTCAGCCTTAGTGACCATGTGTAGCGGGGATGCCCATGGGCTGTTCGAACGCCTGATGATGCCCAACCTTTCCAGGCTGGCAAACTCCTCGTGCGCTATGGCCAGTTTAGCTGCATCCAAGTGCCGAGGTCTTGCGAAAACGGACGGCCCAGTGGTGGTGATAAAGTGCTCCACCCCGTGTTTAGCAATGGCCGCCGAAAACGTCGGGACCGTGAGTGCTGGGAACTGAGTGAGCAGTGTGTGGAACTTACTGCCTGGAGCTGTGACGTTGGCTTGTGCTGTTGGCTGGGTCGCTCGAGCTATACAGGGGAGAGAGTCAAAGGACAGTGCATTAACCAGGCGCCTGTTAGCAACATCAACCAGTAAACCATGTGCACACAGAAAATCAGCCCCTAGGATATGGTAATTCAGTGTTGCTACGACAAAAGTCCACTCGTATGTACGGCCGTGTAGAGATAAGATCAGTGTCCTCTCACCAAAGGTCTTAATTTCCGAGCCGTTTGCTGCCAACATCCCGGGGCCGCTAGGTCCTGCCAGCCGGTCAGCGTAGGTCGGCAGGATGATGCTCCTCTGGGCTCCGGTGTCCACGAGGAAATGCCTCCCCGAGCACGCATCTGTCATGTAGAGCAGCTTGTTCTCTTCACCAAGGGTCGCAGCTGCTGCCGACTGCTGGCCTTGGCATTTTCCCGAGCGCTTGAATTGGCACGGTGGCGCACATCTGCGTGCGTTCTCTCCGAAGCAGCAGTGGTAGAAACAGAGGGTGTCTCTCTGGCGCTCCTTGGCCCCCGCTGCTGCTACCGTCGGTGGCTCCTCGCCTCCTCTGGTCGTCTCGCTGGGCTCCACCGCCGCCGCGCTGACTGTGATCGTCCTGGTGGTGAGGCTGATCCTGTCTGCCTCCTGGGCTAGCACACGGTAGTCACGCACGGTAGTCACGCGCGGCCAGCAACGGCGAATTGGCCAGAACCGCTCTCGCCTCTGTTGGAAGGTTCCGGAGGAAAAGGTGGGCAAACAGAAAGTGCCCGTCGTCCGTGCCCATTAACGCCAGCATCTTCTCCATCAGGTCGACGGCCAACCCATCTCCTAACTCGGTCCGTGCCAGGAGCCTCTCCGCTCTCTCACATTCCGAGAGCGTGTAACGCCGGGTGAGCGCAGCCTTGAGCGCCTCGTATTTGTTGCGGGCTGGTGGCTGATCGAGCAGGTTCACTACCTGCTGGGCTGTGCGGGAGTCCAGCGCTGCTACCACGTGGTAGAACTTGGTGTCGTTTGCTGTTACTCCCCGGAGGGCGAACAGGGCCTCGGTGTGGTGGAACCAAGAGAGCGGGTTGTGCTGCCAGAAATCCAGTAGCTTGACTGAAACCGCACACGCATTGCTGGGGGTTCCAGTCCAGGCTGTCTGTGGAATGGCTGCTGCGTCGCTGGGGCTTCCCGACCGGGCCGGCTCCGGGGTTCTTGCCTCGTGTTCCATAATACGTCTTGGATCACCAGTGTGGAGTGTGTAAATGAAGAGGCAGATTCATGACAGACAATTTATTACACACTCACATCTCACAAGCACAGAATGGACTGAATGGTTACAGCAAGCTCTCTTCTCTATATCCCAGGTCACACTTCACAAGTTTCATGGCACTTCATCTCACACAGCATGATATTTACACTACATTGCATTCAACCCCCTCTGTCCTTCCTGGGCATTGTTCTCCCATGCTTATTCCCTGTCTCTGTCTGAGGTGCTAAATAACTTGACTTCCCCAAGGTCCCAAAAGGCGCTGGTTTCATAGGCCAAGAACAGTGCTCACCTGGTTCCAGCTCCAGTCGGAAAGGGGTGTCCGAGTTCTACTTAGGAGTCAACAGTGTTAACTGCTGTTCCACCAACTTGCATGCAAAAGTATATTCTAACTCAGTTTTATTGTTTTAAACTCAGTGAAAAAAGTTTTCACTTCTGTCCTTTATCAGATGCAAGCCAGTTGTTGGAATGTTCATTGAATAACTCTAGAAACTTTAGAAATGATTACAAATTCCTGAAATCTGGGAAAAAGAGAGATAATGACAATGGCGGCTGATACTTATCTTTTTGTGTATCAGATTTTTGGAAAAATATTGTCCATTTTGCACATCACTAAATCGTTGTATCCCTAAATATGTTTGGCGTTAAGCCTTTATTAATGGTGACACAGGAATACAAAGATGATGAGGGAAGAGCATGTGGTAAATAACCTGAGGTGTAATCAGACCTCGGGGGAGGCTTACAAGCTTTAAAGGGAAAGCTGTTGGGGTATTGGAGAGTTTGGGATTTTTTTTTTCACTGTTTTAACAACTAACCAATGAAATCAAATTCAGAAGAATCTCCCAGAAGACATTACCATCTGCAGTCCTTTTCACGTTTTTCTTATCTGAACACTTTACCTTTCTTATGGCATTTGTTCGTTTTCCCCTTTGTTCTTCCAGCTAATGATCCACCGTAACCCAACCAGACGACCGTCGGCCTCCAATCTTATCAAACACCCGGTGCTCCTGACTGCTGCCAGAATGAGTGCAGATCAGCTCAGAGTAGAGCTTAATGCAGAGAAGTTCAAGAATGCCCTGCTTCAGAAGTAAGCACAACAGGCACTGACTGATAATCTTTAACTCATCAAAGGTTTTACTGTTTAGGGTTTAAACTCATGACTGTGGTGAGAGGGGCTAGGTGTGTGTGTTTACTGACCACTAAAATGGTCCCATACAAACTAATCAATCCATCCATCCATTCTTCCACTTAATCCTTTTTGGGTCGCGGGGGGGCTGGAGCCTATCCCAGCATCACACACCATTAATCTGATTCTTAGATGTTATGATTTTGACTTGCAGACCAGGGCAGGAGAGCTTTTGATTTTAAATGTTCAACCTGCACCACCAGCATACTGATTACATTTTCTCCTTTTAATCACTGGCTCTATGATAAAGGGAAAATGGTAATCACAACTAGCACAAATGTCAAAAACAGGGTTGCAGTGGATCATCATAAATATATGTATTTTTACCAAAACAGTCATGAGTCAATTATATACTATTAAAATAATCACAAAGAAATACACTCTGCCTATCAGTTAAGCTCCTGAAGAAAATGAAAATTACACTTCCTTGGTTTTATCTCTCAAATTAACAAGCCCCACCTTCAGTTCGGTAATGGTGCTTTCAGACCATAGGCAAAGCAAAATTTGTGTTGCTGTACTTGATCAAATATAGCCATGATAGTTGAGCTCAAGCAAAAAGTTGTCCTTAAGAGGGGCAGGGTTACCCTTGTAACCTGCTGCTGTTGTGGACATCCCAAAAAGACCATCATGCTAGGGTTCACACAGTTGTTGGGAATTTTCACTGCCTCCTCCAGAAACTGCATCTTGATGACTGCTAAACTGAGACTGACCAATGTCCAGTTTGGCCCTCATTAGCAGCTCGGTATCAGGTGGATACAAACTACAGACACTTCATTGGTCCATTTCTCTGGTGAACAGCAGGCTCATTTTCAGTTTACCCTCCATTGTTGATACTCTCCCCAGTGACGGCAGAATCTTGATGCTGATTGGCTATCGTAAACGCCCTGACTGCCTCCTTACTTGTGATTGGCCCACTCAGAAAAGCATAAATGTTTAAATGATTAGCTGACTAACCGAAAAAGTAATCGGCAGATTAATCAGTAACAAAAAATAATCTTTAGTTCCAGTCATGCTGTGAACATACCTGCTTCTGACCAGGCTTTGAATTCAGCCAAAGTTGCCATTCAGAACAAGTTGGTAAAAAATAACATGGTACCCCTTTGTAAACACTGAAAATGGCAATTTTATTCTTAGTATCCCTTAATTTTAGTGTACACCTTCCTGGGAAGAGCCACAGTGCATGAAATAAGCTTGACCTTTTTGCATAGACTTCTATAGAGTAAAATAATTTCTCACATCTGCTTGATACTTAATGGGATGCAGTTTGATGCTTAAATTTTACTTTCAGGAATTTGTCAACTTTTTATATCCAGAACATACACTACCGTTCAAAAGTTTGGGGTCACTTAGAAATTTCCTTATTTTTGAAAGAAAAGCACTTTTTTTCAATGAAGATAACTTTAAACTAATCAGAAATACACTCTATACATTGCTAATGTGGTAAATGACTATTGTTAACCGTTCCTGCTTCTCGTCTCCTAACCGTGGTTGGGGGACGCAGGGGAGATCTGTCTTCTCCAGGGCCGGAGGCGCTTTTCTTCCTCCGGGGTCAACTCCCGAGTAAAACCTCACTCTTGTTAAGCAGGAGATATGGTGGTACACAGAAACACAGGCCGTTTCGCTGAAGCGTTGGGGCTTTATTTACAGACTGCAATATTATTAGCAACCATTTCTACCTGCTCCGGTCGCCTCGCTCTCTGTCTCTCATCCACCAAAAAATCATACACACCGTTCACTCGTCGGGGCCATTCCACACACACCGCCGGGGCGCGCCTGGGCTGCGCGCACGCATTCACTCACGTTCACACACTGAGCTGTCTTGTCTAAATACATAAAAGAGACACATCTTACAACACTACCCCCACCATGGACTGGCAATTAATATTAATGACAAGTGTCCATACAATATAAAAGTTAGCTCATTTAACAGTGAACACGAGTAAAAAAAAAAACATTGAACTGCAATTGTCTCTAATTAAACAAAGAGGAGTACATTATACTTTGAAATCTATTTCTAGGCGACCGGGAGTAATACTGTCTAACTAATCAAAATACAATACATTCAATTAAAACAAAGTGCATGTGGTATATGAAAGCATTGTTATTTCAGCTCTTTTTTTTCTTTTTTCTTTTTTTTTTTAAAAACAAACGTATAGAACATTACAACTAGACTAGAGTCTAAAATGTAAACTGGAGAGTCTCTAGTGCAAACATGAACTACCACAGTTGGCTCACTCAGTAACCCAGTCCCCGTAACAGTCCGGTCCTCTGCGCCGACGTTTGGGCCGTGACACGTGCTGAGCCTGATGGCGTGGTTCTCCCACCGCACCCCCACCATGGCCAAATATCACATGGGAAGGAGTGGGTGGAAGAGACACGATCACATTGGGAGCATTAGCAGGTGGAGTGGACGGCCGGGAACTGCTGGGGCCATCACTGGAGGCAGTAGCAAACAGGTTGTACAGGCTGAGGTCCTGGTCTGCCGGGTCCCCTTCCACAGCTGGTGGCAAGATCTCAGAAGGTGTCCAGTTCTGGGCTTGGTCCAGGACCCAAGTGTTGTCCAGCTGCTCACGGCTGCGGTAATGTTTCAGTTGGTCATGATGGATGACTTTGACTTTGGCTCTGGGGCTCTTTTGGATCCATTAGACTAGATCATCCAGCTGTCCCATAACAAAGAAGGGTCCTTTGTATGAGAAGAGGAACTTTTTGACTCCGTTTTTGACATGCCGTGTTCCTTTGATGAGGTACCACACTGCGTCTCCGACTTTGTACTGTGTGTGGCAAGCGTTTTTGTCATATTGTCTTTTTGCACGTGTGACTGACTCACCCAGGGCTTCTCGAGTAATGTTGTGAGCCAGCTCCAGCCGCTCGCGTATTTGTTGCACATACTCTGGGGCTGAAGGTGCAGGGTCAGAGTCCAGGGGCAGACTGGCTACAAGGTCCACAGGCTCATTTATTTCACGTCCGAACATCATATAGTTGGGGGTAAAACCAGTAGCACTGTGCTTGGTCGCTCTGTAGGCCATAACTGCATATGGGGTCATCAGGTCCCAATCCCAGTGACAGCGTTCTGCAGTAGAGGCCAAGATCTTTTGCAGTGTGGCATTGAAACGCTCAACCTGGCCATCTGACTGTGGTCTGAATGGCGTAGTGTGGGTTTTCTCAATGCCAAATAGACGGCACATTTCTTGAAACACCTCTGATTCAAAATTGCGCCCTTGGTCGCTGTGCAAAGAGTGAGGCATTCCGAAGCGGCACACCCATTCTGTTCCAACAACGCGTGCCACGGTGACAGCCTTTTCGTCTGGAATAGGAAATGCTTCAGCCCATTTTGTGAAATACTCCTGTATTACGAGCACATAGTGGTTTTTGCGTTCCGTCTCATTGAGTGGGCCCATAATGTCCAGTGCAATGCGCTCCATGGGGGCTCCGACCCTGACAGTTCCCATGGGCGCTTGTGGCGTTTTGTGGGGTCTGGCTCTGCATGCACAGTTGGTACAAGTCCGGCACCAGAGAGCCACGTCTTCTCTCATGTGGTACCAGTAATATCTGGTTTGAAGTCTGGCCACAGTCCGTTCAATACCAAAATGTCCACCTATTGGCCCCTCGTGCATCTGGCACATGACGTCGGGTTGCATTTTGCGTGGCAGGACAATTTGGGGGTAGTACTGTGTGTCGTCCAGACAGTAAAAAAGGCGGACCAGAACTCCCTCTCAGAAATACAGTCTTTTCCATTGGCTCCAGTATGTTTTGGTGGCTGGACTGCCAGGGGCGACTGTGGTCCAGGGAGGGCGCTCACTGCTGGCCTCTAACCAAGCTTTTATTGGTGCAATGTCTGTATCGGCGGCTTGGGCCTGGCACAACTCTTCTATAGTCCAGCCAGGAAACAGTGTGGTCTCATTTGTATTCGTCACATAAATTGTCTCTTTTTGTTTTAAAGTGTCTGTATTGGTAAAGCTGTCTGCACTTACCCCCACCGGACTCACGGCTGTGGTTGTAGGGCATGTCTCTACCCCCACCGGACTCAGCGACAGGGAGTTGGTGTCGGAGTCCAATTCACACTGAATGGCTTGGTGGTTTGTGATTCTCGGCTGTGAGGAGGGGTCCTGCATTTTACAAGGACTGGCGGCAGGGCCTGCGGGAGAGACTGTCAGCATTAGTGTGTAAGTGACCTGGGCGATGAATGATTTCAAACTCGTACTCTGCTAGCTTCTCAAGCCACCGGGCTAACTGACCTTCTGGCTCTTTCATTCGGGTTAACCAACGCAGGCTGCTGTGGTTGGTACGTACTTTGAAAGGCCGCCCAAGTAGATACTGCCGAAAATGTGACGTGAAATCGACAATGGCTAGCAGCTCTCGTCTTGTAGTGCAATAGTTCTGTTCAGCTTTGGCTAGTTTGCGGCTGCCGTATGCCAACACACGTTCCGCGCCATCCTGCATCTGTGAGAGGACGGCGCCGATGCCTGTGTCACTAGCATCGGTGTCCAAGATCATTTCACCATGGTCCAGTGGGTAGCCTAAGACAGGGGCTGTGGTGAGACGATGCTTGAGCGTGTTGAAAGCAGCTTGGTGTTCAGCGTGCCACTGGAAATGTGCATTTTTCCTTGTCAGGTTGTGTAACGGTTCGGCAATGGAAGCAAAGTCTTTCACGAACCTGCGATAGTAGAAGGCGAGGCCAATGAAACGTCGGACCTCTTGGACCGATGTGGGAGTGGGCCAAGCTTGGACTTTGTGGACTTTATTGGGGTCAGTGGCTACACCATGCTCGGACACAATGTGACCTA
This sequence comes from Pholidichthys leucotaenia, assembly GCA_020510985.1. NCBI lineage: Eukaryota > Metazoa > Chordata > Actinopteri > Cichliformes > Pholidichthyidae > Pholidichthys > Pholidichthys leucotaenia. The sequence continues at coordinate 40,087,058 of CM035844.1, read as the reverse complement.
GATAAGCCACTTGGCGGCGGAAGAGGCAGCATTTGGCTGGTTTTAGTTTGAGGTTCGCATGTTTAAGTCTCTGGAACACCTGACTCAGCCGCTGCAGCATCCCGGACACATCCTTGGCCAGCACGATGATGTCATCCAAGTAAACGAGGCAGGTCTCCCACTGCATGCCGGAGAGGACGCGGTCCATAAGGCGTTGGAACGTCGCTGGCGCATTGCATAACCCAAACGGCATAACGTTCCATTCAAACAGTCCATTTCGGGTGCAAAAGGCGGCTGCGCGGCGAGCTCTTGGAGTCAGCTCGACTTGCCAATAACCTGAAGCAAGGTCCAAGGTGCTGAACCATTTGGCGGTGGCGAGGGTGTCTAATGTGTCTTGGATACAGGGTAGCGGGTACGCGTCAGTGATGGTGCGGTCGTTGAGTGTTCTATAGTCTATACAAAGACGGTAAGTTCCATCCTTTTTACGTACCATAACAATCGGTGAGGCCCAACTGCTGTGGCTGCGGGTGGCGAGGCCGTTCTGGAGGTTCTCACGGATCTGCTGGTCTGCGTGTTGCTGCTTTTCTCCAGCCATGCGACGAGGGGGCTGCTTCACAGGAGCTCCAGGCCGGGAGGCGCTTTTCTTCCTCCAGGGTCAACTCCCGAGTAAAACCTCACTCTTGTTAAGCAGGAGATATGGTGGTACACAGAAACACAGGCCGTTTCGCTGAAGCGTTGGGGCTTTATTTACAGACTGCAATATTATTAGCAACCATTTCTACCTGCTCCGGTCGCCTCGCTCTCTGTGTCTCATCCACCCAAAAATCATACACACTGTTCACTCGTCGGGGCCATTCCACACACACCGCCGGGGCGCGCCTCGGCTGCGCGCACGCACTCACTCATGTTCACGCACTGAGCTGTCCTGTCTAAATACATAAAAGAGACACATCTTACAACACTATTATAGCTACAAATGTCTGGTTTTTGGTGCAATATCTACATAGGTGTATAGAGGCCCATTTCCAGCAACTATCACTCCAGTGTTCTAATGGTACAATGTGTTTGCTCATTGCGTCAGAAGGCTAATGGATGATTAGAAAACCCTTGTGCAATCATGTTAGGTCTGCAATGCTGCAATTGCTGCAAATGGAGGATTCTTTGACGAAAGCAAAGTTTGAAGGAAAAAATTATTATTTCAAATACAAATCATTATTTCTAACCTTGTCAATGTCTTGACTATATTTTCTATTCATTTTACAACTCATGGTGGTAAATAAGTGTGACTTTTCATGGAAAACACAAAATAATTGTCTGGGTGACCCCAAACTTTTGAACGGTAATGTAGTTTATGGCCTGAGAAATGGCTATTTAGATAGGCTGTCTATTTTTCCCTAATAGTTACCTGTGCTACTTTAACTTTCCCAGAGAGCTGAAGAAGGCACAGATGGCCAGAGCAGCAGCAGAGGAGAAGGTTTTGTCCACTGTCAGGATCCTGACCTGCTCCACAGTCCAGTCTGGCACAAAAACCTCCAGGCTTATTGGGAAGAAGATGAGCCAATCGGTCAGCCTCACGAGCTACTGAGACTTCATTCTGGCAGGAACGGAAACACAAAGGCTCATGGACCTGTTCAGTCCGCTGTGGTGTTGGGCTCTCGTGTTATAAACTGTTGACACACCAAGCTAGAAGCCATCTCAATAAACTCATTGCCAAACTAGTTCAGTCCTTTCACTGATGCACCTTTTTTTCCTCAGAAAGGAAGGTAGTTGCTTTACCTTTTTCACATTCAAGTCATTCCTTAAGTTTGCATAGAGTTCAGACAAGTTTCTGTCCTTGCACCTCTCTCCGTAAAGCCGAGGCCCATTTCCGTTGGTGGCGGCTCAGTGAAGCTTTCTTCAGTGTGAATGTACTTGATGTAGCCATGTGCACCTTACTGCCTGTCACATGCATGATGCTGGCTACCACAGAGTCTGAGAACTTTACCCACGTTTGTAATCGAGCACTTTGGAGGCAACAATGGAACTTCCCACATTGTTGTAAAAGAGGGGACAAAAATCTGCTGCTATTGATGTTCTCTGTGTGTGTGTGTGTGTGTGTGTGTGTGTGTGTGTGTGTGTGTGTGTGTGTGTGTGTGTGTGTGTGTGTGTGTCAGGGTTTAGTCAGTTTTAGGTTGGATCATTCTAGAGGTTAGCAGGAGTCCATTCCCCTCCCCCCACATACTTATTTTCTTGGTTGGACGGAAAATGGATCATGCTATTTGAGGGAACTCATCCAGTGGGTTTGTACCAAAGCCGGTATGCTACCTCATTATCTGTGAGGTTAGAATTGATCCAGTCGAGTGATTTTTAAACAATGATCAGTGCTGCCAAACCTGTCTTTAGCATTAGAACAATCATCGTTCTTTGGGTTGTCATGTGTTGTTTTATTTCTGTTTTCTTTTCTCTCAGAAGGATCACCCTGTACTGTTTAGTGGAGTATTCTTCATACTTTTGTTTTCATAACACATTTTTTTTGTTCTATTTTGTTTTTATTCCGTTTAATAAATTCACTGTCTTCACTCAGTCTGTTTAAAATTGTGACAAAAGGGGAGAAAGCATGGGTTTCATATAAACCGATCAGGCATAACATTATGGCCATCTGTCTAATAGTGTATTAGGCCCACTTTTGCTGCCAAAATGGCTCTGTCCCATTAAGGCATGGACTGCGCTAGACCGCTTTAAGTGTGCTGTGGTGTCTGGCACCAAGCTCTTAGCAGGGGTGTACTGTACACTCTTCAATGGAAATGGTATTCCCTGATGGCTGTGGACTCTTTTAGCATACTACACTGTGCCACAAAGCAAAAATGATTCGGGATGGTTTTGAGGAGCACAACAATGAGTTTGAGGTGTTGACTTGGCCTCCAAACTCCCCAGAACTCAATCCAATCAAGCTTTTGTGGGATGTGCTGGACAAGCAAATCCATGGGGGCCCCACCTAAAGGATCTGCTGCCAACGTGCCAGATACCTTAGCAGATCTGAAGGGGTCTAGGGGAGTCCATGTCTCGACGGAAGCACTTTTTCCTGATTTTATTCACTTGGCTTCATTCAGACATGCTTTCTAAAGCAGTATTTTTCAACCAGGTTGCCCTGGTATAGTCAGGTTTCTGTAGGAAATTACCTAATTTCACATGTTAATTGGTCCATAAAATTGCAAATTTGCCATTGTGCACGGGTATTGACAGAACACTTACAAAGCACTGAGAGCACATTGGTGATATCTGCAATACTTGTGGAATTGGAAAATGTATCTTTTGAGGTATAAAGGCGTATACATGCTCTGCAAGAACAGAGAAATTTGTTCTCTTTCCCAGGGCTGCAAGAACATGAAAATGACATTTTGTTCTTGCAGCCCTGGTTTGGGAGTTCTTGCAGTTTGTTTGTGACACATCATTGTGGCAGAATTTTTCCTTGTGTGGTGTCCAAGAACTACTGTGTGATTGGTCAGAAATGGGAATTTCCCAGGAGTGGAGTATGTAAAGGCCTTAATTCATGCGCTAAAATGACCTTTTTAGTCAATTTGGAAAGCCACTTTGGTTCTGCTGGACAGACACCTTGCCTCATCTGTCCAGCAGAACCAAAACAGAACAACACAGAAATGTGAGAGAAGGACGAATGGAAGGAGCCGTGGGATGTACTAAGCTTACGCTATAGCTAACGCCACAGCTAGTCGTAGCTAACACCGATACAAAGGAGCGACTCTGCCCCCAGTTCGTCTCACTGACCCAGCATTGGCCCGGTAGATGACAGCTGAGCCTCCCGCACAGATTCTTAGAATCTTGTGATTGGGGCTCGGCAGAGGAACTAACCGAGGCCATCGCTGGACAGAAGCCGGATTGGAGCTCAATTACAGCGGCGGGGCTCAGTGGAGGAACTACTGAGGAAGACTGCGATAGGCGGCGGGGCTCAGCAGAAGAACTACCAAGACCCCAGCTGGACAGGAGCCAGATCGGAGCTCAGCTGCAGCGGTGGTGGGCGGTGGAGCTCGGCGGAGGAGCTGCCAAGGCCCCAGCTGGACAGCAGCCGGATCAGAGCTCAATTACAGCAGCGGTAAGCAGCGGGACTAGCAGCAGAGGGGGTTGGCTGAGGCCCCAGCTGGATTCAAGGTCGGCTGGATCAGATACCGGTGACACTAGCAGAGACTGTCCGACTATCTTCAGGTCAGTAAAAAATGCCACCAAAGAAGGAGGAAATGGAAGAAATTAAAAAATCTCTGAACTTCATGTCAGAAGAACTGACCAAAGTGGCCAATCAACAGTCTAAACTATTAGGGCTAATGGAGGAAGTCCAAGAATTGAAATGAACAATTAAGGAAAGAGACAAAAAAATTGCAGACTTGGAGCGACGCATCGAGGATCTTGAACAATATTCTTGTATGGATGATTTAATCATTAGTGGATTAGACATTAAATACCAATCATATGCCAATGCTAAAGCAGGAATGAGAGGTGAGGAGGCTCCTCTAAGTGAATCAGTCTCCCTGGAAAACCAGGTGCTTCTGTTCCTTAAAAGCAGAAACATAAAGGTTGAAGGAAATGCAATTTCAGCCTGTCATACTTTACCCAGAAAGGATAGTAAAACAAAGAAATCAGTTGTGATGCACTTTGTGAACAGAAGGGTAAAGAATGACATACTGAGGCAGGCCAAAAAGCTAAGGGGAACAGAAGTCTACCTAAATGAGCCTAAATTTCTACCTAATATCTACCTAAATTTAACAAAGACTAATGCTGAAATAGCACAGATGCTGAGAAGACAAAACAAGATACAAGCAACATGGACAAGAAACTGTAGAGTTTGGCTCAAATTAAATGGAACACCTGAGGAAGCAAAGGCCATAATAATAAGAGATCTCGCTGACTTAAATAAATATAGATGAACACTGATTGGGTAAATTAAGAGACTACGATAATCTATATCCACACAGCAAGAACAGTTCTTTTGTGACATACCATGTCAATGTACAGTACTTTAAAAAACAAAGCAAAATAAAAAACTTGTGACTGACTTTAGTAGACATCAATCATCCCCAATTGAAGCAAGTCATTTGACACAGAATGAGGGAATTCAGACTCTGAAAATATGCCAATATGCTGAACATAAACTACAAGAGATGGAGAATGATATTGATCCTGATAACCACTTCTTCAATAATATTCATAATCACTGTGATTATTATACTGAAAAGCAATTCAAAAGTCAAGTACAATTAGATGGTAAACTATCAATAATACACTTCAACAGCAGAAGTCTTAAAAACTTTCCACAGATTCAGGACTATTTAAAACAGCTAGATAGAAAATTTACAGCTATCACAGTCTCTGAAACTTGGCTCAATGAAGAGCAGGCTTCTCTGATGGCAATAAATGGTAAATGGCATTCACTTATATAGCGCTTTTATTCTCATCTCTTGATGACCAAAGCGCTTTACAGATCCTGCAATCCACCCATTCACACACACATGGTGGCATGCTGCCTAACATGGCGCTTCCAGACCCACCAGGAGCAATTGGGGTAAAGTGTCTTGCCCAGGGACACAACGGCAGGATATCTGGGGAGAGCGGGATTTGAACCGCCAACCATGTGGTTATTGGACAACCTGCTCTACCTCCTGAGCCACTGCCGTCACCAATAGAGGGATATCAGATGTTTTATATTAATAGATCTCAAAAAAAGGGTGGTGGTGGTGTTGCACTGTATATTGATGACCTGTATAGGTGTAAATTTGTAAATGGAATGTCTTTTGCACTACCAGGGATTCTGGAATGTGTTACTGTTGACATTGACCAAGATAAAACAAAAAATGTAATTATAAGTTGGATATATAGAATGCCGGGAACTTGCATTGAGACATTTAGAGATAAGTTAGTTGAGCTGTACAATAATATAACAAATAAGAAAATGGTTGTAATCTGTGGAGACTTCAATATTGATTTACTAAATCCATTTCAACAAAATGTAATTACAGAGTTCATTAATTCTATGTACAGTATGAGTCTATATCCCCCAATAACACATCCCAGTAGAATCACAGTTTACACTGCTACGCTTATTGATAACCTGTTTGTTAATATTATTGATAAAATACAAAGTGGATCATTGATAAATGACATAAGTGACCATTTGCCAGTCTTTGCACTTATCCATGGTAACTTTAAAAGCTTTCAGATACACGTCACAAAATGCAATCAGTTCTTTTAAAGAAGACCTGCTGAAGCAAGACTGGACAAAAGTCAATGTGTCAGATGTAAATGAAGCCTATGACACATTCATGAACATAGTAACCAATCTTTATGAAAAAAATTGTCCATTAGTAAAGAAAAAGCTTAAACAGAAATTTGCAGACAAGCAATGGTTAACCAAAGGATTACAAAAAGTGTGTAAAAACTTTTACACACTTTATATAAGCCTTTCTAAAGAAAAGGACAAAAGAAGCAGAGCAGTGGTATAAAACATACAAAAATAAGTTAATATATACATAATGAGATGTAGTAAAAGAGACTATTATAGTAAAGAACTGGAGAAAAACAGAGATAACATTACAAATGCATAGACAATACTTAACAATATTCTTGGAAATAAAAACAGAAATACAAGCTACCCAGCCAATCTTTCAAAGAAAAAAATGATTCAGAGTGTGAATGCAGTCTCACCTGCAGATGAATTTAATAAATTTTTTGTCAACATTGGTCCTAATTTGGCTCGAGAAATACCCATTACGGCATCTGGGGGTGATGCAATAAGCAAAAACATTGCTATAAAAGACTCCATTTTCATAAAGAGCACAGACGAGAGAGAGGTCATTGAAATTGTTAAATTGTTTAAAAGTAAAACATCTACGGATTGTGATGGTATTGACATGCTTTTAGTCAAAACTATCATTGAATGCTTAGTGAAGCCACTGACGTATATCTGTAACCTGTCTCTCCAAACAGGTACAGTGGGGCAAAAAAGTATTTAGTCAGCCACCAATTGTGCACGTTCTCCCACTTAAAAGATGAGAGAGGTCTCCAACTTTCATCATAGGTATACTTCACCTATGAGAGACAAAATGAGAAAAAAAAATCCAGAAAATCACATTGAAGGATTTTTAAAGAATTTATTTGCAAATTATGGTGGAAAATAAGTATTTGGTCACCTACAAACAAGCAAGATTTCTGGCTCTCACAGACCTGTAACTTCTTCTTTAAGAGGCTCCTCTGTCTTCCACTCGTTACCTGTATTAATGGCACCTGTTTGAACTTGTTATCAGTATAAAAGACACCTGTCCACAACCTCTAACAGTCAGACTTCAAACTCCACTATGGCCAAGACCAAAGAGCTGTCAAAGGACATCAGAAACAAAATTGTAGACCTGCACCAGGCTGGGAAGACTGAATCTGCAATAGGTAAGCAGCTTGGTGTGAAGAAATCAACTGTGGGAGCAATTATTAGAAAATGGAAGACATACAAGACCACTGATAATCTCCCTTGATCTGGGGCTCCACGCAAGATCTCACCCCGTGGGGTCAAAATGATCACGAGAACGGTGAGCAAAAATCCCAGAACCACACAGGAGGACCTAGTGAATGACCTGCAGAGAGCTGGGACCAAAGTAACAAAGGCTACCATCAGTAACACACTACGCCGCCAGGGACTCAAATCCTGCAGTGCCAGACGTGTCCCCCTGCTTAAGCCAGTACATGTCCAGGCCCGTCTGAAGTTTGCTAGAGAGCATTTGGATGATCCAGAAGAGGACTGGGAGAATGTCATATGGTCAGATGAAACCAAAATAGAACTTTTTGGTAAAAACTCAACTTGTCGTGTTTGGGGGAGAAAGAATGCTGAGTTGCATCCAAAGAACACCATACCTACTGTGAAGCATGGGGGTGGAAACATCATGCTTTGGGGCTGTTTTTCTGCAAAGGGACCAGGACGACTGATCCATGTAAAGGAAAGAATGAATGGGGCCATGTATCGTGAGATTTTGAGTGAAAACCTCCTTCCATCAGCAAGGACATTGAAGATGAAACGTGGCTGGGTCTTTCAGCATGACAATGATCCCAAACACACTGCCCGGGCAACGAAGGAGTGGCTTTGTAAGAAGCATTTCAAGGTCCTGGAGTGGCCTAGCCAGTCTCCAGATCTCAACCCCATAGAAAATCTTTGGAGGAAGTTGAAAGTCCGTGTTGCCCAGCAACAGCCCCAAAACATCACTGCTCTAGAGGAGATCTGCATGGAGGATGGTCCAACATACCAGCAACAGTGTGTGAAAACCTTGTGAAGACTTACAGAAAACGTTTGACCTCTGCCATTGCCAACAAAGGGTATATAACAAAGTGTTGAGATGAACTTTTGTTATTGACCAAATACTTATTTTCCACCATAATTTGCAATTAAATTCTTTAAAAATCAGACAATGTGATTTTCTGGATTTTTTTTCTCATTTTGTCTCTCATTGTTGAGGTATACCTATGATGAAAATTGGAGACCTCTCTCATCTTTTAAGTGGGAGAACTTGCACAATTGGTGGCTGACTAAATACTTTTTTGCCCCACTGTATATTTCCCAGTGCAATGAAAACAGCTAAAGTAATTCCGATATACAAGATGGGTGACAGAGGGGAATTTTCAAACTATAGACCTGTTTCACTATTGCCACAATTTTCCAAGATATTTGAAAAAATATTCTGTGAGAGAATTAACAACTTCATAATGAAGAATAATTTATTGTGTGAGCAGCAATATGGGTTCATTTGCTCTAATGGAATTTATAGAAAAAATATCAACTGCTGTTGAAAATAAAAAGTATTCAGTTGGAGTATGGGATCTTAAAGTACGAAGTATTTAAAAAAGCAAGTCATAAATTATTATTAAAGAAACTACAAAATTATGGTATTGGGGGGTAGCACTGTCCTGGTTATGTAGTTACTTAAAGAATAGATATCAGTATGTATGTGTTGGTAGAAAAAACTCGCAGTTACTGAAGGTTACTTGCGGAGTCCCACCGGGTTCAGTTTTGGGGCCATTGTTATTCAATATGTATATAAATGATATATGTAAAGTTTCTGAAAAAATGGATTTAATATTGTTTGCCGATGACACTAATTTATTATGCAGTGGAAGCAATTTGGAACAACTTTTGGATACACCCGGAAAGGAATTAGAAAAGCTTAAACTGTGGTTTGATTCAAAAAAATTAACGCACAACTTAAGTAAGACAAAATTTATAATTTTTTAACAACCATCACAACAACTCAGTATCTAAACTCAGTGTAAATGGTGTAGAGATTGAAAGGGTATCCGAAATTAAATTTCTTGGAATAATAATTGATAACAAACTGTGTTGGAAGTCACATATTAATTATATTAAATGTAAAATATCCAAATCAATCGCAATACTACACAGAGTGAAATATTTGCTGAATCAACCCACACTATATACTTTGTATCATTCATTAATACTCCCATACATAACATATTGTACTGAAGTATGGGGAAATACATATAAAAACAAACATATCAAGGACACGGTGGCGCAGCGGTTTAGCACTGTGGCAGCACAGTTTACCCTCTGCCGGGGGATCATGAGATCGTGGGTTCGATCCCAGCCCCCGACCAACAGTGAGCTGTGTGGAGTTTGCATGTTCTCCCCGTGTTGCGTGGGTTTACTCCGGGATTTCTCCGGTTTCCTCCCGCATACCAAAAACATGTAGGTTTAGGGCGCACGCAGCGACCGGCAGCCGGTGGCTTGTCACCGGACTGCAAACCAAATCTACCTACGGGTACAAATAAGTAACAAAAAAAAATAAAAATTATCCAGTCTTTATGCTTCAGAAGAGAGCTATTAGAATAATAAACAAAGCTGCTTACAGGGAACCAACAAACCCACTTTTTCTTAAATTAAAAGCTCTCAAGTTGAAAGATCTGGTTAACTTTAAAACTACAGTAATAATGTTTAAAGTGAAGAATCTATCACTGCCCACAAATATCCAAAAGTTGTTCCAAATAAGGGAGAAACAATATCATTTCAGAGGAACATGTATATTTCAAAAACCTTCAGTGAGAACTACTACCAAGCAACACTGTATCTCAGTGCAAGGAGTCAGATTGTGGAACGCTTTTCGACTGAATTAAAACCATGTACAACGCTTGGACAATTTAAACAAAAACTAAAGGAAGAAATACTCCAAACATACAAGATGACATGTAAAATCACATAAGAATTATCATATTCAGTCTGTGTTGTGCTGTTGCTTAGTTTTTTGTCACGTTTTGTCTTAGCTTTGTTCTGAATTGTAATCGCTCTTGTTCTGTTTTTCTTTTGAATTCTTGGATGGAATATGGGTGAGCAATATAAGCTGTGGCTTCAGCCATCACCCATTTCGGATAACATGCTGAACTGTATAATCAGAGGAGTTATTGTTTAATTTGACCTTGTTAGATTTTTTTTCTTTCCCCCCTTATATTACTCTGTTCCTTTTTTTAATCTTTACTTTTAATCTATCCAAAATAAAGATTCATTCATTCATTCATTCATATGATCTTGAAAACAACCAATTCCCTAACTTAATGTAGCACCATTGGTAAGAGAAATTGCTCTACCATCTCTACATTTCCCCCCCGTTCATCCATGTTCTACACACGTGGACAAAATTGTTGGTACCCCTCTGTTAATGAAAGAAAAACCCACAATGGTCACAGAAATAACTTGAATCTGACAAAAGTGGTAATAAATAAAAATTCTATGAAAATATACCAATGAAAATCAGACAATGCTTTTGAATTGTGGTTCAACAGAATTATTTTAAAAAACAAACTCATGAAACAGGCCTGGTCAAAAATGATGGTACCCTTAACTTAATATTTTCTTGCACAACCTTTTGAGGCAATCACTGCAATCAAACGATTTCTGTAACTGTCAATGAGACTTCTGCACCTCTCAGCAGGTATTTTGGCCCACTCCTCATGAGCAAACTGCTCCAGTTGTCTCAGGTTTGAAGGGTGCCTTCTCCAGACGGCATGTTTCAGCTCCTTCCACAGATGTTCAATGATGTGGGAGGTAGGGGGAACAGGAAAGGTGGGAACAAAACACTCCACCCAGGGTCCACAATAGCCCTCCTAAGTCCAAAGGCGTGGGGGCTCGGGAGGTTGCCCCGAGTCCCAGGCCCAGTGGGTAGTCCAGCAGACAGTCTGGTGGCCTGCTGAACTGCACGGGCCATCTGGCCCAGAACCCCAGTCCCTCAGGCGGTCGGCCAGCACTGAAAAGCCACCAGGGCTGGCAGGATGAAGCAGAAGGCGGCCTGCCCACCGGAAGGCTCACAGGGGGGTGACCGGACCATAGGGAGGGAACCCCCATGGCATCGGACAGAGAGGAGAAGGGAGCCACGGTGCCCTTGGGTGGACTCCGGCCGGAGCTCTGCTGCACCCGCGGTGGACCCCAGCTGGAGCTCTGCTGCACCCGCGATGGACTCCCCAATGGGTGAGGTAGGGTTCTCCATGAACTCCGGCGCTGAACCCAAATCCTCGGTGGCCTCAGGTGGGATCGGCTGCTCTCTGGTGACCCTGGCAGGGAGCTCCGAACCTGGAGGAAGAGAGAAAGAGACTGAGTCAGGGTTGCCGGCAGCGGCAGAGCCCGGTGAGGTGACCCTGAGAGCTACTGCAAGCTGCTCCGGGCCCTCCTCACCATGAATCGGGTAGTGTGACTTCAACATGGACATACGAGACTATGTAACACACTTGCCTGAACTCAGGCTCCACCACCGTCCAGGACTCCGGCGATCTAGGGTGTGCTGGTGCAGTAGGTTCGTCAAGTGCTGCACCCTCGTCGACCTCTCCCAGGGTGGCTGGGCTCATGTCGCCGTCATCCACAGACATCCCAGGCTGCATCGGCTCCTCTGCGGTGACCCTAGAATGGAGCTCAGAGAAGACAGGAGAGGAAAGGGGGTTAGGGCCGCCGGCAGCAGCGGAGCCCGGTGAGAGGAGTTCAGATGCAGCTGAGGGCTGCACCCGACTCTCCTCTCCAAGAGCCAGGCAAGATGTCTCCACAACTGGCAAGAGAAATGCAGTAGAGGTTACTTGCCTGTACTCAAGCTCCACCGCTGTCCAGGACTCCAACGATGCTGATGACAATGTCCTGGGCCCAGTCGGCTGGAGGTCTGGTCTGGAGGGTGACTCTGCCCCGTCGGCTTCCGCAACACTCATGATGGGGATTGCAGTCTCGGTGCCCCCCTGTGCCATTCTCCACGCCTCTGGCTCCTCAGGCGTGGCGGCCGGAGACAGCCTCACCACTGAGCTGGACCCTCCTGGGCCTCCAGTTCCTCTCCCCTTGAGTGACCTGGTTCCAGAGCCGGCGAGCTCGTAGGGGCACACAAAAAGGGTTTGGTGAGGTCAGATGAGGGGCCACCATATGCTGCTGGGGCAGAGCACTCAGGGGACTGCAAACCCCGAGTCTCCTCACCAGGAGGCAAGCAAAATTGTTCATCTAACGAGAAAGTTAAATGAGGAAAAACTTGCCTGTTCTCCTGGCTCTGGATGTCCCCAGCGGCTTCCATGGCTTCTCCTTTCTGCCCAGAGCGATCCTCCTCAATTAGACAATCAACGAGGGCAAGCAAAGCCAGTCTCTGCTCCTCCGTCATCACATCCGCGGCCCCCGGCCCAGAGGATGGAGCCATCACGGCCCGTGAAACGCGCTCTTATTCCTCCTTCTCGCGGCGCTCCTCCTCAATTTGGCGGTCAATTGAGGCGAGCAGGCCCAGTCTCTCCTCCTCCGTCATCACGTCAGGAGATGAAGCATGCCCAGGCTTGAGGCATGACACAGGAGCGGGCGAGCCGCAGGAGGAAGATGTCTTCTTCCGCCGGGAGCGCTTCTTCTGACGGGAGGACGACTCTGGCTCCGCGTCTGGCTGGGGAAAGAAGAAGGAGAGGATGGCATCCACCCTAGGAATGATCCGGAGGCTGGGATGATGCCACCTGATGTCCTCAGCAACGAGCCGTGCCCACACAACATCTTCGGGGAACTTCGGCCACTGAGTAGAGTAGAACACTTTTTCCAGGAAGTCTTGTGCTCTTTGCTCCTCATCCATCCAGACCACCATGTTGTTGTACAGGAGGAGGGGGAAAAAAAAAGAAAAAGGAAGGTGAAAAGAAAAAATGCACGTCTACTCTGTGGGGTTTTTTTGCTGGTTGGAGCATTCTATTATAATCCCCGGTGCGCCATTATGCAGCGCACCAAGGGAGGAATGAAAAACCCAATTGCAGGAGTAGAACGTGCGCTTTATTAACAAAAACACCAAAATAACCAGTCCAGCTTACAGTCACGATAACTAACAGAGAGTTGCTATGATGAAGATAATGAAGCAACCAGACATACAGGGACGCCACCCAGATGTTCCGCAGCCTGAGGGAGGGAATGCCTACTGCCGCCGTAAGCTGTCGGCACGAAGAGAAAGGCAAACATGAAGTTACGGCTGGAACGAGCTGGGGCTGTCCGTGTAGTCCAGTGGATGAGGGTGAAAACAGGAACAGCCGCTAACACCAAAGAAGGACATGACCTTGTGGAGTTAGAGAAGACAGCGACGTCAGGCTAAAGATTAACGAAGGTAGTGGTAACAAACAAACACAGGAATGCGCTGCTGTGCTTGAAGCTCAGTGCTCCGACGTTTTCTTCCTACTAACACAGCGTTTAAGTAATAATACTACTAACGAGGGAAGAGACCGCCGGTGTGAGGAGTTGTGGGCTGAACATAATTAACATCATGTGTGTGTGAGTGAGTGTATGAGTGTGTGGATGAGAATGAATGAAGTGTGTGTGTGTATGTGTGTGAACACCCAATAATGAGAAGCAGCTGATGGCACTGACAGGAGGAGGGGACATGCCCGAGCTGTCAGGGAGTGAAGGACCCAAAGAGCTCCCTGAAGCGCCTGATGGAAAATAAATAGGGACACGGGCCAAAATAGCCACGGGTCAGAACTTGGTTTGGGACCACCAAACCCAGGTTTATGACAGATCTGATTTGTTTCCTTTCTTGTTTTTTTGTTTTTTTTTAAACTGGTGCATACCCATGCATACCCGTAGAAACCAAGTATAAGCAAATATTTCTGCATGCCCATAGAAAGGAAGTGTAAGCAAGCATTTCTGCATGCCCGTAGAAAGTTACTGTTACCATGGCAACAGTAACCATGGTGATGCTTGCCTTTGATCTTTGACATGGTTACCATGGCAATAGTAACCATGATGAAACCTGCCTTTGATCGTTGACATCACCACTCGTTCAGTGATGAGTGTCACAAACCTCCTCGTGCACTTTTACGCAGTGCACGGAGGAGGAGAAGGAAGAATGCATTTACGAGCAGGTATTCACAACACATTTATTTAACACAAAGGTTGACAGTTCCAAAATAAAGACTGATAAAAAGTTAACAGGGTACACAAAATGGCATACGCAACAAGTGTGCAGCGGACAGACCACTGTGTACTGTGGCCACAAGACAAATAATGCACAAAACAATATAATAACCCAGGTTAACTTGGAGTCCTCTAGGAGGCTCAACTGGATGGAGACGGAAACTGGGCAGAAAGCCAAAGCGTAGCAGCTGCACTGCATGAAGAAATGCTAACAGTTTTTTACTCACAAAGCAGGAGCTGTCCAAGGTGTCCAATTAATACAACGAGTCCACACAACCCTCATAGACAGTACATCCAAGTGATGAAGTACATATAAGATGATGCACAATGGTCCAGCAGTGTTTGACTGGCAAAGGCCGCCTAAGTACAAACACTGCTGGCACCACAAATTGGGCACACCTGGGTGAGGCACGGGAAAGACAATCACCGGGAAGGAATCAGCTGGCTGTCAAGAGAGAGGGCACGGTCGGACCGGCAAATGTTAGACAACGCCCACATGAATGTGGGTCAAAGAGGCTGCCTAACAACCGCGGGCCAGAGTGGTGGCTACGAGCACGGAAAAGAAAAAGAACAACGATATAAACACCACAAGAATTCAAAAGATAACAATACATAAATCACCCGACACCTGAGCCACAGAGAATGGTCAGAACCGAGCCTACAGGAACACCGGCTCGGTTCATGACAATGAGTGCCTTTGACCTTTGATGATGTGTCTGCCTGTCAACAGTAACCATGGTCATGGCTCCAGACACTCCGGCCCCCAGTGGCCACACCTCGGGTAGACCCGAAGCTTGTTCCTCGGCATCGTCCACTGCCTCAGGCGCCTTGTCACAACACCTAACGTCCTCCACCAGGGCGCTCCGCTGCTTTATCACCAAGTCTAGCTGCTCACTCCCGGTGTTCACCACGATGCTCTCGCCAGTGTCATTCTCCGTCTCAGGCACCTCTCCGCTGCTTCCCGCACTCATGTACCTGGCACCTTGCTGTGTTGTCACCGCACCTGGCTGCGGCTACTGTCCCTCGGGGCCCTCGGTGATGCTCCCGTAGGCCCTATCCTCCGACCCAGGCATCTCGTCCAAGTTCTCGGCACCCTCCTCCAGGGCGCTCCGCTGTGCTATCACCAATTCTGGCTGCGGCTGCTCCCCCTCTGGGCTCTCAGCACCACTCCCGTCAGCTCCACTGTCCGTTTGTGGCTGTTCACCCTCTGGGCTCTCAGTACCGCTCTCGTTGGCCATACCCTCCGACACGGATGCCTTGTCGCTGCTGCTGGTACCCCTGTTCCAGGTGTCCCGCTGAGCTGTCTCTGCATCCTGCGGTTGTTGCTCTTCCCCGGGTCCTTCAGCCTGCATGGTCTCGCTCACCCGTTGTGTAGCTTCCACAACCAGCTTCTGCTGCTGCCCACCTCCGAGGCTCACAACGTCACCCTCGACGGCCACATCCTCCGGCCCTGGCTCCTCACCGCTGTCTCTAGCACTTATGGTCATTGTGCTCCGCTGCGCTGTTACCGCGTCCTGCTGCCCAGCTAGCATGCAAAGCTCCGCTCTCTGCAGGAAATTGCATGTGGTTGGACCCTTGCTAGCCTTAGCCATTAGCTCACACAGGACCGCGGACTCCCTCTGTTCCACCAAGTCCAGCACTTCCTCCAGCGATAGCGGCTCCTTAGCCCTTCTTAGTGTTATCATTGGTGCCATGGGCTAACTTGTCCCTCACTAAGCCATCCTCCAAGACCCCAAACTTGCACTTCCTAGCTAGGCTACGAAGCCTTGACAGAAACGACCGAAGGGACTCGTCCGTCCGCTGTTTAAGGCCGATAAACTTGCACCATCTCCTGGAGAGAGTGTAAGAGTCTTCAAACGCGTTATCCATTATACTCCTCATCGCCAAATGTTACGTCTAGAAATAAGGGAGTTGGAGGCGAGTCTTCATGCAGCTAACAAGTCTAACTTTATCACATGCTTGGGTTTATATACAGAGGGGCTGTGCCAACCTCACACCACCCTAAGGGGCGGGCACTGCCAAACATACACACACACACAACAGATAGTATTCTAATTTACTGAGATGCACTAATATTCAGAATGAGGGCTGATATTACATCCCATAATAGAAAGCCTAAGTCACACCCCCTCTACTTCCGCACATGGTGTTATAGTGTAAAATGACACGAGACGGAGAGCTTCTTGAGGGACATCCAACTCCACTTTATTAAGCCGAACACTCAACTATATACTGAGTGGGCTGTGCCCACCTGATGTCACCCTGTGGGTGGGCACGGCATCCCAGACACCAATATCTCATACATAACATTCTCCCCCCCTTTAGAAAACTGTGAAACCACACACACAATTGAACCTCCCAAATTTAGAAACCCGAATCACACACTAAGAACAGGGAGAATAACATATAGTAATAAAACAACCTACCACATTCACACCAAAAACAACCAAAATAGACCACGTCTCTTTAAAATACATAAAATAATCCCATATTACACACATTCACTCCCATGCACACCAGCATCAAATATATATATATATAAACTACACATCTTCTCACATATAGTATATACACAGGTATTCACATAAGGAGAAAAATTTCAGGTAACCCCAACATCTCTGGGCAGCCACCATCCACAAAACTGCCTCGGAGGCCCCGGGCACCCCCACAGCATATGCGCCCCTGGCCTCTGTCCACCTCAGGGTTGAAACCCCCCTCCCTGGCGAACATGTCCTTTTGCCGCCAAAATCTTCTATACAGCCACGGAGGGCCTGGGCATCCCCACGGCATCATTAAGTCCGGCCGCTGCCTCCCCCCAGGGTCGAAACACCCCTCCCTGGCCAAAATGTCTCTTACCACCAAAACTTGTTTTTCTTTTCTGGGCCGACCCGCAGTGGGACCCAACCCGGTCTCCCGTGCCCGCCACGTAGTCGCTGGACCTCCTCCCTGCGTCGTGCTGTCCCGCCGACCTGGTCCAAGCTCCTACCCCAACGATGGCGTTTGACGCTATGCAGAACCACGCCAATTTTTCCCGCTCCACTCTCTTGTCCTCTAGCCTTGGCAGCCCTCTTCACAGGGACCCCGCAGTGCTGTCCGGTTCCCACACCAAGGGCAACACAGCCACCGGCACCGGGGTCAACCCTCGCTGGGTTATCGTCACACCAACCACAATTATCTCCCAGCTCGCCAAACCAGCTCGTGTCCCAAACCACGCCATCAACCACGTCTGGCTGTAGCTGCTGTCCCTCGGTGCTCTCCACGCCACTCCCGTCGGCTCCATCTCCCGACCCGGGCACATCATCACTGCTCTCGGCCCCCTTGCTCCATGTGTCTTGCTGCGTAGCCTCTGTATTCAGCTGCCGCTCACCTCCGGGACACGCACCATCACCCTTGTCAGGCCCACTCACCGACCTGGGCTCCTCACCGCTGCATTCAGTGCTCCCGGTGTTGGTGCTCTGCTGCGCTGTCACCGTGTCCTGCAGCTGCTGCTCCTCCTCAGGGCCGTCAGCCTGCCTGGCCTCGCTCGCCCACTTTTGGCGTGAAGTTAGCTCCTCAGCTAGCCCATCCATCTGCGCGGAATGGGTTGTAAGCCTCCCGAAGCTAACCAGCACCACCGTTCCTGGCCCCAACAGCTCCAAAGCCTGCAGCCTCATGGCCCTCGTGTGCTCAGCGAAGTGCACAGCCAGCCGCTCGACAGCATCCTCATAACCCTCTGCTGCGCCCAGTGTTTCGAGGATTCTCTGGCCCTCCGCGCCGAGATCATGGGCCAGGAGTGCTCGCCATCATCTCCCGTCTAGCCTGTGTAGGCCCAGTGCTCTGATGTACTCTTCGAATGAGGCTCTCCACTCCAGCCAGAGGACCACCGGCTCTCCTACGCACTCCAGGAACGGTGCCAGTGGAGGAGGCAGCCCGCACACTCCCATTAGTCTCCTCGTCGCCAAATGTTATATCGTAAAATGGCACGAGATGGAGAGGTTCTTGAGGGACATCCAACTCCACTTTATTAGGCCAAACACTCAACTACACTACCGTTCAAAAGTTTGGGGTCACCCAGACAATTATTTTGTGTTTTCCATGAAATGTCACACTTATTTACCACCATGAGTTGTAAAATGAATAGAAAATATAGTCAAGACATTGACAAGGTTAGAAATAATGATTTGTATTTGAAATAATAATTTTTTCCTTCAAACTTTGCTTTCGTCAAAGAATCCTCCATTTGCAGCAATTACAGCATTGCAGACCTAACATGATTGCACAAGGGTTTTCTAATCATCCATTAGCCTTCTGACGCAATGAGCAAACACATTGTACCATTAGAACACTGGAGTGATAGTTGCTGGAAATGGGCCTCTATACACCTATGTAGATATTGCACCAAAAACCAGACATTTGCAGCTAGAATAGTCATTTACCACATTAGCAATGTCTAGAGTGTATTTCTGATTAGTTTAAAGTTATCTTCATTGAAAAAAAGTGCATTTCTTTCAAAAATAAGGAAATTTCTAAGTGACCCCAAACTTTTGAACGGTAGTGTATATACAGAGTGGGCCGTGCCCGCCTGACGTCACCCTGTGGGTGGGCACAGCATCCCAGACACCCATATCTCATACATAACACATGGGACCTTAAATCAGAAAAATTCTCCATTGAAATGAATGACAAGAGAGAAATTATCTTTTCATCCTGATCAAATTTTGCCACGTTACACATATGTTTGTCAATTTAAAAGATAATTTTCTATGTAAATAATGATGTAGGTGTTGTGTCCCAAATTAGAAAGGAGTCGAGGTGACGTTTTATGTTTTTGTTTTTTTTATTAAGAATGAGAGCACAGGAAAACAGGAGACTCTACCATGAGCACAGGAGCCACAGCGAAGAGACAAGATGTCTCCCGCAGCTGGCTTGTATATCCCAGGTGACACCACCTCCCAGAGGCGGGGCATCACCCCTCTCCAGTCCAGGGCACCGCTATAATAATATATATATATAGTATACGATCCTACAGTAGGTTGTTGTATAACTGTTAAGGTTATGAAAACATGTATATTAAAAGACTACAAACACAGAGGCACGTACCTGACGTCACATGCTCAAAGCACGCCCAGGATGAAAAACTAACAGTTACTTCAGTTACTTTACTTTAACTTTACTTTAACAGTTACTTTAACAGTCCTCTGGATCAGTTGCAGCTCTCAAAATACAAAATGATACCATTGTGTTGTTTTTCCTCCTCTTTGGATTCTTCTTTCAACTGTCAGGAAACAAGAGGTAAAGTTTTAGCAATCTCCTGCCATGATCGTGTTTAGTGATGTGAGATGATGGGAGATGTTGTCCACTAATCGTTTTTACAAAAAGGTAGTATTACTTTGTTATTATATGACAACTGACAACTTGAATTACGGGAAAAATTATCTTTTAAGTTGATAAACATATGTGTAACTAGTAGCAAAATTTGATCGGGATCAAAAGAACAAATGAGCATTGGTTCGGGAGCCAGATAGCGAGTGTGGAGTCAACCTGCTGCTGCTCTGAATGTGGCTAGCTTAGCCAGCCTGGAGTCAACCTTCTGTTGCTCTGAGTGTGTCTAACCAGAATCTATTTGAATCAAGTGGCACCAATAACAACACAATGCCACTCAAAAGGAATGTATATGATGAGGTTGAGGAATTTAAAAAAATCACTTGACTTTCTCTCAGAAGAGGTAACTGTGGTGAGAAAACAACAAAAACAGATAACTGATTTGGTGGAAGAGGTCAAAGCCTTGAGGCTGAAAAGTGAGGAGAAAGAGAAAAAGATTGCTTTTCTGGAAAATAGGGTGGACAATCTGGAACAGTACACTCGAATGAATGACATTATTGTTTCAGGATTAGAAACACAGCCCAGATCCTATGCCCAGGCTGTGGCAAGAATGGGTGGTACAGACCTTCGTGAACTGGATGCCAGATGGGTGGAAGAACAGGTGACAACCTTCCTCCATTCTAAAGGCATAGAGATAGACAGCAAGAACATAGAGGCTTGTCATCCTCTTCTTAAAAGAAGGAAGGGTGAAAAATCGGCAATAATCATCCATATTACAAACAAAGTATAAATTGGATCTGCTGAAAAGGGGAAGGAAGCTGAAGGGGACAGAAGTTTATCTGAATGAGCACCTGACTAAGAGAAATGGAGACATCGCCAGAAAGGCGCGTTTCTTGCAAAAACAGAAGAAAATCCAATCAACATGGACTTTCAACTGCAAAATCTTTATAAAACTGAATGGAACACCAGAGGAGTCCAAAGTGCTGGTAATCAGAAATGTGGAGGAGCTAGATAAATATATGTAAGGAAGTAAATCACAGTGAGGACAAATGTTTACTTTAAAAAACAAAACAAAACAAAAAAGTTATGACTGACTTTAGTAGACATCAATCATCCCCAGTTGGAGGAAGTCATTTGACACAGAGTGAGGAAATTCAGACTGAAAATATGCCATTATGCTTAACATAAACCACAAGAGATGGAGAGTGATATTGATCCTGATACCACTTCTTCAACAATATTCAAAATCACTGTGAATATTATACTGAAAAGCAATTCAAAAGTCAAGTGCAATTAGATGATAAACTATCAATAATACACTTCAACAGCAGAAGTCTTAACAAAAACTTTCCACAGATTCAGGACTATTTAAAACAGCTAGATAGAAAATTTACAGCTATTGCAGTCTCTGAAACTTGGCTCATTGAAGAGCAGGCTTCTCTGATGACAATACAGGGATATCAGATGTTTTATATTAATAGATCTCAAAAAAGGTGGTGGTGTTGCATTGTATATTGATGACCTGTATAGGTGTAAACTTGTAAATGGAATGCCCTTTGCATTACCAGGGATTCTAGAATGTGTTACTGTTGAGACTGACCAAGAATAAAACAAAAAATCTAATTATAAGTTGTATATATAGAATGCTCGGAACTTGCGTTGAGACATTCAGAGATAAGTTAGTCGAGCTGTACAATAATATAACTAGTAAGAAAATGGTTGTAATCTGTGGAGACTTCAATACTGATTTACTAAATACATTTCATTCATTCATTCATCTTCTTTCGCTTAATCCTTTTTGGGTTGCGGGGGGCTGGAGCCTATCCCAGCATCTTTGGGAGAGAGGCAGGGTACAAAATGTAATTACAGAGTTCATTAATTCTATGTACAGTATGAGTCTATATCCCACAATAACACATCCCAGTAGAATCACAGTTCACACTGCTACACTTATTGATAACCTGTTTGTTAATATTATTGATAAGAAAATAGAAAGTGGATTATTGATAAATGACATAAGTGACCATTTGCCAGTCTTTGCACTTATCCATAGCCACGCGCAGGCCAATACAGAAAAAACTTTAAAATCTTTCAGATACAAATCACAAAATGCAATCAGTTTTTTTTTTTAAAGAAGACCTGCTGAAGCAAGACTGGACAAAAGTCTATGTATCAGATGTAAATGAAGCCTATGACACATTCATGAACATTGTAACCACTCTTTATGAAAAAAATTGTCCATTAGTAAAGGAAAAGCTTAAACAGAAATTTGCCGACAAGCCATGGTTAACCAAAGGATTACAAAAAGTGTGTAAAAACTTTTACACACTTTATATAAGCCTTTCTAAAGAAAAGGACAAAAGAAGCAGAGCAGCGGTATAAAACATACTGTGGAGAGAGAAATAATCAGGCAGAAAGGTCCAGATCATATCAAGCTTTATTCAATCTCTCTCTACATTTCTCTAGAAACACAAGCAGCCAAAGAGTAACAGATCTCATGCACCTCTGCTCTTAAATCCAACCACTCGGTCAGCCTTCTCTGTGTGCTGCCTTAACATCAAAGCCTTTGTAATTCCCATTCTTTTTGTCACTTTTCACATCAACACACCACCACCACATCCACACACAAACCCCCCATGACAATTCCCTTTTGTCTTAAGTCTGAGTGTGAATATACTGCGAGGGATTCCCACACCACCTCCCCCAGACTCAGACTGAGCCTTGACCCTCATGTCCTTTGGGCTTCAGCTTTCGTCCGTAGCGGCTGTAACGTGGGGTCTGCGGCTTCGAGGTTGGGGGTGCGTCCGTCTGTGGGGGGACATTGGGAGGGAGGAAAACATCATTAAGCATGCCCTTGTGACTGATCTGACGAGTCATTTACCTGGGGAGTTCTCAGTGGGGGTCATCCGCGCCGAGGAGTTCGGGCCAGCACCACTTGCTCGTCTGATAACACAAAAGCGGGCTTAAGCCTGTCTATACACACTGTTTCTCTGCGTCCCCCCAAGTCTAACACAAAATGTTTCTCCCCAGGTTCCAGCACTCTGAACAGGCCATTGTAGGGCAAGCGCAAGGGGGTCCGGTGGGCATCGTGCCTGACAAATAAGAACGCCGCGTCCTTCAAGGCCCTTAGTACAAAAGCGCATGGAAAATAGTGGTGGATCGGACCGGGTACCGTCCCTGCCACTGCGTTACGCGGTGAAAGTGGGGATGGATCAGTGTTCGGCACGGGGTTGTGTGGCAAAAATTCCCCTGGGAGCCACAGTGGTTGGCAAAAAAACAGCTCTGCTAGGGAGGCTGCCAAATCCTCCTTCGGTGCTGAATACAACCCTAATAGAACCCACGGCAACCGGTCCACCCAATTTGCATCCGTAAGCGAAGCCCTGAGCGCTGCTTTAAGCGATCTATGGAAATGCTCGCATAACCCATTGGCCTGTGGGTTGTACGTGGTCGTGTGATGAAGTGAGATGCCCAGGCTCCGGGCCATGGTGGACCAGAGGTCAGAAACAAATTGTGGGCCCCGATCGGACGTGATATCCGAAGGTGCGCCAAAACGTGGCACCCATGTCATCAAAAAAGCACGTGCAACTTCTACGGATGCGGTGGAAGCTAGCAGGAATACTTCGGGCCCGTGCGTGGTGCAGTCCACCACTGGACAGGAGGTGCGTGAACCCTTGCGATGGCGGGAGGGGGCCCACGAGGTCCACGTGAACGTGGTCGAACTGCTTAGCCAAGATATGGAACGACTCCAAGGGGGCCTTTGTGTGCCTGGTCACTTTAGCTCATTGGCACGCTATGCAGGCTGCAGCCCACTCTTTCACCTGTTTGCGCAGGTTCGGCCAGACGAACTTCGCTCCCACCATTTTGACTGACGCAAGCACTCCTGGGTGCGCCAGGGAGTGAACCGACTCAAAGACGCAGTGGCGCCAAGCACTTGGGACCACCGGGTGCGGGCGGCCCGTGGAGACGTCACAGATTGGGGGGATCCCCCATCTTGCAGTACTCTGCTCTCCAGCCTTAACCCTGTTGGTCCAGACTGGAGGGCGCAAACGTCCGCATCGCCGCTCTGTGCAGCTGCCAAGGCTGAGTAATCTATCCCCACGTAGACTGGGGACACTAATGCGCGCAAGAGGCAGTCCGCCACCACGTTGAGTTTACCGGCCACATGCTGAATGTCGGTCATAAACTCCGAGACCGTAGCCAGCTGTCTGTGCTGCCAGCCAGACCGTGGTTCTGGAACCTTGGCCATCGCATACGTTAGAGGCTTGTGGTGTACAAACGCAGTGAAGGTGCACCCGTCCAGCCAGAACTGGAAGTGGCGTATGGCCAGGTGGAGAGCCAGTAACTCTCAGTGGAATGCGCTGTATTTACGTTCACTGTCGCGAAAAGACCTGCTAAAAAAAGGCGAGTGGCTGCCAAGAACCGGCGACATGCTGCTCCATGACGGCCTCTACGGCCACGTCCGAGGCGTCGGTAGTGAGCGCTATCCAAGCCGCTGGGTCCAGGTGCGCCAACAGTGTGGCGTTCGCCAGAACTGTTTTAACCTCGGAAAATTCCTGCTCCCGCTCAGGAGTCCAGTCGACTCTGTCTGCCAATTTCCGTTTCTTAAGCGTGGCGTACAATGGCTGCATGAGCTGGGTTGCACGGGGAAGGAAACGATTGTAGAAGTTAACTATCCCCCAAAACTCCTGCAGTGCCCTGACCATCTGAGGCCAGGGAAAATTCGCCACGGCACGCATCTTGTCCGGCAAGGGTGTTGCGCCCTCCAGTGAGATGCGGTGGCCCAAAAAATCAATCTCAACCACCCCGAACTGGCACTTCGCCGGGTTGATTATTAATCCGTGCTCCTCCAACCTCTGGAAAACTGTCCTGAGGTGGGTTACGTGTTAGTCCTCGGACGCACTGGCCACCAGGATGTCATCCAGGTAGACGAACACAAACAGCAGATCGTGCAACACCTCATCCATCATGCGTTGGAATGTCTGCGCCGCGCCTTTTAACCCGAAAGGCATGCGTAAAACTCAAACAGACCAAACGGGGTTATTACTGCCTTTTTAGGTATGTCCTCAGTGCGCACCGGGACCTGGTGGTAACCGCGGACCAGGTCTATCTTGGAAAAAATGCATGCCCCGGTGAGGTGAACGGAAAAATCCTGAATATGAGGGATGGGGTAGCAGTCGTGCGCTGTGGCGTTGTTTAATCTGCAGAAATCTCCGCACGGTCGCCACGATCCCTCGGCCTTAGGAACCATATGTAGTGGGGATACCCATGGGCTGTTTGAGCGCCTGATGATGCCCAACCTTTCCAAGTTAGCAAACTCCTCGCGCGCTATGGCCAGTTTAGCTGCGTCCAAGCGCCGAGGTCTTGCGAAAACGGGTGGCCCCATGGTGGTAATGAAGTGCTCCACCCCGTGTTTAGTGACGGCCGCCGAAAACGTCGGGACCGTGAGTGCTGGGAACTGGGTGAGTAGTGTGTGGAACTTACCCCCTGGAGCTGTGACGTTGGCTAGTGTTGTTGGCCCGGCTCCTCGAGCTGTACAGGGGAGAGAATCAAAAGACATTGCGTTAATCAGGCGTCTGTTAGCAACATTGACTAGTAGTCCGTGTACACACAAAAAATCAGCGCCCAAAATGGTGAAACTGCATGACGCTATGACGAATGTCCATTGGTATGTACGGCCGTGCAAGGATACAGTCAGCATCCTTTCACCAAAAGTCTCAGTGTCTGAGCTGTTTGCGGCCGTCAGCTTGGGGCCGCTATTTCCCGCCAGCTGGTCAGCGTAGGACGGCAGGATGAGGCTCTTTTGGGAGCCGGAGTCCACGAGGAATCGTCTCCCCGAGCGTGAGTCTGTCACATAGAGCAGCTTGCTTGCTTCACCGGCGGTCGCAACTGCTACCGACTGCCAGTTCTGGTGTTTCCCGAACGCTTGAATTGGCACGGTGGCACACATCGGCGTGCGTCCTCTCCAAAATGGCAGTGGTAGAAACAAAGCGTGTCTCTCCGATGCTTCTTGGCCCCTGGTGCAGCCACCATCGCTGGCTCCTCGCCTCTGCTGGCCGTCTCGCTGGGGTCCGACACCGCTGCGTTCACTGAGAGGGCTGTGGTGGTGAGGATAATCCAATCTGCCTCCTGGGCTAGTGCCCGGTAGTTGCGCGCGGCCAGCAGCTGCGAATTGGCAAGTCATCTGTGCCCATCAACGGCAACATCTTCTCCATCAATTCGACCGACAACCCGTCTCCTAACTCGGAGCGCGTCAGGAGCCTGTCCACTCTCTCATAGTCCGCGAGTGTGCAGCGCCGGGTCAGTGCGGTTTTGAGAGCGCCGTATTTGTCACGGGCTGGGGGCAGGTGGAGCAGGCTCGCCACCTGCTGAGTTGTGCGTGCATCCAGCGCTGCGACCACATAGTAGTATCTGGTGTCATCTGCCGTTATTCCCTGGAGCGCGAACTGGGCCTCGGTGTGGAGGAACCAAGACTTCGGGTTGTATAGCCAAAAGTCTGGGACTTTGACCGAAACGGCGCACGTGTTGCTGGTACCCGTCCGGGTCATCTCCGGGGTGTTCGCCTCGCATTCCATTGTGTGTCAAGGGTCACCAGTGTGGAGAGAGAAATAATCAGGCAGAGAGGTCCAGATCATATCAAGCTTTACTCACTCTCTCTCTACATTTCTCTAGAAACACAAGCAGCCAAAGAGTAACAGATCTCATGCACCTCTGCTCTTAAATCCAACAACTCGGTCAGCCTTCTCTGTGTGTTGCCTTAACATCAAAGCCTTTGTAATTCCCATTCTCTTTGTCACTTTTCACATCAACACACCACCCCCACATCCACACACAAACCCCCCATGACAATTCCCTTTTGTCTTAAGTCTGAGTGTGAATATACTGCGAGGGATTCCCACAATACAAAAATAAGTTAATACTGTATATATATTGAGAAGTAGTAAAAGAGACTATTATAGTAAAGAACTGGAGAAAAACAGAGAGTGTGGAGTGTGTAAAATAAGAGACATATTCACGACAGACGGTTTATTACACACTTCACATCTTTCAAGCACAGAACAGAATGACACATTTCAGCAGGTACTCTTCTTTTACCCAAATACTCCTCACAAGTTTCATGGCATTTCTCCACACACAGCATGACATTTGCATTACACTGCATTCAACCCCCTACATCCTTGACTCCTTCCTGCTATCTTGCCAGGAACCTCCTGAGCATTGTTCTCCCATGCTTATCCACTGTCTCTTGTCTGAGATGCTAAATAATCTGACTCCCCCAAGGTGCTACACTGTCCCCCCAGCATCTTAGATAGAACAATAGAACATCAGTCCACACGTCGTTTGGGCTTCCGTCTCCTCCCATATCTGCTGTAACTGGGGTTTACCGCCTCCATGGTGCTGCTGTGCCGGTGGGGGGCTGCTGGGAGTGTGTCTGACTGCGGGTGGGCCGTGGTGGGGGGGGGGGGCACTTCGGTCTGTCCGTGTGGCTGCTCTGGTGAAACGTTTCCCTGGGGAGCTCTCTGTGGGGGTCTTCCACGCCGAGGGGCCCTAGCCAACAGCACTTGCTCGTCCGCCACAACGAAAGCGGGTTTGAATCTGTCTATGCCAATTTTCTCCCGCCTACCCCCCAAGTCTAGCACAAAATGCCTATCCCCTATTTCCAACACTCTGAACGGTCCATCATAGGGTGGGTGCAATGGAGGGCGGTGGGCGCCGTATCTGACGAACACGAACTCCGCGCTCTTCAAAGTTTTAGGCACAAAAACACGCGGAAAACAGTGGTGGGCCGGGCCCGGCAGCACGCCTGTGTTTGCGTTACGCTGCAGAAGCTGAGACGGGCAGCTGCGCGGCGCGGGATTATCTGGTAGAAATTCCCCGGGCAGCCGTAGGGGCTGCGCAAAAACCAGCTCTGCCGGGGAAGCTTCTAGATCCTCTTTTGGTGTGGAGCGCAACCCCAATAAAACCCACGGCAGCCTGTCTACCCAATTTGCATCCGTCAGTGAAGCCCTGAGTGCTGCTTTCAGTGATCTATGAAAACGCTCACATAAACCATTGGCCTGTGGGTTGTATGCGGTTGTGCGTTGAATTGAAACACCCAGGCTGCGGGCCATCACGGACGAGAGTTCGGAAACAAATTGAGGGCCCCTGTCGGACGTAATGTCCAACAGGACTCCAAAACGCGCCACCCATGCTGTTAAAAAAGCACGTGCTATGTCCGCGGACGTGGTTGCCGCCAGCGGGACTGCTTCTGGCCAGCGCGTGGTGTGGTCCACCACTGTCAGAAGGTGCGTGCACCCCTGTGATGGCGGGAGGGGGCCCACGAGGTCCATGTGAACATGGTCGAACCTCTTAGCCGGTACCCGAAACGGCTCCAAGGGAGCCTTCGTGTGTCTGTGTACCTTGGCTCGTTGGCACGCCACGCAGGCTGCAGCCCATTCTTTTACTTGTTTTCGTATGCTCGGCCACACAAACTTCTCTCCCACCATTTTGACTGACGCGCGCACTCCTGGGTGCACCAGAGTGTGAAACAACTCAAACACGCGGCGGCGCCACGCGACCGGGACCACCGGACGTGGGCGTACCATGGAGACATCGCAGATTGTGGGGGGGGGGGGGGGCGCCATCTTGCAGCACCCTGCTCTCCAGCCTTAACCCTGTTGGTCCAGACTGGAGAGCACGCACGTCTGCATCGCTAATCTGCTCCGCGGCCATGGCTGCGTAATCTATCCCCACGCAGACCGGGGCCACCACGGCGCGCGAGAGGCAGTCCGCCACCACATTCAGTTTACCCGACACATGCTGAATATCGGTAGTAAACTCTGAGATCGTGGCCGGCTGTCTCTGCTGCCGGCCCGACCACGGTTCTGAAACCTTGGCCATCGCGAATGTTAGCGGCTTGTGGTCCACGAACGCGGTGAAGCTGCTCCCTTCCAGCCAGAACTGGAAGTGGCGTATGGCCAAGTGGAGAGCCAGCAACTCTCTGTCAAACGCGCTGTATTTACGTTCGCTGTTGCACAAAGTTCTGCTGAAAAAAGCGAGCGGCTGCCAAGCCCCGGCAACGCGCTGCTCTACGACAGCCCCTATGGCCACGTCTGAAGCGTCGGTGGTGAGCGCTATCCAGGCCGCCGGGTCCGGATGTGCCAGCAGTGCGGCGTTTGCCAGGGCTGCTTTAACCTCCGAGAATGCCCGCTCTCGCTCCGGGGTCCATTCGACCCTATCTGCGGGTTTCTGTTTCTTGAGCGCGGCGTACAATGGTTGCATGAACTGCGCCGCGCGGGAAAGGAAACGGTTATAAAAGTTCACTATCCCCAAAAATTCCTGCAGTGCCCTGACCGTCTGAGGCTGGGGAAAATCCACCACGGCACACATTTTACCGGGCAGCGGGATCGCTCCTTCCAGAGAGATGCGGTGTCCCAAAAAATCAATCTCCATCACGCCGAACTGGCATTTCGCCGGGTTGATTATCAACCCGTGCTCCTCCAACCTCCGGAAAACCGTCGTGAGGTGGGTTTTGTGTTCGTCTTCGGACGCACTGGCTACCAGGATATCGTCCAGGTAGACGAAAATGAACGGGAGATCGCGCAGCACTGCATCCATCATGCGCTGGAACGTCTGTGCCGCGCCTTTTAACCCGAATGGCATGCACAGGAACTCGAATAAACCGAACAAAGTTATTACCGCTGTTTTGGGTACGTCCTCCGCGCGCACTGGGACTTGGTGGTAACCGCGGACCAGGTCTATTTTGGAAAAAATGCGCGCGCGGAAAAATCCCGTATTTGGGGAATTGGGTAGCGGTCGTGCGCTGTGGCATTGTTCAACCTGCGGAAATCACTGCATGGTCGCCACGACCCCTCAGCCTTAGGAACCATGTGTAGCGGGGATGCCCTTGGGCTGTTCGAACGCCTGATGATGCCCAACCTCTCCAGGTTGGCGAACTCCTTGCACGCTATGGCCAGTTTAGCTGCGTCCAAGCGCCGAGGTCTTGCAAAAACGGGCGGCCCGGTGGTGGTGATAAAGTGCTCCACCCCGTGTTTAGCGATGGCCGGTGAAAACGTTGGGACCGTGAGTGCTGTGAACTGAGTGAGCAGTGTGTGGAACTTACCGCCTGGAGCTGT
This sequence comes from Pholidichthys leucotaenia, assembly GCA_020510985.1. Taxonomy (NCBI): domain Eukaryota; kingdom Metazoa; phylum Chordata; class Actinopteri; order Cichliformes; family Pholidichthyidae; genus Pholidichthys; species Pholidichthys leucotaenia. Next base: position 40,057,247 of record CM035844.1, on the reverse strand, counting down.
GACGTTGGCTTGTGCTGCTGGCTGGGTCACTCGGGCTATACAGGGGAGAGAATCAAAGGACAGTGCATTAACCAGGCGTCTGTTAGCAACATCAACCAGTAAACCATGTGCACACAGAAAATCAGCCCCAGGATATGGTAATTCTGTGCTGCTACGACAAAAGTCCACTCGTATGTACGGCCGTGTAGTGATAAGATCAGTGTCCTCTCACCAAAGGTCTTAATTTCCGAGCCGTTTGCTGCCAACATCTCGGGGCCGCTAGGTCCTGCCAGCCGGTTGGCGTAGGTCGGCAGGATGAAGCTCTTCTGGGCTCCGGTGTCCACAAGGAAACAGCTCCCCAAGCGCGCATCCATCAAGTAGAGCAGCTTGTTCTCTTCACCGAGGGTCGCAGCTGCTACCGACCGTCGGCCTCGGCGTTTTCCCGAGCGCTTGAATTGGCACGGTGGCGCACATCTGCGTGCGATCTCTCCGAAGCGGCGGTGATAGAAGCAGAGCGTGTCTCTCTGGCACTCCTTGGCCCCCGCTGCTGCTACCGTCAGTGGCTCCTCACCTCCTCTGGTCGTCTTGCTGGGCTCCGCCGCTGCCGCGTTGACTGTGATCGCCCTGGTGGTGAGGATGATCCGGTCTGCCTCCTGGGCTTGCGAACGGTAGTCCAGCGCGGCCAGCAATGGCGAATTGGCCAGAACCCCTCTGGCCACCATTGGAACGTTCCGGAGGAAAAGTTGGGCAAACAGAAAGTGCCCATCATCCTTGCCCATTAACGCCAGCATCTTCTCCATCAGGTCGGCGGCCAAACCATCTCCTAACTCGGTCCGCCCCAGGAGCCTCTCCGCTCTCTCACATTCCGAGAGCGTGTAGCGCTGGATGAGCGCAGCCTTGAGCGCCTCATATTTGTTGCGGGCTGGTGGCTGATCGAGCAGGCTCGCTACCTGCTGAGCTGGGCGGGCGTCCAGCGCTGCGACTACATGGTAGAATCTGGTGTCGTCTGCCGTTACTCCCCGGAGGGTGAACTGGGCCTCGGTGTGGTGGAATCAAGAGCGCGGGTTGTGCTGCCAGAAATCTGGTAGGTTGACTGAAACTGCACACGCGTGGCTGGGGGCTCCTGACCGGGCCGGCTCCGGGGTTCTTGCCTCGTGTTCCATAATACGTCTTGGGTCACCAGTGTGGAGTGTGTAAAATAAGAGACATATTCACGACAGATGGTTTATTACACAATTCACATCTTTCAAGCACAGAACAGAATGACACATTTCAGCAGGCACTCTTCTTTTACCCAAATACTCCTCACAAGTTTCATGGCATTTCTCCACACACAACATGACATTTGCATTACATTGCATTCAACCCCCTACGTCCTTGACTCCTTCCTGCTATCTCGCCAGGAACCTCCTGAGCATTGTTCTCCCATGCTTATCCACTGTCTCTTGTCTGAGATGCTAAATAATCTGGCTCCCCCAAGGTGCTACAAGATAACATTAAAAATACATGGACAATACTTAACAATATTCTTGAAAACAACAGAAATACAAGCTACCCAACCAATCTTTCAAAGAAAAAAATGACTCAGAGTGTGAATGCAGTCTCACCTGCAGATGAATTTAATAAATTTTTTGTCAACATTGGTCCTAATTTGGCTCGAGAAATACCCATTTCGGCATCTGCGGGTGATGCAATAAGCAAAAACATTGCTATAAAAGACTCCATTTTCATAAAGAACACAGACGAGAGAGAGGTCATTGAAATTGTTAAATTGTTTAAAAGTAAAACATTTACGGATTGTGATGGTATTGACATGCTTTTAGTCAAAACTATCATTGAATGCTTGGTGAAGCCACTGATGTATATCTGTAACCTGTCTCTCCAAACAGGTATATTTCCCAATGCAATGAAAACAGCTAAAGTAATTCCGATATACAAGACGGGTGACAGAGGGGAATTTTCAAACTATAGACCAATTTCACTATTGCTGCAATTTTCCAAGATACTTGAAAAAATATTCTGTGAGAGAATTGACAACTTCATAATGAAGAATAATTTACTGTGTGAGCAGCAATATGGGTTCAGACACAAGAGGACAACTGCATTTGCTCTAATGGAATTTATAGAAAAAATATCAACTGCCGTTGAAAATAAAGAGTACAGTATTCAGTTGGGGTATTCCTGTATCTTAAAAAAGCATTTAAAAAAGGAAGTCATAAATTATTATTAAAGAAACTGTAGAGGCTGGGTTAATCATCTCAGACTGGATGCAGAGGGTAAACAGAGAAGGACAATAGGTATGGGGATTATGGTGAGGTAGCAGGAAGAAGGGATTGGGGGAGAAAGGATGAATGTATTGTGATACGAGATGTCATGCGGAAGTGAGAGGGGCGGATGATATAAATAGAGAGCCCCTGGTGTATTGGGACATGCTTTTTCTGTGTATGACTGATGTGAGAGTGAATAAAGTCATCTGTTGCATAAATCTGCCTCCGTTAATTACACTCTCCACACTGGTGACCCTTTGACGAATTATGGAACACGAGGCAAGAACCGAAGACTTGGCCTGGACGGGAAGCCCCACCAACGCGGCAGGCATCCCAGAGACGGCCTGGACAGGAACCCACAGCAACGCGTGCACTGTTACGGTCAAACTACCGGACTTTTGGCTGCACGACCCGCGGTCTTGGTTCCACCACACCGAGGCTCAGTTCGCCCTCCGGGGAATAACGGCAGACGACACCAAATATTACTATGTGGTCGCAGCGCTGGACGCTCGCACGTCTCAGCAAGTAGCGAGCCTGCTCCAACAGCCTCCAGCCCACGACGAATATGGGGCTCTAAAGGCCGCACTGACCTGGCGCTACACGCTCTCAGACTGTGAGAGAGCGGAGAGGCTCCTGAGGCGCTTCCAGTTAGGAGATGGGTTGGCGGTTGAACTGATGGAGAAGATGTTGGTGTTGATGGGCACGGATGACGGGCATTTTCTGTTTGCCCACCTTTTCCTCCAGAACCTCCAAACAGTGGCCAGAGCGGTTCTGGCCAATTCGCCGTTGCTGGCCGCGCACAACTACCGTGCGCTAGCCCAGGAGGCAGATCGGATCATCCTCACCACCAGAGCCCTCACAGTGAACGCGGCGGCGTCGGAACCTAACGAGACGACCAGCGGAGGTGAGGAGCCGCCGACGGTAGCGGCAGCGGGGGCCAGGGAGCGCCAGAGTGACACGTTCTGCTTCTACCACCGCCGCTTTGGAGAGAACGCACGCAGATGTGTGCTACCATGCCAATTCAAGCGTTCGGGAAACGCCAATCCGGCAGTCGGTAGCAGCTGCGACCGCCGGTGAAGAGAGCAAGCTGCTCTACGTGACGGACTCTCACTCGGGGAGACGGTTCCTCGTAGACACCGGCACCCTGAAGAGCATCATCCTGCCATCCTATGCCGACTGGCTAGCGGGAGCTAGTGGCCCCAGGCTGGTAGCAGTAAACGGCTCGGACATTAAGACTTTTGGTGAGAGAACACTGACTTTATCCCTACACGGCCGTATATACAAGTGGACTTTTGTCATAGCGGCATTGAGTTTCCCAATCCTGGGAGCTGATTTTCTGTGTGCACATGTGTTACTAGTTGATGTGGCTAACAGACGCCTGGTTAATGCAATGTCTTTTGATTCTCTCTCCTGTACAGCTCAAGGGGCCCGGCCAATAACACAAGCCAACGTCACAGCTCCAGGTGGTAAGTTCCACACACTGCTCACTCAGTTCCCAGCAGTCACGGTCCCAACGTTTTCGCCGGCCATCGCTAAACATGGGGTGGAACACTTTATCACCACCACCGGGCCGCCCGTTTTCGCACCACCTCGGCGCTTGGATGCAGCTAAACTGGCCATAGCGCGCGAGGAGTTTGCCAACTTGGAAAGGTTGGGCATCATCAGGTGCTCAAACAGCCCATGGGCATCCCCGCTACACATGGTCCCTAAGGCTGAGGGATCGTGGCGACCGTTCGGAGATTTCCGCAGGTTGAATAACGCCATAGCGCACGACTGCTACCCAATTCCCCATATTCAGGATTTTTCCGTTCACCTTGCCGGGGCACGCATTTTTTCTAAAATAGACCTGGTCCGTGGTTACCACCAGGTCCCGGTGCATGCGGAGGACATACCCAAAACAGCGGTAATAACTCCATTTGGCTTGTTTGAGTTTTTATGCATGCCCTTCGGATTAAAAGGAGCGGCACAGACATTCCAACGCATGATCTCAGAATTCAGAACTCAGAAAAGATTTATTGCCAAGTACATTCACAGTAAATAACTAATAAATATACGAGGGGTTTGACTTGACACTGAGAACGACATAGTTGACATTTTCAGTGACGCGGCAGCGTCAGTGACGCGCCTGTCAGCAGAATGGGAACAGGAAGCAATGGGGGAGAAAAAGGATAAACACAATAGGAGAGAGAAAAAAGCATTGTTTGTCAGAATACAGTTCATATATATGATCAATATTATGATTACAAGAAAAAAACTCTCAATGCACAAATAGCAGACAATAGAATCCATACAATGACACAAAGAGAGCAGTGAATGAGTAATCTTCACGTCAGTATAGTGAGTCAGTGTGAGTGAAGGTGTTGAGTGAGGGTGTTGATATCAGTTAAGGACAACAAAGTCTCTTCAGCAGCAAATGTTTTGTCTGGGCCGTCTGGGCAAAGGCGCGTGTCCTTGACACGGCAGATGGAATGGTTTGCCAGACAGCTGGCTGTCCTTGAGAGTCAAATGCTGCCCGCCATGTTATGAAAACAAGTAAAACTGAAGATAATCTGGAGGACTGTGAGCTGAGGGCGTCAAAACAGGTCGAATAGCACTGACTTCAGAGAAAAAACTTTATATTCTCTTACAGATTCAGTGCTCAAATCCTTCATGGCTGGACGTTGAAATTATCATGGACGGCTCTCAGCGTGATCGTGATGTAATCCATTTTCCTAGACAGTTCTCCATTAGCCGCTGTCAGAGTCCTGCCCAGTTGGTCAATTTGATGGTTAAGCCTCGCCGGGTCCGCTTTTTGATAGGCTCTATCCATCTTCTTCAATTTGCGGTACACCAGAACAATCCCAATTCCAATCAGTAGAATTCCGATGACCATTGCTACGAAGAGGTATAAATCTTCAACATCTTCGATAGAGAGATCACACAGGCACAAGAGTTTCCAATCACTTGTGTCCTTCAAATAACCCGCGGCAGCTGTACCTGCGGGGCAAATCGGCTCCCCCGGGCCAGTTTTTCTCGTTGAAAAAACAGTGTCAATTGCATTCAAAGCCCAGCTTATTAAATCCATAATTTCGTTTGATAATCAGCAGTAAAGACACGCAGACAGACAATAGCAAGCTGGGATCCAGTCAGTCAGTTAGGGAAGGAGAGAGATAAGAAGCTGGAGCTGGGAGAAAAAGCGTCTGCTCTCTTTGGAGGGCGGAAGTGAAGAGACGGATGAGACGGAGATGGAGACGTGATGGATGCTGTGTTGCGCGATATGCCGTTTGTGTTTGTCTACCTGGATGACATCCTGGTGGCCAGTGCGTCCGAGGACGAACACGTAACCCACCTCAGGACGGTTTTCCGGAGGTTGGAGGAGCACGGGTTAATAATCAACCCGGCGAAGTGCCAGTTTGGCGTTACGGGGATTGATTTTTTGGGGCACCGTGTCTCACCGGAGGGAGCGATACCCTTGCCCAACAAAATGCACGCCGTGGCGAATTTTCCCCGGCCTCAGACGATCAGGGCACTGCAAGAATTTTTGAGGATAGTTAACTTTTATAACCGGTTCCTCCCCCGCGCAGCTCAGCTCATGCAGTCATTGTACGCCGCGCTCAAGAAACGGAAACCCGCAGACAGAGTTGAATGGACTTCGGAGCGGGAGCAGGCATTTTCTGAGGTTAAAACAGCCCTAGCAAACGCCGCACTGTTGGCACACCCGGACCCGGCGGCCCGGAAAGCACTCACTACCAACACCTTGGACTTGGCCATAGGGGCCGTCGTGGAGCAACGTGTCACCAGTTCTTGGCAGCCGCTCGCTTTTTTCAGCAGGGCTTTGCGCGACAGTGAGCGTAAATACAGCGCGTTCGACAGAGAGTTGCTGGCTCTCCACCTGGCCATACACCACTTCCAGTTCTGGCTGGAAGAGAGCAGCTTCACCGCATTCGTGGACGACAAGCCGCTAACGTTCGCGATGGCCAAGGTTTCGGAACCATGGTCGGGCCGGCAGCAGAAGCAGCTGGCTGCAATCTCGGAGTTTATGACCGATATTCAGCATGTGTCGGGTAAACTGAATGTGGTGGCGGACTGCCTGTCGCGTGCAGTAGTGGCCCCAGTCTGCGTAGGGATAGATTATACAGCCATGGCTGCAGAGCAGATTGGCGATACAGATGTGTGCGCGCTCCAGTCTGGACCAACAGGGTTAAGACTGCAGAGCAGAGTACTGCAAGACAGCAGCCCCCCCCAATCTGCGACGTCTCCACGGGACGCCCGCATCCGGTGGTCCCAGTTGCTTGGCGCCGCCGCGTGTTTGAGTCAATTCACGCTCTGGCGCACCCAGGAGTGCACGCGTCAGTCAAAATGGTGGGAGGGAAGTTCGTGTGGCCAGGCCTGCGCAAACAAGTGAAAGAGTGGGCTGCAGCCTGCGTAGCATGCCAACAAGCCAAAGTACACAGACACACAAAGGCTCCTTTGGAGCCGTTTCGTATACCGGTGAAGAGGTTCGACCATGTTCACGTGGACCTCGTGGGCCCCCTCCCGCCATCGCAGGGGTGCACGCACCTTCTGACAGTGGTGGACCGTACCACACGCTGGCCAGAAGCAGTCACGCTGGCGGCAACCACATCCACGGACGTGGCGTGCGCTTTTTTGACGACATGGGTGGCACGTTTTGGAATTCCGTCGGACATCACGTCCGATAGGGGCCCTCAGTTTGTTTCTGACCTCTGGTCCGTGATGGTCCGTAGCCTGGGGGTTGCAATTCATCGCACAACCGCATACAACCCACAGGCCAATGGGTTATGCAACCATTTTCATACGTCACTAAAAGCAGCGCTCAGGGCTTTGCTGACGGATGCAAATTGGGTAGACCGGTTGCCGTGGGTTTTATTGGGGTTGCGTTCCGCACCAAAAGAGGATTTGGAGGCTTCCCCGGCGGAGCTCGTTTTTTCTCAGCCACTGCGGCTGCCCGGGGAATTTTTGCCAGATAGTCCTGCACCGGACAACTGCCCGTCTCAGTGTTTGCAGCATAGCGTAGACACAGGCATGCTGCCCGGCCCGGCCCGGCCCACCAGTTTTCCACACGCTTTTGTGCTAAAAACTTTGAAGAACACGGCATTTGTGTTTGTCAGGCATGATGCCCACCGGCCTCCATTGCGCCCACCCTACAATGGCCCGTTCAGAGTGCTGGAAAGAGGGGACAAACATTTTTTGTTAGACTTGGGGGGTCGTGGGGAGAAAATATGCATAGACAGACTTAAGCCCGCCTTTGTAGTGGCGGACGAGCAAGTGCAGTTGGCTCGGGCCCCTCGGCGTGGAAGACCCCCACTGAGAACACCCCAGGTAAATGATTCATCAGAGCAGCCACACGGGCAAGTCGAAGGTTCCCCCCCCCCCGCCATGGCCCATCCGCAGACAGACACACCCCCAGGAGCCCCCCGCCGGCACAGCAGCTCCGCGAAGGCGGTAAACCCCCGTTACAGCAGATATGGGAGGAGACTGAAGCCAAAAGGACGTGAAGACTGAAACTTGGTCTGAGATTCTGGGGGGCGGTGTAGAGGCTGGGTTAATCATCTCAGACTGGATGCAGAAGGTAAACAGAGAAGGACAATAGGTATGGGGATTATGGTGAGGTAGCAGGAAGAAGGGATTGGGGGAGAAAGGATGAATGTATTGTGATGCGAGATGTCATGCAGATGTGAGAGGGGCGGTTGATATAAACAGAGAGCCCCTGGTGTATTGGGACATGCTTTTTCTGTGTATGACTGATGTGAGAGTGAATAAAGTCATCTGTTGCATAAATCTGCCTCTGTTAATTATACTCTCCACAAAACTACAAAATTATGGTATTGGGGGTAGCATTGTCCTGGTTATGTAGTTACTTAAAGAACAGATATCAGTATTGTGACGTATTAGGGGTTCACACAAGAAAAAGAAGAAGATGGCTGTGACGAACAGGATTTATTGAAAACACCCTTCAACACAGACAGGAGGGGAGGTCATTCTCACAGACCTCCGTTTCAATAAGGGTTGCACAAACACATGATCAGTCTTGTTCTGATCCTACCTACAACACTGTTGTAGGTAGGATCAGAACAAGTTATTACTGTGTCATTATATTGTTGTGTCATTATAACTGCGTTATAATGACACAGCAATATAATGACACAGTAATAACATTTTAACACACATGAATATAACATCCTCTGCTGGCAAAGCGTGCCGGGAAAATCCGCACCCCCTTAACACAGCCCCGACGTTACACTGTCCCCCCCTGGACTGGTTTCTGTCCCCAGAATAATAAAAGTCCAACTCAAAAGTCCAACACGAATCCGTCCAGGTGTCAGGGCGGCCTCTATTGCCGACCACCAGCATGTACAGGCCCGCTAGTGTTCATCCGTGCTTCAGTCAGAGTATCTGGTCGGGGTGAAGGCTCCAGCTCGACCACCACCGGGGCGGATGGCTGGTACGGGGCGAGACGGTCACGGTGGAGTACCACGACCCGGTCCCTTTTCTTTAGCCTCACCCTGTACAACACATCTGACAGTCTCTGCAGGACCACACACGGTCCCGATCAATGGCTCGCCAGTTTTGGTGACCGTCCCCTTTTTTGCTCTGGGCAGAAAACCCAGACTCGATCTCCTGGTGCAAAATGGAGAGTCAGCAGAAGCGGGGAGTCGACAGTGGGGAGTCGGCAGAAGCGGGCATATGACTCCCGTCGCTTCCAGGGCCTCCCAGGCGGGTTGCTGGCCCGCGTACAGCCACTGCCGAACCTGGGAAATGACTGGATCTCTGTCCTGCTCGCTCTGCAGCTGCTGCGCGCTAAGGGCCTCTGTGACGTCATCGCTGGGGGGAGCTGCCTGATTATCCGAGGGGAACTGTGTGCCGCTGTGTTATTCCTGCTCACAGCGGTCTGGAGAGCAGCAGCCCGTGGGACGGCCTGGTCTCGATCCTCTGCCCGCTGGCAGTGATGACAGTCCAACAGCTCCCGCAGCTGGCGTGTCTGTCCCGATTCCAGCCCGCTACAGCTCTGCTGGAACAATTCTTCGACCGCCTGCTGCGTTTCTGCTGACATTTTGACCCGCTCCGCTGTGATCCTCCCCCTTGCTGTCTCTATCTGTGATCGTGCTCCCTCCGCTCGTGCTGGTGGCGCCGTTGTGTCCAGTTCTTGCGGTGACGCACCCGATTCGGTCCGTCCTAGCGGTCCCTCAATCACACAGGCCTCCGGGTTCCTCCTCTGGGTCTCGCTGCAGAGCGTGATGGTCCGAATTGCCAGCAGGAGGGACGATCTGGCGGTGTCAATTTTCACGCTCCATGCTGCGAGCAGATTGAGTCCAATAACGCAGGGGTCTTGGATGTCAGCCACCCAGAACGGGTGGTTTGTGTTCTGGCCGGCCACCCCCACCACAAGAACTCTTCGCCCTCCCAATCTGGTGCGCTCACCAGTAGCTGTGGTGACGCAGCACCCGGTGGGTTCCCACCCCTGTGGTGCCGTTTCGTCAGTGCCTGGCGGCACACCAAGTCGGACCAAGGGGATGGTAGAACCGGTGTTGATCAGGGCCTGGATCAGCATGTTATCCAGGCTGCACTGTAGGTACATCCCTGGCGAGTGTCCAATTCGGCCCACACGCAGTGACAGCTCATCGGTTTGTCGTGGGGTGGGTGCAGGGCAGTACCGCGCAATGTGTCCTGGCTCCCCGCAGCGGAAGCACCCTTCCTCGTGCCGCCGCAGTCGTCTTCTCCATGGGCGCGCCACCATGATCTGCCGCAGCTCCTCCTCCTCCTCCTTACTCTCAGCCATGGCCTGGAAGGCTCTCTGTCTCAGTGCCGATGCATCAGCTGTACAATCCATTAGCGGTTCCACCCGCTCCGCTTTTGAAACAGCCGTCTCCCAGCTGCTCACAGCGTTAATCCGGATGTGGCTCTGGAGCTGGGCCGGGCGGAGACCCCGGATGAAGTTCTGTAGGGCAAGCTTCTCCACTACTTCTGGCTCGAAATCCGGGTAGCTGCGCCGTGTCAGCAGCCATATGTCCGCTGCGTAGACTCCCAGGCTCTCCCGGCTGCCTCGCCAGAGGTTGGCCAGCTGTTGCTCTGCGTGCTCAGTGTTGGCTGCTCTCCCAAACCGCCTCTGGAGTGCTCCTTGTAGCGCTGGCCAGCTGCAGCGTTCCTCGGGCCGGAGATCGGACACCGTGCGGAGAGCCCTTCCCTCCAGGGCCAGCGCAACCTGCATGGCAGTCTCTTCGGGTGGCCAGCCGTTCAGTGCAGCAGCCAGCTTGACCTGGACCAGGTAGTCATCCGGCAGGGTTTCACCGTTGAAGCGGGGAATCTTGGCCCACTGCCGGATGAGTGGGACGGTTGCCTCTCGGTCGATCTCCACTCCTGGTCGCAGTGGAATCGCCGGCCTGTCCTGCCCTGAAAAGGGCGGGGAGCGGGGCTGGTTTGCTCTGCTCAGCCCGCCCTGCCTTGAAAAAGGCAGAAGACAGGGTACACTGGTCCCGTCGGGTCCGCTGCTCCGTTCATCCTGGCGAGCAACTTCGGGGGTCGGTGTCTCAGCTCTGTCGTCCATCCCCAGCTGAGTGATGAATCGCTCCAGCTGCTGGATCACTGCTCGGATCCTGGCTTCCATCTGCTCCATCTCCCACTCCTGACACCAGTGTGACGTATTAGGGGTTCACACAAGAAAAAGGAGAAGATGGCTGTGACGAACAGGCTTTATTGAAACACACCCTTCAACACAGACAGGAGGGGAAGTTATTCCCACAGACCTCCATTTCAATAAGGGTTGCACAACCACATGATCAGTCTTGTTCTGATCCTACCTACAACACTGCTGTGTCATTATAACACAGTTATAATGACACAGCAATATAATGACACAGTAATAACATTTTAACACACATGAATATAACGTCCTCTGCTGGCAAAGCGTGCCGGGAAAATCCCCGCCCCCCTTAACACAGCCCTGATGTTACAGTATGTATGTGTTGGTAGCAAAAACTCACAGTTACTGAAGGTTACTTGTGGAGTCCCACAGGGTTCAGTTTTGGGGCCATTGTTATTCAATATGTATATAAATGGCATATGTAAAGTTTCGGAAAAAATGGATTTAATATTGCTTGCCGATGACACTAATTTATTGTGCAGTGGAAGCAATCTGGAACAACTTTTGGATACACTCGGAAAGGAATCAGGAAAGCTTAAACTGTGGTTTGATTCAAACAAATTAACGCTCAATATAAGTAAGACAAAATTTATAATTTTTTAACAATCATCACAACAACTCAGTATCTAAACTCAGTGTAAATGTTGTAGAGATTGAAAGGGTATCCAAAATTAAATTTCTTGGAGTAATAATTGATAATAAACTGTGTTGGAAGTCACATATTAATTATATTAAAGGTAAAATATCCAAATCAATCACAATACTACACAGAGTGAAGTATTTGTCGAATCAACCCACACTATATACATACTTTGTATCATTCATTAATACTCCCATACATGACATATTGCACTGAAGTATGGGGAAATACATATAAAACAAACATATATACAATCTTTATGCTTCAGAAGACAGCTATTAGAATAATAAACAAAGCTGCTTACAGGGAACCAACAAACCCACTTTTTCTTAAATTAAAAGCTCTCAAGTTGAAAGCTCTGGTTGATTTTAAAACTGCAGTAATAATGTTTAAAGTGAAGAATCTATCACTGCCCACAAATATCCAAATGTTGTTCCAAATAAGGGAGTGTGGGACACATATGTGAGTTTCATATGCCTCATATGTATATCACTGTATGCTTACTGTATGCTTCACGTCTCAGATGAACAAAAGGACTGAGCCTCCTAGGAGATAACAGGAGGATGTGAAATGTGGTCTTTGTTATGCAGAGAGATGGCCTTGGGGGATTTCCTGGCCACCAGTGACTTTAGGTGGAGGTGATAAGACCTGGAAGAAGACGCATTGTGACTTGGGATTAAATACAATGTGACTGTGTGCTTTGATGTTCTGGGGTATAAAAGAACGAATGTCTGGGGGTTTCTTTCTCTTTCTGTCTTTGGATGATGTTGGAGAATGTGAATAAACCTGACTCATGAGATAAACTCAGCCTCATCATTCCCACATTCTCCACACTGGTGACCCTAAGACGTATCATGAGCGAAAGAAATTCCCCCGAGCCGGACTCGTCAGGAGACAGCCAGGCGAACGCAGCCACAGTCAAGCTACCAGACTTCTGGCAAGACAACCCGTGCTCCTGGTTCCACTTGGCCGAAGCACAGTTCGCCCTCCGGGGATAACGGTAGATGACACGAAATTCTACCATGTTATTGCCAAGCTCGACAACCGCACGGCTCGACATGTGCAGAGCCTTTTGGAGCACCCACCGGCCAACGACAAATACGACGGGTTGAAGGCTGCGCTCATCCAGCGTTTCACCCCCTCAGTCCAGGAGAGAGCGGAGAGGCTCCTGGCTCTGAACGACTTGGGAGATAGCACGCCCATCGACTTGATGGAGGACATGCTGAGGTTGAGGGGCTCAGACGGCGACGACTTCCTCTTCACCCACATTTTCCTGAGAACCCTACCGTCGGCCACGAGAGCGACCCTGGCCAGTTCACCGTTGTTGGCCCAGCGGGACTTCCGCGCGCTGGCCCAGGAGGCACAACAGATTCTCAACGCCAGCAAACAGCGCGCGGCCACCGTGGCAGCGACGGAGCTCGGCGCGACAGCCGGAGATGGCAGGGGGCCAGAGGCGGCGGTAGCAGACCCACCGACAACGGCGGCGGCGAGGGCCAAGGATCGCGGAGGAGACGACCTCTGTTTCTACCATCGCCGCTTTGCAGAGAGGGCACGCAAATGTATACCACCGTGCCAGTTCAAGCACTCGGGAAACGCCAAGGCCGGGGGTCGGTAGCAGCCACGGCCCTCGGGGAAGAGAACAAGCTGCTCTACTTGACGGATGCGCGTTCGGGGAGGCAATTCCTCGTGGACACAGGCTCCCAAGTGAGTTTCATCACGCCTACCTATGCTGACCGGCTGGCGGGTCCCAGAAGTCACGGGGCGTCAGCAGCGAACGGCTCGAGGATTAAGACCTTTGGTGAGAGGACTCTGCTTCTGTTCCTACACGGCCGTACATTTGAGTGGACTTTTGTTATAGCTGCAGTGAGCTTCAATATGTTGGGAGCTGATTTTCTGTGCTCACATGGTTTGTTGGTTGATCTTGCTAATAGGCGCCTGGTTAATGCACTTTCTTTTTATTCTATTCCCTGTGCAGCCCGAGTGACCCCGCCCACAGCACAAGCCAACGTCGCAACGGCAAGCGGTAAGTTCCACACACTACTCACTCAGTTCCCAGCACTCACGGTTCCCACATTTTCAGCAGCTGTCGCTAAACACGGAGTGAAACATTTTATTACTACCACCGGACCGCCCGTTTTTGCAAAAGCTCGGCGCTTGGATGCAGCTAAACTGACCATAGCGCGCGAGGAGTTCGCCAACCTGGAAAAGCTGGGCATCATCAGGCGTTCGAAAAGCCTATGGGCTTCCCCGCTTCACATGGTCCCTAAAGCTGATGGCTTGTGGCGACCTTGCGGAGATTTCCGCAGGTTGAACAACGCTACAGTGCACGACCGCTACCCAATCCCGCATATCCAAGATTTTTCCATTCATTTGGCGGGGGCGCGCATTTTTTCTAAGATAGACTTGGTCCGCAGGTACCACCAAGTCCCAGTGCACGCTGAGGACATACCCAAAACAGCGGTAATAACTCCGTTTGGCCTATTCAAGTTTTTGCGCATGCCGTTTGGGCTTAAAGGCGCTGCGCAGACGTTCCAACGCATGATGGACGCGGTGTTGCGCGATCTCCCCTTCGTGTTCGTCTACCTGGACGACATCTTGGTAGCCAGCGCGTCCGAAGACGAACACGAAAATCACCTCACGGCAGTTTTCCGGAGGTTGGGAGAGCACGGGTTAATAATCAACCCAGCGAAGTGTCAGTTCGGGGCGACGCAGATTGATTTTTGGGGGCATCGCGTCTCTCCAGAAGGAGCGGTTCCTCTGCCTGACAAAGTGCGCGCAGTAACAAATTTTCCCCAGCCACAAATGGTCAAAGCGTTGCAGGAGTTTTTGGGAATGGTGAATTTTTATAACAGTTTCCTCCCCCGCGCAGCGCAGCTCATGCAACCGTTGTATGCCGTGCTAAAAAAACAAAAACCCACAAATAAAATCGAATGGTCTCCGGAGCGAGAGCGCGCATTCTCGAAAGTCAAAACAGCCCTGGCAAACGCTGCGTTGTTAGCACATCCAGACCCAACGGCCCGCATAGCGCTCACTACTGACGCGTCAGATGTGGCCATAGGGGCTGTCGTGGAGCAGTATGTAGCCGGGGCTTGGCAACCGCTCGCCTTTTTCGGCAGGACCTTGCGCGATAGTGAAAGAAAATACAGCGCATTCGACAGGGAGTTGTTGGCTCTCCACTTGGCCATTCGCCACTTCCAGTTCTGGCTGGAGGGACGCCGTTTCACCGCGTTCATTGATCACAAGCCGCTGACTTTCGCAATGGCCAAGGTTTCAGAACCGTGGTCGGGCCGGCAGCAGAGACAGCTGGCCGCGATCTCAGAGTTTACTACCAATATCCAGCATGTGGCGGGTAAACTTAATGTAGTGGCAGACTGCCTCTCGCGCGTCGTGGCGGCTCCAGCCCGCGTAGGGATAGATTTTGCAGCCATGGCCGCGGATCGGGTTAGCGACGCGGAAGTGCGCGCGGCCCCAGTCCGCGTAGGGATAGATTATGCAGCCATGGCCATGGATCAGGTTAGCGACACGGACGTGTGCGCGCTCCAGTCTGGACCAACAGGGTTAAGGCTGGAGAACAGGGTGCTGCAAGAGGGCATGCCCCCCCTAATCTGCGATGTCTCCACTGGGCGACCGCATCCTGTGGTACCGGCCGCGTGGCGCCGCCGCGTTTTTGACTCGATCCATTCTCTAGCGCACCCGGGAGTGCACGCGTCGGTCAAAATGGTGGGAGAGAAATTTGTATGGCCGAACCTGCGCAAACAAGTTAGGGAGTGGGCAGCAGCCTGCATGGCTTGTCAACGAGCCAAGGTACACAGACATACGAGAGCTCCCTTGGAGCCGTTTCACATCCCGGCTAAGAGGTTTGATCATGTTCACGTGGACCTCATAGGCCCCCTCCCGCCCTCACAGGGGTGCACACATCTTCTGACAATGGTTGACCGCACCACGCGCTGGCCGGAAGTGGTCCCACTGTCGTCAACCACAGCCGAGGAGGTGGCGCGCGCGTTTTTAACGGCATGGGTAGCACGTTTTGAAGTCCCGTCGGACATTACGTCCGACAGAGGCCCTCAATTTGTTTCCGAACTTTGGTCAGTGATGGCCCGCAGCCTGGGGGCAACGATTCACCGCACGACCGCGTACAACCCGCAGGCTAACGGGTTAGGCGAACGTTTTCACAGGTCATTGAAGGCGGCCCTCAGAGCGTCGCTTACGGATGCAAATTGGGTGGACAGGCTACCATGGGTTTTATTGGGGTTGCGTTCTGCACCTAAAGAGGATTTAGAAGCCTCCCCGGCTAAGCTAGTTTTTGCACAGCCACTTCGGCTGCCCAGGGAATTTCTCCCAGATAATCCTGCGCCAGAGTGCTCCCCAGCTCAGCGGTTGCAGAGTAGCACGGAATCGAGCACACTGCCTGGCCCCGTTCACCACAGTTTTCCGCGAGTTTTTGTGCCTAAGGCTTTAAAAAATGCTGAGTTTGTTTTTGTCAGACACGATGCCCATCACCCATCGTTGCGACCACCTTATGATGGACCATTTAGAGTTCTGGAAACAGGAGATAAGCATTTTTTGCTAGATTTGGGGGGCAGAAAAGAAATGATTGGCATAAACAGGCTCAAACCCGCTTTTGTGGTGGCTGACGAAGGTGTGCAATTGGCCAGGGCTCCTCGGCGCAGCAGACCCCCTAGAGAGCATTCCCTAGAACACCCACAGAGATTGACTAACAGTTCTCATCCTCAGACAGCAGCTTCCCAGCAGGAGGGCGCCGCGGAGGTGGTAAAGCCCGCTTACAGCAGATACGGGAGAAGACTGAGGCCCAAGCAGCATGTGGACTGATGTGTGTGATTTTATCATGACATGCAGACTGTTATTACGTTGTTCCATCTTAGACGTTTGGGGGGGGGGGGGGTCATGTGGGACACATATGTGAGTTTCATATGCTTCATATGTATATCACTGTATGTTTACTGTATGCTTCACGTCTCAGATGAACAAAAGGACTGAGCCTCCTAGGAGATAACAGGAGGATGTGAAATGTGGTCTTTGTTATGCAGAGAGATGGCCTTGGGGGATTTCCTGACCACCAGTGACTTTAGGTGGAGGTGATAAGACCTGGAAGAAGATGGATTGTGACTTGGGATTAAATACAATGTGACTGTGTGCTTTGATGTTCCGGGGTATAAAAGAATGAATGTCTGGGGGTTTCTTTCTCTTTCTGTTTTTGGATGATGTTGGAGAATGTGAATAAACCTGACTCGTGAGATAAACAGCCTCGTCATTCCCACATTCTCCACAGGAGAAACAATATCATTTCAGAGGAACATGTATATTTCAGAAACCTTCAGTGAGAACTACCACCAAGCAACACTGTGTCTCAGTGCAAGGAGTCAGATTATAGAACGATTTTGGACCTGAATTAAAATCATGTACAACGCTTGGACAATTTAAACAAAAACTAAAGGAAGAAATACTCCAAACATACAAGATGACATGTAAAATTACATATCATATTCAGTCTGTGTTGTGCTGTTGCTTAGTTTCGTTTTTGTTTTGTTTTTTGTCACGTTTTGTCTTAGTTTTGTTCTGAATTGTAATCGCTCCTGTTTTGTTTTTTCTTTTGAATTCTTGGATGGAACATGGGTGGGCAATATAAGCTGCGGCTTCAGCCATCACCCATTTCGGATAACTTATGTTGAACTGTATAATCAGAGGAGTTACTGTTTAATTTGACCTTGTTAGATTCCCCCCCTTTGTTATATTATTCTGTTCCTTTCTTTTAATCATTACTTTTAATCTATCTGAAATAAAGATTCATAAAAAAAAGATGCTTGCTCTTGCCATTCATTTCAATGAATGGCAATGAACCATGAAGTCACTTTATTTTTGAGGAAGAGAGAGGGAAGCAGAGACTGAACAAACATAAAAATCAGTAAACTCTACTGCTGAACCTGTCGGTCTCCATGTAAACAATAGCGGGGAAATGCGGTTTCTGCTCGGTGGATTCTTGTCTAACCAGTTTTTCCAGAATGTCGTCATCACGTCAGCTGGTACCGGAAGTCCATAATGGGAGTGAGTCGTTACCTGGGCGGACTCTACAGGTGCGAGTAGTCGGTCATTGCTGCTGGTAGCGTCGAAAGGGACTGCTGGACAAAGAGGAACTTTTTTGATTTACATTCGACAAAAGAGAGTTTCTTGTTGCGCAACAAGAGTTTCTGCTGCACTCTGAGCCTTTTTACAGGAATGTAACAGAGGAGAACAACCGCGGTGTTTAAATTAAAAGAGACAATATGATCGTCAACATGCTGGTTTGTGTGCTGCTGTTTTTGTGCGCAGTAATAGGTGAGTAGTCGTGCAGTTTTTTTTTTGTTTTGTCAAACTGTAAGGTGATGTAGGAAAGAAAACAAATTTCTAATACTACATAGGCTGAAAATAAAATTCAATTCAAAATGGCATTTGTCTCACTCGTACCTGACTGGAGTGTGAGGCCTGTTGTTGGCCTATGCCTGCTCTGCTTGACTTAACAAATAATTTACATAGGTTTTACATATTTACTGCAGTGAAGACTCTGTTTTTCTGTGAAGTCATATGAGTTTATTTAATCAAATTTCAGCAGGACATGCTGTCAGAAAATATGGACAGATTTAAGACAGTGTTTGGTATTAACTTGGGCAATTTTTTTTAACCCGAGGTGGCGAGAATAGTAAGGAATTACTAAGTAAAACTAGTGCATTGCCCATAGAACGCAAGTATTCTTGTGCGAAAACAGGTATCCCAATTAGGCTTTACAGGCCCAAATGTAGGCTGTGTTTGAAAGAACACAAAGAGGTGTCGGCTATATGTCGACAATCACACGTTAGACTTTGACAAATACATATAAAAGGGACTAAATGGCACGATGATTTATTTGACTGTGAGAGTATTAATTACAGAATATCTAATTATTGAAACTGAATGGGACATCACATGTTAGCAGC
Organism: Pholidichthys leucotaenia; assembly: GCA_020510985.1. NCBI lineage: Eukaryota > Metazoa > Chordata > Actinopteri > Cichliformes > Pholidichthyidae > Pholidichthys > Pholidichthys leucotaenia. The sequence goes on along the minus strand of CM035844.1, from coordinate 40,038,755 downwards.
TGTTTCAGATCCCTTGTTTATTTGTCAGATCACTTATTTGTGTGATCGTTTATCACTTACACTACCGTTCAAAAGTTTGAGGTCACTTAGAAATTTCCTTATTTTTGAAAGAAAAGCACTGTTTTTTTTCAATGAAGATAACTTTAAACTAATCAGAAATGCACTCCAATATCTAATATACATTGCTAATGTGGTAAATGACTATTCTAGCTGCAAATGTCTGGTTTTTGGTGCAATATCTACATAGGTGTATAGAGGCCCATTTCCAGCAACTATCACTCCAGTGTTCTAATGGTACAATGTGTTTACTCATTGCGTCAAAGGCTAATGGATGATTAGAAAACCCTTGTGCAATCATGTTAGCACAGCTGAAAACAGTTTAGCTGGTTAGAGAAGCTATAAAACTGACCTTCCTTTGAGCAGGTTGAGTATCTGGAAAAAATTATTTCAAATACAAATCATTATTTCTAACCTTGTCAATGTCTTGACTATATTTTCTATTCATTTTACAACTCATGGTGGTAAATAAGTGTGACTTTTCATGGAAAACACAAAATAATTGTCTGGGTGACCCCAAACTTTTGAACAGTAGTGTATATTCAAGATAACAGTGTATCTTGCACTTTGGGGAATGGGAGTTGTTCAGTCATCATTATAATTATTTTAGTTGCATATTTATTCCACCTAGCTGCAATGCTCCGTACTGTGGGTGTTTATATATTTACATATTTATTCCATCTAGCTACAATGCTCTGCACTGTGTGTTCATATATTCATATATTTATTCCATCCAGCTACAATGCTCTGCACTGTGTGTCTGTGTGTGTGTGTATATATATATATTTATAGTAATACGTACATATGTTTATTAGCTGCTCTTGCTTGCTTGTTTTTTTTCTTGCCTTCTGATTGTTGCTCTGAGTGTTGCTATCCCTGTGCTGTTGCAATCCTGGAATTTCCCCGTTGTGGGACTAATAAAGGCTTATCTTATCTTATCTTATCTTATATTGTGGGCCACATATGTATGACTTTAAGCTTCACATCTCAGAGCAGAACAAAGGACTGGGCCTCCTGTGAGATAACAGGAGGATGTGAAAATTTAGTCTTTGGTATGCAAGAGACGGCCTTGGGGGATTTCCTGGTCTGCCAGAGGCTATGAGGAGGATGTGATAGGATTTAAGGAAAGATGCATTGTTACTTGTCATTAAATGCAATGTGACTGTGAGCTTTGAAGGTCCTGGATATATAAAGGACGAATGTCTGTTTGATCTCTCTTTCTGCTTTGCTGATGTTGGAAGATGCGAATAAACCTGACTCATGAGATAAACTCTGCCTCGTCATTTTCACATTTCCACAATATCACTGTTCAGTGATGGAATTAAGTGTATGTAATGGTGAATTTCTCCTGTGTATCGTCAATAAACTCATCATCATAGCAGTCTGTCGGGGGCGACAATGACTGTTTCATTTAGGTCTGATCAGATTCCTCCATGTTTCAGATCCCTTGTTTATCTGTTTGTCAGACCACTTATGTGATCTTTTATCACTTATATTCAAGATAATAGTGTATCTTGCACTTTGGGGAATGGGAGTTGTTCAGTCATCGTTATAATTCTTCTTCATAGCAGTCTGTCAGTGGCGACAATGACTTTCATTTAGGTCTGATCAGATTCCTCCATGCAGCTCTGTCCTTCACCCTCCGCTGCCAGAAACTCCTGACCTTGTTAACCCAGGTGACGTCCAAGCCAGTATGAGTTGCTTTCTGACTGACCATTTCATGAAACTGATTGCAAAGTATTTGAGTACTGCTAGCTTTTGCTGGACTAGCAGTTCATTCTTGGCAGATAGAGGCATTATCAGTGGCAAGGACAGGCCAAGACAAACTGACTCCAGTATCTGTTACAGTGACTGGACCAGATGATAGGTTTGTTTATCTCTGCTCTTTGCATAGTGCATGTCACGATGCACCGACTGGCAAAAGTATACCACAGACCTTGCGACAGATGTGCTTATCTGTCAGGATGTCCAGTCTCACCCCGTGTAACTGGGAGTGGTCCACCACAGACCTGTGACAGATATTGTTTTTAGTTCTGCCAGGATGCCCAGTTTTGCCATCCACACTCTTGGAAGGGCGGGGTTGCCAGTTGAGTTGCCGACGGCCCGACCCATGAGACAGGTAGTACCGGTTTTCATGGTTATCCGGTAGCAAGCAAACCAATGCCTGACCTGACATGAAGTGTGTGTGTGTGTGTGTGTGTGTATATATATACTGTATATACACACACACACAGTATATACTGTATATGTACACATTTATATAGACCCTTTGAAGTAGTCTTTCATAAACCCTTCCATTGTCCGTCTGAAGCTCCTAGCCGCTCTCTGTATCCATCTTTCATTCCCTGTGTCCTGAATTAAACCCATAGTCACCAGTCCCTTGTGTCCTCCCTGACCTTCCCTTCCTCCTTCCCAGATAGTTGATAATGGACCAGTTTACACTGTTCGACAGCTTCTCAAGGCACTTCACCGTGGCCTCCAAGTCCTTGTAGATTGGGAGGGCTATGGTCCAGAGGAATGATCCTGGATACCCCACCGCCAGATCTTAGATCCTTCGCTTATTTGGGATTTTTGGCTGAGACATCCACAAGCTCTCAGTCGGGCACCAGGTGGCGCCTGTGGGGGGCCACCTGGTACTCATGCAGTACTATAACAGGACACACAAATATTTGAGACCCATTGTAGTGCATCAGTTTATATTTTAGCAATATTTTATTAAAAGGTTTTTTTAAAACTGTAAGCAACCGAATTAACTACAAAACACCCAACATTAATAAAGTACGTCTATCTATTATTATACACAGCAGAAGGACCCGTTTTACTGCAACCATTGCATCAGTGTTGCCCATTTGTCAGTAAATATTTAACTAAAAATTATTTATTTCATTATTTGGGTGTTTTTGTGTCCCACGTTTGGTTAAGTCATTCCAGCCATTTCGCTCCACAGTCATGATGGTATTATTAAGTTTTTAATTTTTAGATACTCACGCGGGGGGGGGGGGGACTTACGGTCCTGCGTAGTACAGTGGTACCACATGGGTGAAGCAGGTACTCCCGTCTACTACTGACTGGGCAGGCTGGGCGTGCCTCCCCACCAACGATCGTGGAGCATCCAGTCGGACACTGCTGCTGGAGAAGCAGCAGCTGAACTGGTGGATTGCAGTCCTTCACAGGGAGCCAAGCCCAGCTTGCCCAGTTAACAGGAGTCTCGGCTGTTGCTTTACCCGTGGTGCCAACGGTTCAGCTGCTGCTCCACCCCCCTTCCCCCAGCACACCCACGCATCTCACGTTCTCCATGCCGAATTATCCATTAGACCTACGCAATCACGGCAACTTTATGGTATAATTTTTTTTAAGCATTAAATCTTAAGTATTATCTTTTTCTAGTCAAAATTTGTCACTTTCTGCTTAATGTTTTGCACATGAAGCAGTGTGGTTACTGATGCTGTAATGCTGCATATTATCCAGTCAGTACGGAGTCAATCCCAAACCAAACCCCGCTCACACTTCTAGAAGCCTAGGCACAAGACAGAGTGGTGGCTAAACTTCTATCGATAAAAATTACATATTTTAACTGAGCGACTCCATATTCGGGGATGCACACCCTCGTAACCTCAGCAAAGCACTTAGAAAATCTGAGGCCAGTCTGACGAATGGTTCAAGAGATATGCATAGAACAGACACACAGAGGTTTTGTGCATTTATAGATAGATGATAGTTATAATAGCATCGAAATGTTCATGTACAAAAAAGAGCAATTGCCAAGAATGCATGAGTAAAGGTAGCAAATTATCTACACACAAAGTTGAGTAGTGAGTATATTTAAGTTGATTCATTCGGATAATGACCAAGTTTAAAGTCTCCTCTGCGGATTAGATACAAATTAGGCATCAGTACTTTATTATCATGCTATATATTGAGGCTGGGAATCACCAGAAGCCCCACAATACGATATTATCCCAGTACTTGTGCCGCAATGCGATGTTATCACGATCTTGTGATATGCCAATTATTACAATATCCTATATTTTCCTTCCCGACCTCCATTTTGTTTAACTCCTAGCTAGTTCTCGAGTGGCTTTGCTATAGTAACCTAACCAGATAGTAAGCATTTAGCACCATCTAGTGGACTGAAAAGTCAGTAGATTTTTCTTACTCTGATACCCAAAAAACAAAAATTTTATTATACTTAATTAATTAAACTTTATTAATACTTTTATTTAGGCACTGTGATACTGGTTTCTCTGAATTGATACACTTGATTTTTTTTTTTTTTTTTTGGCTCCACTCCCTCTTTCATTAAGGGCGATGCCATGTTAGCCTTGTGAATGTTACAGTAGTGCATTTTTTCATCCAAGTGTACCCGTTTAAACAATTTAATTTCTCTTGTTTCACGAGAACTTTAACATCATTAGTTCGCATAACTCGGCAAATGCATGAAATACACAATCCATGAATGAAAAAGGAGCAGGAGGCAGAAAGAAAATAAAATCTGATATATTCGGCCCCTTTCTAAATGTTAACAAAAGACACAGTACAAATGGCTATCCCAACCCCCTGTTGCTAGGCCGATTGTGATAATTATTTTATCAACTTATTATATAAAATGACTTGCCAGTTAATTTTTGTACTTTGCATATACAGTGTTTCCTCTGGCTGAAAGACCTTGGCGTGGTGGCAACATATTTTTCCGGGGTGGGGGGGGTGTTATTTCCATTCTCTCTTATATAAATGACCAAGCTGGTGGTACAGCAAATGTAGGTTTATTAATGGTAACAACAGAACTTACACGGCGCAAGTGAGCTAGTCTCTGCCGCCTAGGCCCTTTATACCCCGGGTGACGCCACCACCAGAAAGGCGGGCAGTCACCCCTCACTATACCCCGGTTGCCCTGGCCGCCATATTACTATTTAACATCTTCCCACCTGTAGAAAAATGGCAAGCACACTAATTGGCCCTCCCAAAATTTATAACCCGACTCACGTGCTAACAATAAAACTATATGTACAAAAATAAACAAACATGCCTATTCATTCACACAACATAACCTAGAGGGGCCAGGTAGACTACTGGCACCCCCTACATGGCCAGGCAGGTTATTCTGCCGCCTTGTTCCTAAAAGTCCAAAAATAAAAATTGCAGTGTTCCTAAAATAAAACAATCCCAGGACAATTATGTACATATGCAGTCAAATTACAGCATTCAACATATACACACTTATCGGCCACCCCCACCCAACACACCCACCCATAACCTGGGCACATCACAACAATCCAAATAAATAGTGTTGGGGCTATCACTTGTCTGTTTGTTTTTTTTTTTTTTTTCTGTTACACACCCACACAATAAGCCCATATAATAAACTATACACACATGACTAGGGTTAAAACTTAGCAAAACACAACCACCCCAGCCACTTTACAGACCCGCTGGAGAGGCCACCTCTTGGATTACCATCCGGTGGTTGCCATCCAGAGTGCCTCCACTTCTTGGCCTCCGGAGATGAGTTGTGCCGCCGCCGCCGCCTCCTTTTCACGCACCACAGCCCGTTGGGGTGCCTCCAGGAATCATCAGACAGCCCCAAATAGCTGTCCTCCCGGGCAGATATCACTCGTAGTCGCCCCTGGTCATCCCGTCGCTCACAAATTTTGTGGACGCCCCTCAGCTGAGCTTCCACCCTGGGCTGGACCTCATCACCGATGTGCAGGGGAGGTCTATATTGCTCACACAGTCCCCTGTGTCTTGACTGGGTCTCCCTTCTTGGTCGGGACGTTCCGCTGACCTGGTCCGAAACCCTCCTTGATTCATGATGTTTGGCACATCATGAACTTGCGCCAGTTGGCCTCGCCCCGCTCTCTTTCATTTCCTGCGATGTCACAGCCACTGCAGCTCCCTGCTTCCCGGTAACACTCGGCCCAACTCTGGAACCAGAAGAAGCCTGTGTCTTGGCTTCGCCCGCCACCACGGGTGCTCCACTCTGCCTGTCCCGCACCCCCCCATCACCTCAGGCCAATCACTGTCCCAAACTGAGTCGTTGTCCAGCCACACGTTGCAGCAAATGTGCCCCTCTGTGCTTGGAGAGACGTTTTGAACAGCTGTAGGAGTCATGGCGGAGGAATCCGCTCCACATCTTCAGTCCTCCCGCCCAAAATTCCTGCAAGCCCTGGCAAAATGGTGTAATAGACCGCACTTTCCACAGCGCTCACCTTTTGCCGGGTACTCTCTTGACCTATGCCTGGTGGACCCGCAGCCATAATACCTTGGCGTTCCCAGGGCAGACCTAATTTTCACAGCGGTGGCATATTCTTCTTCACTCACGCCGTCCTTGCTGTCCGAGTCCACAGTCGGCGCCTTCCCTCGTGGTTCTTCCCGCCACAGCATGCTTCTCCCACCGAGGATTCTTTGGCCCTCCATGCCCAAATTATGGACCAGAATAGCCCTCACATGTAGCTTCTCGAGCTCACTGAGATTAAGGGCCACCAGATAACTCTGGAACACACAGCCCAGGGTACGGGCGGCTTGACCGGGACCTCCAAAAACGGCTGAAAAGTGGTCACAGCTCGCTCCGTACCATTGTTATCCTCGTCACCAAATGTTATGTCCATACTCTCTCATATAAATGACCAGGCTGGAGGCACAGCAAACGTAGGTTTATTAATAGTAACAACAGAACTTACAGGTGCTTCTTACAGGTCAGAGGGTTGACGGCTCAAGAGAGCTAGTCTCTCCTGCCTAGGCCCTTTATACCCCGGGTGATGCCACTACCATAAAAGCGGGCTGTCACCCCTCACTATACCCCGGTTGCCCCAGCTGCCATATTACTACTTAACGGGGCAAAAAACACATGACACTATTGTAACTGGAATATGTTAATTTTATACTATTTATTTCTTTTTAAATTTTGCACAGTAACTTTGCATATGGAACTTACCATTTGAAGTATTGTACAACCGAGGCTTGAATGTTGGGCCAGTTGGGGGCCGACCAAGACGTCCTGTCTTTGGACTTTTTACTAGTGTCATCTTTCTCTCCTTCCTCTCCTCTCCCCTCTCCTGGACCCTCTGCTTGAACACTTTCCTCTCCTTGGCTCCTCTCTTCTGTCTCATCTTGCCCTCTCTGAGCCCTGTCTAATTCAGGTTCTCTCTTTGTCTATGGTGGTATACAAACTGGTTAAAAAATATCAAATGTCATGTTTTGTCCTGCAGGATTTTTTTGTCATGATTTACATAAATTACAAAAATATGTATAGTTTTTGTATTTTTATTCTAGTGTTTCTTTTTTCCATTGAGAGAGTAGGGAAGGGAAAAAAAACATTCATCACTCTATATAATTCAAGTCTGAGGACATAGGACATGTCATAGGACTCGCTATGAGATCAAAGGCAGGCATCACTCACAATCATAGGACTCACTAAAAGATCGTAGGACTCACTATGACGTCATCAAAGATCAAAGGCAGGCATCACTCATGATCATAGCACTCGCTATGACATCAAAGATCAAAGGCAGGCTTCACAGAACAAAGGCAGGCATCACTGAACGAGTGGTGATGTCAAAGATCAAAGGCAGGTTTCACCATGGTTACTGTGGCCATGGTAACAGTAACTTTCTACTTGCATGCAGAAATGCTTGCTTACACTTGCTTTCTTTGGGCATGCACGGGTATGCACTAGTAATAGTAATTTAGATAGATACTGTAGATAGATGTACTTTATTGATCCCAAACTGGGAAATTGCAGTCTAACTGCAGCATGACGGTAGACAACCAAACTACAGAAACACACACAGCATAACAGACAAAGGGATTACCCATGGAAAGTAAAATTACTCAGTCAGCCTATTTACATCATACATGAATAGATGGTGACCCGTATAAACACATGAATCATACCCACTGTACAATGCAGGACTATCAGGAGCAGAGTGAGATGTGAGGTACCAGTTAGACTGTAAGGTGCAGTATGGCAGCATAGCTATGACCAGAGTACAACATCAGAGTGAGTTATTGTACAATGAAATGGCATGGGGCAGGAAAGATTTCCTCTACCTAACCATTCGGCAGCGAAGCTGTAGCAGTCTGCTGGAGAAAGTGCTCCACTGTCTGTCCAGTGTGTGGTGGAGGGTGTGATCCGAACTGTCCATGATGGATCGCAGTTTATTTAGTGTCCTCTTCTGCTCCACAGTCTCAAAGGTCTCCAGCCTGATAAGTTACAGAGCCAGCCTTCTTGATAATCTTGTCAAGTCTATTGGTGTCGCTGGCTCTGATACTGCTACCCCAACAGATGGCAGCAAAGAAGATGGTGCTGGCGACAGTGGTCTGTTAGAAAAGCTCCAGCATCCTGCTGCACACATTGAAGGATCTCCACTTCCTCAGGAAGTAGAGTCTGCTCATCCCCTGGAGATCCCCAGTGTTGGATATCCAGTCCAGTCCATTGCTGATCATGACACCCAGGTATTTGTAGTCCTCAACCACCCCCACATCCTTCCCCCCCCAATCTGCAATGGCTGAGGAGGCATCCTCTTCTTCCTGAAGTCAATTGCCATCTCTCTGGTCTTGCTGACATTCAGCCTCAGGTGATTCTGCTCCGTCCACTCCACAAATCTGTCTACCAGTGCCATGTAGTCCCCCTCCTCTCCCCCTCTTATACATCCAACAACAGCTGAGTCGTCAGAGAATTTCTGCAGGTGGCATGACTCAGTGTTGTACTGAAAGTCAGTGATGTGTAAGGTGAAGAGAAAAGGAGAGAGCACAGTCCCCCTATGGAGCTCCCGTATCACTAACCACCACATCAGACAAGACACTGCCCAGCCAGACAAACTGTGGCCTGCCTGTTGGGTAGTCAGTAATCCAAGAGATCACAGAGCTGTCGACCCCCATCACCCGCAGCTTCTCACCCAGCAGCAGTGGCTGGATGGTGTTAAAGGCACTGGAGAAATCAAACAATGTGATTCTCAGTGTCTCCTCCGCCATCCAGGTGCAGATGGGCTCGTTGCAGCAGTTAGATGACGGCATCTTCAACTCCTATATGGGGCTGATATGCAAACTACAGAGAGTCCAGCCACTTCTTCACCTGCGGCCTCAGGTGGGCTAAGACCAGTCTCTCCAGGACCTTCATGACATGACACATCACCACACACCCCATGACACATCACATGACAATTTACTCATGCATACTTAAATTATATGATCAGAGGTCATCACCTCCCACTATGGGAGGTCTGGGTCTATCTTTTGTTGCCATTTGCACTATGGGTTGCATTACTGTACATCTACTGCTGCTGCTGTTGTTTTTTTTCCAGCCTTATTCATTTTTCTTTTTTATATTGTGCACACCACTGAAGAGAGAAACACCATTTCAATTCTCCTGTATGTCCTGTACGTATAGTAGTATTGACAAATAAAATCTTTGAATCTTGAATCGAATTGACCAAAGATGCGGTTATTTCTGTTATATTTCTATATATTGACATTTTTTTTTTTTTTTTGAAATCTCCTCACCACCCAGACAGCAGGAAAAACCTCCCTTATTTTGAAATCCAAATATTGGCACCTTTAGTTTGTCTGAAGGCTGCTGACTAATTTAAGTCAATGACTTCATGAATTTCGGTCATCTTAATTTGCCAGGTGCATAGTGAGCATAAATTGGTTAATTTTAACTAAGGTAAAGATAAAAACAGCCCCTTTTCGTTCTTGTCTGAAATAAGACAAAAAACTTATAATTAAAAAGAAGACAAAATGAACCAACTCCAGCTCTTAACAACACCTGTTAGCTAAGCAACTCTTCCATTATTGCTCCCGTTACCAGCGGGTTAAAACAATGATAAATGCCTCCACTGCTTACATACCTCTTCTGCTTTTTTCCGCATTTAAAGTACTTTAATAAGCTCATGCTTCTCTTGGATAGTCACGCTAGTAGCGAGACACTCTGTCCTGTGACTGGAACGCTCACGTGGGTGGGGCGCGTCTGAACTCCGCACAGATGACGGTCATGTGTGTTGTTTGTGTGCACGCTTGCGAACAGTCATTCCTTCATATTTTTTTCTTAAATTTATATTTCCTCATAGAGTGGCGGAAAATTTTCAAGCCTGGTGGGCCGCCATCGGGAAATGTTACCAGAGGAAACCCTGATAGACCATTGTATGTACTGAAATGAGCTGCCTTTGTTTTTTTCCTCCACATTTTGTTTGATTCTGGGTCTTCAGATCAGTTTTGGCATATGAACAACAAACGGGGTTTTTTTTTACATTTCGATTCCAATTTTGAATATTGTTGATAAATAAAAGATAAATGCTCTTTGAAAAGACCCATGTGGATCAATGTCATCGTATCAGTGACATAATATGGTCTTCATGACGTCAATAATAATACAATTTATCGTGACATTTTCCTGGACAGTTTATTGTCCAACAAAATTTGTTATAGTTACAGGCCTAGGTATTGCACCATAAAACTCCTTAGCAAAGTACAGTTTTATAAAAAGTTACATTAGCTCATATAACAGAGAAAATGTAACTTGTTTGTAACATACATATGTATAGACATTCAATATCCAGATGTCTGTTTCATTTAGACAACAAAGCACTAGGATGACTGGCGCCTAGCGGCTGCCCCGGCCTTGAATGCGCTCTGCAGAGCGTGCCCAAATGCCAAGTCATGTTTCGTTACCTTGTATTCATACATGTGTAATGACAATAAAGTTGAATCTCATCTCATCTCATCTAATTGTATTGTCTTTAATGTTAATGCAGTTATCGCTGTTGAGGATGTATAATATTAATGCAGTTATCGCTATTGAGGATGTAGTCTCTGAAAATATAAGGTTAGCTCTTGCATATAACTTTAGTTGGTATTTTTTGCATCACAATACCTACATTAACTGCTGATTCAATTAAAAAAAAAAACACCTTCAAAGTATTTGAATTTAATTGGATGTTGGGTAGACCATTATTTTTGGCAGGTAACCTCAAATTTAGTTGTAATTATGATGCAAAAGTCCTGTCTGATTACTGTTTTCTGTTTTGCACAGCTCATCTGCGGCCTACTCATATGAATGAGACTCCGTGTAACAGGAAAAACGGTCCTCTTCAAACTTTGAAACACTGCACAAATTTTACATTGTGCATTTTTCAATGCACATTGCTTGCTGCTCTCCAGTGTGCATGTTTTCCCATCACTTCAGATGTCATTTATGACACCAACACTGAAACTCTACAATTATGCAAACAAGAAAGTTTGGAGGGCCTTGGTTTCATTTTACACAGGGCCTTTATTTCCTTATCAAACCAAAACTGTGACTGTGCCTCTTTATCTCAGCTGAGCGGCCTTTGCTAAGGTCATGCAGGCTTTTCAGATGTGTCATTAATGTTAGCAAAAGAAATGCCATATGCAGTTGCAGCTTTGAATTATTAACATGGTCCTCACATTGACTTGCAGATTAATTTGAATTCCTGGATTCTTTCTATTCTAATATTTTCATGAGTCGACATGTATGCTGGATGTTTTTTGCGAGTAGTTAATAATTAGCTAACTCCTGATATTGTTCACTGCAACTAGAGTCTTGGCATTCAAGTTTTTTGTTAATAGTTTAGCTCCAGCTGCATAAAGTACTAGTAGTTGTGTTCTGTATGAAGTTGTGAAATAGTAGTTGGACATAGGTGTGACAGTCAGACCTGAGACTACCCTTATAAAGGATTTAGCTGCCAGTGCCTGTGTAGAAGCACTGCTCTGCCTTCTCAGACCCAGTTTCACTCAGTTGAGTTTCATCTGAAGTTCCTGGTTCAGCAGGCAGGAATGAGACACTTGTTGTTTATCCACACCCTCAACGCTAGCGAGCATGCCCAGTGGATGACAAAGGGTGTGTTCCTGTAGCTTAACTGCTTTGTGCCCAATGACTGTAAGTTTGTGAACTACTGTTGTGGGAATAGGGTTCCTTTTTTATTTAAAGGCAGTAATTTACATAGTGAGATAACCCTTAGTTTACTTAATCATACTTACAGGCCTGCATAATTATAGTAAGTTATCAGGTTTCTGAATGATCTGTTGATGGTCTGAGAAACCAAAATATTCAGTTATTACCTCTGTCAAGGTATCGTTGGTCTGTTTGTCTTTTATCAAGATTAACCAAAAACTACTGACCTGATTCAATGAAATTTGATGGAGCTTGGGCATCTGAAGAATACATTTTGATTTTGGATCAGATCCAAATCAGGAGGTAGATTCAGATTTTTTTCCCCCCCACTTTAACATTATTTTTTTTGATTTTTGTACACTTTATTGATCCCCAGAGGGGAAATTGAGGGCATCCACCTGGATGGATGAAGCAGCCACGGTACGGCACTATCCCTTTACCATTCACACACACATTCACACCTAGGGCCACTTTAGAGTCTCCAATTAACCTAACCTGCATGTTTTTGGATTGTGGGAGGAAACTGGAGAACTTCCGGAGTAAAGCCACGCAGACACGGGGAGAACATGCAAACTCCACACAGATCACTGTTGGTCAGGGGCTGGGATCGAACCAGGGATCCCATGGCCAAGGGTGAGTTGCTGTGCTGCCGCAGTGCTAACCACTGCGCCACTGCATCGCCCAGTTCAAGTTATCAACTTGAACTTGAAAAATTAAAGAATATTGGGAGGTGGGTCTCCATGAGTCTGTATTAGAATTTGGTGTTGATAATTGTAATAGGGAGATATGTGGTCTGTGAGTAAATTCTAGTTGTTATTGAATTATAATCTGGAAAATCATGGGACTGAATACATTAATGTTATCAACATGCATTTACTTGGTATTAATTTATATTACAGTTTTCATAGCAGCTCACATAAAACATGTCCTGAATCTATCTTGATAGGAAGAGGGGAAATATTAATATCTTACCAAAGTGAGTCATCTCAACTTTGGTTTTTATGTCAATTTCTGCACTTATTTCACCTTAAAATGTTACTGTCAGGCATTAATTAGCCCTGTCTCATAGCATCCCCTTCAGCAATAAATAGTAGGTTAACACTGGCATAACTAATTACACTGTAAAACACTCAGATCTTATAAAAAAAAAATTTGACTTATTACTCTAACTGATGGGTTGTACAGGTCATGTCTTGATGTTGTACTGTTTTAACTGGTTTATTGGTTCCACGAAGCTCAGTCCTTGATTCACTTCTCAATTTTTCTGATATATTGTTCCATTCATGTGCTGGTGATATTATACCTGTGATGGATGTTCAGAGGTTGCAGAGACTGCGATACTTAATGGTCGATGACACTGTATTCATGAGAATCTTGCACTTCTAAAATCACCTGAGCATTTATGATAAGGTTTAGAACATTTTTATTCAGTTGACTTTTGAGACACATCCCACAGTTATATAGTGCTATGGCAAAGTATTTGCCCCCTTCCTGATTTCTTATCTTCTTCTTCTTTTGACTGTCCCCTTTAGGAGTTGCCACAGCGGATCATCTGTCTTCATCTCACCCATCTCTTGCATCTTTGTCTGTAATACCAACCCTCTCCATGTCCTCCTTCACTACATCCATGAATCTTCTCTGTGGTCTTCCTCTTTCCTTTTGCCTGGCAGCTCCATTTTCAACATCCTTTGTACAATGCAGTGGCGTGAGAAAGTGTTTGCCCCCTTACTGATTTCTCATTTTTTTTTGTATGTCACACTGAAATGTTTCAGATCATCATCCATCCATCCATCTTCTACCGCTTTTCCGGAGGTCCGGGTCGCGGAGGCAGCAGTTCAAGCAGAGAAGCCCAGACTTCCCTCTCCCCAGCCACCTGCTCCAGCTCTTCAGAGGGGATACCAAGGCGTTCCCAGACCAGCTGGGAGACATAGTCTCTCCACCGAGTCCTGGGTCTGCGCCGGGGTCTCCTCCCAGTGGGACGTGCCTGAAACACCTCAAGTGGGAGGCGTCCAGGAGGCATCCTAATCAGATGCCCATACCACCTCAACTGACTCCTTTCAATGTGGAGGGGCAGCGGTTCTACTCTGAGCCTCTCCCGGATGACTGAGCTCCTCACCCTATCTCTGAGGGTGAGTCCAGCAATCCTACGGAGAAAGCTCATCTCAGCCGCTTGTATCCGCAATCTCGTTCTTTCAGTCATTACCCAAAGCTCATGACCATAGGTGAGAGTAGGAACGTAGATTGACTGGTAAATCGACAGCTTTGCCTGAGAACTAAGCTCCCTCTTCACCACAACAGACCGGTACAACGTCCGCATCACTGCAGATGCTGCTCCAATCCATCTGTCGATCTCTCGCTCCATTCTCCCCTCACTCGTGAACAAGACCCCAAGATACTTAAACTCCTCCACTTTGGGCAGGAGCCTGTCCCCAACCCGGAGAGGACAATCCACCTTTTTCCGGCTGAGGACCATGGACTCGGACTTGGAGGTGCTGATTCTCATCCCAGCCGCTTCAGATCATCAAACAAATTTAAATATTAGACAAAGATAACACAAGTAAACACAAAATGCAGTTTTTAAATGAAGGTGTTTATTATTAAGGGGGAAAAAAATCCAAACTTACATGGCCCTGTGTGGAAAAAGTGATTGCCCCCTAAACCTAATAACTGGTTGGGTCACCCTGAGCAGCAACAACTGCAATCAAGCGTTTGCAATAACTGGCAAGAGCCACGGTTACATGTGCAAAATTTCTTTAATCCGATTACAATTCAGATCAGAACTTTACTGTTCACATGGATCCTGAGAAAGTTGATCGGGTTAGGACGTGCGTTTCCATGTGTCACACGTTTGAACGGACTAAATCATTTTGACAGGCGCACATTTATCTGACATTCCTGAACTAGTAGAAGAAGAAGCAGCAACTTCCGATGTAAACAAACCCTGCTTCATGTCTTTGTCTTTTTGAAATGGACCTGTATTGTGTTATTCATACTGTACTTTGGCTTCTGCTGGTCTCCGCAATGAAGCTACAAGCCCAGCAGTACATACACACATGGACAAAATTGTTGGTACCCTTCTGTTAATGAAAGGAAAAACCCACAATGGCCACAGAAATAACTTGAATCTGACAAAAGTGGTAATAAATAAAAAGTCTATGAAAATTAACCAGTGAAAATCAGACAATGCTTTTGAATTCTGGTTCAACAGAATTACTTTAAAAAACAAACTCATGAAACAGGCCTGGACAAAAATGATGGTACCCCTAGAAAAGATTGAAAATAATGTGACCATAGGGACATGTTCAACCAAGATGTGTCCTCTAATTAACATCACAGGTGTCTACAAACTTGTAATCAGTCAGTCGGCCTGTTTAAAGGGTGACAAGTAGTCACTCTGCTGTTTGGTGACATGGTGTGTACCACACTAAACATGGACCAGAGGAAGCAAAGGAGAGAGTTGTCTCAGGAGATTAGAAAGAAAATTATAGACAAGCATGTTAAAGGTAAAGGCTATAAGACCATCTCCAAGCAGCTTGATGTTCCTGTGACTACAGTTGCACATATTATTCAGAAATTTAAGATCCATGGGACTGTAGCCAACCTCCCTGGATATGGCCGCAGGAGGAAACTTGTTGAAAAATGGAAGAGACGGATAATACGAATGGTAACAAAAGAACCCACAACAACCTCTAAACACATTCATGGTGAACTCCAAGGTCAAGGTACAGTACATCAGTGTCAGATCGCACCATCCGTCGTTGTTTGAGCCAAAGTGGAGTTCATGGGAGACGACCAAGGAGGACACCACTGTTGAAAACAAATCATAAAAAAGCCAGACTGGAATTTGCCAAACTGCATGTTGACAAGCCACAAAGCTTCTGGGAGAATGTCCTATGGACAGACGAGACAAAACTGGAACTTTTTGGCAAGGCACATCAGCTCTATGTTCACAGACGCAAAAATGAAGCATACCAAGAAAAGAACACTGTCCCTACTGTGAAACATGGAGGAGGTTCTGTTATGTTCTGGGGCTGCTTTGCTGCATCTGGCACAGGGTGTCTTGAATCTGTGCAGGGTACAATGAAATCTCAAGACTATCAAGGTATTCTGGAGAGAAATGTGCTGCCCAGTGTCAGACAGCTTGGTCTCAGTCACAGGTCATGGGTCTTGCAACAGGATAATGACCCAAAACACACAGCTAAAAACACCCAAGAAAGGCTAAGAGCCAAACATTGGACTATTCTAAAGTGGCCTTCTATGAGCCCTGATCTAAATCCTATTGAACATCTGTGGAAGGAGCTGAAACATGCCGTCTGGAGAAGGCACCCTTCAAACCTGAGACAACTGGAGCAGTTTGCTCATGAGGAGTGGGCCAAAATACCTGCTGAGAGGTGCAGAAGTCTCATTGACAGTTATAGAAATCGTTTGATTGCAGTGATTGCCTCAAAAGGTTGTGCAACAAAATATTAAGTTAAGGGTGCCATCATTTTCATCCAGGCCTGTTTCATGAGTTTGTTTTTTAAAATAATTCCATTGAACCACAATTCAAAAGCACTGTCTGATTTTCATTGGTTAATTTTCATAGAATATTTATTACCACTTTTGTCAGATTCAAGTTATTTCTGACCATTGTGGGTTTTTCTTTCATTAACAGAGGGGTACCAACAATTTTGTCCACGGCTGTACATCTACATATGACGAACAGAGGGAGACAGCAGGGCGATACAGACCAGATTTGTTTTACTCCCTCCATGTCTTCCGCTAGCTGCTGTAAAGGCGGAAATACGTCACGTCGATGTGTCACTGACGTACAGACATGGGCAGTAAACATATTTTCTACCCAGACTTTGGAATAAGTGTTTATATGCGCACCAATCGGATTAACAATTGGCATAACCCACCTGTTAGCCATGTAAACATGGCTAATAAGTCTTTTACGGCGCTGTGGAGGATTTTTGGCCCACTCATCTGTGCAGAATTGTTGTAATTTAGCCACATTGGAGGGTTTTCGAGCATGAACCACCTTTTTAAGGTCATGCCACAGCATCTCAATCGGATTCAGGTCAGGACTTTGACTAGGCCACTCCAAATTTTTGATTTTGTTTTTCTTAAGCCATTCAGAGGTGGACTTGCTGGTGTGTTTTAGAGCATTGTCCTGCTGCAGAACCCAAGTGCGCTTCATCTTGAGGTCACGAACAGATGGCCAGACATTCTCCTTCAGGATTTTTTGGTAGACAGCAGAATTCATGGTTCCATTTACCACAGGAAGTCTTCCAGGTCCTGAAGCAGCAAAACAGCCCCAGACCATCACACTACCACCACCATATTTTACTGTTGGTATGATGTTCTTTTTCTGAAATGCTGTTACTTTTATGCCGGATGTAATGGGACACACACCTTCCAAAAAGTTCAACTTTTGTCTCGTCAGTCCAGAGTATTTTCCTAAAAGTCTTGCTTATCAAGATGTTTACTGGCAAAACTGAGACCAGACTTTACAATATTTCACAAAAGTGAGTATACCCCTCACATTTTTGTATATATTTTATTATATCTTTTCATGGGATAACACTGAAGATATGACACTGTGATACAATGTAAAGTAGTCAGTGTACAGCTTGTATAACAGTGTAAATTTGCTGTCCCCTCAAAATAACACACAGCCATTAATGTCTAAACTGCTGGCAACAAAAGTGAGTACACCCCTATGTGAAAATGTCCAAATTGTGCCCAAAGTGTCAATATTTTGTGTGGCCACCATTATTTTCCAGCACTGCCTTAACTCTCTTGGGCATGGAGTTCACTAGAGCTTCACAGGTTGTCACGGGAATCCTCTTCCACTCCTCCATGACGACATCACAGAGCTGGTGGATGTTAACGATCTTGCGCTCCTCCACCTTCCATTTGAGGATGCCCCACAGATGCTCAATAGGGTTTAGGTTTGGAGGCATGCTTGGCCAGTCCATCACCTTTACCCTCAGTTTCTTTAGCAAGGCAGTGGTCATCTTGGAGGTGTGTTTGGGGTTATGTTGGAATACTGCCCTGCGGCCCAGTTTCCAAAGGGCTGCTTCAGTATGTCACAGTACATGTTGGCATTCATGTTCCCTCAATGAACTGTAGCTCCCCAGTGCCGGCAGCACTCGTGCAGCCCCAAACCATGACACTCCCACCACCATGCTTGATTGTAGGGCAAGACACACTTCTCCTTGTATTCATCACCTGGTTGCTGCCACACACGCTTGATACTATCTGAACTAAATAAGTTTGTTGATCTCATCAGACCACAGGACATGGTTCTAGTAATCCATGTCCTTAGTCTGCTTGTCTTCAGCAAACTGTTTGCAGGCTTTCTTGTGCATCATCTTTAAAAGGGGCTTTCTTCTGGGACGACAGCCATGCAGACCAATTTGATACAGTGTGTGGCATATGGTCTGAGCACTGACAAGCTGACCCCCACCCCTTCAACCTCTGCAGCAATGCTGGCAGCACTCATACGTTTATTTTCCAAAGACAACCTCTGGATATGACGCTGAGCACGTGCACTTAACGTCTTTGGTCGACCATGGCGAGCCCTGTTCTGAGTGGAACCTGTCCTGTTACACTGCTGTATGGTCTTGGCCACCGTGCTGCAGCTCAGTTTCAGGGTGTTGGCAATTTTCTTAAAGCCTAGGCCATCTTTATGTAGAGCAACAATTCTTTTTTTCACATTCTCAGAGAGTTCTTTGCCATGAGGGGCCATGTTGAACTTCCCGTGACCAGTATGAGAGAGTGTGAGAGCGATGACAGCAAATTTAACACACCTGCTAATGAGTCACATGACACGGGGGAGGGAAAATGGATAATTGGGCACAATTTGGACATTTTCTCTAGGGGTGTACTCACTTCTGTTGCCAGCAGTTTTAGACATTAATGGCTGTTTGAGTTATTTTGAGGGGACAGCAAATTTACACTGTTATACAAGCTGTACACTGACTACATTGTACCAAAGTGTCATATCTTCAGTGCTGTCCCATGAAAAGATATAATAAAATATTTACAAAAATGTGAGGGGTGTACTCACTTTTTGTGAGATATTGTATGTTCTTTTTCCACAGCAGTGGTTTTCATCTTGGAACTCTGCCATGCAGGCCATTTTTGCCCTGTCTCTTTCTTATGGAGGAGTCATGAACACTGACCTTAACTGAGGCAAGTGAGGCCTGCAGTTCTTCGGATGTTGTGGGGTCTTTTGTGACCTCTTGGATGAGTTGTCGCTGTGCTGTTGGGGTAATTTTGGTCAGCCAGCCACTCCTGGGAAGGTTGACCACTGTTCCATGTTTTCGCCATTTGTGGATAATGGCTCTCACTGTGGTTCGCTGGAGTTCCAAAGCTTTAGAGATGGCTTTATAACCTTTTTCAGACTGATGGATCTCAATTACGGTTTCTCATTTGTTCCTGAATTTCTTTGGATTGCAGCATGATGTCTAGCTTTTGAAGATCTTTTGGTCTACTTCACTTTGTCAGGCAGATCCTATTTAAGTGATTTCTTGATTGAGAACTTTTGTGGCAGTAATCAGGCCTGGGTGTGGCTAAAGAAATTGAACTCTGCTTTCCAAAGATGTGATCATCCATCCATCCATCCATCCATCTTCTGCTTAATCCTTTTCGGGTCGCGGGGGGGGGGGGGGCTGGAGCCTATCCCAGCATCTTTGGGTGAGAGGCAGGGTACACCCTGGACAGATCGCCAGTCCATCGCAGATGTGATCACCCACAGTTAATTTGTTTTAAATGGGGGGGGGTATCACTTTTTCACAGAGGGCCATGTAGGTTTGGATTGTTTTACCCTTAATAATAAACACATTCATTTAAAAAGCGCATTTTGTGTTTGTTATCTTTGTGTAATATTTAAATTTGTTTGATCTGAAACATTTAAGTGTGACATACAAAAAAATGAGAAATCAGGAAGGGGGCAAACACTTTTTCACACCACTGTATATCCACTATCCCTTCTCTGCACATGTCCAGACCATCTCAGCCTTCAGTGTTTCCTCTGGCTTGAAAACCTTGGTGCAGTGGTAACATTTTTCTGGGAAGGGGGGTGCAAAAACACATGACACTGTTGTAACCGGAATATGTTAATTTTATATTCTTTCTTTTTTTTTTTTAAATTTTGCACAGTAACATTGCATATGGAACTTACCATTTGAAGTATTGTACAACTAAGGCTTGAATGTAAGAATATTGGGCCAGTTGGGGTCCCACTGAGACGTCCTGTGTTTGGACTTTTTAGTGGCGTCTCCTTTTCCTCTGCTCTCACCTCTCCTGGACCTTCTGCCTGAACACTTTGCTTTCCTTGGCTCCTCTCTTCTGTCTCATCTTGCCCTGTCTCATTCAGGTTCTCTCACTGTCTATGGTGATATACAAACAGGTTAGAAAATATCAAGTGTCATGTTTTGGCCTGCAGGTTTTTTTGTCATGGGTTACATAAATGACAAAAATGTTTTGTTTTTTGTATTTTTATTCTAGTGTTTCTTTTTTCCATTGAGAGAGTGGGGAAGGGGAAAAAAAACATTCATAATATTAATTTACTCATGCATACTTAAATTATATGATCAGAGGTGGATATAGTAGCCAGAAATTCTACTCATGTAAAAGCAGTGCTTTGAAATTAATTAAAAGTAGACGACGTTTAGTTTGTCTGAAGGCTGCTGACAGATTAGTCATTGACTTCATGAATTTCGGTCATCTTAACTTGCCAGGTACATACTAATGAGCATAAATTAGTTAATATTAACTAAGGTAAAGGTAAAAACATCTTTTCATTCTTGTCTGAAATAAGAAACAAAATGAACCTACTCGAGCTCCTAACCACACCTATTAGCTAAGTGTCTCTTCCATTATTGCTTCCGTTACCAGCAGGTTAAAACATGATACTTTTTCCTGGTGTCATCCTTCTCTCCTTCCTCTACTCTCACTTCTCCTGGACCCTCTGCCTGAACACTTTCCTCTCCTTGGCTCCTCTCTTCTGCCTCATCTTTCCCTCTCTGAGCTCTAATTCAGGTTCTCTCTCCGTCTATGGTGGTATAGAAACAGGCTAGAAAATACCAAGTGTCATGTTTTGTCCTGCAGGATTTCTTTTTTTCATGGTTTACATAAATAACCAAAATGTGTATTTTTATTCTAGCGTTTCTTTTTTTCCATTGACAAAGAGTAGGAAAGGGAAGGGAAAAAAACCATTCATAATAAGAATTTACTCATTCATACTTAAATTATATGATCAAAGGTGGGTATAGTAGCCAGAAATTCTACTCATGTAAAAGCAGTGCTATGAAATTAATAACAAAAAGTAGACAACCAAACATTTCTAGTTGAGTTAAGGGTACAAAGAGCACCTACTTAAAAACTTGAGTAATGACTTCAGTCTTGAAGGTTTGAGGTTTTTCTCCAAAATTTATAACAATTTTCTTAGTTTTCTACTTCTCTCTGTAAATTTATCTAAATTTGCGACCATTTTCCTCAAATTTGTAATTTTCTTGTACATTTGAGACTATTATAAATTTGTGGATTATTTTATGGTTAATGTTTCTTTTTTTAATCCAATCCAACTTTATAAACCTCTTTAAAAACGACAGTTGACACAAAGTGCTGTACATCAACAATAAATAAAATATAAAAACAAAATACAGCTAAAGTACAAAACGGCACAAACAAAACAATCGTTGTACAATAGAAACAATAAGAACTAGAAAAGCACTCGGAGAGCGCAGACCTCCGCCAAGCGCCACAGTTCCCCCCCATACAGTGTTTAACATCATAAATATTAATCCTCCATTTATTTTGTGTAACTTGATAGATTCCTTGACCATGAAAAAAAAATGCCATTCACAAGTGGCATATATTATAGCTATACTGTGATGCTTGTTGCGTGTTTATAGCTTCATTTGTTCTTTTATTTAAAAATTTGAAAGGTTCCCTATTTTTTCATTTTTTTGCATCATTATCCAGATTTATTCCCTTTCCTTAGGTCTTAAATGTCTTGTAGAAGCTGTTGAAAACTTATCCTGTATTATGCAAATTACTGTGATTCCCGTTTTGGAAATCCCAATAAGTAAAAAAATTCCTGGATCCAGACGGTGATCCGGATCACCACCAAAATGTAATCATCTGTAGGATACCCCATTTCTGGCAATCTCTGAAAATGTCATGAAAATCCGTCCATAACTTTTGAGTTATCTTGCTAACAAACAAACAGACAGACAAACCAACGCCGATGAAAACATAATCTCCTTGGCAGAGGTAACAAATAAAATCAGTGTCTCAAACTGGGTCAAATGCCAGATAATAAAAATGGGTTTTAAGAGGAGTTTTAAAACTGGACAGTCAAGAGGCCTGTCCGATGGACAAAGGCAGATTATTATAAAATTGCTGGTTTTTTTTAATGAATGTGAAACAGAATGTGGCAATTTTTTAACTTTTTTCTCATAAAATTTAAACTTTTGACCATAATTTTGTATAGCCAGAACAGAATAACTCTGAATTCAAAAAAATATAATTATTAAAATTATATTTAAAGAAATAAATTAACTTAAATGTCCAAATATGCAGTTATTTTTGTTATAATATTTCTATGTATTTATAGTTTTCTTAGAACTCTCCTCACCAACCAGACAGCAGGAAAACCCTCCCTTGTTTTGAAATCCAAATCTTGGCACATTTAGTTTGTGTGAAGGCTGCTGACTGATTAAAGTCATTGGCTTGGTTAATTTCGGTCATCTTAACTTGCTAGGTACATAACAATGAACATAAATTATTAGTTAATATTGCAGTAACTGGTGAAGTAAATCCTCAGCGATTCATCAGTCACTCTTGCCTTTCCCTGTGATGAAGCCTAACCAGACCTGTTAGCTAAGCAACTCCTCATTGTTGTTCCAGTTACCAGTGGGTTAAAACCACCATAAATGCCTCCACTCTCTTGTACTATTTTCCGCGTTTAAAGTACTTTAATAAGCTCATGTTTCTCTCGGACAGCAACGCTACAGAGACACGCTCTGCCTGCAGAAACGGTCATGCGGGCACCGGGTGGGCGGGGCACTTCCGCGCGGATGACAGTCACACGCATTGTTTGTATGCGTACTTGTGGAGCATTTCTTTCATATTTAATTTTTCTTAAATTGATATATTTTATGCACGGCGGCAAACTTCCTTAGCGCGGCAGGCTGCCACACAGAAATATTACCAGAGGAAACCCTGCATACCTCTTCTGCTTTTTTTTTTTTTTTAACCGCATTTAAAGTACTTTAATAAGTTCATGTTTTTCTCGGACAATGACGCTAGCAAGACACTCTGCCTGCTGACTGGAACGTCACGTGGATGGGACACTTCTGAACTCCGCGCAGATGACGGTCAGGTGCGTTGTTTGTGTGCACGCTTGCGGGCCGTCATTCCTTCATATTTCTTTCTTGAATTTATATATTTTTTTTTTTTGAGTGGTGGCATAACTTCAAGCGTGGCAGACCGCCACCCGGAAATGTTACTGGAGGAAACCCTGGCCTTGTCTCTCTTACTTTGTCTCCAAACCACTCAATGTAAGCTGTCCCTCTGATATACTCGTTTCTAATTTTGTCCCTCCTAATCACTCCCAATGAAAATCTTAGCATCTTCAACTCTGCCACCTCCAGCTCCACCTCCTGTCTTTTTGCCAGCACCACTGTCTCCAAACAATGCATCATAGTAGGTCTCATTACTGTCTTGTAAATCTTCCCTTTCACTCTTGCTGCTCACTCGTCTCTACCCACTCCATCCTCCCTGCACTCTTCTTCACTTCTCTTGCGCATTTTCCATTGCTTTGGATGGTTGACCCCAGGTTTTTAAGCTCATCCTACTTTCACTACTGCTACTCCTTCCATCTTCACCGTTGCACCTGCCTCCTTCTCACTCACACTCATGTATACATGTATTCTGTCTTGCTTCTACTGACAGTCCCACATCCCTGGCAAACAGGAGTAGCAGCTATCTTAACCAGTAGTTTGGAGTTAGAATTAGCATCCACCGGACTGAAGCCTAGCCACCTACGACACACCTGTTCCGCTGTGCGCACTGCAGAGGAGAGACAGGGTGCAGACAAGTAGCGGTGAGGAGCTTTACTGAATAAACGGGAGTATGTGCATTTTAAATTACGATATAAACGATAGAGTATTCTATGAAATGATAATGTTTTTATATCGTCATCAGATATATTTCGTCATATCGCACAGCCCTACTTCCACCTGCTTCCTCCTGTCACTCCAGATCACGTCGTCATCTGCAAACATCATGATCCACAGAGACTCCTGCCTGACCTCGTCTGTCAGCCTGTCCATCACCATGGCAAACAAAAAGGAGCTTTGAGCTGATCCCTGATGTAATCCCACCCCCACCTTGAATCCATCTGTCACTCCTACAGCGCACTTCACCACCGTCTTGGTGTTCTCATACATGTCCTGCACCACCCTTGCATACTTCTTGGCCACTCCTGACTTTCTCATACAGTACCACACTTCCTCTCTTGGCAGCCTATCATATGCTTTCTCTAGATCCATAAAGACACAGTGTAACTCCTTCTGCTCTTCTCTATACTTCTCCATCAGCACTCTTAGAGCAAGCATTGCATCTGTAGTACTCTTTCTTGGCATGAAACCGTACTGCTGCTCACTGATTGCCACCTTTCCTCTTAACCTGGCTTCAACAGCTGAAAAGTTTGTTTGCAAAAACCGATAAACGCCACTTCCATGAAAATTTCACTGTTTACATCAAACAACTGTTAACATTACCTACTTATAGAAGTTCAGATCATTTTTTCTCAAAAGCTGATATGTCCTGTGTTATAGACAATACAAATTCATGTTTTTTTTCAAAAGCCAATAGATGCCGGGAGGTTTTTTTTTTTTACAAAAGCAGGTAACTCTGCGCAGCAAATCAGCCCTTGGTATTTGGGTCACGTGACTCATCTTGGCTGCCTTCTCGGTCTGCTCACGCTGACTGATTTCCCTGGCTGTGTTCAGAATGTTCACTCACTCACTCCCTCCTTACTCGCTATATAGTGAATTTAGATATAGTGGACTATACAGTAAACTCACTATTGTAGAGGATGCGTTCAAATGATGAGGCTGAGTTTTATTTCTCAGGTTCAGCTTTATTTGACAGAACACATTCTCTAGCATTCTCAAAGCAGGAAGAAGAGAACTATATCACATCACCCTTTTATGTTTCCAGCATCAGAACTCAAGTCACATGGTGCTTCAGTAAACATACAGTCACAAAGCATCCCTTTGAATCTTCACCATTGTCTCTCATTCATTGATGAACCGGAAATCTCTCTGGGGCATCTTCTCTGGGACAAAAAGCCAGATCTCACACCTCCTCGTTATCTTCTGCAGATTCGAGTCTTTTGTCCTTCCAGACGTGAAGCCTCCAATACACATGCAGTCATGCCTCTGTGGAAAACATAAAACGGTCGCAAACTTGGACGCTGAGCATCATGTCTAACAAAAACAAACTCCGCATTTTTTAAAGCCTTTGGCACAAAAACACGTGGAAAACTGTGATGAACTGGGCCAGGGAGTGTGTTTGCTCCTGTGTCGCTCTGCCACGGCTGAGCGGGGGGGCAATTTGGTGCGGGGTTATTGGGGAGAAATTCCCCCGGCAAACGGAGAGGTTGTGCAAAAACTAACTCAGCCGGGGAAGCATGCAAATCTTCCTTAGGTGCAGAACGCAACCCCAATAAAACCCATGGAAGTTTGTCCACCCAATTTGTATCCGTCAGCGACGCTCTGAGGGCTGCTTTTAACGACCTGTGAAAGCGTTCGCATAAACCATTAGCCTGGGGGTTATACGCGGTAGTACGATGAATCTTCACCCCTAAGCTGCGGGCCATTGATGACCATAGTTCGGAAATAAATTGGGGACCCCTGTCGGACGTTATGTCCGACGGGACTCCGAAACGCGCAACCCACGCTGTTAAAAATGCTCGCGCAACTTCTTCCGCTGTGGTTGATGTCAGAGGGATCGCCTCTTGCCAACGCGTGGTGCGATCCACCATCGTCAAAAGATGTGTGTGCCCGTGTGATGGCGGAAGCGGGCCCACCAAGTCAACATGCACATGATCAAAACGCTTAGCGGGGATGTGAAAAGGTTCCAACGGAGCCTTAGTGTGTCTGTGTATCTTGGCTCTCTGACACGCTACGCAGGCCGCCGCCCATTCCTTGACCTGCTTGCGCAACCCGGGCCAAACAAATTTCTCCCCCACCAACTTAATCGATGCGTGCACCCCCGGGTGCGCCAGAGAATGGACCGAGTCAAAAACGCGGCGATGCCACGTGGCTGGAACCACGGGGCGGGGCCGTCCCATGGAGACATCGCAGATTAGAGGGGGCATACCAGTTTGCTGTACCCTGTGCTCCAGCCTTAACCCTGTTGGTCCAGACTGGAGCGTGCGCACGTCCGCATCATTAACCTGCTCCGCGGCCATGGCTGTATAATGTAACCCTACACAGACCGGGGCTGCGCGCGCTCCCGCGTTGCTGCCCGCGGCCACGGCTACAGAGTCCGCCCCCATGGGGCCTGGTGTTGCTACCGCGCGCGAGGGACAGTCTGCCACTACATTGTGTTTACCCGCGACATGCTGGATATCGGTGAACTCCGATATCGCGGCTAGTTGTCTTTGTTGCCGGCCTGACCAGGGTTCTGAAATCTTGGCCATTGCAAACGTTAGCGGCTTGTGATCCACAAACGCGGTGAAGCGTCACCCTTCCAACCAGAACTGGAAATGGCGGATGGCCAAGTGTAGGGCCAAAAGCTCCCTGTCGAACACACTATATTTACGCTCACTATCGCGCAGGGTTCTGCTAACTACTACTAACTAACTAACCTGCACTTATATAGCGCTTTTCTAGTCACAAAGACCACTCAAAGCGCTTTCACGAATACTAACCCTCTATTCTAAGGGCCTATAGGAAACATATCTAGGGACAATTTAGAACAACCAAATAACCTAACATGCATGTCTTTGGATTGTGGGAGGAGACCGGAGCCCCTGGAGTAAACCCACGCAGCACAGGGAGAACATGCAAACTCCATACAGAAAGGTTCCAACCCCTGCCAGCCTGGGGATTTGAACCAGGAACCTTCTAGCTGTAAGGCAACAGTGCTAACCACTGCACCACTGTGCTGCTGAAAAACGCGAGGGGTTGCCAGGTACCTGCCACAAACTGTTCAACAACCGCCCCCACTGCTAAATCGGAAGCGTCAGTGGTGAGCGCCATGCGAGCCGTTGGAACTGGGTGCGCTAACAAAACTGCGTTTGCCAGGGCTGATTTGACCTGGGCAAAAGCGCGCTCCCGCTCCGGAGACCATTCAACTTTATTTGCGGGCTTTTGGTTTTTTTTAACGCAGTGTATAATGGCTGCATGAGCCGCGCTGCGCTTGGGAGGAACCGGTTGTAAAAATTGACCATTCCCAGAAACTCCTGTAGCACCTTGACCGTTTGAGGTTGCGGAAAATCTGTTATTGCGCGCACCTTATCGGGCAGAGGATCCACTCCTTCTGCCGAAACGCGATGCCCCAAAAAATGAATCTGCGCCACCCCAAACTGGCACTTCGCTGGGTTAATTATTAACCCGTGCTCTGCCAGCCTCCGAAAAACTGCCGTGAGGTGGCTTTCGTGTTCGCCTTCGGACGTGCTGGCTACTAAAATGTCATCCAAATAAACGAACACGAAAGGAAGGTCGCGTAAAACTGCATCCATCATGCGTTGGAAAGTCTGCGCAGCCCCCTTGAGGCCAAATGGCATGCGCAAAAACTCAAAAAGGCCAAAAGGAGTTATAACCGCTGTTTTGGGTATATCCTGCGCGCGCACTGGAACTTGGTGGTAACCGCGCACCAAGTCTATTTTAGAAAAAATGCGTACCCCCGCCAAATGAACAGAAAAATCCTGAATGTGCGGAATCGGGTAGCAGTCATGTGCTGAAACGTTGTTCAACCTGCGGAAATCGCCGCAAGGTCGCCACGAGCCATCAGCTTTCGGGACCATGTGTAGCGGCGAAGCCCAGGGGCTTTTGGAGCGTCTAATAATGCCCAGTTTCTCCAGGTTAGTGAACTCCCCGCGCGCGATGGCCAGTTTAGCTGGGTCCAAGCGCCGAGCTTTTGCAAAAACGGGGGGCCCGGTGGTGGTGATAAAATGCTCCACCCCATGTTTAGCCACTGTCGCCGAAAACGTGGGGACTGTGAGTGCTGGGAACTGAGCGAGCAATGTGTGAAACTTACCACCCGCAGCTGAGACGCTGGCATGTGCAGTTGGTGGGGCCACCCGAGCTGTGCAGAGGATAGAATGGAAAGAGAGTGCATTAATCAGACGTCTATTAGCAAGGTCAACCAATAAACCATGTGAGCACAAAAAATCGGCCCCAAACATGTTGAAACTGACTGCTGCTACAATAAAAGTCCACTCAAATGAATGGCCCTGTAAGGACAGAAGCATAGTCCTCTCACCAAAAGTTTTAATCGTTGAGCTGTTCGCTACTGACACCCAGGGAGCTTTAGACGGCATCAGCCGTTCCGCGTAGGTGGGTGTGACGAAACTCAGCTGGGAGCCTGTGTCCACGAGGAACTGTTTCCCCGAGTGTGCATCCGTCAGGTAAAGCAGCTTGTTCTCGTCGCCGAGGGTCGCAGCTGCTACCGGCCCTCGGCCTTGGCGTTTCCCGGGCGCTTGAAGTGGCACGGCGGGACGCACTTGTGTGCTCTCTCTGCAAAACGGCGGTGGTAGAAGCACAGGCCGTCCTCCGCTCCGTGCCGCCTGGTCCCCATCGCCGCCGTCGTTGGTGCGTCTGGCGCCGCGGCCGCTGGTTCCGAGCCGTCTCCAGACGTTGTTTCCGGGCTGGCTGCCGCGGTCGAAACCGCGTTCCGCTTGTGGGCGTCGACAAGCCGCTGTGCCTCCTTGCTCAACCCATGGTAGTCTCGCCTGGCCAATTGGGGCGACTCTGCCAGGGCTACTCTCACTGCTGGCGGCAGGGTCCGGAGGAAAAGGTGAGCGAAAATAAATTCGCCATCCTCGGAGTCTTTCAACCCCAGCATCTTCACCATCAGGTCCGCAGGTCTATCGTTCTCCGACTCCGTCAACGTCAGGAGCCCGCTCTGCTCGCTGTTGGACGGAAGGGGTGAAATGGCTGATCAGCGCGTCCTTCAATGCGCTGTACTCGTCGCTGTCCGGTGGATGATTAACCAGATCCTCCACTCTCTGGACCGTGTGGCTGTCCAGCTTCGCTACCACATGGTAGAATCTTGTGTCGTCGTTAGAGATTCTCCGGAGGTTGAACTGCGCCTCGACCACGCTAAACCATGAGCGCGGGCTGTGCTGCCAGAAATCGGGCAGCCGGATCGTGGAGGCGGCCATCAGGCTGGCTTCCGCCGAGCCCCGCTCGGGAGAATTCTGTCTGCTCATTCTTTGTCATAGGTCACCAGTGTAGAGGATGCGTTCAAATGATGAGGCTGAGTTTTATTTCTCAGGTTCAGCTTTATTTGACAGAACACATTCTCTAGCATTCTCAAAGCAGGAAGAAGAGAAAGAACTATATCACATCACCCTTTTATACGTTTCCAGCATCAGAACTCAAGTCACAATGTGCTTCAGTAAACATACAGTCACAAAGCATCCCTTTGAATCTTCACCATTGTCTCTCATTCATTGATGAACCGGAAATCTCTCTGGGGCATCTTCTCTGGGACAAAAAGCCAGATCTCACACCTCCTCGTTATCTTCTGCAGATTCGAGTCTTTTGTCCTTCCAGATGTGAAGCCTCCAATACACATGCAGTCATGCCTCTGTGGAAAATGTGAGCCCAACATATGTGCCACCCACACTATAACAATAAAATTAACCTCTTTCCGACACTACTGGGCTTGTTTTCGCGGCATGGTTAATGACATCACGAGACAGTAAAATGTAACAGACTAACGGTGGTAAAAAAAAAAAAATGAATGCCTGCATGTAATTTGTAGTAAATATGTATTAAATCAATTTGTTTTTGCTGAATTATTAAATATAAATACTTTAAGGTAGTTTATGTTGTGATGTGAAGTTCTTCTCTCACTGCTCTGTTGGCTGTGCATATTGTATATTAGACTGCAGTTATTTTCTTTTTTCCAGCCTTATTCCTTTTCTTTTTGTGCTGTGCACACCAATGAAGAGAGGGAGAGAGAAACGTCATTTCAGTTCTCCTGTATGTCCTGTATGTATAGTAGTATTGACAATAAAACCTTTGACTCTTGAATCTTGAACTATAGCTTTGTTATACCTGTATTATACCATTTTACTGAGTGGATATGCCTAAATCAGTGTGCCAATCATACTACATTGATGCTTATAGACATTCAAGTATGTTCCAAACAAAATAGCTTGGTTGTCGGGACTTGTCTGGCTTGTGGACTTATCTGTTTTTGCAAAAAAACGAACTAATAAATTGCCAAAAAGTAGCAATGAGTTGATGTTTGATTTTTTGCTTTATTATATCTGAGATACTCATATTTCAAGTGACCATGTCTTAGAAACTGATTTGGAAATACTAACACCTATAAACCTACAGATGAAAATGGGTTTTTTCTCATTTTGAACACAACTGGACTTATCTTTATATGCAAAAGAACTCTTCAGCTCTTTCCAATATCTTCGTAGTGAGGCTGATCAACTTCATGCCTCTGTAGTTACTCCAGCTCTGAGCATCACCTTTGTTCTTGAAAACTGGTACCAAAACACTTGTTCTCCACTCCTCGGGGATCCTCACACTCTCCAAGATTGCATTAAACAATCTGGTTAAAAAGTCCACTGCCATCTCTCCAAAACATCTCCATACCTCCACAGGTATGTCATCTGGACCAACCGCCTTTCCATTCTTCATCCTCTTCAAAACTGCCCTCACTTCTGCCTTGTTAATCCTCAGGACTTACTTGTTCACTATCTTTCCTTCATCCGTCTTCCTCTCGCTTCCATTTTCTTTATTCATCAGCTCTTCAAAGTACTCCTTCCACTTTCTCAACACACTCGTCATTTGTTAGTACATTACCATTTCTGTCCATAATCAACCTAACTTCCTGTGCATCCTTTCCAGCTCAATCTTTCTGTTTAGCCAGTCAATACAACTCCTTTTCTCCTTCGTTAGTGTCCAGCCTCTCATACAACTCACTATATGCCTTATCCTTGGCCTTTGCCACCTCTGTCTTTGCCATGCGCCTAGATTCCAAATACTCCTACTTTCTTCATTTCCCTGACTATCCCACTTTTTCTTTGACAACCTCTTCCTTTGGATACTTTCCTGTACCTCTCATTCCATCACCACGTCTCCTCGTCTTCTTCCTCTGTCCACTGGATACACCACATACCTTTCTACCCGTTTCCCTCAATACTTTTACTGTACTTTCCCAGTCATCTGGTAATTCTTCCTTACCACCCAGAGCCTGTATCAACTCCTTCCTGAACTCTTTGCGACCTTCTTCCTTCTGTAACTTCCCCCACTTAATCTTTGGCTCTGCCTTCATTGTTTTCCTCTTCTTGCTTTGCAAAGTCATCTTACAGACTACCATCCAATGCTGTCTAGCTATATTCTCCCCTGCCACCACCTTGCAGTCTCCTATCCCTTTCAGATTTCTCCTTCTGCATAAAATGTAGTCCACCTGTGTGCACCTTCCTCCACGCTTCTAAGTCTCCCTTATGTTCCTCTCTCTTCTTAAAGTATGTGTTCACCACAGCCATTTCCATCCTTTTAGCAAAATCCACAACCATCTGTCCTTCCACATTTCTCTCCTTAAGACCATACCTACCCAGGACCTCCTCATCACCTCTGTTCCATTCACCTACATGTCCTTTAAAGTCCGCTCCAATCACCACTCTTTCCGCCCTGGGAACACTTTCTACCACTTCATCCAACTTACTCCAGAATCCCTCTTTTTCTTCTACCTGACATCCAACTTGTGGGGCATATGCACTGACAATATTCAACATCACACCTTTGACTTCTATCTTCAAACTCATGATTCTGTCTGACTCCCTCTTTACCTCCTGAACACTCGTCACATACTCTTCCTTCAAGATTACTCCTGCTCAGTTTCTCTTCCTATCTACACCATGGTAGAACAGTTTAAATCCCCCTCCAATGCTCCTAGCCTTGCTTCACTTCCATCTGGTTTCTTGAACACACAGTATACAGTGGGGCAAAAAAGTATTTAGTCAGCCACCAATTGCGCAAGTTCTCCCACTTAAAAGATGAGAGAGGTCTCCAATTTTCATCATAGGTATACCTCAACTATGAGAGACAAAATAAGGGGAAAAAAATCCAGAAAATCACATTGAAGGATTTTTAATGAATTAATTGGTAAATTCCTCAGTAAAATAAGTATTTGGTCACCTACAAACAAGCAAGATTTCTGGCTCTCACAGACCTGTAACTTCTTTAAGAGGCTCTTCTGTCCTTCACTCGTTGCCTGTATTAATGGCATCTGTTTGAACTCGTTATCAGTATAAAAGACACCTGTCCACAACCTCAAACAGTCAGACTCCAAACTCCACTATGGCAAAGACCAAAGAGCTGTCAAAGGACACCAGAAACAAAATTGTAGACCTGCACCAGGCTGGGAAGACTGAATCTGCAATAGGT
Organism: Pholidichthys leucotaenia; assembly: GCA_020510985.1. Taxonomy (NCBI): domain Eukaryota; kingdom Metazoa; phylum Chordata; class Actinopteri; order Cichliformes; family Pholidichthyidae; genus Pholidichthys; species Pholidichthys leucotaenia. Next base: position 40,006,139 of record CM035844.1, on the reverse strand, counting down.
AAGCAGCTTGGTGTGAAGAAATCAACTGTGGGAGCAATTATTAGAAAATGGAAGACATACAAGACCACTGATAATCTCCCTCGATCTGGGGCTCCACGCAAGATCTCACCCCGCGGGGTCAAAATTATCACGAGAACGATGCGCAAAAATCCCAGAACCACATGGGGGGACCTAGTGAATGACCTGCAGAGAGCTGGGACCAAAGTAACAAAGGCTACATCAGAAACACACTACGCCGCCAGGGACTCAAATCCTGCAGTGCCAGACGTGTCCCCCTGCTTAAGCCAGTACATGTCCAGGCCCGTCTGAAGTTTGCTAGAGAGCATTTGGATGATCCAGAAGAGGATTGGGAGAATGTCATATGGTCAGATGAAACCAAAATAGAACTTTTTGGTAAAAACTCAACTTGTCGTGTTTGGAGGAGAAAGAACACCATACCTACTGTGAAGCATGGGGGTGGAAACCTCATACTTTGGGGCTGTTTTTCTGCAAAGGGACCAGGACGACTGATCCGTGTAAAGGAAAGAATGAATGGGGCCATGTATCGTGAGATTTTGAGTGAAAACCTCCTTCCACCAGCAAGGGCATTGAAGATGAAACGTGGCTGGGTCTTTCAGCATGACAATGATCCCAAACACACCGCCCGGGCAACGAAGGAGTGGCTTCGTAAGAAGCATTTCAAGGTCCTGGAGTGGCCTAGCCAGTTTCCAGATCTCAACCCCATAGAAAATCTTTGGAGGGAGTTGAAAGTCTGTGTTGCCCAGCGACAGCCCCAAAAAACATCACTGCTCAAGAGGAGATCTGCATGGAGGAATGGGCCAAAATACCAGCAACAGTGTGTGAAAACCTTGTGAAAACTTACAGAAAACGTTTGACCTCTGTCATTGCCAACAAAGGGTATATAACAAAGTATTGAGATGAACTTTTGTTATTGACCAAATACTTATTTTACCGAGGAATTTACCAATTAATTCATTAAAAATCCTTCAATGTGATTTTCTGGATTTTTTTTTTTTCTTATTTTGTCTCTCATAGTTGAGGTATACCTATGATGAAAACTGGAGACCTCTCATCTTTTGAGTGGGAGAACTTGCACAATTGGTGGCTGACTAAATACTTTTTTTTACCCCACTGTAGCTACCTTTCTTCTCTCCATATCAACCAATTCTGTCTTTACCAGTCACAGTACCTGAATTTAACGCCTTTACTCTCACCTCCACTCTTCTACCTTTCCTTTTTTTTTTTGTTTGTTTTTGTAAAGGGTATACAGTGATCCCTCGCTACTTCGCGCTTCACCTTTCGCACCCTCAGTGCATCGCGGATTTTTCAAAAATATTCATCAAAAATTCAAAATTGAGAAAAAATACATTAGAACATCACGTATCAACACGGAGAGCCCGCACAACTCAAAATTCACCTCTCTGATTCGCTGGCCAGCATCTCCCCCCTAAGAGATCGCTCCCGACTCTAGATTTTGTTCTCGTGTTGACTCGGCTCGGGAATCTCGCGAGAGATGCACTCTCGCGAGATTCTTTTCATTCTCTCGCTCTTTCTCTCTCCCGAGAGAGAGAGAGTGAGAGAATGAACGTACGTATTATTTATATTATTTATACATTATTTTATGTATCAAAAAACTAACGATCAGCCTGGAATTCCACAAAGGGGGGTGACGCTACTTCGCGGTTTTTCACTTTTCGCGGTCGGTTCTGGAACCCATTAACCGCGATAAGTGAGGGATCACTGTACACATCATTACAGCACTGCATTGTTTACATTTTCATCACATGTTCCCTTTTTTTTGTTTTTGACAACATTGGAAGAATAATTACTACAACACCCCCTTTTTTTAAGTGAAAGAAAAAGAGAATTTAAAAGAACAAAAAAAAAACAAAACAAGAAAAAAACAAAAACAAAAGAGCAAAAAATAAAAAAATAAAAAAAAAATAAAGATAAATAAATAAAAATAAGAGCATCTGAGTAGTGTTGGAACAAAGAGAGGTGCCATTATTGAAATGGTATTTGTCAAAGATTAGATCTAATGGACGACACACATGCGATCCAGGGTTGCCAAAAGTTCAAGAACCCATCCATGTCCTGTCTCAGTGCGAATGTCAACTTTTCCATCAAGTAAATGTCTTGGATCACGTTAATCCAATCTTCAGGTGTAGGACAGTCTTTCAACATCCATTTTTTAGTTGGGGCTTTTTTACTTGCCAATATTAAAACAGTGAATAAGTATTTTTCTCCTCGTCTTTCCAGTGAATCCGGTAGTAAACCCAAATACAAAGTTACAAAAGAAAAGGGAACTGTTATTTTGAATATTTTCCCCAATATTGTCTGTACATTGGTCCAATATTGGTGGATAACTGGGCATGACCAAAACACATGAAAATGATTTGCAGTCTCTTCACCACACAAGCACCAACAATTCAACCCCTTACGAGTAAATTTGTTTTGTGCAGGTGTTCTGAAAAATCTTACCAAATTTTTCCATCCAAATTCTTTCCACTGCAGGGATGAGGTACTTTTCCATTGTTTATTTAGCTTTTCCCATATTTCCAGTTGTAAAGTGAAATTCCCCTCTTTTTCCCATCTCTTTTATATATGATGTGTTGTCTCCTTTTAAGTCTTGAAGACCTTGGTATATTTTAGAAATGTATCTGATCCCTGGGATCCCTTTATATGCCATTAAGAAGACCTTCAGAACACCTGACTTCTGCTGACAACGTTTACAGGGCCCTTTCCAAATCCTCCTTTTTAAGTATTTTGTTTATGTGGTGTCTAAGCTGAAAGAACCTGTAAAGGTCTTGATTTATTAGACCTTGTTTTTTCAAATCTTCAAAACTTCTTAAAATTTGTCCTTTAAAAAAATCGTAATATTTTATCAGTCCGTTCTCTTTCCACTTTTTAAATCTAGTGTCTGTTTTATTAGGAGTAAAGTCTTGATCATAGGCTATCGATTGCAGAAATTGATAGGGTTCTTTAGTTTGATTCTCTCTGACTATCTTAAACCAAATTTTTAGCGGGGTCTCTATCCATGGGTTAGTGTTTTTCAAAAGTTTAGGTAAGGCATTGTTCCCTATTATCGCCTGTAGGGGGATGTCACTTGTTATTTCGCATTCCATCTCCTTCCATTGTGCAGTGTAGACTGGGTTACATATCTCTACTAAAGTTTTAATTTGTGCGGCTTTAAAATAGTCCCTGATATTTGGCAGCGCGAGCCCACCTTTGTCTTTGTTTAGCTGTAGGGTTCTATATCTGATTCTAGGTCTCTTGCCCTGCCATATGAATCTTGAGATCCTTCTGTCCAGTTCTTGCCATGTTTTTTTGGGAGGTTCTACCAGTACTGTTTGGAAAAGGTATAGAAGACATGGAAGTATATTCATTTTGACTGCTTCAGTTCTTTGTGCAGTACCCAAGAATGGTATCATATTCCATCTTGCTAGATCAGATTTTATTTTTGCCACCAGTGGATCATAGTTTAGTGTTATAATATTGTTGAGTTGTTTCGGGATATTGACCCCCAGATATTTCATAGATTCCATCTCCCAGTTAGTTTTGAGTTTGCTTAGTAAATATTGATTTGGGTCATAGTTGAATGTTAAAACTTGGGTTTTATGCATGTTTAATTCGTACCCCGATAAATCTCCATACTCTGAAAAAACTGAGATTAGTTCTGGAAAAGAGGTGTCCGGCTGCCCCAGGTATATTAAAATGTTATCAGCAAAGAGTGCTATTTTATGTTCCTTCTGACCAAGTGTAATACCTTGAATTTTTTGATTCTGTCTTATCCATTGGCTCAGAGGTTCTATGAAGATTGCAAAGAGCAGTGGAGACAAGGGGCAGCCCTGACGACATCCTCTTTCCAGCTCAAACGATGATGATAATTTACAGTTAATCCTTATTTTAGCTGTTGGTTTTTTATATAATGCCTGGATAGTTCTAATGAAGTTATGAAAATTGAAACTGGATAAGATTCTATATAGGAAAGACCAGTCAACCGAATCAAATGCTTTTTCAGCATCTAATCCCAATATGGCTGCATTTAAGTTATATTTTTTTTATATGATGAATTATGTATAAAGTGCATCTAATGTTGTCTTGTCTGTCTTTGTCTTATAAAACCTGTTTGGTCTAAATGAATTAAGTCTGTCAGTATATTTTCTAACCTTTTGGCAAGGATAGTGGTAAAAAGCTTCTAGTCCTGATTTAACACACTGATTGGTCTGTAGTTGGAGCAGTCTAGTTTATCCTTTTCAGGTTTAGGTATGACTGCAATGACCCCTTCTCTCCAGGAGGGGGGGATTTCCCCTGTGTGGAAAACATAGTTAAATGTTTTCAGGAGGAGAGGAGATAGTTGCTGTTTAAAGGTTTTGTACCACTCTGCTGTATAGCTATCTGCTCCTGGGGATTTGTTAGCTTTAAGTTTTATAATTGCTTTTTCTAATTCTTTAGGTTGTATTTCTGACAGTAGTGTTTTATTTTGTGACTCAGTAAGTTGGGGAAGGTTTAATGTGTTTAGGAATGCTTCGGATGCGTTTTTATGTTTTTTGAGGGAGTACAAGTTCTTGTAGTAGTTCTCGAAGCTTTTAAGAATATCCTGAATTCTAAATTTTATTTCCTTTGATACTGGGTCTCTGATTTTGTAGATTGCTCTCTCCGTTTGTTGTTTCCTCAATTTATAGGCTAGTAATTTTGCCAATTTGCTGCCTGCTTCATAGTATTTTTGTTTCAGAAATGTAAGTTTCTTCTGGATTTCTATTGTGTAGATCTCATTTATTTGTTTTTTAATTTCCTTAATTTTGAGCGAGTCATTAGAATGAGTGTTGTCTTTGTGCTCTTTTTCTAGGTTCTTAAGTTCTGACTCTAATGTGGTTAGTTTTTCTTGTCTCAGTTTCTTTTGGATTGCCAGTTTTGCAATAATCTTTCCCCTTATTACAGCTTTGCATGCGTCCCACAGTATTAAAGGGGATACTTCTCCATTATCATTTTCTTTCAAATATCTGAGAATATCTGATTCCAATTCATCTTTCAGTGGTCCTTTCAGGACATTTGAATTTAACCTCCAAGAAAATGTATTTGTGTATTTTTGGATACTTAAGTCCATATAGATCGGACTGTGGTCAGAGAGATCCATCAGTCCTATTTTACATGTTTTTACTCTTCCAATGTCTCTATTAAACATAAAAAAATAGTCAATCCTTGAGTATGATGAATGTGGTGCTGAGTAAAATGTAAAATCTTTTACACTGGGGTTGAATTCCCTCCACACGTCACAGATTCCCATTTCTTTTAGTAGCATCCGAGTTTTCCTACTTTGAGTGTTATTTTGATGTGGAGAATTACCTGATGCATCCCAGTATGGATTCAGTCTTAGATTGAAGTCTCCACCACATATCACTAAACCTTGGGCTTTAGTTATCATTAGGTCAAATACATTTTTATAAAATTTCCAGTTAGCCCCTGGAGGCGCATATACATTCAGCAGGGTGATATCTTCTCCCTCTAGCCGCCCAATTACCAAACTGTATCTCCCTTCTTTATCTTTGTGTTCTGATTTTTTTTTTCAAATATAATTTTGGTTGAGATCAATGTCGCTACTCCCCTCCTCCTCCTCCCTGACTTATATGAGGATGAAGAGATCAGTTTAAACCCTTGTCTATTGAGTTTAGTGTGCTCCACGTCTGTTAGGTGGGTTTCCTGTAAAAATATTATTCCTGCTTTGTCTTTTTTCATTTTGCCTAGAATCTTGGATCTTTTAACTGGATTCAGGATCCCTTTTACATTGAGATTATTTTGGTTACACCCTGTTTCTCCATTGTGTTGTCTTATTTAGTATAACAGTGTGGTGGCCCTCTTTTATGCTACTCAGAAACTGAAAGAACATTAAGAACATAAAAAACATTAAGAACATAGTATATAAAACTTTAAAACAAAAAACTGGCAAAAGATCTTCCTGAGCTGAGGTCTTTTTAGTGACCTTAGAAGAGCCATGATGGTGTGTTGGCTCTGAGGGAAATTCCTCAGATTCCGTTACGTGCTGAGGGCCCTCTCTTACCCCTGTAAGTTGTCCCATATTTTTAATATGAATTTCAGATCCCAATCCGAACTTGTAATGATTTTTTTTTTTTTTTTATGCCTATACCCTATGAAATTGTGCGCACCCTCCCACCTCCATCACAGGAAACAGCCGCGTTAATACAGTATTTGTTAGTGTGGAGAGATCATGTGGTTCATTGTCACATTTCTATTTTAACATTTTTTTTTTTTAAAGACTTATTTGTTTCTAATATTATGTCTGTTCCATGAAATGTTTTACCACTTGCTGATTCTGCATCTCCTTTAATGTTTGTTACCTTGTAGGAGGGGGGGTTGGATGTGCAGATTGACTAAAAATATCGTTATTCCCTCTTGCAAACAGCCAGTTTTTCCTTGTAGCTCTGGCGCTGGGTTTCCCGCTGCTGGTCCGTGGATTTTGAGGGTCTCTGTGTGGACCACGTTTGAGCCTTGATTCTTTCGATCGGGTCTGCTGCAGGTTTATACACCGTTACCGGGAGCCCTCTTCTCGCCATATCCGTAGTTGCTTCTTCCGCCGAGTTGTAGAGGCACATCTCTTCCCCGTAGAAAACCCGCAGCTTCGCCGGAAATGGTGTCTGGAAGCGCAGTTTTTTCTCTCGTAATACCTTTTTAGCGTCGTTGTATTCCCAACGCTTTTTAAGGACCTCCGGGGCGTAATTGTGTTCCACGAAAACTTTTCTCTCTTGGTGCATAAATCCTTTTTTCTGCCAAGCCAGTCTTACAACCTGTTCTTTTATTCTGGAGTTGGAAAACTTCACCACCACCGATCGTGGAGGCGCTTCCGCCGCCGGCCTAGGGGCTAATGTACGGTGCGCCCTTTCTATCTTCAAGTCGGTGGTTTGGGGAATATCCAACTTCTCTCTCAGTAACGATTCCACGCATGCCGCCATTGTGGTGAAACCATCCTCGACTCCTTCTTTCAGACCATGAATTCTTATGTTATCTCTTCTTAGTCTTCCTTCTTGGTCGGTTAGCTTAGCCTCCAGTCTTGACTGCCTTTTGTGTAGATCCAGCACGGTATCTTCCAGCCCTTTTATTCTTTCCTCTGCTTCCAAGATTCGGTCCTCGGCCTGGTCCACTCTGCTGTTTGTCCTTTTTATTTCGTCTTTGAGTTCACGAAATTCGGCCCAACACTCTCGGCGAAATCGTCTTAATTCTTTAAGTACCATTTTTAAGCTAACCTATTTGCTAGCTTCATTCAGCTCCTCGTCTTCTGAATGGAAATCCTCCGGATCAGATTCTCCGGCCGATGCATGTCCTGGCCTGGTAAATGTCGATTTCTTCTGTTTTCCTTTAGGCATGATGACTTTGTCTTTTGATTTTCACTCTTCCAAAAATCCGTTAAATCAGATTTTCAAGGTATATTCCTGAATCGGGTTTGGGAGCTTCAGCGTTAAGCTGCTATCACCATGGTGTCCAGACTGGAAGTCCTACCTTTCCTTTTTTTAAACTTTATTTTCTTCTTTTTGAACATATACAAAAAGGAAAACATACATAAACAAGTGAAACCTCCCCACCTTAAGGCTTAAAAAAGGGGGGGGCAGGGTTGTCCTGCTGTATTTTAACTTGACTCAAACCGATACATGTTTATAATCACCTTACAGTTTTCCAACCAGACATTCATTATAGAGACATAATTTTCAGCAAAAAGGGAAGCCCTCAATGTAATCTATAAAGGGACTCCAAGTCGAGACGAAGTTCCTGCAAGTTCTACAGATCTTATGTCAAATATTTTCTAGTGGTAGGAAGGAAAGCACCTCCTTCAGCCAATGCGAAAAAGATGGAGTGTTATTTGACTTCCACTTAAAAAGAATGAGCCTGCGGGCAAGTAAAGAGGCAAATGCCAAAGCGTTACCCTGATGACTTGTGAGTTTGCAGTCTGGGGGTAATGTGCCAAAAATGGCTGTATGAAAGTTGGGAGTTATTTCTTGTTTGCAAATATGTGAGAAAACCTCAAATATAAGTCCCCAGAAGTTTGTGAGAGTGGGGCACAACCAAAACATGTCTAAATGAGCCTGCGGTATGACCGCATCTTGGACAACTAGGGTCAATCCATCCATCCATCTTCTTCTGCTTAATCCTTTTCTTGGGGGGGGGGGGGGCTGGAGCCTATCCTAGCATCTTTGGGCAAGAGGCAGGGTACACCCTGGACAGATCGCCAGTCCATCGCAGGGCCAACACAGAGAGACAGCTGTAAAAAAATAAAATTAGGTATCCCCAGGCCTCCTGCTTCCTTTGGTACCTCCAAGTATTTCTTCTTCATCCTAGGGTTAGAACTGTTCCAAATAAATGATGAGATCAGCCTGTCTTAATTGTTGGAAGGCTGTTTTAGGTATAAATATGGTTATCATTTGAAATATATATAAAAATCTAGGCAAGATTGTCATTTCAACTATATTAATGCGGCCTACTAATAAAATGGATAAATTCAACCATTTTTTAGTGTCTTGTACTGTGCGTTCAAATAATTTTCTAAAATTGTGATTATACAGTCCACCCACTGAACGAGTGATCTTAATGCCTAGGTACGTGAATGTATTCTTAAGTTTAAATGGAAACCCGGAGTAGTCACTATCTGCATCGTTGATGGGAAATAGCAAGCTCTTAGAGTAATTAATTTTATAGCCTGAGATGACCAAAATTATCTAAAATGTATAATAATTTTGGTATGGTTCCCTCTGGGTTGGATACATACAGTAGCAGGTCGTACACGTACAGCGATACCTTATGGAGTTTACCGCCCTGTGAAATGCCCCTCACTTCATCTTCCTTTTTAATTGCTATGGCCAGCCAGTTCAATCTCTACGTTGAATAGGTAGGGGGAAAGGTTGCAGCCCCTGTAGAGCCTAAAATAGTCAGAGATTGTAGTGTTCGTCTGTACTGCTGCCATGGTGAACCATATAATGTTCTAATCCAAGCTAGGAATGATGGGCCAAAACCAAATCTTTCTAAAACAGCAAATAAGTATTGCCACTCGAGGCGGTCGAACGCCTTTTCAGCATCTAATGAAATCACTACTTCTGACTCTTCAGTCAGGTGTGGTGTATACAGTATATTCAAAAGGTGGTGCATGTTGTAAAAGGATTGTCGACCGGGTATAAAACCAGTTTGGTCATTATTCACAATCAATGCTATAACTGTCTCAATGCAAGTGGCCAAAATTTTTGTAAGGATTTTGTAATTACAGTTTAGCAAGCTTATTGGGCGATTTGAGCCACATATCGAGGGATCTTTATCTTTTTTAAAGCGTACCTATGGTGGTCGTGAAGACGCATTTAACTTGAAAACATTATGAAAAAGTATTTCTTATTTTGGTAAATAATTCTTGCCAGCTATATACCACCAGACATATATTCAAATAGGACCTTGGCCATGGGCAGCCAATGAAAACTGTGGGCGCAGCCATGACACTTGCGGATGTGACGTCACTTCGTGGATACGAAAAGACAATAATCAGCGTTTCCCCGCGATTACGGTGCTGTTGTCCGTTGTTTTTGTTCTATTATGGCTGAATTTTCTGACTGTGCGGAAGAATTCAGGTGACATGGCTACATGTTTGAGCCAGAAAGGTCTTCTGAGGGTTAAAGTGACGAAGTGGTCCTCACACACAATGCAATTTCATCTGAAATTATTCGTCTGTGCCCTGTTTCCGCTCCGATCTTCTGACAAGGTGAGCTCGGTTTGGGTACACAAAAAAAGTTTGTTTTTTTCGCTTATTATTCAGACATCCAAAGGCTTTACATTCCACCATGTTGCGATATCCATATCGCATTGTATGTTTTTGTTTTTACAAGAGCACCGAGTGTCTGCTGCTCTGTATATAGTTTTAGAATCATCTTCCGTGTTGCGGCAGTTAGGAGCTCAGATCAGAGGAGACAAGCCGCTGAATTTAAGCATTTATTTATTTACTTATCTACTCGTTTCAGTTCTGCGTTTAATATGAACCCTGAGTTTGAAATAAACGTTTGAATTTGAATATCCCCCAAGCCGCTGCACATCCGGGTACTTGGATCGCATAGTTTTAGAATCATCGGCCTTTACGAGCTCAGATCAGAAAAGTCGGCCCGTTGAATTTAAGCATTTATTTATTTATTTTCTACTCGTTTTAGTTCTGCATTTAATATGAACCCTGAGTTTGAAATAAACGTTTGAATTTGAATATCCCCGAAGCCGCTGCACATCCGGGTACTTGGATCGCATAGTTTTAGAATCATCGGCCTTTACGAGCTCAGATCAGAAAAGTCGGCCCGCTGAATTTAAGCATTTATTTATTTATTTTCTACTCGTTTTAGTTCTGCATTTAATATGAACCCTGAGTTTGAAATAAACGTTTGAATTTGAATATCCCCAAAGCCGCTGCACATCCGGGTACTCGAGGCTCAGCCAATACTGATCCAGATCGCGGTAGCCACGAAATTACGTCACAGGAAGCGTCCTGGAAGTCCATGTAGCCGCTAGTATGGCTGTACCCATGTTTTGCTGACATAGCTGAACCAGCACATCAGCAATGGATTTATATCAAATTGCTTTGAACGTGAATTTCAACTTAAACTTGAACTAGAACGTGAGACAGGGGCTCAATATAATATCTTTTTTTTCACGACCATCATAGGTACGCTTTAAGCAGAACCGTTATAATTGCCTGCTTCATGGTCTGGGGTAGTTTCTGTTGAAGGAAGATGTCTTTGTATAATTGTTTAAGAATTGGGGCAAATTCAGGTGCAAATTCTTTATAAAATTCGATAGAGAAATCGTCAGGGCCTGGGGCTTTATTGCTGTGCATAGATCTTATTGCTTGTAATATTTCTACTGTCAATATTTCTCTGTCCATTTGTGCACGATCGTCTGATGTAATTTTTGGGATAGTCAGGCTGTCTAAGAATTTGGAATCGTGAGAGATCACTGGGTGGTTCAGAAGAGTAAAGACTAGTATAAAATTGTTTGAATTGGTCATTTATATCATCTGGGTTGGTAGTTTCTGCTCCTAATGATGTACAGATTTTAGGAATGGTGTTGGCGGCTGCAGATTGTCTGATCTGATGAGCCAGTAATTTCCCCACTTTCTCTCCATGCTCGTAAAACATCTGTTTAGATTTGAAAAACAGTCACTCCGTATGCTTAATAGAAATATTATCGAACTCTGTTTTTAAAAGTAACTTTTTTTTATACAGTGATCCCTCACTTATCGCGTTTAATGGGGACCAGAACCGACCGCGAAAAGTGAAAAACCGCGAAGTAGCGTCACCCCCCCCCCCCCCCAAGGGCGTCACAAGCACTATTTTGCACAAAAAGGCACAAGAGAACAGCGAGAAGTGCCACTAAGCAACACAAGCGATAAAGAACAATGAATGCGGTCTTCCTTCGCTGGGTATGGGCACTCGGCAGGGAGAGAAGCTGGGTAAAACGTCTCGGCCAATCAGCTTGCGAGGTAAAACATCTCGGCCAATCAGCTTGCGAGATTCCCGAGCAGTGAAGAGGTGGGCGGAGAGGAGTGGAGCAGTGGTCAGAGAGGTGGATTTTGAGTTGTGCGGGCTCTCCGTGTTGATACCTGATGTTCTAATGTAGTCTCCCTGCCTTCTGCTAGCGCCCGGGCAACTTTTGTGCCATTTTTTCTCAATTTTGAATTTTTGATGATTATTTTTGAAAAATCTGCGATGCACTGAGGGCGTGAAAGGTGAAACGCGAAGTAGCAAGGGATCACTGTAGTTCAGGAGTGGGGGAGACAGCATACAGGCAATCTGTTTCCTCTATATTCTGAGATAATTCTGTCATACGTTGGTTTTTTTTTCCCTTCTCATATGCAGTATATGAAATTATTTGACCTCCAAGATGAGCTTTAAGTGCTTCCCAGATAGAAGATAATTGCACATCAGGAGTTTGGTTAAGCTCCATTAAAAAAAACTGCAATTTGTTGAGAGAGGAAATTTTTAAAGGAGTCCTTAGAAAGCAGGAGGAGGTAGAACCGCCAGGTGGGTCTGGGGCAGACTGGAAAGCTCATATCCAATTGCACGGGACTGTGGTCAGAGATAACGATAGCATTGTATCGACACCCTTTAACCATGGAGGAGGTTCTGCCATCTTAAAGAAAGTCTATTCTAGAATAGGAATGATGTACTGGGGAGAAGAAGGAGAATTGTTTCATAGTTGGATTGTGTTTCCTTCAAGGGTCAAAGAGAGCATACGAGTCCATAAATGACTGAATGACACTACCTGCCTTTGAAATCTTACTATTGGGTCTTGGATTGGACCTATCTAAAAAAAAAAAAAAAAAAAAAAAAGTGTAGTACACAATTGAAAGTATCAGTAGATTTTTATTTTTTTATTTTTTTGTTACTTATTTGTACCCGTAGGTAGACTTGGTTTGCAGTCTGGTGACAAGCCACCGGCTGCTGGTCGCTGCGTGCGCGAGCGCCCTAAACCTACATGTTTTTGGTGTGCGGGAGGAAACCGGAGAAATCCCGGAGTAAACCCGCGCAACACGGGGAGAACATGCAAACTCCACACAGCTCACTGTTGGTCGGGGGCTGGGATCGAACCCACGATCTCATGATCCCCGCGATCCCCCGGCCGAGGGTAAAACTGTGCTGCCACAGTGCTAAACCACTGCGCCACCGTGCAGATGATCATTAAGATCCAGAAGGGTTGCTATAAAATTGGCAAAAAAAAAAAAAAGAGGGGTCATCCCAGTTTAGCCCATAGATGTTAACTGAAAACCACTCGTGTGCCATAAATATTACCCGTGACCACCACATACCTTCCCCAGGGGTCAAAGATGGTTGACAGAGAAACAAATGGGACACCCTTCCTGATGAGGATGGCTGTGCCCTGTGTTCTGCTCTCGTGTCTCGAGCTGAAAATCTGTCCAATCCAGGCTTTTTTTTAGTCTCTCATGTTTGGCCGGTCGGAGGTGCGCTTCCTGTAAGAACATAATATCAGAACCAAGAAACTTTAAATGTACCAGAACCCTGCTACGTTTCATAGGATTATGAATTCCTTTTACATTTCAACTCAGGAAATGAAGAGAGCTTAAATTACACAACATAACAAAAATAATTTTTTTGTAAGTTGTCTGTTTTTTTTCAACTGATTGAAGACAATGTTACACCGCTGAATCTGAAAATGACATCCATTTCTCTCGATCAGGTCAGGTTTTTATGCTAAGTTATAAGCAGTTGTACAGCAGTTGTACAGTTGTACTGTACATTGAATAGTAGACAATGATAAAGGTAAGTACTTGTAAATTGAATGTTGTCATCATTGTTCAGAATTCAGAGAATTTCAAGAAATAAAAGAATTTTGCATCATATAAAGCTAACATACCCGTATAGTTCAAAAAGTTGACCTGATTGAGCAAAACCAATGTGATTTTTGGATTCAGCACATCAAAATTGTCCTAAATCAGCTAAAAAAAACTTAGACAATAAATTTGGTGTTGACCAGTGTTATAGATGTCGGACATTAAACCGTTTGCAAAACAGAAGAAAGAAAAGCAAGTGAGCCTAATTACAAACAAAAAAATAAAGCCTTAGAACTCCATGCTGATCCATCAAAGCCCTCAGGATCACATTTCCCTTTATTGGTATAACACAGTCAATACACATAACCAAAAAACCAAACTCTCCTGGCAGGCAGTGGCCGGGACTAACAATCGGCAGGCGAAAAAGATTATATTACACTTGAAAAAGCCCGAATGACGGTGTTTTATCGGGCTTTTATTGAATCTGTTTTACCCTTTTCTTTAGTGTTATGGTTTGGTCAGATAAAACTGAAACAGAGAAAATCCTTGGACCAGGTAGTTAGATGGTCCAGTCGTTTGCTTGGTGAGTCACAGCTGAGCCTGACATCCCTGTACACCAGACAGGTACAGAGGATGGCTACCTCCATTTTAAATGATGACTCCCACCCTTTGCACTGCCACTTTCAGCTTCTTCCCTCCAGACGGAGGTTTGCTGTCCCAAAAAGTAAAACCCAGCACTACAAAAGCAGCTTTGTTCCTGCTGCTGTTAAAGAATTGAACAAGATGTAACAATATATTGCACATAATTTAGTTACCTATTTATTAATTTGATTTTATATTTACTTATTTTTGTAGGTTTTTTTATTTGGGTTTTAGACTTTTGAGTTTTTAACCTCTGACTAGTCTTTAACTTTTTAATATGACCCTTCTCTCTTATCTCTTTGTTTTTTCTCTTATCTCTTTGCCCTATGTCCTGATTGGTGGAGCCTTGAGTACGTTTGTCATGTTTATAGTCGGCTACATATGTGCCTGTGTTTGTGTTCATGTTGAATGTAATTGTGGTTTGTAAATATGGATGTCACCTGACTGCAAAACAAATCTACCTACGGGTACAAATAAAGTAACCTGAACCTGAAATATGAGACAATATAAATTTCAGCCCCTGAAATATCAATTTCAGCCTGGCTCTCTGAGAGTGAATAAGACTAAGTTAAATCACCTGTGATGGTGTCTGAATAAAAAAAAAAAGGGAAAAAAGTGTGTACTTGTGTATTTACTGTATATTCTTCTGTGCAGATACACATATGTATGTAAATGCACCCATATACTTGCGCACTCAGGCGTATGTGCACACCTGTATACACATTGCTGCGCATACATAAACAAAAAAAAAGTATCACATTTAAAACCGCATATAAAAAGACAGAGGAAAAAAGAGAGAGGAAAAAAAAAATATTGGGACAACTTTATCCACGAAAGCTACACTCAAAGGATTAACTCACTTGGCTGAAAAGATATGACAGTTTTTCGGATGTAAACAGTTTGAACAGCATTGCCAGTAAAAAAAGCACATTATAAAAATTAAGAAAGACAACTAGATGAAACCATCGTCTGTTTGATAGTTACTGTCCCATCTGAAGGACCATGTTACTCACTAGCCTTTAGCCGTCTGCGCCTATTAGCGGCTAATATCCGTTAGCCACTGCCGTCCCTTTAATGTTTTGTGGTGCGTTGTTTTATGGCTGCAGGTTTTTCCGGATATAGTCGGTTGCTGCAGATGGGTCTTCAAAACATTTATCCCGCCCAGATCGTGAAGTAATGCGAAGAACGGCTGGGAAGAGGACCCCATACTTGATGCGCTGGCAGCCCCGGAGGAGCCGCTTAGCTTCAGAGAAAGCCGCTCTCTCCTTAGCCATGGCAGCAGTATAATCCAGGAAAATGCTCACTCTCCTACCATGGAGGGAAAGCAGGGCCAAACGTGTTGCTTTACGGAGAACCTTCTCTCTCTCCTGAAAGTAATGAAATTTTACCACAATGACCCTAGGGGGTTCTCCCTCTTTAGGTGTAGGACGTACACTTCGATGGGCCCGGTCTAGCATCGGGGTGAAATTGAGGTTCAGTAGCTCCTGTAGAATCTTGGCGGTGGCTGCCATGGGTCGCTGGCCTTCACTGTTCTCTAGCCCTTCCTTTATGCCAATGATTCGTGCTTTACAGCAACGTTGCCATCCCTCCAGGTCCTCCAGCTTCAGGTGCAACAAGGCAACTTCTGACTTTAGCTGGCTGACGTCTCCCTTCATGCTAAACGTCTTGTCTGAGTACATATTCAGGCCGTCTTCCAGGTTTCCCAGGCGGGTCTCTTGTTTTGCCATATCCTCCATGATGAAATCAATTTTTGCATCTAGATCTTTCATCTTTAGATCTATGTGGGCCAATATCCTGTTTTCGCTGCTCACAATAGCAGCCATCACCTCAGACAGATCAGTCTGTTCCCCCTCAGAGAACTTAGTTGAGTCGGAGGCTTTAATGGTCTGCTCCTTGCTGGGCTTGTTCCTGCTCTTGGCGCCTTCAAAAAAAGTCGCTGGAAAAATATGAAGTCGTAGTTCTGGCGCCTAAGCATTTTAGTCCAATGTATATTCAGCCCAGTTTGCCCAGGGTTGATTAGAGGAGTTGGAGTATTTGTTAAAAGTTCACCCTGGTCAGGTGCCCAGCAAAAATGCGTCTTCACATAATGCTGCTCACCAGCACCCCCCTCTACCTTTCCTTTTCTTGCTCTTCCTCCTAACAGGCCTTCCTCCTCGATCTTTGACCAACAGTCGCCCAAGTTCCACTGGCACCCTGTCATTTAACAGCACCGGTGGTGGTCGTTAACTCAGGCCTCGACCGATCCGGTATGAAAGTCTCATTTGTCATGATCCCCATGTTTGATTTGGCAAAGGTTTTACGTCAGATTCCCTTCCTGACACAACCCTCCCCATTTACCCGGGCTTTAGACAAAGTGCTAGAAGTACACTGGCGTGTGCACCCCCTGTGGCTGCATTCTTTCCTGATTTCTTATATTCTTGCATATTTGTCACACTTAAATGTTTCAGATCATCAAACAAATTTTAATGAGACAAAGCTACCCAGAGTAAATAATAAATTTAATTTATTATTCTTATTATTAAGGGAAAAAAGCTATTCAACTCTGCCTGGCCCTATGTGAAAAAGTAACCCCCCCCCTTTCCCATTACATCATGAATTAACTGAGTAACAACATTTTTTTAGAAAGCTAAATTCAATTTCACTAGCCATACCCAGGCCTGATTACTACAAGACCTGTTAAATCAAGAAATTACTTAAAGGGTACCTGTAGTGAATTTTAATCAATATAGCTATTTCAAAGGATCAAATATGATAATCGTGGTTCCGTCCGGTAATTTTGGTCACGATTCCTTCTCAAATACGCGCGAGTTTCAAGTCAGTGCTCAGTCAGTCAGCTAGTCATGGTCAGGGACATCTTGTCTCACCCATGGGCTGTTTCAGCACCGGTAGTGACACAGTCGTTGCTTTGTGCCATTGACAGGGCTGCAGTATAGCAATCAACAAAGTTTTAACATCAGAATTTTATCTAATTTTTTTATAGCCATGTACAAGCAAATCTACCCGCATATAATTTCATGAAATAAAATTCTAGTATATCAAGATTTATTCAACGTGTTCTGAAGTTACTTGACTTGTCCACGGAGGTACCTGCGGATCATGCCATCAATGAAGGCCATTTCCAAGGACGGTTTGTGCAGTATATATTCGTGCAGATTTTGCGCTGTTTTCAACTCTGATCTCGACCCACTGAGCATCTCATTGCTCGTCCGTGGTAAAGCCGGAATGAACAAGTGTACGTCACTTCCGGCCGGCAGTGGTTGCTCCCCTTTGGTTCTGACCAAGCGGTTTTCATGGGATAAAATTATTCACTATACTGACTCTAGGGGCTTATTTTTACTGAATAAATGCATTTTTGGTTTATAAGTAATACCTAAAGCAGGATTAATGTTGCTATAATGACCAGTACTGGTTTCCTTTAACCTGTCTGACAAAGTGAAGTAGGCTAAAAGATCTCAAAAAGCAATCCATCATGCCACCAGCTAAAGAAATTCAAGAACAAATAGGAAATAAAAACTCAGAACGACATCTTAAGAACTGCAGGCCTCACTTGCCTCAGTTTGGACACTGGTCCATGATTCAACAGTAAGAATGAGACTGGGCAAAAATGGCATCCATGGAAGAGTTCCAAGGCAAAAACCACTGCTGACCAAAAAGAACACAATAATGCATCTTACATTTGCCAAAACAGCTTGATGATTTCCAAGACTTTTGGGAAAATATTGTGTATACTGATGAGACAAAAATTGAACCTTTTGGAAGGCGTGCATCCCGTTACAGTCGGCATAGAACAAACGCATTTCATAAAAAGAACATCATACAAACAGTAAAACATGGTGGTGGTAGTGTGATGGTCTGGGGCTGCTTTGCTGCTTCAAGACCTGGACAACTTGCCGTAGTCGATGGAACCATGAATTCTGCTCTCTACCAGAAATTCCTGAAGGAGAATGTCCGGATATCAGTTCATGACCTCAAGCTCAAGCCCTTCAATATGTCTGAATTAAAACAATTCTGCAAAGAAGAGTGGGCCACAATTTCTCAACAGTGATGTAAAAGATAAGAAATTTTTATTAGTCCCACAATGGGGAAATTACAGGATTGCAGCAGCAAAGGGATAGCAGCACTCAGAGCAGTAATAAATAAAATGATAAATAAGATTTAAAAAATTGGGTTGAAAAACATTAAACATATATCAGTCCCTCCAGGATTTTGCGATGTCACAATTCTACCAATTCTCACGACTTCAGCAAGTCCTGCATAATTTGAATTTTGTCCAATCACTACAACTTTACCGCAATTTTGGCCAACTGTCGTCAACTTCCGCCAGTTTCGAGAATCAAATTTGTCCCTGAGTAGTGTGAAAACATGTGTGTCATCAGTCTGGCCAGTCAAATGCCGCGCTGCACCGCGCTCACTTCCATGTTTACAGTGAGTATATACAGAACACGTAAGCAAAAAACAGTGTGTGATTTAAAAAAAAAAAAAAAAAACACTCACCTGCGAGTTTTCCCACATTGTTCCTTCCCCTGTCTTCCCTGGCCCGATGGTGAACGTCTCCTTGAGTCTCCGTAATGGCCATGTGTATGAAGTGCCGGGTTTGTGTTGAAAAACGTCCACCTGCCTGAAAGCACCCCCATCTCAGGAGCCCACACGAGGAGACATGCTGTAAAACCACAAAAAAATGAGTGACTCTAATACTACAGCTAGTGTTGTAACAGTTTATACGTCTTTAGAGGTAAAAGTCACTACTACATCTTGTCAATGAGTTTTAAAGCTGTGAATCTCCGGTCTGGACACGGGCCAATGTGCGATTCAGGCAATCACCAAGGATAGCCCCGCAACTTACCGCAACAATTTAAAAAAAAAAAAAAAAAAATTCTGCGAAATCCTGGAGGGACTGATATCTCTTGGTTGTCCATCGATTATGCGATGACGTTGTCTTCTCTGCTGCCCTACATCAGTTTCTGTATTGGGGATGTCGCTGGTGGCTGCGTTGATGACTACGTAGTCCAAATGCTGAGGCACACCTGCGCCCACATGTTGGACAAGGAATACCATCTCCGGGTGGAGGGTTGAATTGCTCAGTGTGGCATCAGCATCGGTGATCCACCCTGCTATTTGTGTGGCAATCTTCAAAGAACTGAACGACTTGATTGGTGATAGAGTGCCAGGTGGAACGATCAGTGGCTAACTGTTCCAGGCTGGAGGGTGAGATGTTGCATTTCTTCAGTGAAGCCTTCAGATTATCCTTAAACCGCTTCAGCTGACTGTCAACTGTACATCGTCCGCTGGAAAGCTCTCCATAGAGGATCTTGCAGGGCAACCGATCCTCTGGCAGCCTACGGACGTGTCCCACCCAACGCAGCTGCCTCTTGATGATCTGTGCCTCTATACTCACACAACTGGCTGTCTGAAGAATGGTGACGTGGGGGACTCTCAGCCCATGTAAGACCGAGAATCTTATGCAGACATCGGATGTGGAATGTTTCTAGGCGCCAGATGTGTGTCCTATAGAGGGTCCAGGCCTCGCAGGCATACAGAAGTGAAGAGATGACTACGGCCTGGTAGACCAAAACCTTGGTAGAGATAGTGATGTCACGATTTAGGAAACCCCTAAGAGAAAGTCAACCAAAGGCGGTAGCTGCTCGCCTGATCCTGTTCTGGACTTCATCATCGATGGAACAAGATGACGAGATAATAGTGCCCAGGTAGTTGAAGTTGTCAACCTGGTGCAAGACATAGTCACCGACCTTGAAGGTAGCTTGAGGGTGGTGGATGACATTGGAAGCACACTGGTGAAAGATCTGTTTTCTGAGCATTCATGACTAGGCCGGCACTGGCATACATGGAAGCAGAGGTAGAGAGCGTGTGCCGGAGACCAGGAGCACTGTGACTAATGAAAGCGGCATCATCGGCATACTGTAGTTCGAAAACTGTTGCAGACCGGGTCTTGGTGTGTGCCTTAAGCCGCTGGAGATTGAAGACGCTCCCGTCGAGGCGATAGCGAAAGAGGATCCCATCATCAGTGTTCAGCTGTTGACTTGAGAGCAAGGTGACTGCCACCAAGTACTGCAGATATTAAAATGTACAGGAGCAAGGACACACCCCGTTTTACGCCAACCTTGACCTTGAAGGGGTCAGACTAGAGTCCCCCTACGATGACATGGGCGAACATACCATCGTGGAACTCATGGAGGATACTGATGAAACCGGGGGGACAGCCACATTTAGATAAAACAGTCCAGAGAAGCTCCCTATTCACTGTGTCAAAGGCTTTGGTGAGGTCCACAAGTCCAACGTAGAGGTCAGTGTTGTTCCCAGCACTTTTCTTGGAGGCACAACACACAGGTCATATCTGTGGTGCTGCAGTCTTTTCTGAAGCCACACTGTGATTCAGGAAGAATGGTGTCTGCGACTGAAGTAAGGATCCGAGTCAGCATGATCTGAGCCAGGACTTTGCCTGCAACCGAAAGTAGCGAGATATCACGGTAGTTTCCACAGATGCACTTGTCTACCTTTCTCTTATAGATCATGCTGATGTTTGCATTTTTCCACTGCTGAGGGAGAGACTTGGCTTCCCAGACAAGTATAAACTGATGCAGAAGGATGGCACCACCATACTTCAAAATCTCACCTGGGATGCCATCAGGTACAGTAGCCTTGTTGTTCCTCAGGTTCTTGACCGCTCGTTGACCTTTGTCAAAGGAAGGAGCCAAGTCCATTTCAGGGATTATAGGGAGAGATGGCAGGCAGTTGATCACATCCTGGTCAGCAGGATTTATGCGATTTAACAATTTGCTGAGGTGCTCAGCCCAGCGAGTTAGGATGACTTGCCGGTCCTTGATGAGTGTGGTACCGTCAGCTGAGCGCACCGGGACGGTAGATCCTCTGATCGGTCCATAGATGGTTTTTACTGTATCAAAGAAACCGTGGAGGTCGTGGGCATCAGCAAGGCCCTGTATCTCATGGGCATTGTTCCTCCACCATTTGTCCTGCATCTGTCGAAGACGCGATTGTACAGTGGAACGCAGCTCTGTGAACCGGGAACTCAGTATGACCGATGACAGGTTGTGAACCGCAGCATCATGTGCTGCATTTTCTTCTTAAGAAGCTTGTGAATCTCACTGTTGTTGTTATCAAACCAGTCTTTATGACGATACGAGGTGTAACCTAAGGCAGTTGTGGCAGCGTTTATAATGATGGAGGAGAGAGTGTCCCATTCGTCAGAGTTTGGGCAGGAAGATTGTCAGATTCACTGTCCAAAGTGACAGAGATGCTTTGCTGAAGTTCTAGGTGCTTAGAAGGATCTCTGAGCACCCCACAGTTGATGCGTTTCATGTCTGCTCGTCTGTGGACGGGGTTGCAGCCTGAAGCAGAGGATGGAGTGGATGAGGCGGTGGTTGGTCCAACACTCAGCACCATGTAAAAGCCGTGTGACGGTCAAGTCACGGAGGTCAACACACCTGATGATGCTATAATCCAGCAGGTGCCAATGGTTTGACCAAGGGTGTTGCCACGTTGTCTTCAGTTTGTTGGGCTGCTGGAATATGGTGTTAGTGATGATGAGGTCATGCTTGGCGCAGGTGGTAAGCAGCCTGAATCCGTTTGCATTGGTAGAACCGACCCTGTGCTTACCAATGACACCACCTCAAACCAAATAGTTAGAGCCAGCGCTTGCATTGAAGTTGCCCATCAGAACCACTTTGTCAGTCTTAGATATTGAGCTCAGAATCTGGTCGAGCTGGTAATAGAACTCATCCTTAGCATCTTTGGACAGCTGGACTGCTGAACAGCCCTTGCTGAACAAGGGCTGTCAAGCAGGGACTG
Source organism: Pholidichthys leucotaenia (assembly GCA_020510985.1). Lineage (NCBI taxonomy): Eukaryota > Metazoa > Chordata > Actinopteri > Cichliformes > Pholidichthyidae > Pholidichthys > Pholidichthys leucotaenia. The sequence continues at coordinate 39,984,358 of CM035844.1, read as the reverse complement.
CTGGAGGGACTGATATAGACACAGTATATATACACAGTGCAAGAGCATTGCAGTTAAATAGTATTTACGTTATTACAGTTAAGTGGGCTGCACGGTGGCGCAGTGGTTTAGCACTGTGGCAGCACAGTTTTACCCTCGGCCGGGGGATCGCGGGGATCATGAGATCGTGGGTTTGATCCCAGCCCCCGACCAACAGTGAGCTGTGTGGAGTTTGCATGTTCTCCCCGTGTTGCATGGGTTTACTCCGGGATTTCTCCGGTTTCCTCCCGCATACCAAAAACATGTAGGTTTAGGGCGCTCGCGCACGCAGCGACCGGCAGCCAGTGGCTTGTCACCAGACTGCAAACCAAATCTACCTACGGGTACAAATAAGTAACAAAAAAAAAAAAAAAAAAAGTTAAATTACCCAGTAATGTATAAATATAAATCCAGACAGTATATTTAACAGTTGAATGAACATTGTTGTTGCCACCTTCAATAACTAGAAAAGTACTCGGAGAGCGCAGACCTCCGCCAAGCGCCACAGTTTCCCCCATACAGTCTTCAGATTCCTTGACCATGAAAACATATGACAAGCAGTGGTTCAGTAGTTATTCACGAAAATGGCATTTTCCGTAATGGCGGCCACAGTTCCCCCCCATACAGTGTTTGTGTGTACGTTTTCAGATTCCTTGACCATGAAAACATATGACAAGCAATTGGATTCACAATGATAGGCTTAGTGGTTCAGTAGTTGACGAAAATGGCATTTTCCGTAATGGCGGTTTAGCGCCACAGTTCCCTCCATACAGTGTTTGTGTGTACGTTTTCAGATTCCTTAACCATGAAAACATATGACTAGCAACTGGATTCACAACAATTGGATTGACAATGATAGGATTAGTGGTTTAGTAGTTATTCACGAAAATGGCATTTTGCGTAATGGCGGTTTTCTTGTGGACGGTGATCCGGATCACCACCAAAATGTAATCATTTGTAGGATACCCCATTTCTGACAATCTGTGAAAATTTCATGATAATCCATCCATAACTTTTTGAGTTATCTTGCTAACAAACAGACAAACCAACGCCGATGATCACATAACCTCCCGCTTTGGCAGAGGTAATAATTGTTGTTGTATTAGTAGTGTATTGGAAGGGAGCAATCCCTACTTTGCAAAGTAGTGGTGTTATGTATGGTCTCTATGAGCAGAGCAGATTATAAAGTCTGACAGCAGCAGGTAGGAAGGACCTGCAGATCCCCTCTTTCGAGCACTTAAGAGCAAGTATTGCACCCGCGTCGACGCAGCAGCGACGTGCATCTCTCCAGAGAAGGAGAGGTGCACTTCGGCAACGCAGGCCGTAAGAGCTGTGATTGGTTCGCTTTGTCTCCTCCTTTACATTTCCTGGTTCTCGCCGCTGCTCCGCTCTGCCTGTTCACGGAGACACAACTTCCAAAGCGAATTGATTAAACAACGGTCCAAATTTAGAAGAATATTAAGGTAGTAAGCACATACAGAACATTTTGTGGCTCATCATAGCCCCAGTAATTACACAGATTGTCAAATAACTGCAGCGGCGGTGGTCGCACATAGTTTTCTCCGACTTCTCTTTTTCTCTGCAACGATCGTATTAAAAAGTTGCGTTTTCTTAGCATTTATTAGCTCCAACTCCATCACAGTCTGCTCTTGTCTGTCACTATTTCATAAACAAAAACACGTGTCAAACACAAAATCACTCTACACATCGACTGAAACACGTTTTGGCAACGGAACAACGCATTTCACCCAACACACAAGTAAAAACTGCTGATCACTGTGTCGGCGACGGACATCAGTAATGGCGTCAACGTGATGCAGGTGCATAAATCCCGCTTTAGGATGGTGCGGTCTACTGCTAAATGAGCTCAGTGCATTAGTGTGGGAATTTGGACTCTAGCAGAGATGACAGCTTAGCAGCCATTCTCCTCTCACCTATCTCCTCCACTGGGTCAAGGCGGCACCCCAGAACAGAGCTGGCTTTTTTGATCAGCCTGTTCAGTCTAGGGCTGTGCAATGTGACGATATACTGTATATCGGTGACATGATGAAAAGCATCTACCATTTCGTATGAAACTTGATCTTTTATATCGGGACACATACCCCATTTCTATTTGTCATTGCCCCACCTCTCTCTCGCAGTGCGCCAGGTGGCTTCCGGTGGTTAGCACCACAGCCGCTAAAACAGCAAAGCTAATGTTTTGTCACTGCTTCTGTGGAGCCGCTACTTCTGTGCCAGGGATGTGGGACTTTTTTCCACCATGCTGCAGCAGAGAGGATAGTCCTCTAACCTTGTTTTAATTGGAGATAAGTAACGTTAACACCATCTCTCTAATTATAAAACGGCAAATGCTAAATGACAATGCTAACTTGTTGCTAATAGGAAATGTGTATCAGACCATCATTCTGGTTTAAATTGCTGCAGAGTTTCTTAATTTTGTCTGAAAAATATTACTAAAACTGCAAAACTGCGTGACAGTAGCTGCATACACACTAAATAAATAATAAATAAATTAAAGCGTGTTGGAGGAACAAACTGGCTCTTAATGTAACTTAATTTTTTAACAGTTTTTAGTCAAGTAGCGATAATGAATAAAGTTGAAGTCATCTCAAATGCACATTAAAAAACTGTTTTATAGCAACACTGCACAATTAAGAGGGAAAAAAGTACATAAAATTAATGACCGATGAATTTGTACAATTGATTTTTTTTTTTTTAGTATGTAATTTAAAATGTAGAAAAAGAGATGGTTCTTGTATATAAACTATAGAATTTATCGGAAGTGTATATCATGATATATATCGTTATGGGTCAAATAAGATTACTTATATCGTGATATGAAGTTTTGGTCATATATCACAGCCCTAGTTCAGTCTCTTCCTGTCAGCTGCCATGATGCCGCTGCCCCAGCAGACCACTCTATATGTGAGGGCTGATGCCACCACAGAGTCATAGAAGGTGCTTAGGAGTGCATTTAGGAGACAGAATTGCATTGACCCGTCTGCTAAATGTGGTCAACATTCGTTCCTGACCACCTTCAGAAGTGGTGTGGAATATTCAATTCAGTTTTATTTATATAGTGCCAAATCACAACACAGGTTATCTCAAGGCACTTTACAGAAAAGAGTGGGTTTAGGCCACCCTCTCAAATTTATAGAACCCAGCAGAGACCCCTATTGAATATAAATCCATCCCAACTGCATTTTGAGTACATTTATCCCTTTACTTTTCCAATGACAAAATTCATTTTAATGCCAGGTGTGAGGTCACTCTATCAGAGTGCTGTGAAGCCTGCTGTCTCTGAATGGCCGTACACACAGCGACCTTTTTACCCCAAACTGTGGAAGTTGAAATACCCTTTAGCTATCTGTGCATATGATGCCGGGTATTTGGAGGTGTGAAAGTGTAGAGATTTGAAACCAGTCTCCAGAGTGGAGAGGTTTTCTCTGTGCTATTTATTTGCATCCGTGTGCACAGAAATAAAGAGCAACAGCATGTTAGAGGCCCAATTTACAATGGATTTCAGTCAGTCCACAAGGAGCATTTATTTCTCACAGAGAAATACAAATATGGAGCTGGAGCTTTTACTTCTCTATTTCTCACAGAAATACAAGCTCCATAATTAAACTTTAAGCCTGACATGTTTATAGTTAGAATTAGGTTACAAAAGGCTTTTAATGGTACCTATAAAACAGTTGTTGTTTTTTTTACACAATAGATGCAGCCTTGTATAGAAAAATAATCATCAAAATTATAACCAAGGAGGATGCCAACCTTTGCTGAAGAATGAATCACTGCGGAGCAGCCGATGTTTAAATCCAGTTTTATGCTGCTGTGCAGATGTATCACTTTTTGTTTCTTACTTGTAATGCTTTTGTAAAAGTTAATGACTGAAGACTCTTTGTCAAATATTCCAACCAGCTGTCAGTAAGTCAGATTTTTTTTAATTGCCTGCAATTATACAGGCTATTTATTTAGCCTGTTTGTTTATTTATGACTCCCTCATTCTTTAAGTTTAAAAAAATCAGTATTTTTTTCAGATGGAATCTGGCGTTTTTAGTTACAATCCAAAGTCACTAGTAAAACTTTTACTTGTCATCCGTTAGTTACCACAGCAGTTTTCACACCTTCGGTGGTGTCGTGTCCACATCGATGTTTCTCTCTGGGACTAAATGAAAATGTTATCGTGTGCACCAGGCCTGACTGCTTTGTTTTCTGTTCACAGATGTAAACTGCTTTAGTGTTACAACTTCAAATCCAAATGTGGAAGTTAAAGAGCTTGCAGGTATGCTTTAAAAAAAAAAAGATTCTGAAAGATAAACTTACAATTGTTTACTGAAACTTTTACTACTATTTAACTCAAGAATACTGTGTAAAATATATTTCTGGACATTTAATTCTTATCATTTGAATTTAAAATGTTAAATTGTTCTCCTCGTAGTCATGTAAACTGTTGTTTCTGTCCTCCAGGGGTTGACCTCAAATGTTCATATTCAGCAGACTTTGGTTCTAATGCAAGAGTTGAGTGGAAATTTAAGGACACAAAAGGCTCACAGGCATATGTGGTTTTTAATGGAGTACCAACAAGTAAGTTGTTTAATGATTCCCTGTTGTGTTGTGTAATATTTTTAAAACACTAGTAGTCTTGAATGAAAAGAAAAGTAACTTTATTGTACCAATGTTTTCCACACTTTGGGCTTCAGATTTGTGGATAACGGTTTACAGATATCTGGCTATAGAGATTACTGAAGAAATGACCAGCTTTGAATTGCTTTATTTCATGTGTTTCTGCATCTCTTCCACAGACTCATATTCCAGCCGTGTTGAGTTGTATGGCGGCAGTAATCTGAGGTTCAGCAAAGTCACTCGTCAGGACAATGGAGTCTACACCTGTGAGGTGTCCGGCTCCCAAACCCAGTTTGGGGAGACTGAGGTGAAACTGACTGTCCTTGGTAAGTCTGTTTCCATTAAATGACTAATACACAGTTGAAAACATTTGCTCTCATGTCTGGTCTCTTGTACATACAACAATAATGACTATACATTATGTCCATCAGTGCCTCCATCTCCACCCATGTGCAATATCCCATCCTCGGTCACAACTGACACTCATGTCATTTTGTCCTGCTACGACGGTGATGGTTCCCCTCCTCCCACATACAAGTGGTACAAAAATAATGTTCTTTTGCCTGCTGACCCTTCCAAGATTTCTAATTTCCAAAATGCCACCTACCGCCTAAATGAAAAAACCGGCAAATTGGTAAGCAACATCTCATTAACCATCATCTGTGGGGTCTTTATGTTGTCTTTCCCCATGTGAATTTTAAACATATCCTGTGTGTGGCTGAAGGTGTTTCCTAGAGTAACCAAAATGGACTCGGGCGAGTACTACTGTGAGTCTACTAATAAGGCTGGTCCTTCTCAGAAATGCAGAGCTTTGAAAATGGAAGTTCGTAAGTACTTTTCTTTTTAAACCCAAAAGCATCTCTAAGCTATTACTTTTCACTTGAGAGAGATTGACAAGATTCAGCTGTTAAACCTCATTATTATTATTTTTTCTTTTTCTCCAAGGTGACCAAAACACTGGAGGAATTATTGCTGCGGTAATAATAGTCCTACTGCTTTTGGTTCTGCTGGGAGTTGGCATTTGGTTTGCCTACAAGAAGGGATATCTGCCCAGTAAGTTGGAATGTATAGTACCCTTCATTATTATTAGCACATTCCGGGGAAGCCAAAAGGAGCTAATGTGATAGTGCAGCATCTGTCTGTCTGCATTTCACGAGAATCACTGCTTCTCTTAGGCATTTGCCCCGATGCTCACCAAACTCAGCTCACAATGATCCTCAGGTGGGTCTGCATCCAAGTTGTGCTCAAGGTCAAAGGTCAGAAGATCTGGGCACTTACATGATTTGAGTAAAATTGCTACTCTACCTAGGCAATTACCTCAATGCTCACCAAACTCACCCACAATGACCCTCAGGTAGGTCTGCATCCAGTTTGAGGTGAAGGTCATTATCAAAGTTCAGATGATCTGGGCATTTATGTTTTCACAAAAAACAATACTCCTAGGTCATTGACCTTGACTTTAAAGGTCTGATGATACGTTCTTGACTTCCTCTAATTTTTCAACAAATAATACAATATGACAAAATCGGTTTGTCTGTGCAGTTCTAAGTGAAACAGGCTTTTTTTCACACGAATATCCGATGTTTTCATGAGCGAAATGTCACCCATTACGTCAGTGGCTGGAAAAACCCCCGGCCATGTTGTAACGTCATTGATAGAACACAGCGCTTGGCTGCCCTTTGTAAACAGGATGGAAGCGGTAGAAAACATCGACCATGGTTCCAGCACATGTAGTCTGGAATTGGTTTGTGTTGTCCAATCTTCAGATGATTATAGTCCTGAAGAATGGGATGACAATGAAGAATCTGGGGGCATTAAACCGTATAGGTTTGAGCTGTGCCAAGTGGGCATTGTGCCTAGCGAGTCAGACTCAGTGACAGTCAGCTGTTCATGTTTTGTGTGCATCATCTGCCGTGTTGCCAGCCAGCCAATATTGTCAACACTATCACGATGTGTTAGCCACTCCACACAGCCGTGGTTCTGTTGCGCCCTTGTAGCGATATCGGCTCTGATGTGCAACTGTGGTTAATACGTCTCCTCTCTATGTTCGCTGGGCGATGTCGGCCCTGAACGCCTACTGTATGTGTTTCTGTATATTATTTGTAAGTCTTCACCTTTTTGGGAATTGTCTGTCATTCTATATTAAATGTGCTGTGGTGAATCCTGCGCTTAAATCCTCGTTATTTCATGTGCCCTCTCCGTGCGCTCTTACGCAGGGCAGGGAGAGGGCGCATGTAATAACGAGGATTTAAGCGCAGGATTCACCACAGCACATGTAATATAGAATGACAGACAATTCCCAAAAAGGTGAAGACTTACAAATAAAATACAGAAACACAAACGGTAGGCGTTCAGGGCTGACATCGCTCAGCGAACATGGAGAGGAGACGTATTAACCCCGGTTGCACACCAGAGCTGACATCGCTTCAAGAACGCACGAGAACCACGGCTGTGTGGAGTGGCTAACACGTCGTAAGAGTGCTGAAAATACTGGCAGACTAACGGCACAGATGACAACACTGTTGACCAGCAGTGTGTGTACATTTTGGCGGCCGTTTGCCATTAACGCACTGCTGGTGATGGTGTGATGACAAGCACCTGGGCGAGGACCGGCAAACATGATCAGCGGGAGCAGAATCCCCTGTTGATAATGAGAGAGGGGACGTGCCCGGACCGGTGTGTGATCAGAGAAAGTAGGTCAAAGCTGCACGTAAATCCATTAATCCTTCCCCTCCTCGAGCTCCTCCTGCATAAAAGTGCAGGAGGAGAGCAGGCTAAGGCAGTTGGAGTTGAAGCATGTGATGTGGTCTTTCACACATCACATGCTTTATCTAAGCCTGCGATACAACGCGAAAGCATAGCTGTAAAATTAAAACAAGAAACCATAGAAACTGTGAGCCACAAAGCTGCTGTCATTCCAGTCAACAAGACCGGAGTGCGTTCTGTCGATTACGTCATGGGGGTGCCGCCCTTAATTCGGTGGGCGGCTCCACAGTCCAGTCAGCAGCTGCTGTTTTTGGATGATAACTAGTTGATGCAGGCATGGTTGTAAATATTATAATGATCGTTGACAATGACTTTTGGGTTTACACAACCCATGCTAAAAAAGGTCAAAAACGTGTCATCAGGCCTTTAAGCACATTCTTCTTGGGTTTGCATCTAGCCTGTGCTTAAGGTCAAGGTTTAGGAAATCTGAGCACTCCTGGGGTGATATCGTCAGGTTGGAATGAGCTACTCCGTCATTGGTGGTCTGGTTTATCTGCATCCAGGTTGAGCTCAAGGTCAGGGTCATTGCCAAAGGTCAGGATATCTGGGCATTTATGATTGCACAAAACTCATTAATCCTGCTAAGCAATGCCCCCATTGTTTGGCAAACTCATGCACAATGATCGTCAATTGGGTCTTCATCTAGGCTGTGGTCAACAGTTAGATCTCAGCACTCCCGAGGTGATTTCATCAGTCTGAAATGAGCTACTCAGTCACTGACAGTCTGGTTCTGATATTGAACTGTTAAGTCATGCAAAAGCAGCACTATGTAACTTTCTTGTTCCCAGTAGGAACTCTGAAAAGACTACAACTATGGCGACTATGACCTCAGTCCCAACAGCCAGTCACAGGATGCTTTGTTGTTGGTAGCTAAAGTTGTGCCCTGTGGTTGGCTGTTGGGAGTTAGGTCACATCACTGTTGTTGTAGTCTTTTCAGAGTTCATACCAAGAACAGAGCTGTTGCAGGAAAAATGGGCCCACTCAGGGGACACAGCATTCACCCAGTCAAAGGTTGATGTACCTTCAAAACAATTTTGGAAACATTATTTTAAGGTTTGAGTGGCAGCTCACAGCAAGAAGGTCATGGGTTCAATCCCACCTCCTGACCATCGGAGACCCTTCTGTGTCGAGTTTGCATGTTCTCCCCCTGTCTGCGTGAGTTTCCTCTGGTTTCCTCCCACAGGCCAAAGACATGCAGGTTAGGTTATCTGGCATCAACTGGGGATTCTAAATTGTCCTTAGGTATGAATGTGAGAGTGAATGGTTGTCTGTCTCTGTGTTGGCCCTGCGATGGACTGGTGATCTGTCCAGGGTGTATGCAGCCTCTCGCCCAAAGATGCTGGGATAGGCTCCAGCCCCCCCACTACCCGAAGAGGATTAAGTGGTAGAAGATGGATGGATGGATTTTAAGGTGAAAATCTTAAGTAGTGTTGCTTTAATGTGTGAAGGTGACATTGTCGACACTGTAACACTGTGGGTAACCCTGTTGTCCAACAGCTAGAAGATTCCTGGTTTGAATTCCCAGGCTGTCGGGAGTGGGAGCATTTTCTGTGTGGGGTTTGCATGCTGTCCCTGTGCTAGCACTGGTTTACTCTGCTGTCCTACCCACAATCCAAAGACATCCAAATCCAGAGGCATGTTAGGTTAGTTGGGGATTCTAAATTGGCCTTAGGTGTGTCTCTGTTAGGCCACAGAATAAAGAATTCATGTAGTTAATCTCTAACACCATGAGTGGTCTTTGAGATGAGAGAAATCACTATATAAAAACAGGTCACTATCCCTTGTCCTTTACATTTTGTAAAAGTTTGTCATCCTCTGCGTAGATGCATCTAAGGCTACGTTCACACTGCAGGTTTTAATGCTCAATTCCGATTTTTTTTTGGCACACGTGACCCATATCTGATTTTTTTTTTTTTTTTTTTTTTTTTTTTGATGACAGTCTGAACAGCACACATCTGATTTTTTTTTTTTTTTTTTTTTTTTTTTTTTTTTTTTTTTTTTTTCCCTCACACCAGACCCAAGCCACTTTCATATGCGATACATATCCTAATTCGGATACGTATCTGATATTTTCCAAAGCGACCTCAGTCTGAACAGTCGTGTCGCATTTCATCCGACTTTTTCCTAGTTGAAGTGAGACAGACGTGACAATTCTGTGGTGGAGGATGCAGCAAGCATGGCAGACGCAGCTGATTTGTGCTCTGTTTTAATCAATCTTCTTCCCTTTATCACTGGATCGTAATTTTGTTGGCTCCGACTGCACAACAACTTAAAAATTTTTTTTGGGGGGTGGCTGAAACCATCAGACATTACAGGCGCACATTAATGGCACATTTACTGGATGCTGCAAATTCCTTGTACCCTGTCAACAGCACACCGTGAGTCCTGGCTGCTGTAATGTCTAAAATGTGAACTTAATACGGACATGACTGTGAAGCGGAATGGCCAGATACAGGGATATGAGGACATGCAGTCCAGGAGAGGGGAGTCTGTGGTGGCTTCTCCTTCCTGTGCTGGACCGGTGTTGCGCCGGTATGAGCTGCACTGTTTTAGGGCCTGGGCCACTGACGGCGTCAGTGGGTGACAGCCATATTGTAATCGCTAGGATTATTTATTATTAACTTTATTTATACAGGTAATCCCATTGAGACACTGGGTCTCATTTTCAAGAGAGCGGTTTCATCGATCAGTTCTTTTAAAGCAGAGCTGATCACAGCAGTCATCTGGCATGTAGAGGAATGAAGCTGCTCTCATATTTATTTTGTGCATAATCATTTTTGAATGATTTTAACACTATTTTGCTGCGCTGCATCAAGGTGAAGAAGTTCAGTCTTCCTCAATTGTTCGGGGCTCATATTTACTTGCGTAAACACAACACTGCGTCTGACGTTACATTTTCTTCTGCGCATGGAGGTCACTTCATAGCTGTAGACCGTTCACACTGGAGCCTGATGGGGGTCGCAACTAAATTATAATGTGAACGCCCACGCAACAAAATCGGATCTCGGCAAAAAATTGGAATTGAGCATTAAGACCTGCAGTGTGTAATATATCATGGCTTGGCTTTGCGAACAAAGATTATGAAGGTAGTTGTCCATGTTGTAGGTGCGGGTACGCTTGTGACTAATGAGACCGATGTGAGATCGGCAGGTCTGGTTGCAGTATCTGCAGGGGAACATCTTTTCGTGATTTGGTGTTTTTGTTGCGTGCTTTTCTCCTCTTGACGCTTTTCCTCGATGGTTCTACGGATGTTCTCAAAATAGGAAACATTGCTGCTGACAGTATGCCATCAGGTGTTAATGATCTCCAACAAGTGTGGACCAATGTCAATGGTCAATATGACAGACACTGAGGGACTTCTTTAGGGAGTCCTTGTAGCGTTTCTTTGGTGCACCTATATTTCTGTGACCGGAGGAGAGTTCACCATACAAGATTATCTTTGGTAGATGATGATCTGCCATCCTGGAAACATACCCTACCCACTGTAGCTGTGATTTTAGCAGCATGGCCTCAATGCTAGTGATCCCTGCCTGTTTGAGGACCTCAATGTTAGTAATGTAGTCACTCCAGTGTATGTTCAGAACGGTACGGCGGCAGTGCTGATGGAAGTGCTCAAGAAGTCGAAGGTGGCTGCTATAAGTGACCCAAGACTCTGAGCCATATAGGAGGGTAGAAAGTAGGGATGGGCATTCGGTGAAATTTTCTTCACCGATCGTCGGGAGAATTAATGATTAATAATCGGTTAATCATTAACATTTTTAGGTAGGTAAGACTACATTAGAACATCAGGTATCAACACGGAGAGCCGCACAACTCAAATCCACCTCTCTCTCTCAAATCCCTCTCTCTCTGTTCGCTGTTCTCGTGTTGGCTCGGCTCGGGAATCTCGCAAGCTGATTGGCCGAGACGTTTCACCCCGCAAGCTGATTGGCCGAGACGTTTTACCCAGCTTCTCTCCCTGCCGAGCGGCCACCCAACAAACGAAGACCGCATTCATTGCTCTATCGCTCGTGTTGCTTAGTCTAGCCGCGTGGAACTTTTTGCTGTTCTCTTGTGCCATTTTGTGCGAAATAGTCTTCCCGTCGAGCCACTACGCCGCCTCCTGCAGCTTCCCTCGACGATCCTGCGCCTCTAGCACCTGAGGAGCAGTAAAGCTCTCATTAACCTGTGCAGGGCTGCACGGTGGCGCAGTGGTTAGCACTGCGGCAGCACAGTTTACCCTTGGCCGGGGGATTGTGGGGATCGTGGGATCGTGGGTTCGATCCCAGCCCCCGACCAACAGTGATCTGTGTGGAGTTTGCATGTTCTCCCCGTGTTGCGTGGGTTTACTCCGGGATTTCTCCGGTTTCCTCCCACATGCCAAAGACATGCATGTTAGGTTAATTGGCTGTTCTAAATTGTCCCTAGATATCTGTTTCCTATAGGCCCTTAGAATAGAGGGTTAGTATTAATGAAAGCGCTTTGAGTGGTCTTTGTGACTAGAAAAGCGCTATATAAGTGCAGGTTAGTTAGTTAGTTAGTAAATCATTTTCATCTTGAGTTACGTATCTTGTTATAAGAATAAGAGTTCTAAAAACATATTTATGTACACTTTATTTACATCTACGTATGTATGTACACTTACACACACACACACACGTATCATATGAGAGAGAGAGAGAATGAACGTACGTATTATTTATGGGTGACGCGATAAGTGAGGGATCACTGTACTCTTGTGTATTGAGAATAATAATAAAAAAAATACAGAGTGTTTTTCTTCGAGGATGAATTTATTAAGACAAGTTTGCAGTAAAACATGAACACACGCATTGCGTCTAGTCACGGTGCGTCTTGACGCCATGGTGTATTCCGGTTCCAAAAATTTGATTAATTCCTGAAAACCTTTGCCCTCCACGGCACTGACAGGGAGCATGTCTATTTCGACCATCTTCACTATCAGTTCGGTGACCTTCTCTGCTCGTTGAGCACTGCAGCTCCTCCGTGCTAGCATCGAGTCCAGGCTAGCCTGGGTTAGAGATGAACCGCCGCCACCGTCTTTTATCAGGCTTGGATGAGTGGTGTTCAAATGATACATCATTTGTGTTGTCGATGAGGTATATTTGTATGCTGCATTGCAGTGATTGCAGTACACCTGGTCATTTTTTTAAAATGAAATGGTCCCACGCAACACTTCGCCGTAACCGCTTCATGATTTGGCGATTGCCCTACGGAAGCTCGCATGTATCAACTGAGGCACGCCAGGGTACGGCGATGGTGTAATGTTTCCCCCTGGTGCCCAAATTTTGCCAGTGGCACAGTTAAATGCATTGCATTGTTTGAGGATGGCCGTGCACTAGTCCTAATAACCTACATTCGGATTGTCTAAAAAAAAAAAAAAACGGTTTGTCGACGAAAATGAACTTCCTCGGTGAAATTCTTAATGATCAATTATCGGTTAATCGGTAAATTATGCCCATCCCTAGTAGAAAGTACAACAGCCCTGTAGACACATACTTTGGTACTGGCTTTGAGATGCTTGTTTTTCCACACCCTTTTGTACAGTCTACCACATACACTATTCGCCTTTGCAAGTCTGCTGTCAATTTCCTTGTCAATCCGAGCATCTGTTGAGATGATGCATTCCAGGTAAGTGAACTGTTGTACTGACTTCAGCTCAATTTCTCCTATGGTGACATGGGGAGGATGGTAATCAGCCCCAGGTGCAGATTGGTGAAGGACCTCAGTCTTTTTCAAGCTGACCTCGAACTCAGAGTTGGGCAGCCTCTGTAAAATAGGAAGTTAAACACTGTAATGCTCTCTCTGTATGAGCAACAACAGTAGCATCATCTGCGAAGAGGAGATCCCGGATTATTGGTTCACAAGTTTTAGTGTGTGCCCGTAGACGTCTGAGGTTGAACAGGTTGCCATCCAGATGGTATCTAATGAAAACATTGTCTTCATCTCCCAAGATCTTCCATTGCCTGCTTGAGCATCATGCTGAAGAAGATGGAAAATAGAGTAGGTGCCAGGATGCATCCTTGCTTCACCCCGTTGGTGATGGGGAATGGTTCTGAAAGCTCACTGTTTAGTCAAACTTGACCCTGCTGGTCTTTGTGCAATTGAATGACCATACTGAGGAACTTTTGGGGGCAACCAAGTCTATTCATTATCTGCCACAGTCCTTTCCTGCTTACTGTCTCAAAGGCTTTGGTCAAGTCAACAAATGTTAGATACAGCCCCTTGTTTTGTTCACGGCACTTCTCCTGTAGCTGTCTGAGAACAAAAACCATGTCTATAGTGCTCCTGTTGGCTCTGAATCTGCACTGACTTTCAGGGAGATGGTGTTCAGCGATGAAGGTACAAATCTGTTGAATAATCGTGCAAGGATTTTTCCTGCAATCAAGAGCAGGGTGATTTCCCTGTACTTGGAACAGTCCGACTTTTCCTCTGTTATTGTATAGGGTTATGATGACTGTATCATGGAGATCTTGGGGTAGCTTGCCCTGTTCCCAGCAGCAGACAAAGAATTCATGGAGCTTGGTGTGTAGTGTGGGTCCACCATTTTTCCAAATCTCTGGTGGGATGCTGTCAGCTCATTGCCTTGCCACATTTTAACTGCTATATGGCTTTGGTAGTCTCTTGAAGGGTTGGTTGGTAGTCTAATTCTGCTTTTATCAGTTGTTGAGGAATGCAGAGAATCACTTATTCATGGGCAGTGCAGTTTGCACTGAAAAGAGATTGAAAATGTTCAGACCAGCGACTTAGGAGGTATGCCCTGTCTGTGAGGAGAACCTGACCATCTGAGCTGTGCAATGGGCTCTGGACCTCATGTGTGGGGCCATATACTGCCTTCAGTGCTTCATAGAGCCCCGTGTCCCTATCCCTTGTCCTTTACATTTTGTAAAAGTTTGTCATCCTCTACACCGATGCATCTAAGTGTAATATGTACCATTAATCCTACTGACATTGGTTTCTCATTTCTCTTTACAGGAAAGAGTGAAAGGTGAGTTTATTTTTTTAACACTGGCAGGTAATTTTTGCTTGCATGTATATACATATGATATACATTTCTTTTTTTGTCACATGCTTTTGTTTCTTTTTCACCCTGCAACAGACAAAAGCCTAATGTGGTCTACCAACCAACAACATACAGTGGAGATGATGCAGTAGATGTAAGTGTGCTGCATTAGTTTAAATCATTAGTACTGTAACACAATCCATATTTGGCTCTTTTTTTTCAGTGTAGAAATTAAAGTGAATTGTTCTTAATGTGATGATTAATATGTTTTCTTCTCAGGGGGATTTCAAGCAGAAGTCATCATTCGTGGTATAGTCCAAAAAGCAACAGAGAACATGTCATTTGAAAGATCCTGTGATTTTTTTTTTTAAGTTCTGAAATTTCCATGTTTCAGTCTATAGAAATGAACTCGATTGTCTACTCTGCCTTAAAGGCCTCAGTGTGCAGCAACTTTTCAGTGCATTTTAAGAAGGTGATCCAAGGATACTAGTGACCCATTTTAGCTTCAAACTTGTTTCTATTTATGATTTTTGTGTGTTTCTGTATGTTTTTTTTAACACCACTGTTTTGTCACTTGTCAAGAGTGCAGAACACCCACCCCAGCAGATTTTTTTTTTTTTTCCATTTATTAGGAAGTTGAATAGTGGCTGACCCACCACCTTAATTTCCATCACTGGATCTCTTAAACTAGTAAATATTGTGCCTTAGCAGAAGTGTTGATATAGCGGGTTATTGAATGGTGTTTTTTCTTTCTTTAACTAAAACTGTAATGTACAAAACTTCTCATAATATTGTTTTTCTCTTGTAAATAAGACAGTTTTTACTTGTGTAATTTAGATCAGCCCTTAAGTTTTAAGTAGTGTCTTGGCATTCTGACTTCAAGGAGTGTGATACTTCTTTTCCATCAACAAGGATCAGCCCCCCCCCCTTTTTTGTCTTTTTCTTTACTTGGCAAACCATTTGCTTCCATTGGGATCAGTTGGAAACTGTAATCTCATGATTTCCAATAAAGAACAAATACACAAATATTCTGCTGTTTAGTAAGCAGATATAATTTATGATTGAACTTAACACTGATACCCACTTGCATAACAACCCCATGTAATGAAGGATTTAACTGTGTCATAAGCTATGACTCACTTGTATGAAGTTAAGAAAAAAACTGCCTGCGACATTTGCATTTCTGCTTTTGACACTTGTGCATAAACCTCTGGCTTTGGAAAGGCTTTTGAAGTTTACTGCTTTATGAGTTTGAAGGTATTAAATAATCTCAGGGGAAAACTCATAAATGGCTAAAAGTCTTGTATGGTCTGTGTATCAAGGCAGTTGTATAGACTGCTGTTGAAATTAATTTGGCAAACATGAGGGAAGACGTTGTTCCTTCGTAGAGAGCCAGCATTTGTTTTCTCTGATTTGGCATGAGGTTGTGTGGGGTAAGGCAGACTAAATGCTGTTGGCAAACCTACAGAAGGAGCAAGACGGCACATGAGCAGATTGCTGTTGGGACTCACACTTTGAAAACCTGGTTGGGCTCGTAGCACTGAACTGTTCAAGAGGAGGGACAGAATCTGTTTCCTGTTGATGGAAAATGGTTTAGGTTTACTCTAGGTGGCACTTGAGGTAACTGTTTATTGTAAATGTTTTAGGTGCATATTTATTTTAAAGGGGCCATTGACTGAAAAATGGTGATTTTGTAGGTTTTAACCTTCTGAAATGCATTTACTGGTCACGTGATTATTGAAGAAATAAAACACTCACTTCTGTTAAAAAACACAGCCTTTATATAGTTGTTCTCTCCACAATCTATTTTAACTCTTCTGGGTTTGCTTTGGCACTTCATGAAGAGTAGTTTTTAATTTTTTCCAACGATCAACACTGGGTGGCAGCACTGTGCCAAAATGGCCTGAGCAGATCATAAATGAAGCTGAAGCCAGTTTCAGTCAGGTCACACCCTACAGGAGAAACTGTTGCGTTACAGGACCTCTGGATGGACTTGAACTGTAAATTCACTGTAGATCTCTATAATTCAATACTTTGGCATCTTTAGTATAACTAACTGCTGTTTTTAAGTGATAATTCCATGTTTAATGTTGCAGCATTGCACCGAGACAAATTCCTAGTTTGTGTACTACATGAACAATGGCAATAAATCTCATTCTGATTCTGATAATTATAATTGGTTATTTTTTGAAAAATTTAAAATGGAAAAACTACAAATGGCTTCTTTTAAAGGGGTCATTGCACTTTATCCACATTTTAATATCACAGACATGTCTTGATGAAATGTGACATTTTGTTCATTTTCCTAATTTTTTTTTAAATTATTGAAGCAGTTTTTTCCTGGCTTTCTATAAACACTCTAATTTATGGCCTGTCACTTTAACAACCATCCGTCACCGTTTCAACTCCGCCCTCCCTCTTACATCAGTTAGCCATTATTCCATCTAGCTACAATGCTCCGCACTGTGTGTTTATATACTCATATATTTATTCCATCCAGCTACAATGCTCTGCACTGTGTCTGTGTGTATATACTGTATATTTATAGTAATATGTACATATGTATATTAGCTGCTCTTGCTTTTTTTTCTTGCCTTCTGATTGTTGCTCTGAGTGTTGCTATCCCTGTGCTGTTGCAATCCTGGAATTTCCCCGTTGTGGGACTAATAAAGGCTTATCTTATCTTATTATAGCTGACTAGCTTCTAGTCTCCCAGGTTGGATGAGCAGTGCTCTGGTTCACTGATCCACAGTCGACGATCTTGCGTCAGTCCAGCCTATCTCAATAATTTTGCCGTGATTCCACAACAAATCACGAGCACCATGCACTTGACGGCTCTCCTGGTCACCGCAATCTGGCCCATGACCTGAGGCGAAGTAACGAGCCAAGGGATCTCAAAGGGCAGTGTGGTTCTGTGGGACTCCACTTTGTTCCCATGGCCAGCTGAAAGCTGGACTGATTGGGCTGCCCACGAGAGCAGCGTGGATCCACGGAGGATGGTGGGGAAGCCAGTAGCCTCCAGTCAGCAGCATCTGGTCCCGGGACATTTTGATTGCAGCGAGCCGGAGGCTCCTTCATGACTTCGCGGCAGATTGCTTACCCTGTACCAGCTTGTGGCTTGCATGGCCAGTTAAAGGTAGCCTATTAGCCCATGAGCCGTCATTTTCTTCAGATCTTAGTCACCCTAATAGCCATCCCTGTTATCACCTGGTTCGGCGGTGTGGCTTGTGTCACTGTGGCCCAGCTCTGTGATTTTTATTTTTTTTTTTTTTTAAATCGTGATTCCACAGTGGGTTGCCCATAACACTGGCCAGTAGCCCTGGTCCCGGGCCTTTGCAGCGACGGGTGTGTCTGATGGCCGATCCGCAGTGGAATCATGACAAAACCAGTCGGAGATGGGCCGAAGTGAACCAGGTGGTAACAGGGATGGCTGTTAGGGTGACTAAGATCTGAAGACATAACATTATAAGCCGTGCTTGGTTTGAGCTTCCTGGTATTAGCTTGGGGGTAATAGCTCAAGGGCTAATAGGCTACCTTTAGCATCCCACCATCAACATGATGGACATACAGTACATGACAGACAGCTAGGCAGGCCAATAATAGAGCAGTGGGCTGCTCTCAAGGATGGTTGGCTTTTTCTAAACGTGACATACGGTTTCCACAGAAAACTCAAACATTTCTGAGAGAAAAACGAGATAAAGGCTGTGTTTTGTTTTTTAAGACAATTGCCTGTTTTGAAATTTTTTGGCTAATTACGTGAGCAGTTGACACATTCGAGACAGTTAAAATCTACAAAAATACCACTTTTCAGTCAATGACCCCTTTAACATAATGATGCATGGAAGGTCAAATGTCAACTTTGACGCCATTCTTAAACAATTACCTTCATGTTTATCAGTAAATTATATTGTGACAGGATGCTCCTTCAGTCTTAAACTGGATCTACAGAAACTCACATTCATTGTTTTATAATTTGTTTCCCATGATCTTATTAAATGTGAGGGCCACAACTTTAGTGGTTTGATGGGCTTGAAAGGTGCATATATCTTAAGTTTGATACTTAAATTGGTTTTCTGTGTATTTTTTAAAAGCTTTTTTGTGTAAAATTCAAAACTGATGTGCCTTTGCTGTGTTTATATGTACAATGAAGTTATAAAATGGGGTCTGCCTTTATGTCTGAAGGGTAATATGTTGATACATTATGGTTTCTTGTTTCCTCAGGTAAGGGTTTGTTTCTGAGATAAAGGCAGAGAATTCTGTCATAAGGCAAAAAACTGATCACACTAAATACACACGTGGACAAAATTGTTGGTACCCCTCTGTTAATGAAAGAAAAACCCACAGTGGTCACAGAAATAACATGAATCTGACAAAAGTGGTAATAAATAAAAATTCTCTGAAAATTAACCAATGAAAATCAAACAATGCTTTTGAATTGTGGTTCAACAGAATTACTTTAAAAAACAAACTCATGAAACAGGCCTGGACTAAAATGATAACTTAATATTAATGATAACTTAATATTTTGTTGCACAACCTTTTGAGGCAATCACTGCAATCAAACGATTTCTGTAACTGTCAATGAAACTTCTGCACTTCTCAGCAGGTATTTTGGCCCACTCATGAGCAAACTGCTCCAGTTGTCTCAGGTTTGAAGGGTGCCTTCTCCAGATGGCATGTTTCAGCTCTTTCCACAGATGTTCAATAGGATTTAGATCAGGGCTCACAGAAGGCCACTTTAGAATAGTCCAGTGTTTCGTTCTTAGCCATTCTTGGGTGTTTTTAGCTGTGTTTTGGGTCATTATCCTGTTGCGAGACCCATGACCTGCGACTGAGACCAAGCTGTCTGACACTGGGCAGCACATTTCTCTCTAGAATACCTTGATAGTCTTGAGATTTCATTGTACCCTGCACAGATTGATATTGTGTGAGCGGCAATATGGGTTCAGACACAAGAGGACAACTGCATTTGCTCTAATGGAATTTATAGAAAAAATATCAACTGCCATTGAAAATAAAGAGTATTCATTTGGGGTATTCCTGGATCTTAAAGCATTTGATACAGTGGATCATAACTTATTATTAAATAAACTACAAAATTGTGGTATTAGGGGGGTAGCACTGTCCTGGTTATGTAGTTACTTAAAGAATAGATATCAGTATGTATGTGTTGGTAACAAAAACCCACAGTTACTGAAGGTTACTTGTGGAGTCCCACAGGGTTCAGTTTTGGGACCACTGTTATTCAATATGTATATGAATGATATACAGTGGGGCAAAAAAGTATTTAGTCAGCCACCAATTGTGCACGTCCTCCCACTTAAAAGATGAGAAGTCTCCAATTTTCATCATAGGTATACCTCAACTATGAGAGACAAAATGAGGGAAAAAAAATCCAGAAAATCACATTGAAGGATTTTTAATGAATTAATTGGTAAATTCCTTGGTAAAATAAGTATTTGGTCACCTACAAACAAGCAAGATTTCTGGCTCTCACAGACCTGTAACTACTTCTTTAAGAGGCTCCTCTGTCCTCCACTTGTTACCTGTATTAATGGCACCTGT
Source organism: Pholidichthys leucotaenia (assembly GCA_020510985.1). Classification (NCBI taxonomy): domain Eukaryota; kingdom Metazoa; phylum Chordata; class Actinopteri; order Cichliformes; family Pholidichthyidae; genus Pholidichthys; species Pholidichthys leucotaenia. The sequence goes on along the minus strand of CM035844.1, from coordinate 39,964,383 downwards.
TTGAACACATTATCAGTATAAAAGACACCTGTCCATAACCTCAAACAGTCAGACTCCAAACTCCACTATGGCCAAGACCAAAGAGCTGTCAAAGGACACCAGAAACAAAATTGTAGACCTGCACCAGGCTGGGAAGACTGAATCTGCAATAGGTAAGCAGCTTGGTGTGAAGAAATCAACTGTGGGAGCAATTATTAGAAAATGGAAGACATACAAGACCACTGATAATCTCCCTCGATCTGGGACTCCACGCAAGATCTCACCCTGTGAGGTCAAAATGATCACGAGAACGGTGAGCAAAAATCCCAGAACCACACGGGGGGACCTAGTGAATGACCTGCAGAGAGCTGGGACCAAAGTAACAAAGGCTACATCAGTAACACACTACGCCGCCAGGGACTCAAATCCTGCAGTGCCAGACGTGTCCCCCTGCTTAAGCCAGTACATGTCCAGGCCCGTCTGAAGTTTGCTAGAGAGCATTTGGATGATCCAGAAGAGGATTTGGGAAAATGTCAGATGAAACCAAAATAGAACTTTTTGGTAAAAACTCAACTTGTCGTGTTTGGAGGAGAAAGAACACCATACCTACTGTGAAGCATGGGGGTGAAAACCTCATACTTTGGGGCTGTTTTTCTGCAAAGGGACCAGGACGACTGATCCATGTAAAGGAAAGAATGAATGGGGCCATGTATCGTGAGATTTTGAGTGAAAACCTCCTTCCATCAGCAAGGTCATTGAAGATGAAACGTGGCTGAGGCTTTCAGCATGACAATGATCCCAAACACACCACCCGGGCAACGAAGGAGTGGCTTCGTAAGAAGCATTTCAAGGTCCTGGAGTGGCCTAGCCAGTCTCCAGATCTCAACCCCATAGAAAATCTTTGGAGGGAGTTGACAGTCCGTGTTGCCCAGCGACAGCCCCAAAACATCACTGCTCTAGAGGAGATCTGCATGGAGGAATGGGCCAAAATACCAGCAACAGTGTGTGAAAACCTTGTGAAGACTTACAGAAAACGTTTGACCTCTGTCATTGCCAACAAAGGCTATATAACAAAGTACTGAGATGAACTTTTGTTATTGACCAAATACTTATTTTACCAAGGAATTTACCACGGTGGCGCAGTGGTTTAGCACTGTGGCAGCACAGTTTTACCCTCGGCCAGGGGACCGCGGGGATCATGAGATCGTGGGTTCGATCCCAGCCCCCGACCAACAGTGAGCTGTGTGGAGTTTGCATGTTCTCCCCGTGTTGCGCGGGTTTACTCCGGGATTTCTCCGGTTTCCTCCTGCACACCAAAAACATGTAGGTTTAGGGCGCTCGCGCACGCAGCGACCAGCAGCCGGTGGCTTGTCACCAAAACTGCAAACCAAGTCTACCTACGGGTACAAATAAGTAACAAAAAAAAAAAAAAAAAAAAATTAATTCATTAAAAATCCTTCAATGTGATTTTCTGGATTTTTTTTCTCATTTTGTCTCTCATAGTTGAGGTATACCTATGATGAAAATTGGAGACCTCTGTCATCTTTTAAGTGGGAGAACGTGCACAATTGGTGGCTGACGAAATACTTTTTTCCCCACTGTATGTAAAGTCTCAGAAAAAATGGATTTAATATTGTTTGCCGATGATACTAATTTATTATGCAGTGGAAGCAATTTGGAACAACTTTTGGATACACTCGGAAAGAAATTAGGAAAGCTTAAACTGTGGTTTGATTCAAACAAATTAACGCTCAGTTTAAGTAAGACAAAATTTATAGTTTTTAACAACCATCACGACAACTTAGTATCTAAACTCAGTGTAAATGGTGTAGAGATTGAAATGGTATCTGAAACTAAATTTCTTGGAGTAATAATTGATAATAAACTGTGTTGGAAGTCACATATTAATTATATTAAAGGTAAAATATCTAAATCAATTGCAATACTACACAGAGTGAAATATTTGCTGAATCAACCCACATTATACACTTTGTATCATTCATTAATACTCCCATACATGACATATTGTACTAAAGTATGGGGAAATGCATATAAAACAAACATATATCCAGTCTTTATGCTTCAGAAGAGAGCTATTAGAATAATAAACAAAGCTGCTTACAGGGAACCAACAAACCCACTTTTCCTTAAATTAAAAATTCTCAAGTTGAAAGATCTGGTTGACTTTAAAACTGCAGTAATTATGTTTAAAGTAAAGAATCTATCACTGTCCGCAAATATCCAAAAGTTGTTCCAAATAAGAGAGAAACAATATAATTTCAGAGGAACATGTATATTTCAAAAACCCTCAGTAAGAACTACCACCAAGCAACACTGTATTTCAGTGCAAGGAGTCAGATTGTGGAACACTTTTGGACCTGAATTAAAATCATGTACAACGCTTGGACAATTTAAACAAAAACTAAAGGAAGAAATACTCCAAACATATATACAAGATGACATGTAAAATCACATAAGGATTGTCATATCCAGTCTGTGTTGTGTTGTTGCTTTGTTTTTTTTGTTTTTTTTGTCACGTTTTGTCTTAGCTTTGTTCTGAATTGTAATCGCTCTTGTTTTGTTTTTCTTTTGGATTCTTGGATGGAATATGGGTGGGCAATATAAGCTGCAGCTTCAGCCATCACCCATTTCGGATAACTCTTGTTGAACTGTATAATCAGAGGAGTTATTGTTTGATTTGTCCTTGTTGGATTTTTTTTCCCCCTTTGTTATATTGTTGGGTTTTTTTTAATCTTTACTTTTAATCTATCCGAAATAAACATTCATTCTTTCACACAGTGGTAAACTAGCAACATAGCGATAAGATCAAACAACGTTTGTAAATGCAGATACACTCCCATCACGCAATGCGTGATTCTTAGTCATTATGAAAGTCACTTGAAATAGACAAAGAATGTAACATCTCAATAGGTATGTCATGGCCGCCAATCACAGCACCTGTGTGCGCACCTGCCGGTTATTGCCTGCGGCCTATTTATTCCCATCAGGACCAGTGCTGGGCGTGGAGTCGTCTGATTCCTTTGGTGAATCACGCCACTATCTGCCTCTGTGCTTCCCTGCACCGAATTCTCCTGCCTTCAGCTTCCAAACCCAGCAGAACGACGTCCGGGTCTATTTGCCCGGACCAACAACCAAGTAAGCTCTAAAGCTTCTAACCTGTCCATTTCCCCTGTGCACAGGTGGAGCCCGCCACGGCGGACCTCCTTCTCCCTCCAGGCGGCGGACTTATCCCTTTCCTGCTATGTTACCCGCAGACACTGTCTCCCTGGCTGCAGCTTCCGTGCGACCTGAAGACTCGTCTACATCTGTTGACAGTAAGCCCAGTAACATCTGACGTGCTGCATAGGTGTACTGTTGCTAACGGCCCTTGTCTCTGTTCCAGGGTTGCCAGTCTGTACAGTGCTCTGCCAGCCCAGTGGGAATACACGGATTGCACACACTACATTACACCTCATAACCGCACTCACGCATCCACGCACTCACGTTAACAAATAAAGAACGTTAATTGTGTTAATCCTGCTTCGTGTCTGTCTGTTGGTCACCTGGACCATGTCAGTACGACTCCGCCAAAGTGACCCGGCAGACAGCGCACTCATGCGCCGTATTAACCATCTCGAGGCTCGGGTAGACCAATTAGCGTACCAGCAACAAGTGATGCTAACCCAGCTAACTCGCATCACCGAAAGGTTAGATCATTTAACTAACCCACAGGGTTTTTCCACAGCACCCGCTAGCTACTCAGCTCCTGCTAGTTCTACCGCTAGCTCCACCACTAGCTCTTTGCCTAGCCCTCTCTCTACGGGTTCCGCTTGCCGGCTCACTCCCGTCCCTACTTCCACCCGGTTTAAAGGGGTTTTGGGAGAAGCCAGGGGGTTTCTCATGCAGTGTGAAATTGTGTTCCAACGGGTTTACGGGGATTTTCCCACTGACCAGAGCTGCATCGGCTATATGATCAATCTGTTAGAGGGGCGGGCTTTAGCATGGGCTTATGCGGTTATGGCTAGGGCTGATTATGCTTTCATGACATATGTTCAATTCACACAGGAATTCCAGGAAGTGTTTAGTCACTCAAACCGGGAGGATGTACTTACCTCTCGCCTGTTAAATCTTCGGCAGGGGTTGAGGGCAGTCACCGATTACGCTGTTAACTTCCGGGTCGTAGCTATGGAGGTCGTGTGGGAAGACGCCTCCTTGAGTGGTATATTCCTGAGGAGTTTGAGCCCTAGTCTGCGGGACGAGCTGGCCCCCCTGGAGAAACCCTCCACGCTGCATGGGTGTATCTCTCTGGCCATCAGCCTTGACAACCATCTGAGGGAACGAGCAGCGGAACGTAAGCCTTCCGGCTGTATGGAGAATAGACCACACCGAGCTCTCCAGCCCCCCCTACTGGCCCTCCCGTCTACTGACCTCTCTGAGGGCCAAGAACCTATGATAGCGGGGGGGGTCGAAACTCTGCTGAGGAGAGACAGCGCTACCGTGAGTTGGGGTTGTGTGTCTATTGTGGGAGTGAGGAGCATGACCTAAATTCTTGTCCCAGGCGGCCAAAAAGGGGAAGTCCGTGCGTCAAAGTAGGGGGCCTCACGGACGTAAAAGATAGCAATCCCCTCACCCGCTTTCTCATTCCTCTTCAGTTTTGCTTTGGTCACAAGGAACATAATACACATGCACTCATTGACTCAGGGGCCGAGCAGAGCTTCATTTCTAAGAGTCTGGCAACCCGTCTGGGTCTACCTATGCAGCCGTTGAAAGCTCCCCTTAAAATTATTGCCCTGTCTAAGGCAGCGTTGGCTACTGTCACTCATCGGGTCACCTCGGTGCCGGTCATCATTTCGGGCAATCATCGGGAGGAGCTAAATTTATTTATCCTACCGGTGTTATCATCCCCGGTCATTCTGGGCTACCCTTGGCTGCATCTGCACAACCCTACCATTGACTGGCATTCGGGAAATATTGTGTCGTGGAGCCCTTTCTGCCTAAGTGCCTGTCTGCAGTCCGCTGCATGCTCGCCTGCCACACCTTTGGATGTCCCTGCCTCTCCTCCCCCGGATCTGTCTAAAGTGCCTCCGGAGTACCATGACCTTGTGGCCGTCTTTAGTAAATCCCAAGCCCTTTCCCTTCCCCCTCACCGGCCGTATGATTGCGCTATTAATCTGCGGGCCTGCACTCCTCTGCCATCTAGCAGACTTTACAACCTGTCTGCTCCGGAGCGCGCAGCCATGGACTCTTATATTAAGGAGTCCCTCAGTTCAGGTATCATTAGACCTTCATCTTCGGTGGTGGGGGCGGGGTTTTTCTTCGTGGGGAAGAAGGACTGCTCCCTCAGGCCCTGCATCGACTTCAGAGAACTTAACAACATCACTATCAAAGCTAAGTATACTCTCCCCCTCCTTAACTCTGCATTTGATTCCCTCCGGGGGGCTTGCTGCTTCACTAAATTAGATCTGCGCAATGCCTATCACCTGGTGCGGATACGTGGGGGGGATGAGTGGAAGACGGCCTTTAGGACCCCTAGTGGGCACTTTGAATATCTGGTCATGCCATTCGGGCTGACCAATGCTCCGGCCGTCTTCCAAGGTCTTATTAATGATGTTTTGAGAGATTTTCTGGGTACTTTTGTGTTTGTCTACCTTGACAACATTTTAATCTTTTCCCAGTCCATGGAGGAGCATCGCGTGCACGTCAGGCGAGTCTTGCAGTGACTGCTGGAGAACAAACTCTACGTCAAGGCAGAGAAATGTGAGTTCCACATCTCCAGGACCTCTTTCCTCGGCTTTATTATTGCCCCAAAGGAGATCATCCCGGACCCAGCAAAGGTGAAGGCGGTGGTGGATTGGCCCACCCCCGCATCGAGGAAACGGCTGCTGCAGTTTTTGGGCTTCGCGAACTTCTACTGCCAGTTCATTAAGGACTACGGCCGCATCGCCCTCCCCCTCACCAACTTGATCTCCACCAAGGTCCCCTTTCGCTAGACGGAAGAAGTGGACGCCGCATTCTCGGAATTAAAGGTTAGATTTTCATCTTCGCCTATCCTGACGCAGGTGGATCCCACCCTTCAGTGCCTGGTGGAGGTGGACGCCTCGGATTCTGGGGTAGGGGCTGTGCTGTCCCAGCGTTCTCTGGCAGATGGTAAGATCCGCCCCTGCACCTACTTCTCTCGCCGCCTGTCCCCAGCGGAACGAAATTACGACATCGGGGATAGGGAGCTGTTGGCAGTGAAACTGGTCTTGGAGGAGTGGAGACATTGGAAGGAGCATCACAGCTATTCATTATCTGGACCGACCACAAGAACCTGGAGTACCTTCGGACCACCAAGAGGCTGAACGCCCGACAGGCCAGCTGGTCGCTGTTTTTTGGACGGTTCAACTTTACCATCACCTACAGCCCTGGGTCAAAGAACACCAAGCCAACGTCCAACAACTTCACCACCATCCTCACGCTGGTGGACAGATTTTCTAAGGCGGCTCATTTCATCCCTCTGCGGGGGTTACCGGCTGCCAAGGAGACAGCTGATCTGCTGGTTCAGCATGTCATTCGGCTGCATGGCATCCCTCAGGACATAGTGTCGGGCCGAGGACCCCAGTTCATCTCCAAAGTTTGGAAGGCCTTTTGCACCGCCTTAGGGGCTATGGCGAGCTTGTCCTCCGGCTATCACCCGCAATCCAATGGGCAATGTGAACGAGCCAACCAGGAGGTGGAAGCAGCGCTGCGGTGCGTCATTGCCGCCAATCCTGCATCATGGAGCACACACCTCCCTTGGATCGAATACGCTCATAACACAGCGGTGTCCACTGCCACCGGAATGTCCCCCTTTGAGGCGTCTTTGGGTTACAATCCCCCGCTGTTTCCCGAAGAGGAGGGGGACATTGCCGTCCCATCTGTTCAGGCCCATCTAAGACGCTGTCGGCGGATTTGAAAGGCAGCCAGGAATGCACTGCAATGGACAGCAGAGCGCAACACTGCAGTGGCGAATCAGCACAGGGTTGCGGGCCCGACTTATCAGGTCGGTCAGCAGGTATGGCTCTCTACCAAGAACATCAACCTGAAAGCAGAGTGTAAGAAGACCACCCAGCGGTTCATTGGCCCGTACCCTATTTGTCGTATTAACCCAGTGTCTGTGCGTCTAACTCTCCCCCCCTCCCTCCGCATCTGTCCAACTTTCCATGTCTCAGATTAAGCCTGTCTCCTCCAGTCCGTTGTGTCCATCTCCCAGGTCTCCACCTCCACCGAGGGTGATCGACGGCAACCCGGCGTGGCCTGTCACGTCCATCCTAGACATCCGCCGCCGGGGGTGTGGCTTTGCAGTATCTGGTGGACTGGGAGGGCTACGGGCCGGAGTGGAGGTCCTGGCTGCGTCCCGCCCTCGTGCTCGACAAGCAACTTATCAGGGACTTCCATCGGACGCACCCGGGCAGGTTGGAACGCACACCGAGAGGCGTGCCGTAGGAGGGGAGTACTGTCATGGCCGCCAATCATGGCACCTGTGTGCGCACCTGCCGGTTATTGCCTGCGGCCTATTTATTCCCATCAGGACCAGTGCTGGGCACGGAGTCGTCTGATTCCTTTGGTGAATCATGCCACTATCTGCCTCTGTGCTTCCCTGCACCGAATTCTCCTGCCTTCAGCTTCCAAGCCCAGCAGAACGACGTCCGGGTCTATTTGCCCGGACCAACAACCAAGTAAGCTCTAAAGCTTCTAACCTGTCCATTTCCCCTGTGCACAGGTGGAGCCCGCCACGGCGGACCTCCTTCTTCCTCCAGGCGGCGAACTTATCCCTTTCCTGCTAGGTTACCTGCAGACACCGTCTCCCTGGCTGCAGCTTCGGTGCGACCTGAAGACTCGTCTACATCTGTTGAGAGTATGCCCAGTAACATCTGACGTGCTGCATAGGTGTACTGTTGCTAACAGCCCTTGTCTCTGTTCCAGGGTTGCCAGTCTGTACGGTGCTCTGTCGGCCCAGCGGGAATACACGGATTGCACACACTACATTACACCTCGTAACTGCACTCACGCATCCACACACTCACGTTAACAAATAAAGAACGTTAATTGTGTTAATCCTGCGTCGTGCCTGTCTGTTGGTCACCTGAACCATGTCAAGGTAAGCTTAAACAATAACAATGAGATTGAATACTCAACTTTTTAATCAGCTTCGAGTAACGATACCATCTTGTGTATCAGTCTTTCTAAATAAACAGGCTTGTTTATGTGCCCCATCCATCCATCCATCCATCTTCCGCTTGATCCTTTTTTGGTCGCGGCAGGGCTGGAGCCTGTCCCAACATCTTTGGGCGAGAGGCAGGGTACACCCTGGACAGATCATCATTGCTGCCTAATGTTCCATCACTCACTAGCAGTTTGAGCCTTCTCACTTTTCCATCACTTCTTGGGAAAACTTCAGCCATCCTTGCCATCTTCCAGCAATTTTGTCGTGTGGCATCAACTTGAAGCAGAATAATATCATTAACTTTAGCATTTCTCCTGTCCTTATTCCATTTACTCCTTTGTTGCAAGTTCAAGAGAGATTCTTTCCTCCACCTAGTCCAGAATTCATTTGCCAGGAAATTAACTCTTTTCCATCTCTTTTGCAGATAAAGGTCTGCTCTTATGAATTCTCCAGGTGGTGGTGCAATGATTGTCGATTTCATTGTCAGCAAGTGATTAGGTGTTAGGGGTTCTGGTCCCATTGGATCATTGATGTGCTCTGTGGTTAATGGTCGACTATTCACGATAGCCATCGCTTCATACATGAACGTTCTTAATGAAGAGGTGTCAAGCCTTCTTGCAGATTGGTCTAGAATAGAGGTCAGGACATTCCTCATGGTATGAATCTGCCTCTCCCAGACACCACCCATGTGACTAGAAGCCAGTGGATTCATCACAAAGCTGCATCCTAATTCTTTCAAGCGCTCTTGTTCCATTCATTTCATCAATTCCAGGAACTCCTTTCTTGCACCTATAAAGTTGGTGCCTTGATTGCTCTTAAATTGAGTCACATTGCCACGTATAGCAATAAAGCAGCGGAAAGCATTTATGAAGGCATCGGTACTGAGGCCATCCAATACTTCAAGATGCTCAGCTCGTGAACACATACAAGTGAATATCAGACCATATTTGTTCATTTCCTTTCCTCCATCCTTTACATAAAATGGCCCAAAGCAGCCATACCACTATATACAAACAGAGGGGTGGCTTCCATCCTTTGTGGTGGTAGATCAGCCATTTTCTGTTCTTGGCTACTCTTCCTAAATTTTTTGCGCATTACACATTTGTAAATGAATGAGGATAATTCACCACTGCATCCTAGAATCCAAATTCCATTGGAGCAGATTTCATTAATGGTCATTCCACGACCCTGATGTTGTACTTTTTCATGGAAATGTTTTATGAGTAGTCGTGAAACATGATGCCCCTTTGGAAGGTTGGCTGGGTGTTTGATGTGGGGATGAAGAGCCTTTTGTGTCAATCTTCCTCCCACCCTTAGGATGCCATGGGTGTCAACAAATGGGTTTAGTTTGTACAGTCTGCATGACTCATTAACCTTCGCTTCTTTGTTTTGCTTTAATTATGGGGGACCCATGCTTTGGTATTCATCTCAGACTGGAAGGAAGGGAGATGCAGTAATTTCCTCTGACGGAAGATAAGGGGGATTAAAGGGCTGGGGGACAAAAGGAATTGTGATGCGAGAATGAATTGTAATGCAGGACCTCGGGCAGCAGGGATGTATGAGTATTGTAATATAAAGGAGAGCCCCTGCTACAGATTGTTAATGTTTTCTGATTCTGAGAGATGTCAGAGAGTGAATAAAGTTCATCTGCTCTGAATGCTTGGCCTGGTTATTCCTCTCTCCACATAATGACTTAATTTCATCACTGAACACTTCCTCTTGGACGGTAAGAATTATGAATTGTTCAGCAACCTTTCTTTCTTCAAGTGTAGTAATTTCATTGGACCTTGTTTTTAGATTCTTTATCTGCTTTGCATGCCATTTGAGTCCTGCTATGGCTTTCATGAAGTTTTTTCCAATCTGAGAACTTTTCCAAATGACTTGATAAAGACCTTTCTTCCTTTGCACTGGTGGTGAGAACCTGTGCCCTTCCAACTTCTGGGTATCGTCAATCTCTGCTGGAGTGAGCATTTCCTTGACTTGATTCCTAAGTAAGATAAGATAAGCCTTTATTAGTCCCACAATGGGGAAATTCCAGGATTGCAACAGCACAGGGATAGCAACACTCAGAGCAACAATCAGAAGGCAAGAAAAAAAAAAGCAAGAGCAGCTAATATACATATGTAAATATTACTATATATATACAGTATATAGTATATACACAGACACAGTGCAGAGCATTGTAGCTGGATGGAATAAATATGAGTATATAAACACACAGTGCAGAGCATTGTAGCTAGATGGAATAAATATGTAGATATATAAACACCCACAGTACGAAGCATTGCAGCTAGGTGGAATTAAATATGTAAATATATAAACACAGTGCGGAGCATTGTAGCTAGATGGAAGAATATGTAGATATATAAACACACAGTGCGGAGCATTGTAGCTAGATGGAATAAATATATAGATATATAAATATAAACACACCCAGTGCGGAGCATTGTAGCTGGATGGAATAAATATGAGTATATAAACACACAGTGCGGAGCATTGTAGCTAGATGGAAAAATATGTAGATATATAAACACCCACAGTACGGAGCATTGCAGCTAGGTGGAATAAATATGTAAATATATAAACACACACAGTGCGGAGCATTGTAGCTAGATGGAATAAATATATAAATATAAACACACCCAGTGCGGAGCATTGTAGCTTGATGGAATAAATATGTAAATATATAAACACACACAGTGCAGAGCATTGTTGCTAGATGGGATGAAACAGCACAACCGTCTACTTAGTTATCCTACATGGTATGATTATGTGCCCATACATATTCTCACCCTCCATAGCGACCGGTATTTTCCTAGTTGTATGCCGGAGGGGACCATTGTGTTAGTCTATTGCGTCTTTTGCATTCAAAAACTATTAGGTTGTTACGTCTTTTTGCTATCTCTGCAAGCAGCCCTGCTTAGGTTGTACAGTCTGACAGCCGTTGGTAGGAAGGACCTGCAAAACCTCTTGGTTGTGCACCTGGGATGATGTAGTCTGCTGCTAAATGAGCTCCTCAGTGCATTCAGTATGTCCTGCATAGGGTGGAACTCGGACTCCAGCAGAGATGACAGTTTAGCCACCGTCCTTCTCTCTCCTATCTCCTCCACCGGGTCAAGGCGCTGCCCCAGGACAGAGCTAGCTTTCTTGATCAGTTTGTTCAGTCTCTTCCTATCGGCTGCGGTAATGCCACTGCCCCAGCAGACCACTCCAAAAGTGATGGCTGATGCCACCACCGTGTCATAGAATGTCTTCAGCAGCGCCCCTTGTACACCAAAAGACCTGAGTCTCCTCAGTAGGAACAGCCTGCGCTGTCCCTTCTTGTATTGTGTGACCAGTCTAGTTTATTGTTCAGATGAACACCCAGGTACTTGTAGGATGTCACCATCTCAATGTCTGTTCCCTGTATATTTACTGGTTCTGTGAGGGGTTGTCCATGCCTGCGGCAGTCCACCACCAGCTCCTTAGTTTTCCTCGCGTTGATCTGGAGGCAGTTCCGATGGCACCAGTCCACGAAGTCCTGGATAAGCCCTCTGTACTCAGCTTCATCTCCATTGGAGATGAGGCCAACGATCGCAGAGTCATCAGAGAACTTCTGTAGATGGCAGTGTGTTGTGTTGTGAGAAGTCTGCAGTATAAAGAGTGAACAGGAAGGGAGCCAACACCGTTCCCTGGGGGGGCCCCCGTGCTACCGATGATCGTGTCAGACACACAGTCCCGGGTTCTCACAAACTGAGGCCGGTTCGTGAGGTAGTCCAGGATCCATGGTGACAGGTGCTGGTCCACCCCTGCGCGCAGCAGCTTGTCCTTCAGGATCATCGGTTGGATGGTGTTGAAAGCACTGGAGAAATCAAAGAACATGATCCTCACCACATTCCCGGGCTTCTCCAGGTGGGACAGAGAACGGTGAAGGAGGAAGATCACCGCGTCCTCCACCCCAATGCCATGCTGGTAGGCAAACTGGAGTGGATCCATCGCTGGTTCCACCAGAGGGCGGAGGTGAGCATGGAGCAGTCTCTCCAGGGTCTTCATCAAGTGGGACGTCAAGGCCACCGGTCTGTAGCTTTGTAGTACAAAGTGGACTTCAGATTTCAACTAGCATCTGGTAGGACTTGCTTCACAATAATGCAGTGACTCACTCCCACTTCATCTTCATAGTCATTGGTAGAATTACTATAGCCAACAATGATCCATCCTAACACAAATTTCAAAGCAAATAACTCCCCTTCCTTGCCACTGATGATGTGGGGAGCAAAGCTTGGGGGCAATTGTAACCAATTAACAACCCTATTTCACAGTCAAGTTCAGGGAGTATTTCACTTGCTAGGTGTTCCAAGTATGGCCAAGACTTTGCTGTTTCACAAGTAGGGATATGAGATCAGTTTGCTGGAATATGATCTCTGGTGTAGATTGTTGGGAGCTTGATTTTTGTGTTAGACTTGATGCCTCTTACTTGAAGTCCATCGATTTTTTTGAGAGGACACAACCTTTTAGTGGAGCAGATAACTAAAAAAATCCTTCAAATGGTGACACAAGCATGAAATTTTGCACAGATACCCTCCTGGATATACTCTTTCAGATTAGGGTCCTGGCCACGTGAAAATTCAAGATGGCGACCTTTTTTCAAGATGGCCGCCATCAGTATCTGGCAATCTCACACCGAGACCATATATCTGTTGAAATAAACATGCTTTTTTCATTTAAATGAACTTTAAATCATGGGATTGTGATCATGAACTGTTTCTCACAAGAGAGAGAGACTGTCAGGAGAATAACTGACAGTCTTCTTTCAATAGCCTTTGCTTTGACTGTACAGGACTAGCCGATTCTTGTTGGAAGAAGTCGGTCACATTCTTCTTGATGGGTTCATACATGGAGGCAGGGCGGCTTGCCAGAGCATCTGAGAACTCCTGGAACTTGGCATGGCCTCTGTTCATGTGTGTCTTGAGAAGCTCTGCTGTGTTGGGGTGGGCAATATCCTTGGTGTCAATGGAATACAAGTCAGAACTTTCTTCCTGAAAAGGACTGCCTAGGTTTTGCAAGGCTGCAGAAAGCTTGTTGACCTTGTCCAGAAAAGTCTTCTGTGCCTGTGGGTTTTGCTCATGGTGTGTTGCTTGCTCGGGAATTTCTTTGCGTTGGGCCTCTGTGTCATAAACAGATAACAAGTGACTGACCTCTGGGCCAGCTAACATCCATTGCCTGAGTGCAGATGGATCTTCTATCAACCCAATGGCTCCACCATCAGCCTTGATGATGGCATTGGTCTGCTCATGGGCTTGATCTAGAGCCATTGCTGAGAAAGGACGACGGGTCTTGTGCACCACAAAGTTGCCAGCTTTAAACTCTTTGTCTAACTCTGGGTGTGAAATCTCTAGCATAAGCATGTCCCTGAGGTGGATGGGCAGCCAACGAGCATAGTTTGTATTGTTGTTGGCAAAGAAACAGGGTATCAGTTCATGTAGTGCCTGGCAGTAGAGAGCAAAATTTCCCTCACGGAAAGATCTAATCAGCAGAAAGACAACAAGCTCCATGGATAGTACCATGTGCCAGAAGTGAAACTGTGGACTATCCTGTTTTCGGGAGTCACACCACTTCTCAAAGTCCAGTGCCTCTTCATCTTGATTTTCCTGCTCAGTACAGTACTCATCATATGCAGCTTTCAAGAGTTTGTACAAGCTGGAGGCTGTCACTTGGTGCATCTGTCGCGTCCTGGTAACACTTGCAGCTGACAGGAAGGACTCTGCAGTGCCAGATGAAGCCACACCAGCTTCAACTAGAGCTCCTGTCCATCCACTGGCTTGGAGGATAGTACCCAGCGACTTCAGTGCTGCCATCTCAATGTGCAGACCACCAAACATGACCAGGTACTTGTCCTCACCATACTGACCTGGCCACTGCACCTGCTTTGCTATGGCGTAGATTGGCTGGTCAGCTGTGATGACAGGTACCTGGCCAGGGTTGAGGAAATCAACAACATCTTTTACTTTGTTCATTACATGTTTGACTGTAGCAACTGAATGAGCTGGATCCCGCAGGAGAGGAAGCAAAGAAGTAATGGTAACTTCAAATTCAGGGCTTCTCTTCATTGAAGCATGATGTGCTGACCATGTTAGGTTCAATGCATCATCAACTTCTTGTGTCACTGAGACCTTGTCCAGCCACTGGTACTCTAGTGCTAGTTGTGGCCCCAGAATATCTGTGGGTGGTTTTGGCATTGCAGTACCTGGTGGAACAGGATTTGTTGTCCGGAAGGAAGCTGGAGAGATATTTGTGAATGTATCAGGAAGTTCAGGAACTGACTTTACTTTCTCAGGCCCAAACCTGAGTTGCCCTCGTTCCTGTCCACTATTATCCTTTGTGGGATGTTGGAACAGAGAGATGCTTGTGCCATGAAAGGAGGTAGTTGCAGTTGTTGCAGAGGGATTGTGATCAATGTTATCCATCACTGCAGTAGTGAACAACCCTTTCCGCAGCACTGGAGGACAAACCACACCCTCCTCAACATACTTGCTGACTGTTGCATCTCCAAGTTGAGCAGAGATCTCCAGCACTCTGTCATAAGAGATACTGAGACCATGATCGAACAACATTTCAACCAGATTCCTCTTTCTGGTTTTGGCATAAACAGAGAGCCCCATGTACACGGGAAATGGGGTCTCTCTGTCTTTAGAATGCCTGTGAGTTGCTGCTCCTTCCTTGTAGCGGGTGTAGCAGTTGAATTGCATGAGCTGAGCAATTGCCTGGTCTGACTTTGATGCCCCGAATCTCAGCTGTGATTTTATGTCAGCACCATGCTCAACCATCCCCACAAATTGAAGCAGAAGGGGAGGTATAGCATTTTGCACACAACCCTGAGAAAATGTACCTTCAAATCTAGACTTGTGGTCAAGTATACATCTTCTGAGGAGCTTTGCTGCTTTAGCAATGATAAGTGCATCTGAAAGATCTGTGGATTGAGCAAGCGCTTTGCCTACATCTTCCTGAAATGTAAGTATCACTTCTCTATGATCTGCGCCAGATCTGTGAGCCTCAAGTCCTGGAATTTCAGCCAATAGCTTTTCTTTCAGTCTAGTGGAATTCACATTTGGTGAGTCCACCCCCAGCTGTTCCAGACGCTTTTGGTACATGTGGCAGATATCTGGCATGCGAAATGTAACTGGTCCTTCTGAACATAGGTTGCTTTCAACAAGGTATGCAACCAATTCTGAGATCACCATTGGATACACATCTGGTTGTGACTTAGTGTCACGTTTCTCAAGGTTCCTCAGGTGCGCCCTTTCCCTGTTGTAGAGAGCCCGAAGGCAAACATTATGGTACTTGAACTCCTGTGCAATGACATCACCACCAGTCAATCTTGCAAGAAGCTTACCATCACCAAGCATCTCTGCAATGTCGCGCAGCCTCTTGTCTAGGCCCGTTGTACTGGCCTCTCTGAGGTCTGATGCAGGTGCCACTTTTTCACAGAAAATGCATGTCTGACTGTCATGACTTTTTTGCCGCAGTTTTGACTGACAAGCTCCAGTCTCAGTTTCACTGGTTTGACTACTGGAATGGCGCTTTTGTGCCCGTTGCAATTTAGTGTTGTTGAACAACAAGCGACAGCTCACATGGTATTTTGCCATATTTTCCTGAGTGTGGCTTCTATGCCATCACCTTCATCCAGCCTCGTTGGATCTATTCTCAATGGCATGTCATTGATTTCGCTGAACATGGGAATGTTCCTTGCCAGCATTTTGTATCCATCATGTTCTGGGGAATGATGACTTGGAGTGGATGTCAGGCCCTCACCTATTTTGTCCTTCTGGCAAAGGCAACACAAGCTCCAATTTGTTTTCCGATTGGCAGATATCACATTCGCTTCTGCCATGATGTGTCTTGATTAAGGCCGAGGGGCTATCCTTTTACCACCCTAATCAAATTGTGCACACATTACTGTATGGGATTCAACTAGGTTCGGTTGCCCTACACCTAGCCCGATCATTCATCCAGTGCCATTTAAGTCCCGTGTGATCTGTACACCATCCGGGTAAGTACATGAACATTTGGCGAGACATGCATAACCCCCTTACCCTTGGCTCGGCTCTCCCGCGCTGGCACATCCTGTCAATTCAGGTGCGACTCTCTAACTAGTATCTAATAACTAAAAAACTACAGTTTAGTAGCTACATGATATGGGGCTGTTAGAAAGCATTTGGGACACTAAACTATGCATATACTACTACAACTAGTCTAATACTGCAGTGTTAGTAAAGCTAGATCAGTTGACACTGAACCCCATGCCGAGTTACACAGCAGTGATTGACACCAGTGTGCCCTGGTTGTGTGCTGACAATCACTCTTGTTTTTTTTTAATTGCGATCACAGTCACAACTGTAGTTTATAAAAACGGTTGAATGGGATCTGCACCACATCAACCAAGATCCACATCCAGAAACGATTACATGTGTTAAATATGCTCAATTTACGATGGATAAATCATAATTTTCAAGGAGTAGCAGCCATTTTGGGCACCACATTGAAGGCTAACCTTCTTAAATTTATATCAGAGACAACAAAATCTGTAAAATTAGTATATAAGAGCATAAGCATGGTTCACTTGGAAAATTAAATTAAGAAAAGAGGAAAAATAACAAAAAATTGTCACATTCTGGCAACCATCTTGGAAAATGGCGGCCATCTTGAATTTTTGGCGTGGCCAGGACCCTTTTCTGAAAGAGAGGACATTAAAGCATATTTGTGGAGAATTTCATGCTTGTGTCACCATTTGAAGGATTCTTATGAAATATGCAATTAACCGCTGCACTATTTGTTCTTGATGTCATTGTGGAAAACTTGAGATTCACTGGTTCTCTCTTGGCATTCAGTGTCTCAGCAACATCCTTTCGAATGAAGGCAGTGTCACTTTGAGTGTCAAAGCGCTTCATTATCGGGTTCAGTTGTCATGGAAACAGAACTGGAATAATTGGAGAAGTATGGATACTACTACTTTCTTGAATGATTTTATTGGAGATTGCTTGGTCGCAATGTTGGTTTGGTAACAATTCTGACCTTTCTCCCATTCCTTGGTTCTCCTATAACTGTTCTGGGTTTGGTTTCTCACGATCTTGGTGTAGACATGTCAGATGATGTTTCTTACATTTGTCACATTCACTTATGTTTGAACAGCCTTTAGAGTTATGACCATCTTTAAGGCAGCTGAAACACAGTTTTGCTAGTTGCATAAACTTGACTCTTTCCTCAATTGGCTTCTCCATAATCTTGCGACATTTATGGAGAGTGTGGCCTTGTTTCTTACAGAAAATGCACACACTGGTTACCCTTTCAGAAGAACTAATAGTGAAAGTCTTTGCACCGGGGTTGTGGCTGCTATGAGACTTAAATTGTCCATGATCTGCTGACCTTAGTACTTCTGACTCTATTGGCTTCATTGCTTGCAATGATGTAATGGAGTTGCATGCAATTCTGGCTTCTTTATTGAGAAAGCCCACAAAATATTTAAAGTCAGGGAAAACTTTATATTCATCTTGGAACATTGTGATTGCTCTGTTCCACCACAAACTTAACCAATCAGGCAATTTCGCTGCAATCTTTTGGTTTTCAATACAGTCATCAAGTGCTTGCAAGCCCTGAACATATGGCATGGCTGATTTGACACTGCTCAAAAAAAATCTGTAAGTTCACATAGATCTTTGCTTGCTTTGGGACTGATTTCATGCCATGATTGCATTCTGTCTCAATAAGCTTTGCCAATAGCAAATGGATTGCCAAATCTATCAGCAAGTATTTCCCAGACAGAATGATAAGTGTAACCATGTGACACTTACTTGTCTCACCAAATTTTTGTAACAATATGGTATACAGTACTGTAACAGACAGAGGTACACACAGGGTATAATACCACTGGGTAATTGGGTATAACAGGGTCCACTAACACCTGTGCTCGCCAGATTTTTGTGTGTAACCCTTACTAACACCTACTCACTTTAGGTGTAATACCCTTTTTGGTAGTGGTGTGTTATGGCAATGTATTTACCTTAACTTTACTACCTGAGGGAAGGGATAATTGGGCCAGGTCAGACCGACTCTGGGTTCGTAGGAGCCTGGGAGGTGCAACAACAGACGACACATACACAGCCGTATATGGAACTTGCAACTATGTATATTATTTACAATTATGTACACAAAAATAAATACATAGTGCGATAAAATAGAAAAAATAAAAACAAAATACTCCAAATTATATTTACAATATTCACAGTTCTTGTTTTGGTCCTTTCCAGGTGACTAGTGGAGTCACCTTTAGCAGTTCATAGGGTTCGGGCTTCGGCTCGCCATCCAGATTTGGAGAATCCACGCTCTGGTCAAACCAGTCCAAAGGAAGAAAAAAAAGAAAAGAACCTGACCTATAAAATAGGTCAGAACACAAAGAACTTAGTCTATAATCTAAGTCAATTTCCCCAAATCAACAAATGTGCATAAAACAAACACATCTACCATTCAAACCCATCAACATGGTGCTATAACGATGAGTAAAGTGCATTTGGAACACTTGACATCACAGGACATTTGTGTAGTGTGCTGCACCAAGCTAACATCACATCTAGCACAACAATTTATCACAATTTTGCACTTTAAACACACATAGACCACAGATATAACTTTCATCATCAAGTAGCAATTAATGGCAAGGGAACTGGGACCTTTGCTAACCATTACAGCCTTGAAAAATAGCTTTTTCTGATGAAAAAACTAGCCGAATTTAGCATCGGCGGCTAGCGTTTTTAAGCTAGCGATTAGCATCCACATACACAATGAATAAATAGCACTCACCATGCCAAGTGGCTCGTGCTGTGGTGGACACACATACATGACCATGTGAAGCCATGTGACTTGTGAACTGTAAGAGTCCTGGTATTTGAGGACGAGAGTTCCCTGTGTGGCTCTCTTTTTTTCTGCTTTGTGATGTTGGAGATGTGAATAAAGCTGACTCGAGAGAGAACTCTGTCTCGTCATTCTCTCATTCCCACACTGGTGACCCAAGACGTATCATGCAAGAGGAGAATTCCCCCGGGCCAGCCTCGTCAGGAGCCCCCAGCCAAGCGAATGCCGCTACAGTCCAGCTACCGGACTTCTGGCAGAACAATCCACGCTCCTGGTTCAATGCGGTTGAGGCGCAGTTCAACCTCCGGGGGATATCGGTAGACGCCACAAAATCATACCACGTAGTCGCAAAGCTGGACAACAACACGGCCCAGCATGTGGAGAGCCTGATCGACCAGCCGCCGGACAGCGACAAATACGGCACGTTGAAGGCTGCACTCATCCAGCAATTCACCCCCTCGGCGGAGGAGCGAGCAGAGAAGCTCCTGGCGCTGACGGAGTCGGAAAGTGACATGCCCGTGAACCTGATGGAGAAGTTGTTGAGGTTGAAAGACTCTGACGACGATCACTTCATTTTCACCCACCTCTTCCTCAGGACTCTACCGTCAGCAGCGAGAGCGACCCTG
This sequence comes from Pholidichthys leucotaenia, assembly GCA_020510985.1. Taxonomy (NCBI): domain Eukaryota; kingdom Metazoa; phylum Chordata; class Actinopteri; order Cichliformes; family Pholidichthyidae; genus Pholidichthys; species Pholidichthys leucotaenia. Next base: position 39,944,712 of record CM035844.1, on the reverse strand, counting down.
GCCAGTTCGCCACTGTTGGCCCAATGGGACTACCGTGCGCTGGGCCGAGAGGTGCAGCGGATTGTCAACGCCACCAAGCGGCGCGCAGCCACGGCCACTGCAGCGGAACTCAGCGCGACGACCGGAGACGACAGGAGGCCAGAGGCAGCGGTACCAGGCTCACCGACGACTGCAGCAGAGACAGCTGGCCGCGATATCAGAGTTTACCACTGATATCCACCATGTGGCGGGCAAACTCAATGTAGTGGCAGACTGCCTCTCGCGTGCCGTGACGACCCCAGTCAGCGTAGGAGTAGATTACGCAGCCATGGCCGCGGAGCAGGTTGGTGACGCGGAGGTGCGCGCGCTTCAGTCTGGACCAACAGGGTTAAGGCTGGAGAGCAGGGTGCTGCAAGACGGTATGCCCCCCCTAATCTACGATGTCTCCACGGGACGGCCACGTCCAGTAGTACCAGCTGCATGGCGCCGCCGCGTTTTTGACTCGATTCATTCTTTGGCGCACCCAGGACGTCGGTCAAAATGGTGGGAGAGAAATTTGTGTGGCCGAGCCTCCGCAAACAAGTTAAAGAGTGGGCAGCAGCCTGCATGGCATGTCAACGAGCCAAAGTGCACAGGCACACGTGGGCTCCTTTGGAGCCATTTCACATTCCGGCCAAGAGGTTCGATCACGTTCATGTGGACCTCGTGGGCCCCCTCCCGCCGTCACAAGGGTGCACACACCTTCTCACAATGGTGGACCGCACCACGCGCTGGCCTGAAGTGGTCCCGCTGGCATCAACCACGGCCGAGGAGGTTGCGCGCGCGTTTTTAACAGCTTGGGTGGCGCGCTTCGGCGTTCCGTCAGACATTACGTCTGACAGAGGCCCTCAATTTGTGTCCGAGCTTTGGTCGACAATGGCCCGCAGCCTGGGTGTCACAATTCACTGCACACCCGCGTACAATCCGCAGGCTAACGGGTTATGCGAACGTTTTCATAGGTCATTGAAAGCAGCTCTCAGGGCGTCACTGACGGGTACAAATTGGGTAGACAAGTTACCGTGGGTGTTATTGGGGTTGCGTTCTGCACCTAAAGAGGACTTAGAAGCCTCCCCAGCGGAGCTCGTGTTTGCGCAGCCACTCCGGCTCCCTGGGGAGTTTCTCCCAGATAACCCTGCGCCAGACGCCTCCCTGTCTCAGCTGTTGCAGAGTAACATAGAATCAAGCACGCTGCCCGGCCCCGCGCACCACAGTTTTCCGTGCGTTTTTGTGCCTAAAACTTTGAAGAACGCAGAGTTTGTTTTTGTCAGACACGATGCGCATCGAACCCCGCTGCGACCGCCTTATGACGGACCCTTCAGAGTGTTAGAAACAGGGGACAAGCAGTTTTTGCTAGATTTGGGGGGTAGGAAAGAGAAAGTTGGCATAAACAGACTCAAACCCGCTTTTGTGGTGGCAGATGAGCAAGTGCTGTTGGCGAGGGCCCCGCGGCGAGGTAGACCCCCGCGGGGGGCTTCACAGAGTAATGTTTCCCCAGAACACCCACAGGTGCTAACAAAAGGTTTCCACCACCAGACGGCAAACCCCCAGCGTGACAGCGCCGCAGAGACGTTGAATCCCAGCTACAGCAGATACGGCAGGAGACGGAAGCCCAGACAGCATGTGGACTGATGTGTATTGATACTATCACGGCATGCATGTTGTTATTCCCTTGTTTGTTCTAAAATGTTGGGGGGGCTTTGTGTGGTGGACACATACGTGACCTGCTTTTGGACTCACATTTTAGATCAGAACAAAGTCAGAGCTTCCTTGGTGATTATAGGAAGCTGCAAGAGTGTTAGCTTTGGTATGCAAGGCTTGAGACTGTGGGGGTATAATTAAAGGATTAAAGAGGGGATGCATTGTAGACAGTGGGGGTGATATCATGGAGAGATGATGCATTGTGACTGTCATTATAATGCAATGTGGTCTGTGAGCCATGTGACTTGTGAACTGTAAGAGTCCTGGTATTTGAGGACGAGAGTTCCCTGTGTGGCTCTCTTTTTTTCTGCTTCGTGATGTTGTAGATGTGAATAAAGCTGACTCGAGAGAGAACTCCGTCTCGTCATTCTCACATTCCCACAGTGCGTCAATGGGGTTCCCGCGCTCGACGGCGCCGACAGCCCCTGGATCCCAATCTTAAAATTTAATAGATGGGGCATTAGAATTTGGCAATACCGCAATGTCTCATTTCTCATTTTGGTTTAGGCTTACCAGTTTCAAGGGTTTTATCCAGGTAAAGGCTGCTACCAGCACGCTAGCGTCGCCATATCACCAAGGACAGTCTCTCTCTCTGGTCTGTGTCTTTTGGCGTCTGGCGTGACTGAGCCAAAAATGCAAGTCATCCCAGACCCAGGGAAAGAGCGTTTAACCCATTGGGTGGCGTGACCCAGCAACGGCGCAGCCATTGGTTACAATAAATATCAACACACAATACTAGGAACTTTATCAGAATATTCTAGAATATGTTCCTATATTTATGAATATATATTTATTTGAATATTCATATTTGAATTATGTATTCCCATTGTAAAATGGGTGTTTTTCTTTTTAAAAGTGGTATCAATATTTCTAATTTAATTCATGTTAAACTATCTACTCCCATTGTGAAATGAATGTCCCCCCTTCTTCTTAAAGCGGTATCGACATTCATAATTTTATTTGCGTTTTTAACACTGGGTTACACTATCCCCCCTTAGAATCATGCAAGTCCCTTTGCATGGGATTAGCTAGATATTAAAGACAAGGGAACCAGTGTTCATGGGAATAATCTTAGGATCTGTCTCTGTTAAGGCTCTGGTAAAAGCCAGGTTTAGTCCTTGAAACAGGGAGTGGGCAACAGTTAGGAGAGGGTTTCCCAACTGACTATACTGTAGTCTTTCTGGCTGGGAGGTTGTCCTCTCGGAGCGTCTCACAGTCTGTGGGACTTCTTTTTCCGGTTCTTTTTTTTCCCACAGGTTCATCACAGGTACTTTTATCAGGTGAGTTGGTTTCACTTTCAGTTCCATTCTCATTGTTTGATGGTTCCACATTTGTTTCAGTTTCCTCCAGGTTTCCATCATTCGGTAAGTTGTCGCATCTAGGTGAAGTAACATTTTCTATTTGGTTGTCATTCTCAGGTGAGTGAGTTTCAGCAGGAATGTCTCCTTTAAAGAATGTCTTTGGATGGGGAATTTCATAAACTCGAGTGAGCTTTATGGGTGTTTGGATTGGTTCTTCTCTGTACCAATAGACATCTTCATTTTCCGGTTCTGAATTCTCACATTCCTCATTTTGTTCAGGTGATTGTCTGGTCTTAGGTTTGCGGACATGTTTTGGTTGGACAGGTTCTTCTTCAACAGGGGCAAGAAAACCACAGGGAAACAAGAGGTCGCGGTGAATGGTGCGCACAGGACCATCTTTTGTCTCAGGTTTTATAGTGTAAACAGGCAAGTCACCTGCTTGGCTCACCACAATGTGGATTTCAGCTTCCCACCTGTCTGTTAGTTTGCGCTTGCCTTTGAGGCGGACTGAACGTACCAAAACTCTGTCACCTGGTTCTAGTTTTGAGGGTTTCACTCGCATATCAAATCTTGTTTTGTTTCTTTCAGCCATCTTGTTAGCATTTTCTGTTGCTAGTTTGTAGCTTTCTTGTAGAGTTGTCTTCAGTTTTTCAGTGTACTGGGAATGTGAATTGAAACTTTTGTTGTGAAACGGGAGCCCAAATGCAAGGTCGATGGGCAATCTCGGCTGACGACTGAACATTAACTCATACGGGGCAAAACCAGTAGAGTCATTCTTCATACAATTGTACGCATGTACAAGTGGTTTCACATAGTTGTGCCAATGAGTTTTGTTCTTTTCTTCCAGAGTACCCAACATGCTCAATAACGTTCTATTGAAACGTTCTACCGGGTTACCTCTGGGATGATAGGGTGTCGTCCGGATTTTGCAAATGCCCATGATTTTGCAAAGTTCTTTTATGATATGGGACTCAAAATCAGGACTCTGATCACTATGTAACTGTTCGGGTATCCCGTAGTGGACTATAAAGTTGTCCCAAAGTACCTTTGCAACGGTCTGAGCTTTCTGATTGCTGGTAGGGATGGCTATAGCGTATTTCGTGAAATGATCAGTTAGCACAAGCACATCCTTTGTGTTGCTTTGATCGGGCTCAATGGACAGGAAATCCATACAGACAAGTTCAAGCGGTCGGGTGGACTTGATGTTGACAAGCGGAGCAGCTCGTTCTGGAGCAGTTTTACGTCTTACGCAGCGATTACATGTCTTGATCTTCTTTTCAATATCTGCCGCCATGCAAGGCCAATAGAACCTTGTTCTGGCGAGATCCAAAGTACGCTCTGTGCCTAAATGGCCCATGTCGCAGTGGAGGCTTTGAAAGACTGAATCGCGGAGTTGTTCAGGTAAGACGAGCTGGTAAGTAACATTTCCTCCATCTTGACGAGTGCGGTAGGGGATGTTATTGCACATTTCAAGTCGACTGAGTTCTCAGAGTAACAAGTTGATGTCAGGAAGTTCAGTTCGTACCGTTGGTGGAACTTTTAGCCCAGTTTCAATTTGTGCAATCACTTCTCTTAAACAGGGGTCAGTTCTTTGTTCTTTTTTGATCTGTTCAGGAGTCATGTGGGGTACAACTGGAAGACCACCACAGCCATCTTCATCAGCATAGCCATCTGGAATGGCGGCTACAGAGAGGGCTAATGAGTGAACCAAAGGGAAGGTGTTGTCTGGAGAGCTACAGACAAGGTGTTTTTCACATATAGCAGACACTACCTTGGAACTTAAACTGTTCTCAGGAAGAGACAAGTGAGTTTGAGTGAACTGCTGTATGCAGTCAAGCTCCTTTTGGGACACTGCGTCATTAAGTAACTCGCCATGTGGCCGTCTAGAGAGACCATCTGCATCTGAGTTAAGCTTGCCTGCTCTATATTGGAGCTTAAAGTTAAACGTCGACAGAGCAGTAGCCACCTATAACTCATGGCATCCATCTTAGCAGTAGTTAAGATGTACGTCAGGGGGTTACTGTCTGTCACAACAGTAAAATGATTGGCATATAGATAGTCTGCAAACTTCTCCGTCACTGCCCACTTTAGAGCTAAAAATTCTAATTTATGGATGGGGTAACGGGACTCACTTCTAGACAACCCCCAGCTTGCATAAGCTATGACCCTAGTCTGGCCCTCCTGCTCTTGATAGAGGGCGGCGCCAAGCCCTGTAGTGCTGGCATCAGTATGGAGGGTATATGGCAACTGAGGGTCAGCGAAACCCAGGACAGGCGCAGTACTGAGCTTTTCAATGATGGTTTTGAATGCAAGATCACAGGAAGAAGTCCATCGCTCGCCAAACGGTATCTTTGGACGCCGTTTGGCATCCAAAGACACCGCTCTGACATCGCCAAAAGACGAGGTCGGAGGGGCAGAGTATCATGTAGACTGAGGGCTTACCTGGCTTCTTCTTCAACTCACAACCCTCATCAACTGCTGACTGAACTCTCGAGGAAGCGTATCGGTTTTGACGTACGTCAATCCATGGATTATCGCTACCGATGGCTGTTGCCGACTGTCCCAGAAGCTGGATACCCACTTCCCTGCCGCCGGCCAGTTTGGATTCGCAGAAGGGGCTACGCACCAGAGAATCTTCACCCGATCAGTCGTGCTTCCCAGCAGGCTGATCAGTGTTTGATCCACATGGCTGTGATTAACACCAGATCCATCGCAAATAAGACTTTTATTCAAAATGACTTTTTTACTTCACATTCCTTGGATTTTCTTCTGATGACAGAAACATGGGTTAAACCAGGTGAGACCGCCGCCTTCTCTGAGCTCCTCCCTCCCGGCTGTTCTTTCTTCAGCTCCCCGCGAGCATCTGGTCGGGGTGGGGGTCTGGCTTCTGTTTTTAATGACAGTTTTAATGACAGTTTTAAATGACGCCTTCTCTCCACAAATGCTTATTCCTGCTTTGAGCTGCAACTATTTATGGTCGATCTCACAAGTCCTGTGTTATTTGCTGTTGTCTATCGTCCTCCAAAATATAATAAGGACTTCATTAATGAGTTTTCTGAATTTTTGGCAGACGTTATGCCAAAATATGATAAACTTTTGATCTGTGGGGACTTTAATATTCATGTCTGTTGTCCATCTCATCAGCTGGCATCTGATTTTAAAAGACTGTTGGCGACATTTAATTTAGATATTTTAGCGGACAAACCTACACACCGTCTTGGTCACACTCTGGACCTTGTTATCACTGTTGGACTATCAGTCTTTCTCAAAGAAATTTCTGACTCTGTCATCTCAGATCATTTCCCCATCATTTTTGAATTGTTGACCCCTTCATCACCCAGCAAGCCTGTGGCTCCATCATGCTGGCGTCGCATCATCACTTCTTCAACACCGGAGGAGTTTTCTGCTGCTTTTAGGGATTCACAATTTTTTGCCTTGAATGGACTTGTTTCCCCTTCCCATCCGGATAATATTCTTTCCTCCTTTCATACCACCTGCTCTGGGATTTTGGACTCTATTGCCCCATTTCGGCTTAAAACGGCTAAACCAAAAACAGATCCATGGTTAAACGACACTACCCGTGCCATTAGACAGCTGGTCAGGTAGGCTGAACGGAGATGGAAAAAGGACAAATTACATGTGTCTCTGGGAATTTTTAGGAATTGTCTTGCTGATTACCAGAGGACCGTGCAAAAGGCAAAATTTCAGTATCTCTCTGATATTATTTCCAGCAGCAGTCACTGTCCTAGAGTGCTATTTAACACAATTAACTCTTTTATAAACCCATGCACTCAGACTGTGACAGATGATTCGTTTACAACATGTGAGACTTTTCTTCACTTTTTTGTTGATAAAGTGGACTCTGTCAGACTAGTTATTAATAACAGTTTTAATGGAAGCTTGTCTATTGTCTATTGGGTTACTCTGCTGTGCTTGAACAGTTTGAGTTGGTTTCTTTATCATCACTTGCTGATATAGTAAGGTAGTAGTAGATTAGTTTATTTGACAGGGACAGTGCAATAAACATAGACAATTAATCAAAGACAATCAATCTGATGTGTTGCACATAGAGTGTATAGCTATTAGCTAATTCGCAACTCTTGTCCCTGGATGGGCTTTAGAAAAAAGAATCAAGATAAAAAATATACACAATAACCACATACATCAATGCAGAAAAATTATAAATACACAATTATAAATATTATAAATATTATAAATACACAAATATAACAGCCTGACTCACATTTAACATAAATATTATAAATATTATAAATACACAAATATAACAGCCTGACTCACATTTAACACATATAACATAACTCACATTTGCCTATTTCAGGCCTTCCTCCCTCCGTCACTCACTATAAACAAACACATTTAATCCTTCCCTTCATTCACTCTCACTTTGCAGACAAATAATTCATACATGAGTACATTCTTGTTTATTTTTCAGCCAGTTTTTAACATTTTTAGTGAATGTTTTAAAGTCCGTTATTATTTTAATTTCATTTGGCATTGTGTTCCAGATGTGACTGCCCTTTATAGAGAAAGCTGTTTGTCCAAATGTGGTTCTGCGGTGGAATATTTTACAGTTATTGTTAACAGAACTCCTGGTGGCTCTGCTGCTGTCCTGTCTTTGGACGAAACCAGCAAGTGGCTCGGGTGCTGATTTATGGAAACATTTGAACGTTAATTTCAGAAGACAGAGGTCAATGAAGCTCTCAAAACTCAATAGGTTGTATTTTTTTAAAACATTACAGTGATGCCACCTAATGGGCTTTTTGTCCAAGATTTTTAGGGTTTGATTATATAATGAACCTATATGTCTTATTGTGGAAGGGGCTGCTTGAGCCCAGACTGTCAAACAGTATGATATATGAGAAAAAACCATAGAATGCATATACAGTGCAGCTGCTTCGTAAGGTATGTAATATCTAATTAATTTAAAGCAGTTCAGATTTTTTTTTACTGTTTTTGAAATTTTCTTTATATGAAGATATATATATTTATATGGTCTCTGAAGCCTACAAATTGCTCACTGGATGTTGTTCCTGCTGGAATCCTGAAAAGGGTTTTTAATACTGTTGGGCCTGGCCTTTTGGTTTTTATTAATTCCTGCCTTAGTTCAGGATTTGTCCCACCTGCTTTTAAACATGCTGTGGTTAGGCCCCTTCTTAAAAAAACCTCACCTTGACCCTTCAGTTTTATCTAATTTTAGACCCATTTCTCATTTGCCCTTTTTATCTAAAGTTTTAGAAAAAGCTGTTTTTATACAGTTGCAGTCTTTTTTAGAAGACAATTCTATTTTTGAGAAGTTTCAATCTGGGTTTAGATCTCGTCACAGCACTGAGTCTGCCCTGCTTAAGGTGCACAATGATATTATGATGTCTGTTGATGCCAAATGTCCTGTGGTCTTAGTGCTGCTAGATCTTACAGCAGCCTTTGACACTGTGGACCACACTATCCTTTTGTCACGCCTGAATCACTATGTTGGCATTCATGGCACTGCACTTAAGTGGTTTGAATCCTACCTTTCTAATAGAACTTTTTCTGTAATGATTGGTGACATGTCCTCTTCTAGTGCCTCTCTCTCCTGTGGGGTCCCACAGGGCTCTATCCTTGGCCCTATTCTGTTTTCATTATATATGCTGCCACTCGGGTCAATAATAGCCAGGCATAACATGTCTTTCCACTGTTATGCAGACGATTTGCAGCTTTATTTACCTTTGAACCCAGAACAAACTAACTCACAAAGTGTTCTATTGGATTGCATCATTGATATTAAGTTGTGGTTAAGCCAAAATTTTCTCCACTTAAATGAAGAAAAAACAGAATGTATTGTGTTTGGGGATACTGTAACGGCTGGCTTTGGTACCCTCTGTGGCGGTTTGGGAAAACCCCCACAAACAGACTAAGGACGGACAGCTCGCTACTCCTGGTTTTTTCCGCTGCATGCTGTGATCTAATCAGCCATTTATGCATTTCACTGCTGTGAGGTTAATGTGCCACCCATGCGTTGTGTTCATGCATCCTGTCTGTGTCTCACAAATGCAAATATCTCATGCCTGTTCTGCAGTCCCTTTGATCAGACCTGCTTTGATGTATTGTTTGAGTTGGGTATAAATACTGCACAGGTTCTGTAACACCTCACTCTCACTTCAACCTCTGCTGCAGACACGCACTCTGTGTCTTCTTCTCCGAGAGCCAGAGGATCCCCATCCAGCCTGCACACACTTGGGCTGGAGAGGGGATCCCGTGACGGCGGTATGATAATAAAACTCTACTTAAAACCTCCAACAACGCCGCTTTATTTTATGCCGCCGCACTGGTGACCCGACGCTGAAACGAACACGCTGCCAGCGAACGCAACACCCGGCGGTGATTCTCCGACGACAAGCGAACGCAACAGCTCCCTTCTGCTTCAGGGAGATTTCGACGCAGAGTTTCCAGGTTGAAACTCTCCGGAGACCACCCACGACCAGGAAAGCCGCAGCAACGTTTCATGGTGAGATCTGCACGCCTAGATCGGCACATCCACGCTGGACCGGCCGCGCTCACAGCTCCTCCACACCGTGAGCGCATGCACCTCGTCCCCTCTCCACGACGGCGATCCCCATGGCCGACGGAGCACACGTGGACCTGAACGCACCATGGCCGAGCGAGTGACAGAGCGTCTACTTTCCTTCACCGCTCCAACAGACAACAGGGATGATCTCCAGCAAGCTCCCTGACCCTGGTTCTCCTCTCCAGCGGCCCACCCACGCACGGGACCCCGGCACACGCACCGGGGAGTCACGGGCACGGCGCACCACGCACGGGACACATACGGCTCCACAGACTGCCTTCCTCCTTCGCCGCTGCCCTTCAGGGCTGCTCGCTCACCTGAGGCACGCATGCAGCATGCTCGAAGGATTTGTTAACAGTCTCAGCCACGGCACACATAGGGAATTCAGCGGTTTGCGGTTCCCGAGCGCTTTAAGGCTGTGCCCGCACCTAAAGCCAACACGCCAGTCCCTCTGTTCTCATCACAGCCGCCACGCAGCCTCGTCTTTTCTTCATGGCCGCTATTAATCCTTGCAGGACTTAATCGCGAGAGGAGCCAGTGACTAATTTTTCTTCTTGTGATCTCCGCACGCGCAACAGGACAACCCCTCGACGTCGCGGAGCAGCAAGCAATTTTTTGCGCGGCCCAGACTTCTCATCGTCTCCGGCCGGCTTTTACTACCCCCACCCCCCTCCACCCCCTCCTGCGCAGAGCTTTTCCCTGCTCGCTGCCCAAGCTGCACTATCGAGGTCTCGACCACCTGCCGAGCCCTCTGGGGGGGAGCTGTGGCGGTTTGGGAAAACCCCCACAAACAGACTAAGGACGGACAGCTCGCTACTCCTGGTTTTTTCCGCTGCATGCTGTGATCTAATCAGCCATTTATGCATTTCACTGCTGTGAGGTTAATGTGCCACCCATGCGTTGTGTTCATGCATCCTGTCTGTGTCTCACAAATGCAAATATCTCATGCCTGTTCTGCAGTCCCTTTGATCAGACCTGCTTTGATGTATTGTTTGAGTTGGGTATAAATACTGCACAGGTTCTGTAACACCTCACTCTCACTTCAACCTCTGCTGCAGACACGCACTCTGTGTCTTCTTCTCCGAGAGCCAGAGGATCCCCATCCAGCCTGCACACACTTGGGCTGGAGAGGGGATCCCGTGACGGCGGTATGATAATAAAACTCTACTTAAAACCTCCAACAACGCCGCTTTATTTCATGCCGCCGCACCCTCTCTTTAAGGCTCAGTTCAGCTGTCAGAAATTTGGGGGTGATTTTTGACAGCCATTTAAAATTTGACAAACAGATTGACAATGTAGTCAAGATGAGCTTTTATCAATTACGTTTGTTATCCAAAGCCAAACCTTTCCTGAGCCGTCATGATCTTGAGATAGCCATCCATGCTTTAATCACGTCTCGACTTGATTACTGCAATGCACTTTATGTTGGCATCTCTCAGTCTTCTCTCGTCCGCCTTCAACTTGTGCAAAATGCAGCGGCCCGTCTTTTGACCAACACACCTAGGCGAGAGCACATTACTCCGATCCATTATTCACTTCACTGGCTTCCAGTCCATTTTAGAATTAATTTTAAACTTTTGCTTTTTGTTTTTAAAGCTCTAAATGGCCTTGCTCCGGTTTATATGTCTGAGACTTTGACTGTCCGTGACCAAGGCAGGGCTTTGAGGTCATCCAGTCAGCTTTTGCTGGATGTGCCTAGGTCAAGGTATAAACACTGGGGTGACCGAGCCTTTTCTGTTGCAGCCCCCAGGCTCTGGAATAATCTCCCCCCGACCTACGTGCTATCTCTGACCTGGCCCTTTTTAAATCAGAACTTAAGACATATTTGTTTAGGATGGCTTTTAATACCAGTAGTGGTGATATTTGACTTGGCATTTGTTTTTATTTTATTTTTAGTTGGGTTTTTTTTTGTTTGTTTGTTTATTTGTTTTTAATGCTCTGTGTGTTTTTAATGCTGTTTATTTTCTGTAAAGCACTTTGGTCACCTATGGGTTGTTTTAAAGGGCTATATAAATAAAGTACATTACATTTGGGTTGTGGTACTGGGCAGGCTTAGCTTTGGGCTTGGTGCTTTTGCGCAAAGGAGGGTAGCCTGATGTTAAGTCAGTGAGGGGCTTAACGATGCTGGAATAGTTCTTCATGAACCGCCTATAGTACCCTGAAAAGCCTAAGAACGATCGGAGCTGTTTGAGATCACGGGGCACAGGCCAGGTACTTAGGGCTTTCACTTTTTTGGGGTCGGTCTCAACTCCTTTACTGGACACAATGTGACCGAGGTATCTGACAGAAGTTTGAAAAAATCTGCATTTCTCAGGGGAGAGTTTAAGCCCGTACTCTTTTAGGCGATTAAGAACTTTCATTAAGCAAGCCTCATGTTCTTCGGGCGTCTTGGAGAATACAATAATGTCATCGAGGAACACAATCACCTCATGCAGATTCATGTCGCCCATGCATTTCTCCATGAGGTGCTGGAACGTGCTGGGGGCGTTTGTAATGCCTTGGGGCATTCTATTGAATTCCCAAAAGCCCGTGGGACATATAAACGCCATCTTTGGTTTGTCCAGCTCCTCTACCTCAATTTGGTAGTACCCCGACTTTAAATCGAGCATGGAGAACCACTGCAAACCGGTCAAGGTGGAAAACGTTTCCTCCAAGTTGGGGAGGGCGTAAGCATCTTTTACAGTCTGCATGTTAAGCTTCCTGTAATCAATGCAAAGGGAGACATCGCCATTTTTCTTTCGCACCACTACAATAGGCAAAGAAAATGGGGAATTGGACTGTCTTATCATGCCTGCTTGTTGGAGCTCTTTGAGATGCTTACAGACCGCTTCCAGGTCATTTGGATGTATGGGACGTGCTCTGTGTTTGAACGGTGTTTCATCTGATAATTTGATTGTGTGTTTCACTTGTTCCGTTTTGCCAAAGTCAAGATCGTTTTGTGCAAATACTTCGGGCATTTGACTGAGTCTTTCTGTTAGGCGCTCTTTCCATTCAGCGCTAATGGGGTAAGAGTCAAAGTTGAACTTCAGAGTGGACTTTGGTTCAGTTTTGGACTTTGTAACTTTCACGGAGTGTTCTTGTGATAGGACTCGTTGATATGCACAGATGTCTCCAATGACACACTTCTGAGGGATTGTCACGTCATGTTCCGATTCATTGGTGAGTATAACTGGAACAAGGTAAGGTGCTCTTTCAGGTAAGTCTATGAGACATGGTTTTACTAGGATACCACCAGGTAAGGCTGACATTAACGGGTGTTCTAACAAGACAGATTTTTCACTGTTGCCGGCTGACACAGCTACAGCGCCATCTAGAACAACTGTTTGGCCTGCAGGAACTAACTGTGGCTCTTTGTTGCGCATGGTCACTAAACCAAGGTTAGTGTCTTTGGACTGTCTGTGCCGTATCTCAAGGACTTTTAACACTGCCTTATAACCAAGTGACATGGTTGGCTGCAGTTCAGAACATGCATCAGAGTACAGCTCGTAAAGTACATCTAATGTGTTTGTCCCTATTAACACAAAAGACTGATCAGCTGCACGTACATCAGGAACCACTAAGGCAAGTGTTGGCACTTCGGCTTCAATACCGAGAAAGTCTTTTGGGAAAGTGACATGCATTTCAATGTAGCCTAAGAAAGTCACACTCTGACCGTTAGCTCCCTCCACTTCTAACAGCTCAAAAAGTGGCTTAATCTCATGGTTGGATAAGTACTGTCTGTAATAGGACTCAGGGACAGTAGTCACCTGGGAGCCTGTATCTAACAAACAGCTCACAGGACAGCCATTCACTTTCACTTGTGCTGTACTTTTTGTACCAATTAGACCATTAGGAAAGTTAAAAGGGTCTGTTTTGCAGTGTGACTTCAGTTTAGCACGTGTCTTGAATGGAGCTTTCGGTTTGGGACGGGTCATCTCTGAACTAGCCTCTGTTTGTCCCGCAACAGGGGTAGACTTCAGTTGTAAAGAAGATTGGGGGTTCTGACTGTCTCAAATCTGTCTTTTTACTCTTAGTTCTTTGCGTTTTGCAGCCACAAGCGCAGGGTTTGGCTCTGACTCACAAGTGGCTACAATATGCCCATCTTCGTCACAGCGGAAGCAATACCATGGTTTGGGCCTAGTATTGGGACGGCTGGACGAAGGTAAGTTTTCAGGTTTGGCATGGTCAGGTTTTTTATTTTCAGACTTCTTAATTGGGTCTTTCTTCAGTGGTGCTTGTTTCTTTTGTTTCATGACAGCAGCTAATTGGCTTTTTAGATCAGCGACTTGCTTTTTCAGTTCTTTCAGACTGTCAGACTCCACTTCACTATTTGTACCTGTTTCGGTGACTGTTTGTTCGTAGGAGGCTGCTTTTGGTTTTGTGGCACCCAAGTGTTTTTTCATGCGTGTGTTTTTAACTTCTTGTCTGTTTTCAACAGTGCGAAGGTGAAGCAATAACTCTGCATACTCAGGTGGATGTTTATCTTTTAGTTCCAGCTGTAGCTCCTTTAGCAGATTATCATCCCAACAGCCTCTGTTAAACTGCTTGAGAAGCTGTTTGTTTGCTTCCTGGGGCTCCAGACCGCCTCTACGCACTGTGAGATTGAGCGCCACCTGCAAACGATGCAGATATGCAGAGGGTTTTTCTCCATAATCTTGAAAAGTGTTCATGAATCGCACAAGCAGTTCCTCACCGTCTTCAACAGTCCCGAAAGCTGAGTCCAAAAGCTTGAGATAGTCGGCAGAGGTGGCTTCAGGCCCAAGAGAGTGAATAACATCAGACGCAGGAGCAAGAGAGACTTTCAAGAATCTTGCGAGATTTTTCCAAGTCAGACAAAGAAGTATCTTCCATCATCAAGTCAACATGTGAACGCCATGTTTCATAATCAGCTTCAGTATACAGTCTTGGCGTTTTGCCTGAGAAAGCGCTGATTCTCCAAGAGGAATGGGCGTTTGACGGCTTCTCTGCATTTTTAATGACGTGCTCGACTACGATTTTCTGAACCTCAGGTGGGTTAAAATCGGCTGGACTCAACATCTGAGGTGTAAAGTTTGGTCTAAGAGGGCTTTGGAAGAGTGCTTGAGTGGTTTTAGAGGTGCGAGGCACTTCAACTTGGAGTGGAGGAGAGACTCCACTTTGTGTGGGTTCTACAGTAGGGAAAGCAAGATCAATGTCAGCAGAGACCGTTTCAGCTGTCTCAGCAGCTTCAATAGACTTCCCTATTGTGGACATAACCTCCCGCAACACCTCTTCAAAACCTTTTCAATATCGATCTGATGAATTCAAAACAACATAGTTTGACAGAAGAATTTATCAACACAATGTACAGTATGGGCTTACATCCAACAATTACCAGACCTAGCAGAATCACGTCACACAGTGCCACACTAATAGATAACATATTCACAAACATTATGGAAAATAATATCAGGAGTGGGCTTTTATTGAATGATATCAGTGACCACCTGCCGATTTTTGTTGTCAATCAATGTGATTATAGGAAGAAAAAGCATACCAAAAATATTAAATATAAAAGAATAAGAACCAAAGAATCTATGTATTTACTGACAAAGGAATTATTAATACAAGATTGGAAGATAGTTTATGATGAAAATGATATAAATAAAGCATATGATAAATTTTTACAAATATTTCAATCATTGTACAATAAAAACTGTCCTATAAAACAATACAGTGACAGACAACAAAAGAAAAATATTCCTTGGGTCACCAAGGGGTTGATAAATGCATGTAAAAAGAAGAATACATTATATTGTGGCGGTTTGGTGTAAACCCCCACAAACAGATCGGACAGACACAGCGCTCGGCTAGAGCAATTAACAGAACAGTGAAATGTGTGTATTAATGTCTACAGGCAGCCCCGCTTCTTCTGGCTCTCTACTGTGATGTTAATGTCACCTTTCATGCATTGTGTTCATGCATCCTGTCCTTACTGTGACCTAGAGACTGAGATCAATATGTAGATGTGCCTTGTAACCTCTTTGTTCTGCAGCTGGAGCAGTCTAGCAAATCTGCCTATTGTGATGTATGTCTCTCAAATGCAAATGTCTCATGCCTGTTCTGCAATCTCTTTAATCATACCAACTGCTGGGGAATGCTCTTTGATGTATTGTTGTAGTTGGGTATATATGCTGCAACTCTGTAACTCAAACTCTCTCTCATTCTGATTCTGCAACTGCTACTGCTGGACACACACACCGTGTGTCTCCTCTTCTCTGAGAGCCGGAGGATCCCGCTCCGGTCTGTTCACACTATGCACCGGAGCGGGGATTCTGTGAAGGCGGTATGATTCAATAAACTCTGCTTAAAACCTTCACCAACGCCGCTTTATTTCATGCCGCTGCACTGGTGACCCCGCAGACGCACACGCTTTGTGCGACGCAACCTTCTGGTCTGGACGACCATGCTGGCGACTCGACGCCGAAAAAAAACACGCTGCCAGCGAACACAGCAGCCTGATGCAAACGATCCGCCCTCCCTTCTGCTTCAGGGAGACCTCGACGTGGAGCCAACACAGGCGAGCTACTCTCTCGGCATCACCGACGACCGGGAAAACTGCAGAAAACGTCATGGTGCGACCCTCGCCTGAGATTGGGACGTCGACGCTGGACCGGCCGAGGAACACAACGTTTTCTCCCTCTCACCGCTCCTCCTCCCTCTCAGCGATCCTACTCATCTACCCGAGCCTGAGGAACAAAGATCGTCTATCTCCCCTCAACGCTCCAACGCACCATGACTAATCTGCAGCCACAGCCCATCATAGATGTTTAACGGCGCCGTCTGCGCTGATCTCCACCAAGATTCTGCACCCTGACTCGCCTCTCCAGCTGGCCCACCCACGCACGAGCCCCGGCGCACGCACCGGGGAGTTACGAGGACGGCGCACCACGCATGGGACAAATACGGCTCTTCTGACCGCCTTCCTTCTGCTGCACACTGGCCCTTCAGGCTTGCTCGTACACCTGAGGCCCGCAGCTTGCTCACTGGATTTTATGGTCTTAGCCACGGCACACAAGGGGAATTCAGCCGTCTGCGGTTCCCGAGGCTTTAGGGTTGCGCCTGCCCTAAAGTCAACACGCCAGTCCCTCTGCTTTTATTTTTTTCTTACCACCGCTCCTGCTTTTCTTCATGGCCACGAGAGGAGTCAGAGACAAATTTTTCTTCTTGTGATCTCCGCACGCGCAACGGGACAGCCCCTCGACGTCGCGGAGCAGCAAGCAATTTTTGCGCGGCTCGGACGATTTCACCGTCCCCTGCCGGCACTTACTACCCCCCTCCTCCCTCCCCCTCCGCCTGCAGCGAGCTTCTCCCACAGCTCGCTCCCATAGATGGATTATCGAGGTCTCTGCCCCCTGCCGTGCCCTTTGGGGGGGAACGTGTGGCGGTTTGGTGTAAACCCCCACAAACAGACTGGACAGACACAGCGCTCGGCTAGAGCAATTAACAGAACAGTGAAATGTGTGTATTAATGTCTACAGGCAGCCCCGCTTCTTCTGGTTCTCTACTGTGATGTTAATGTCACCTTTCATGCATTGTGTTCATGCGTCCTGTCCTTACTGTGACCTAGAGACTGAGATCAATATGTAGATGTGCCTTGTAACCTTTTTGTTCTGCAGCTGGAGCAGAGTCTAGCAAATCTTCCTATTGTGATGTATGTCTCTCAAATGCAAATGTCTCATGCCTGTTCTGCAATCTCTTTAATCATACCAACTGCTGGGGAATGCTCTTTGATGTATTGTTGTAGTTGGGTATATATACTGCAACTCTGTAACTCAAACTCTCTGTCATTCTGATTCTGCAACTGCTACTGCTGGACACACACACCGTGTGTCTCCTCTTCTCTGAGAGCCGGAGGATCCCACTCCGGTCTGTTCACACTATGCACCGGAGCGGGGATTCTGTGAAGGCGGTATGATTCAATAAACTCTGCTTAAAACCAACACCAATGCCGCCTTATTTCATGCCGCCTCAATATAAACAATTCATTAAGTGCAGAACGGTGGAGGCTGAGATCAAATATAAAAGATATAAAAATAAGCTTACTAATATAATGAGGACCTGTAAGAAAGAATATTACAACAGAATATTAGAGGATAATAAAAATAACTTAAGAAGAATATGGCAAGTACTCAATGGGATTATTAGTAATCGACCTAAGAATGCTAATTATCCAGAATATTTTATTGAAAATGGCAATTTGATAAATAATATGGAGGATGTGGTCAGTGGTTTCAATAAATTTTTTGTAAACGTTGGTCCTGAATTAGCAAATCAATAGTGACAACAGAAACAAACAACAGTGGTTCTGTAAATGAAATGGAAGATAGAAATCCAAACACAATCTTTTTGGGTGCATTTACTGAAAAGGAAATTATCGAGACTGTGAGTAAATTTAAGAACAAAAAAATCAACGGACTGGAATGAAATTGACATGACAATAGTGAAAAAAGTAATTGAAGGAATTGTTAAGCCACTCACCCACATCTGTAACCTGTCATTTCAAACTGGTAAATTTCCAAACAAAATGAAAATAGTAAAAGTAATACCTCTATACAAAACAGGAGACAGTCATTGTTTCACAAATTACAGGCCAGTCTCTTGACTCTCACAATTCTCCAAAATACTTGAAAAAATCTTCACTAAGAGACTGAATGATTTCATTGAAAAACACAACCTCCTTACAGACAGCCAGTATGGTTTTAGAGCAGATAAATCTACATCTTTGGCACTGATCAAACTTATAGAAGAAATTACTAGTTGTATAGATAAAAAAAAAAGTTTGCTGTAGGAGTATTTATAGATTTAAAGAAAGCTTTTGACACCACTGACCACAGAATACTACTAAGGGAACTGGAAAGGTATGGGATAAGAGGGGTCGGACTGAGTTGGGTGGAAAGTTATTTAAGTAACAGACAACAATTTGTACAAATTGGTGAGCACAAATCACCCTTCATGGACATCACTTGTGGTGTGCCCCAGGGGTCAGTTTTGGGACCCAAACTCTTTATTTTGTATATAAATGTCACAGTCCTTGGACAGGGGTAACGTGGTGGGAGCTGTTTTTCTGGATCTCAAAAAGGCTTTTGACACTGTAAACCACATCTTGCTTTTATCCAAAATGGTATCTTTTAACTTTTCTCCCAATACAATAAAATGGTTTGCTTCTTATCTTCAGAACAGAGAACAGTGTGTAAAAGTTCACCAGGATAAATCCTTCCTTTTAAATAATTGTATGGGTATCCCACAAGGGTCCATTCTTGGTCCTTTACTTTTCAGCATTTTTATTAATGACCTGCCATTACACTGCTCAGCTGCAACATGTCAACTTTATGCAGATGATGCAGTTATTTACACAGCTGCTAAGACTCCAGCTCAGGCTGCAGACGTCCTGTCTTCAAGCATGGTTGATGTCCAAGAGTGGCTCATTTAGAATCATCTACTGCTGAACCTTCAGAAAACAGTTTCAATGTGCTTTTCAATCAAAAAATGTAACTTGCAACATTTTAAAGTTAATATACATGATCAAGATATTAGTTCAGTTACAGAATTCAAATACCTTGGCATTGTACTAGATCCTCAACTCAAATTTAATCTTCACATAAAGATTTCTAAAACAGTAAAAAAAAAAAATTGAACTGCTTTAAATTAATTAGACATTACATACCACACCAAGCAGCCGTACTGTATATGCATTTTTTGTTTTTTTCGCATATATCATACTGTCTGACAGTTTGGGCTCAAGCAGCTCCTTCTACAATAAAACATATAGGTTCATTATATAATCAAACTCTAAAAATTCTGGATAAAAAGCCCATCAGGTGGCATCATTGTAATATTTTAAAAAATATAATCTACTGAGTTTTGAGAGTTTCATTGACCTTTGTTTTCTGAAATTAATTTTTAAATGTTTCCATAAATCAGCATCAGAGCCACTTGTTGGATTCATCCAAAGACAGGACAGCAGCAGAGCCACCAGGAGTTCTGTTAACAATAACTGTAAAATATCCCACCGCAGAACCACATTTGGACAAACAGCTTTTTCTATAAAGGGCAGTCATATCTGGAACACAATGCCAAATGAAATCAAAATAATAACGGATTTTAAAACATTTACTACAAAGGTTAAAAACTGGCTGAAAAGTAAACAAGAATGTTCCCATGTATGAAATGATTGTCTGCAGGGTGTGAGTGAAGAAGGGAAGGCAAATGTGTAACAGGCATTTTACTGTAACAGGCAAATGTGAATCAGGTTTTTATATTGTGTATTTATAATTTTGTTTGCATTGATGTATGTGGATAATGTTTATACTGTTTTCATTTTGTTTTTTTCTTCATCTTTTTCTCTTTTTATGTTTCTTTTCTCTAAAGCCCATCCAGGGACAAGAGTTGCAAACTAGCTTAACCCCTCGCACTCCGGTCAATTTCCCTAAAAACGCCAAAAAGTAACGTGCCCAAAGTAAATCGAAAGCTGTTCTTCAACCCTTTGCAGCATCTTCATGGGGTTGGTCTCATTTAACCCCTTGCACTCCGGTCAATTTTCCTAAAAACACCAAAAAATAATGTGCCCAAAGTAAATCGAAAGCTGTTCTTCAACCCTTTGCAGCATCTTCATGGGGTTGGTCTCATTTAAAAGAAAACACTTTGAATTTTTTGGCAAAAAAAACATGATCTCTCTAAGTGCTCCGGCCACTGAGTTACAGTCATCTAAACATAGTGAACTTGAAGAAAATAAATTTGGCCTGGGTGTTTTTTTGGATACAAATGCTTGCAAATAACACACAGCTTCAGATCCGGGCTGGAAAATGCAACAGAAATGTAGAACCAAGTGTTATCCAGCTGAGGTCCAAATTTTGTAACAATACCACAAAAAATGAATATATTACACAGCTTTGTTCTCAGGCTGTTCCCAGGCATTTTGGAACTGTGCCAAATGGCACAGTTTGGAAAAACGTCTGTAACTTTTGAATGATTCAATGTAGAAGCTTCATTTTGGGCTCTAATGAAAGGTGACACTCAGGGCTGTGTCTGTGTGTGTGGGGGGGTTGTCCTCCCCCCCTCGCTACAGAGGACGGAGATCGGCCATCGCTACATGACGGATTACACTCGGATGTGGCGATGTGGCCACAGCAGCGCTGTCACCGCGGCTCCCCCCCCCCCCCGCTACAGAATCGTAGCGGCGGGGGGGGGCGTTCACGGTCCGGAGGCGACGAACGAACCGTGTAACGCGGCGCACACACTTCGGACATCGTGCGCCGCACAGTTGTAATTTACCGATTGGTCAAAAGTCATTTTTGATTACAATTTTCAGGGATAAAAAATAACTTGGCTTATAACACCTTACCTCTTCACAGCCACATTGTCCTGGCCAACTTCTCTTCCTCATTGTCAGACGAACGCGACGCTGGTCCGCTCGTGGTTCTGGTCTCGCGACCCGGTCAAAACATAATTCCATGATTGCGGTTTTGGCGAATGATTTACGACCTTCGTCGTCAGCCTCCGTCGGTCTATGATGACTATATAAGAGAATCCTAAACACTCTGCTGGAATTAAAAAAAAATAAATAAAGCACTGCCTGTGGCTGCTGAAGCAGTCTCTCTTCACCCAGCCTTTGTAGACAAAACAGCTCAGCGAACTTCTGTGCTTCAATTGGCTCGCTGCGTTGGTAGGCGGGTCCTTCTAGCCAAGTTTTCAGTCATTGGTTCTTCAAGGTTTCAGAAACCCAATTCAAGGCTCTTATTAGTCGAATGAGAGGTCAATCAGATGAACTAATCTGTTCGCGGCTGTGTCTGCAGCTTTTATTTTCAGTGCGTGCTTGGACGCCATACACCACCTACATCACAATCTCCATCATGCGTCCTAGAGCGCACGAGAGCGCCCTCGTGCGCTCTAGGACGCAGAGACTTGCCCGTCCGTGGTACAACGGAGCACAAGAGGTTAAAAGAAAACACTTTGAATTTTTTGGCAAAACAGTCATAATCTCTCTAAGTGCTCCGGCCACTGAGTTACAGTCATCTAAACATACTGAACTTGAAGAAAATAAATTTGGCCTGGGTGTTTTTTTGGGTACAAATGCTTGCAAATAACACACAGCTTCAGATCCGGGCTGGAAAATGCAACAGAAATGTAGAACCAAGTGTTATCCAGCTGAGGTCCAAATTGTGCCAAATGGCACAGTTTGGAAAAACGTCTGTAACTTTTGAATGATTCAATATAGAAGCTTCAGGCTCTGTGTGTGTGTGTGGGGTTGTCCCCCCCCCCGCTACAGAGGACGGACATCGCCCGTTGCGCCACGGTCCGTCATGCAGCGATGACGCACAGCTGTAATTTACCTATCGGTCAAAAGTCATTTTGATTACAATTTTCAGGGATAAAGAATAATTTAGCTTAGAACACTTACCTCTTCACAGCAGAAGCGGAGCTGGCGAACTTCTTCCTCATTGTCAGACGAACGCGACTCTGGTCTCGCAACCCGATCAAAACATAATTCCATTATTGTGGTTTTGCGCTTCCATGATTGTGGTTTTTGGCGAACGATTTTTCAAAACAAATAACAGCAGTAATTAAAAATAGACTGGCGAACGCGTGTGTGTCACTCAGCCTTCGTTGTCGGCCTCCGTCGGTCTATGATGACCATGGAAGACAATCCTAACATCTACTCTGCTGGGACAAAAACAAAAAAAAGCACCGCCTGTGGCCAAACATGCCGATGCGCGAATGGCAGTCCATCACACAGGTTGCACTTGTGGATGGTCTCCGTGCTGCTGGGTCTGTGGGGTTCTTCCTGCGGGTCCTTTTTTTCATCTGCTGCTGCAGTCAGTCTCTCTTCACCCAGCCTTACACAAAAAAGCTCGCGAACTTCTGTGCTTCAATTGGCTCGCTGCATTCACAGCGTTGTTAGGCGGGTCCTTCTCGCTAGGTTTTCAGTCATTGGTTCTTCAAGGTTTCAGAAACCCAATTCAAGGCTCTTATTAGTCGAATGAGAGGTCAATCATATCTGATCTGTTTGCGGCTGTGTCTGTAGTGGAAGAACTTTTTTATTTTCTTCAGTGCGCGCTTGGAGGCAGCGCCCTCGTGCGTCCTACAACGCATGAGAGCGCCCTCGTGCGCTCTGGGACGCAGAGACCTGCCCACCCGCGGTACAACGGAGTGCAAGAGGTTAATGCTATACACTCTCTGTGCAACACATCAGATTTTCTTTTTTGTCTGTTTATTGCACTGTCCCTGACAAATAAACAAATAAAATAAAAAATAAATAAATAAATGACATATGCCAAGTATCAAAAATTCTGAAATTTATTTTGTTTGCGGATGACACAAATATCCTTTGCACTCAGCTGGTTTTAGAGGTGGTCACAACTGAAATGAAAAAGTTAACACAGTGGTTCAACAAAAACAAATTATCTCTAAATCTAAAAAAAACAAAGATTGTGTTGTTTGGAAATTATAAAATAAATCATGAAATAATGGTAACGATAGATGATACCAGAATAGAAACAGTACAGGAAAATAAGTTTCTGGGGGTGACGCTAGACAATAAAATCTGCTGGAAACCTCACATCAATCACATCCGGGCCAAGTTGGCAAAATGTATAGGCATACTGGGGAAGACAAGACACATATTGGACTATAAATCATTGGTCTTACTGTACAATTCACTGTTTCTACCTTATCTTAACTACTGTGTAGAAGTCTGGGGAAACACCTACAAGACCAACCTACAGTCAATATGCACATTACAAAAAAGAGCTATAAGGATAATAAATAATGTAGGATATAGAGACCATACCAATTCGTTGTTTTTAAAGTCACATAAAGTTCACCGATTTAGTTAAATTTAAGACAGCACAAGTCATGTACAAGGCAATTAATAATCAACTCCCAACTAATATACAAAAAATATTTAAAAAAAGAGACAATGATCATAATTTGAGAGGAGACTTAAACTTTACAAAACCCAAGATACGAACAACCAAGAAAAGTATGTGCACATCTGTCTGTGGGGTGGATTTGTGGAACAGTCTGGAGCCGGAACTGAAAATATGTACAAACAGAAATCAGTTCAAAAAGAGGTACAAACATTATTTGCTGAAAGGATATACAGTTAGGCCCAGAAATATTTGGACAGTGACACAAGTTTTGTTATTTCAGCTGTTTACGAAAACATATTCAGGATACAATTATATAATCAATATGGGCTTAAAGTGCAGACTCTCAGCTGTAATTTGAGAGTATTCACATCCAAATTGGAGCAAGGGTTTAGGAATTACAGTTCTTTAATACGTAGCCGCCTCTTTTTCAAGGGACCAAAAGTAATTGGACAATTGATTCAGAAGGCTGAAAAAAAAAAATAACAAGGCTGCATGGGCTCTTCCCTCGTTAACCTGTCATCAATTAAGCAGTTAAAAGGTCTGGAGTTGATTCCAGGTCTGGCGTTTGCATTTGGAAGCTGTTGCTGTGAACACACATGCGGTCAAAGGAGCTCTCAATGGAGATGAAACAGACCATCCTGAGGCTGAAAAAAAAAGAAGAAATCCATCAGAGAGATAGCAGAAATGTTAGGTGTGGCCAAATCAACAGTTTGGTACATTCTGAGAAAAAAAGAGTGCACTGGTGAGCTTGGGAACTCAAAAAGGCCTGGACGTCCGATCGCAGAATCCTTCCCATGGTGAAGAAGAACCCCTTCACAACATCCACACAAGTGAAGAACACTCTCCAGAAAGTAGGTGTATCAGTATCTAAGTCTACCATAAAGAGAAGACTTCATGAGAGTAAATACAAAGGATTCACCACAAGGTGCAAACCATTAATCAGCCTCAAAAATAGAAAGGCCAGAACTGACTTTGCCAAAAAAACACCTGAAGAAGCCAGCCCAGTTCTGGAACAGCATTCTTTGGACAGTTGAGACTAAGATCAACCTGTACCAGAATAATGGGAAGAAGAAAGTTTGGAGAAGAATTGGAACAGCTCATGATCCAAAGCACACCACATCTTCTGTAAAACATGGTGGAGGCAGTGTGATGGCACGGGCATGCATGGCTTCCAGTGGCACTGGGTCACTTGTGTTTATTGATGATGTGACAAAAGACAGAAGCAGCCAGATGAATTCTGAAGTGTATAGGGATATACTTTCTGCTCAGATTCAGCCAAATGCAGCAAAGTTGACTGGACGGCACTTCACAGTACAGATGGACAATGATCCAAAACATACTGCAAAAGCAACCCAGGAGTTTTTTAAAGCACAGAAGTGGAATATTCTGCAATGGCCAAGTGAATCACCAGATCTCAACCCAATCAAGCATGCATTTCACTTGCTCAAGACAAAACTTAAGGCAGAAAGACCCATAAACAAGCAACAACTGAAGAGAGCTACAGTAAAGGCCTGGCAAAGCATCACAAAGGAGGAAACCCAGCGTTTGGTGATGTCCATGGGTTCCAGACTTCAGGCAGTCATTGCCTGCAAACGATTCTCAACAAAATATTGAAAAGTAACACTTTACTTAGGGTTATCTTTATTTGTCCAATTACTTTTGAGCCCCTGAAATGAGAAGCGTTTGTATAAAAATAGCTACAATTCCAACATGTTTAATCATATATTTTTGTTCAACCCCTTGAATTAAACCTTAAAGTCTGCACTTCAATTCCGTTGTAGTTGTTTCATTTCAAATCCAACGTGGTGGCATGCAGAGCCCAAATCATGAAGATTTTGTCACTGTCCAAATATTTCTGGGCCTAACTGTATGTTAGAAGGGTAGTATTTATATGTACGATTCACTATGCTCACTCTGGGACACTATGGGACACTATGGAATGGTGGGTGGGACAGCACTGTGTATATCTGTGTTGTTTGAGGCTGGTTTTGATGAATGGACATCAATGTATGTTAGGATGGATGGGTGTTAATGTTGATATGTACAAAATACAGTTAATTGTTTACTTGGGGTCTTAAATGTGGTAATTTGTATATAATTCATGAGTGTATTTATGGAAAAGAGGAGATGGAATTAATAAGTGTTCA
This sequence comes from Pholidichthys leucotaenia, assembly GCA_020510985.1. Lineage (NCBI taxonomy): Eukaryota > Metazoa > Chordata > Actinopteri > Cichliformes > Pholidichthyidae > Pholidichthys > Pholidichthys leucotaenia. The sequence goes on along the minus strand of CM035844.1, from coordinate 39,919,115 downwards.
CTTCTTCCTTCTCCCTTTCGAACACTGTATACTGTTACTTTATTGCATTTGTCATTTGTTTTGTTTTTGTTATACTTTTTTGTTCGAAATAAAGTATCTATCTATCTTTTCCACTTAGCTTAGCTAAACCCCTCAGGTTGCTAAGATAAGCCTCAGTAACACTGCCCCCTACAGTTTTAGTGTAGACATCAGTTAGAGTTTGAATGCAGTACTTAACCTCAGGATTGTCAGTGGATGGAAAGGAGCACGGCAACGTAGGTGCTAATGCTTCAATGGTTAATCCAGACTCGAACTCTACAATGTGACTTTTGTCAAAATCAGATGAGTTACCATCAATGCTAAGCACCCTACTTATAGTGCTATGTTGCTCTAGAAACTCAAAAATGTCCATGTCTTTCTCTTTATCAACAACACCACTGACAATGACTGCATTAGGGATTTTAACACCATGTTTTTCCACAAAATCCATTTTGGCAGTATATAAACTGTTTAGTCAGGGGTCAAAACAGAATCCTCATCTGTTGTGCAACGCTCCAGGCTCCTGGCTGTGCTCGCCAATTTTTGTAACACCGCTGTAATAATACAGATAACAATAATAATATACTGTGACGTATGCAGGGTTCACACAAAGAAAATGGAGCAGATGGCTGTGATCAACCAGATTTATTTTTCACACACTCTGAGCACAGGCAGGAGGGGAGGTCATTCTCCCAGACCTCTGTTTACATCAAGGTTACACACACATAACGTTTTCAACTGGCAGAGCATGCTGGGAAATTCCTGCCCCACTTAACATGGCCCCAACGTTACACTGCCCCCCCCCCCGGACTGGTTTCTGTCCCCAGAAAAATTAAAGTCCCATTTAAAAGTCCAATACAAACTCATCCAGGTGTCGGGGCGGTCTTCGGCGCCGGCGGCCAACAAGTACAGGCCCCCTAGTGTCCATCTGGGTCTCGGTCGGGGTATCGGGCCGGGATGGAAGCTCCGGTTCGTCCACCAGCGGTGCAGATGGCCGATACGGGGCGAGACGGTCACGATGAAGGACCACAACCCGGTCCCTTTTTCTAAGCCTCACCCTGTACACCACATCTGACAGTCTCTCCAGGACCACGCATGGCCCCGACCACTGGCTCGCCAGCTTCGGTGATCGTCCTCTCTTCCTCTCAGGGCAGAAAACCCAGACTCGATCTCCCGGTGCAAAGTCCCTCCCCTGGCAGCGGGAGTCGTACGCTCGCTTCTGCCGACCCCCTGCCGCTGCCAGGGCCTCTCGAGCCAGCTCGTGCACCGTGTGGAGATGTTCTTTCAAACAAAAAAAATAATCCAATCCGGGTTTTCCCTCCACCTCCGGCTCAGGGGGGCAACCGAATACCAAATCCACCGGTGTGCGCAGCTCGCGTCCAAACATGAGCGCCACAGGGGTGCACCGGGTAGATTCCTGAGCTGCCGTCCGGTACGCCCACAAAACAAAAGGCAGATGCAGGTCCCAGTCTCGCTGTCGCTGGTCCACTAGGATAGCGAGCTGGGTGGTGAGGGTCCGGTTGAATCGTTCGACCAGGCCGTCGCTCTGTGGATGCAGTGGGGTGGTCCGGGTCTTCCGGATGCCCAGCCGTTTGCAGACCTCTCCGAAGACCTCCGCCTCGAAGTTCCGACCCTGATCGCTGTGCAGCTCCTCCGGTGCGCCAAACCGACAGAACATGTCATCCACCAGCTTTGATGCCGTCGTAGCGGCGCTCTGATCCGGGACCGCGTACGCCTCTGGCCACTTAGTGAAATAATCCATCGCGACCAGCATGTAGCGGTTCCCCCGGTCCGTGGTCGGGAAAGGGCCCAGGATGTCCACTCCCACTCGCTCCATCGGTGCTCCCACCCGGTACTGCTGCAGGGGAGCGTGGGATCGCTGAGTTGGTCCCTTCTGAGCTGTGCATGTGTCGCAGCGATGAACGTGGAGCTCCACGTCCTGATGACAACCGGGCCAGTAGAACTGGGCCCGAAGGCACTGCAGCGTCTTTGTCACTCCAAAGTGGCCCGCTCCTACCGCCCCATGAACCAGCTGGAGTACCTTGGGCCGGAGTCGACGAGGAACCAGCAGCTGCCAGACGTGCCGCTGCCCAGCTGGAGTCTGCCACTGCCGATACACCACGCCCTCGTAGCAGCGGAAGTTGGCCCGCTGGGAGTGCAGGGCCTTAGTCTCTGGGTCCAGCGGTGACACAACCTCCCAGGCGGGCCGCTGTCCTGCGTCCAGCCACTGCCGAACCCGCGAAATGACCGTGTCTCTGTCCTGCTCGCTCTGCAGCTGCTGCGTGCCAAGAACCTCTGTGACGTCATCGCTGGGGAGAACTGCCTGATCATCTGAGGAGGGGCTGTGCGTCGCTGCGTTATTCCTGCTCGCAGCGGCTCGGAGAGCGGCAGCCCGTGGGGCGGTTTGGTCCCGATCTTCAGCCCGTTGGCAGTGACGACACTCCTCTGTCGCACAGGGGCGCCGAGACAGCGCGTCAGCGTTGGCATGGAGGCGGCCTGCCCGATGCACAATCTGGAAATTATAATCCTGCAGTGCCTCCAGCCACCTCGCCAACTGTCCATCCGGTTCTTTGAAGTTTAACAACCAGGTCAGGGAAGCGTGGTCCGTCCTGAGCTGGAACCTCCCCCCGTACACATACGGGCGGAAATGACGCAGTCCTTGAATGACAGCCAGCAGCTCTCTGCGAGTCACACAGTAATTTCTCTCGGCTCTGCTGAGAGTGCGGCTGAAGTAAGCGACTGCCTGCTCTCCATGTTCTCCCTCCTGGGATAGCACCACCCCGATGCCCTGGTTGCTGGTGTCCGTGTCCACGATGAAAGGGCGGTTCGGGTCAGGATACCGCAGGACGGGGGCTCTGATGAGCGCTGCGCGAAGCTGGGAGAAAGCAGCAGCACAGCTGTCACTCCACTGGAACGTGCATCCTTTCTGCGTCAGCTGATGCAGCGGGCTGGCGATGGTGGCGAAGTCTTTCACAAACCTCCTATAATAGGAGGCCAATCCAAGAAAACTCCTCAGTTCTCCAACGTTCCGCGGCACTGGCCAGTCTCTCACTGTTGCCACTTTTTCCGGGTCGGTGGCGACCCCCGCTGCGCTGACGACGTGGCCCAAAAAGGTGGTCTCCCGCCGGAACAGGTGGCATTTCTTAGAGTGTAACCATAGCCCCGCCTGTTGGATGGCTCCCAGCACCTCTCGGAGATTTGACAGGGCGCTGTCAAAATCAGCTGCATGTACCAGCAGGTCATCCAGGTAAACAACGCAGTGACTCCGGGGCACATGAGCCAGCACTCGCTCCATCAAGCGCTCAAAGGTGGCCGGAGCGTTGCAGAGTCCAAACGGCATCACTTTAAACTGGTACAGTCCCTGCCTGATGGAGAAGGCTGTTTTTTGGCGGGCCTCGGGTGACAGCTCTACCTGCCAATAGCCGCTGCGTAGATCCAGCGAGCTGAACCAGCTGGAGCCGGCGATGTGGTCCAGTGCGTCATTGATGCGGGGCAGGGGGTAGGAATCTTTCCTGGTGGCGTCGTTGAGGCGTCGGTAATCCACACAGAACCGCCACGACCCGTCCTTCTTCTTGACCAGCACCACAGGCGCCGCCCAGGGGCTGCTGGAGGGCTCAGTAACATCTGCCTCCAGCATTTCTCGCACTTTTTGTTCCGCCGCTGCCCGCCTTGAAAAGGGCAGCCGGCGTGGGTGGAGTCAAATCGGCCTGGCCTCACCGGTGTCGATCTCGTGCTGCACCAACCCGGTCCGGCCGCATTCCTCATCCTTCGCGGCGAAAACACCCACGTAACAGTCCAATAGCTCCCGCAGCTGGCGTCTCTGTTCCGGGTCCAGCCCGCTGCAGCTCCGCTGAAATAATTCCTCCACCGCCTGCTGCGTCTCTGCTGACACGTTGACCCCTCCCCTTGCTGTCCCTGTGTGTGCTCGTGCTCCCTCTGTCCGCGCTGGTGACGTCATCGTGTCCAGTCCTCGCGGTGGTCTGCCTGGTCCGGTCTGTCTTGGCGATCCCTCGATTGTGCGTGCCCCCGTGTCCCTTCCCTGGGTTCTGCTGTGGAGCGTGATGGTCCGGTTTCCCAGCTGGAGGGAAGGTCTGGCAGTGTCGATCTTGGCACGCCAGGCTGTGAGCAGGTCTAATCCAATAATACAGGGGTCTTGGATGTCAGCCAGCCAGAACGGGTGTCTTATGTTCTGACCGGCCACCCCCACCACCAGCACTCTCCGCCCCTTCAGTCGGGCGCGCTCACCGGTAGCTGTGGTGACGCAGCGCTCGGTGGGTTCCCACCCCCGCGGAGCCGTCTTGCTCGTGCCCGGCAGCACACCGGGTCGAACCAAGGAGATTGTAGAGCCGGTGTCAATCAGGGCCCGGATCGACGTCTTCCCCAAGCTGCACTGTAGATAGATCCCTGGAGAGTGTCCAACTCGGCCCACGCGCGGTGCCGGCTCCTCGGGGGAAACATCTGCTGGAGGTGGCCTGTCCCCGTTCACGCCACCTCGCTCTAGTTTAACGCCGGCAAGGGGCCAGTTTGTCGTGGGGTGGGTGCGGGGCAGTATCACACGATGTGTCCCATCTCTCCGCAGCGGAAGCACCCTTCCTCGCGCCGCCGAGGCCATCTTCTCCGTGGACGCGCCGCCGTGGTCTGCCGTAATTCCTCCTCCTCCCCCTCGCTCTCCATCGTAGCCTGGTAGGTTCTTCGGCTGTGCGTTGCTGCTTCAGCGGTGCGATTTATTAGCGGCTCTGCCCGCTCTGCTTCTGCCACTGCAGTCCTCCAGTCGCTCGCGGCGTGGAGCCGTACGTGGCTCTGGAGCTGGGCCAGGCGGAGACCTTGGATGAAACTCCGGAGGGCGAGCTTCTCTACTGCCTCCGGCGCGAAATCTGGGTAGCTGCGCCGGGTTAACAGCCATATGTCTGCAGCATAGGCTCCTAGTTTTTCCTGGTGGTTCTGGCGGCGGCGGGTCAGTTGTTCTTGGGCGTGCTCAGCATCCGCTATTCTCCCAAATCGTCTCTGGAGCGCCCCTTGTAGTGCTGGCCAGCTGTGGTGCTCCTCGGGTCGGAGATCAGAGAGCGTGCAGAGGGCTTTCCCTTCCAAGGCCAGCGCGACCTGTACGGCGGTTTCCTCTGGCGACCAGCCGTTCAGCACCGCAGTCAGCTCGACCTGTATCAGGTAGTCATCCAATGTGGCTTCGCCATTGAAACGGGGAATCTTGGCCCGCTGTCGAACAGGTGGGGTGGTCGTTTCCTGATCGATCGCCACCCTTGATCGCCGTGGGGTCGCCAGCCCGTGCTGTCCTGAGAAGGGTGAAATGTTTGCTCTGCTCTGTCTCGAAAAAGACAGGAGGCGGGGTGCGCTGGCCCCGTCAGGTCCGCCGCTTCGTTCGTCCCGGCTTCGGGCTCCCGGTGGTGGTGTCTCGGTCCCATCGTCCATCATCAGCTGAGCAATGGCCTGCTCCAGCTGCTGGATCTCCATTCTGATCCTAGCTTCCATTTGCTCCATGCCCACTTCTGACACCAGTGTGACGTATGCAGGGTTCACACAAAGAAAATGGAGCAGATGGCTGTGATCAACCAGATTTATTTTTCACACACTCTGAGCACAGGCAGGAGGGGAGGTCATTCTCCCAGACCTCTGTTTACATCACGGTTACACACACATAACGTTTTCAACTGGCAGAGCATGCTGGGAAATTCCTGCCCCACTTAACATGGCCCCAACGTTACAATACCACTGTAACACACAGGGTATTACAGGGTCCACTAACACCTGTGCTCGCCAGATTTTTGTGTGTAACCCTTACTAACACCTACTCACTTTAGGTGTAGTACCCTTTTTGGTAGTGGTGTGTTATGGCAATGTATTTACCTTAACTTTACTACCTGAGGGAAAAGGGATAATTGGGCCAGGTCAGACCGACTCTGGGTTCGTAGGAGCCTGGGAGGTGCAACAACAGACGACACATACACAGCCGTATATGGAACTTTATGTATATTATTTACAATTATGTACACAAAAATAAATACATAGCGCGATAAAATAGAAAAAATAAAAACAAAATACTCCAAATTAGGCTCCCCACACAAATTATATTTACAATATTCACAGTTCTTGTTTTGGTCCTTTCCAGGTGACTAGTGGAGTCACCTTTAGCAGTTCATAGGGTTCGGGCTTCGGCTCGCCATCCAGATTTGGAGAATCCACGCTCTGGTCAAACCAGTCCAAAGGAAGAAAGAAAAGAAAAGAACCTGACCTATAAAATAGGTCAGAACACAAAGAGCTTAGTCTATAATCTAAGTCAATTTCCCCAAATCAACAAATGTGCATAAAACAAACACATCTACCATTCAAACCCATCAACATGGTGCTATAACGATGAGTAAAGTGCATTTGGAACACTTGACATCACAGGACATTTGTGCAGTGTGCTGCACTAAGCTAACATCACATCTAGCACAACAATTTATCACAATTTTGCACTTTAAACACACATAGACCACAAATATAACTTTCATCATCAAGTAGCAATTAATGGCAAGGGAACTGGGACCTTTGCTAACCATTACAGCCTTGAAAAATAGCTTTTACTGATGAAAAAACTAGCCGAATTTAGCATCGGCGGCTAGCGTTTTTAAGCTAGCGGTTAGCATCCACATACACAATGAATAAATAGCACTCACCATGCCAAGTGGCTCGTGCGTCAATAGGGTTCCTGCGCTCAACGGCGCCGACAGCCCCTGGATCCCAATCTTAAAATTTAATAGACGGGGCATTAGAATTTGACAATACCGCAATGTCTCATTTCTCATTTTGGTTTAGGCTTACCAATTTCAAGGGTTTTATCCAGGTAAAGGCTGCTACCAGCACGCTAGTGTCGCCATATCACCAAGGGCAGTCTCTCTCTCTGGTCTGTGTCTTTCGGCGTCTGGCATGACTGAGCCAAAAATGCAAGTCATCCCAGACCCAGGGAGAGAGCGCTTAACCCATTGGGTGGCGTGACCCAGCAACGGCACAGCCATTGGTTACAATAAATATCAACACACAATACTAGGAACTTTATCAGAATATTCTAGAATATGTTCCTACTATTTATGAATATACCCCCTCGTCGGCCTCCGTCGGTCTATGATAACCATGGAAGAGAATCCTAAACGTCTACTCTGCTGGAACAGCACCGCCTGTGGCTGAACAGGCCGATGCGCGAATGGCAGTCCCTGTCACACAGGTCGCACTTGTGGGTGGTCTCCGTGCTGCTGGGTCTGTGGCGGTTCTTCCTGCGGGTCCTTTTTTCATCTGCTGCAGCAGTCAGTCTCTCTTCACCCGCCTTGAGCTGTCTGGTCAGGGTGCCTCTCCATTTGGAGCGGTCCGTTGCAAGGTCCTCCCAGCGCTCTGTGTTGATATCCAGGGCCTTCATGTCTCTCCTGCAGACGTCTCTAAAGCACAGCTGTGGGCAGCCAACGTCTCTCCTGCCAGTCGCCAGTTCTCCGTAGAGGACATCTTTGGGGATTCTGCCATCCTCCATACGGTGAACGTGGCCTAGCCAGCGGAGCCTGCGCTGCCTGAGTAGACTGAACATGGAGGGAAGGTCGGCACGGGACAGAACTTCTGTGTTGGGCACTTTGTCCTGCCAGGATATGTCCAGGATGTGGCGAATGCAGCACAAGTGGAAGGAGTTCAGTCTCTTTTCCTGCCGGGCGTATGTTGTCCACGTCTCACTCCCATAGAGCAGTGTGCTGATGACGCAGGCGTTGTACACTGCCATCTTCGTCTTGACAGAGAGTTTGGGATTCTCCCACACTCGTGTGGTGAGGCAAGCGAGCGTGAAGGCTGATTTTCCAATCCTCTTGTCGATCTCTGTATCAAGGGAGAGGTTGTTGCTGATCGTGGACCCCAGGTACGTGAACTGATTCACAACCTCCAGCTCGTAGTCATCGATGGTGATGGCTGGTGGTGCTTCCGTGCCTTGCGCCAAGACGTTAGTCTTCTTCAGGCTGATGGTAAGCCTGAAGTCCTTGCATGCCTGGGAGAAGTGGTCCATCAGAGTCTGAAGCTCCTGCTGTGTGTGGGTTGCGACTGCAGCGTCGTCTGCAAACAGCATGTCTCTGATTAGAGCCTCGCGTACTTTGGTTCTGGCTTTCAGGAGGGCGAGGTTGAAAAGCCTGCTGTCAGATCTTGTGTGCAGGTAGATTCCCTCTGTTGCCGTGCTGAAGGCATGCCTCAGGAGCATAGCAAAGAAAATCCCAAAGAGGGTTGGCACAAGTACACAGCCCTGTTTCACTCCGCTGCGTATGTTGAATGGCTCTGAGACGTTGCCATCGTGCTGCACTATCCCCTGCATGTTGGTGTGAAACGATTCAATGAGGCTTTGCAACTTTGGTGGGCATCCTATCTTTGGCAGGATCTTGAAAAGGCCCTCTCTGCTGACCAGATCGAACGCTTTGGTGAGGTCGATGAAGGCGACGTACAGGGGCATGTTCTGTTCTCTGCATTTCTCCTGGAGTTGGCGGATGGAGAATATCATGTCTACCGTTGATCGCTCAGCACAGAAGCCACACTGAGACTCGGGGTAGACACGTTTGGCAAGCTTCTGTAGACGAACGAGAACAACTCGTGCGTAGACTTTGCCAACAACGCTGAGGAGGGAGATGCCCCTGTAGTTGTTGCAGTCACTTCTCTCCCCTTTGTTTTTGTAGAGGGTGATGATCTTGGCGTCCCTCATGTCCTGTGGTATGGCACCTTCCTTCCAGCACTGGCAGAGGACGTCATGCAATGGCAGCAGTAGGGCGGTCTTGCAGTGCTTGATCAGGTCGGGGGGTATGCCGTCGTTGCCGGGTGCCTTGCCAGCGGTCAAGCTATCAATGGCCTTGCTGAGTTCGTCGATGGTTGGCTCGGCGTCAAGTTCATCCATGGATGGCAGGCAGTCGATGGCATAAAGGGCTGACGGTGTCACAGTGTTCTGTCTGGAGTAGAGGTCGGAGTAGTGTTCCACCCATCTCTCCATCTGCTTGTTCTTTTCTGTGATCATCTCCCCAGTGGAGGATTTGAGGGGGGCCGTCTTGCTCTGAGCCGGACCAAGTGCTTTCTTGATGCCATCATACATACCACGGATGTTCCCTGTTATGGCAGCGGTTTGAATATCTTGGCTGAGCTGAGTCCAGTACTCGTTGGCACAGCGCCGAGCAGTCTGCTGAACTTTGCTTCTCGCAGCCCTGAGAATCTGGAGATTCTTCTCGTTTGGGTACTTCTTGTACTCAGCAAGTGCTGAGCGCTTGGCTTCAATGACGGGGGTCATCTCGGTCAACTTGGCATCAAACCAGTTCTGTGACTTCGAGGTCTTCCTCCCAAAGGTAGCCAAGGCTGTGCGGTGGATGGTGTTTCGCAGCTCTCCCCACTTCTGCTTTGCAGATTCTCCTTCTTGTGGTACACCAAGTTCCTTCTCAAAGGTGGAGGCAAACTGCTCAACAAGTTCTGGTTGGGCCATCTTGCTGGTGTCAATCCGTGCCTTTCCAGGCTGTCTAGCACGATGGAATTTCTTCAGTTGCAGCTTGACCTTGCAACACACCAGTGAATGGTCTGTGTCGCAATCTGCACTCTGGAACGAACGGGTGATTAGCACATTCTTCAGTGAGGTGTGCCTGGTCAGGATCAAGTCCAGCTGGTGCCAGTGCTTTGAGCGCGGATGTCGCCAGGAAACCTTGTGTTGGGGCTTGGTCTTGAAGAACGAGTTTGTGATGCACAGATGGTGATATGTGCAGAACTCGAGCAGCCGCTGTCCGTTGTCGTTCATTCTGCCCACGCCAAATGGTCCAAGACAGGAGGGCCAGGAGTCGTGGTCAGCACTCACTCTGGCATTGAAGTCTCCAAGGAGAATGAGTTGTTCAGAGTTGGGGATGATCCTGACAGTTGTTGCGAGATTCTCGTAGAACTCGTCTTTTGCCTTTGGTGTGGCTGTCAGTGTTGGGGCATACACACTGACGAGGGTGACTGGGCCTTGAGTGGTGTTGAGGCGGAGGGTGAGGAGTCGTGCAGAGCCATTGCTGCCCGGTTCCACCATCTTCAGCAAGGTGTTCTTATTTATTTAAATATTCATATTTGAATTATGTATTCCCATTGTAAAATGGGTGTTTTTCTTTTTAAAAGCGGTATCAATATTTCTAATTTAATTCATGTTAAACTATCTACTCCCATTGTGAAATGAATGTCCCCCCTTCTTCTTAAAGCGATATCGACATTCATAATTTCATTCGTGTTTTTAACACTGGGTTACATAAGCAGCTTCCGTTCTAACTAGAAAGTGCTCTTCAATGGCTCTCTTGGCTTGGCCACCAACACATTTGCGCAAAAAGAAAAGCTTTTCTTCTGTTGGCAGATGCTTGCGATCAATTAGAGTTTGGAAAGACAACTTCCAGTCATTGTACTTTAGTGGGTCTCCTAAGAAAACAGCAGGTTCGGGGATTGGGATATGACTGGCTGTCATGGCTTCAACAAGCAGTTTTGCAGAGTCACTAGAAGCTACATGATGCGTCGTGAATGTGACTGGTTGAGTGGTAGGAACTTGGGTGATAAAGGCTTGTGGAGTAGCAGAGGGTTGGGGGGCCAGTGCTTGTGGCAATGACAAGATTTTACTGAGTGAGAGCGGTTGAGTGGGGGGACTGTCATGGCTGGCTGAGAAGAAGCAACCCTTTGACTTTGTTGAGAAGCAGGAGCTTGCAGTGATTCCACATCATCACTGAAATTGCTTTTTGCATAAACTTGCAGCCTTGCTTGGGCAACATTGTGCTTCTTCAGTTCCTTCAACCACTCCACTTCTTCCCTTTTCTCTTCTAGCTTTCATTTTTGAGCGGTGCTCTCTGAAATATACTTGGCTCTTTTCTTGCCCTTTCTGCTTCCATTTCCTTTTCTTCTACTTCTTTTTCTGCCATCACCCTTTGATCTTCAGCCTCTAAGTTTTGAATTTCCTTTTCACACAAGTGTTGTGTCTCCATTATTTTAATTGCCTCTTGTGTTGCTGCCACTTCAGCTGCTGCTTGTCTCATTTGCAAAAACTCATAGGGAGACCGTTTAGATTTCTCTGAAACTGTCTTTGACTTACTGGTAGTTGAAAAGGTTTCATTGGATGCCATGGTATCAAATATTGTTTCAGCATCAGGCCAGAGTATCTCATCAGGGTCACCATTTCCATTGAGAAGTTGAGCCTTTAAATTTGCATCTTGGTGACTGCACGGCATGTCATTTTTTCTCCGCAATTCAAGTTCAGGGGTAGTAATGTCTCTTGTTTTGTCATAAATGTTGTCAACATCTGATTTAACAGCATTTATTTTGCACAGGATTTCCTTGGTTAAATCTGCATCATCTTCATTGTTCTTAATAGATCTTTTCAAGCCATTGATGCGATACTTCCATCTTCTGTATGTCTTTTTTAGTCCTTTTTTAGGTCATTTAATTTGCTATCAAAAAGCTCCTTTCCCTTTTCTGTAAGCTTGTGTGTGCGTCCACTTCTCCTGATATCTGGAGGTTGTTGTGTGTCCTTTGTATTTACTTTAAGATGATGGTCTTTGGTGTTCTCTTTTACATGAGCATCAACTTGCTGAAAAGAGGTGATCTGTTCTGCTTCAGCACCTTGCACCATCAGGCTCTGCATGGCTGACTTCTTCAGTGAACGACATTCAATCTTTGTTAGTGTCTGCACTGTTAAATGTGTTTTGTATGAAATATCAAAAATGTTAGAAGAAAATGTGATGTTTCAAATCAATAGCCTTTGAAAAAGTGATAAGTTTTAGAATGGTATAAAATTAACCTCAGATAAATACACCAAAGTAGGAAAAGTCACTCTATGCACTGAGAAATCACACAGATCTTTAACACAGTCTTATACCCAAAAGAATAACTTACAACTTCAAACTGCATAAATGTGAAGACTACAAAGAGAACAAAGTAAGCTGTTTAAATGTTTCACTCAGATTTTTCCCTTTTTTCTTTTGGTGTCCACTTGTTGCGCTAAATATCTTAACCTCCGGTTCTTTTGGTACGAAGGCCAAATAACCAGACAGAGAAGTGAAGTACAGTTTCACTTATTTTACTGAAGCTGAGATATAGTACAAGGTACAGCGCCGGATGTTGTGGATTTAGCTGTAACATCAGTTGTTATAAGGAAAGAATGTCCAAACACCCAACTTTACCTTCATTTGGCTTTACTGGAGAATGCTGCATCTCAGTTTACAACACATTTGTTGTTCCCGCTGACTAACATGCGTCCATCTCTCTGATAGCACTGCATCGCTTAGCATTGACTTCTTCTTCTTCGGTCTGCAGCTTGAACAATAACATTTCATGGCCAAAGGTACAGCACCAGCGCCGTCTAGTGGACAATGTCTAGCGACTGCATTGAAGGAAAACACCTTTGGGATTTTAATTAAATTACTGCTATGAATAGCCTTTCTGATTAACTTTAAAATGTTTATAATATCTATTTGTTTTATATGTATTTCAATATGTAATAACTAATAACTTATGTGTATGAACCATTATGAACTATTAAATATTCAACACCGGAGCACTACTCTCAAGATGTATCAAGAGAGAGCGCTACTTCAACAGTGGGTCCTATGCTTTTTATAGAACTCTGCCACTCCCTCATTCAGGAGGGAGGGCTCCCCTCACGTGTATCAGTGTCCTTCTAGTATGTGCCAACTCAGCTGAGGGCCGAGCTGATTCTATCTGGTTTCAGCAAGTGAATCCTTGGGTGTAATCTAAAGGTGGCAGTGTGGCGTGCAAAGCAAGCAGGATGAAGGATGAAACCATAGTTTCATCCTTCATTGGACCTCAACTACAGCAGCGGAGCTCAGCGGAGGAGCTAACTGAGGCTTCAGCCGGATCCGAGGTCGGCTGGACCAGATACTGGTAGCACCAGAAATTATCCTGCTATCATCAGCTGCAGGATCCACCGGGAGAGCTTTGGCTTTACTGTCAGATACCTGCTACCAGGCTACGACCCAAGCTAACGGTCTCCGTTAGCCACCGGGAGGGCTTCAGATTCACTGCCTGATAGAACAACGCTAGCTGGAGGCCTCCACTAGCAACCGAGGGAGCATTGGCCTCCTCGGCTTCACCGGCAGATCCAGTTACCCAATTACTAGTCAACAGGTGAGCTTCTCCCTTGATCCTAATCAAACTAGTCATTATGCCTCCAAAAAAGAATCAGACACATGGAGAGGAACTGGAGGAGATTAAACTCTCACTAAACTTTATGTCTGAAGAAATATCTAAAATAGCTAAACAACAAACGCTGCTTGCTAACCTTATGGAACAAGTGGATGAGTTAAAGGCTGACATTATGGACAAGGACAAGAAAATTAAATTCTTAGAAAAATGTGTGGATGAATTAGAACAACATACAAGAATGGATGACGTCATTGTGAGCGGTCTGAACACCAGACACCGCTCCTATGCACGTGTGACAGCTGGAGTTGGTAATCAGCATGGGCAGGATGAGACACTGGCAGAATCACACACTCTTGAGCAGCAGGTATTAACCTTTTTCAATTCTAAAAACATTGTTGTGGACAATGAGACTATTTCGGCTTGCCACACGTTACCCAAAAAAAACAGTAAAGGAAAACCAGCGATCATCATCCGATTCGTCAGTAGGAAAGCAAAAACTGATCTTCTGCGACAAGCAAAAAAACTGAGAGGAACAGCTGTCTACATAAATGAACATTTAACAAAAAAGAACTCCGAAATAGCTAGACAAGCCAGGGCCCTCAGAAAACAAGGAAAAATACAGTCAACATGGACAAGAAACTGTAAGGTGTGGATAAAACTGCTTGGCACTCCAAAAGACGCTAAAGTAATAATGATTAGAGAAATGGAGGAATTGGACAGATTTAAACCTTAGCCCTGATTCAGGAATAACGGTGCAGTAATCATGAGTGGAAATTTTGTGTTATTTTCCTTTTTTCCTTTTGGTGTACATGGTTGTCATAATTTATGATTAGTACTTTAACCAATCATCCCTCCTCATTTGATGATGAAAGTGTTGTGGGGCAAATTGAAGCTGGAAACTTTGTCAATACTGAGCAGCAACCACAAGACATTTTAGGAAATATTGACCCAGACAATAACTATTTTAATCATATTAATAATAAGTGTGTTTATTATGAAGAACAACAATTAAATGGAATTATGAATTTGGATCAAACATTAACAATAGTACATATTAATAGTAGGAGTCTCTATGCAAACTTTGATAGTATTAAGGAGTTTTTAAATCAATTTAATACACCATTTAGGATTATTGCAATAAGTGAAACATGGATTAATGAAGAAAAAGATGTAAATTTTGAACTATATGGATATGAGATGTACACACAAAATAGGAAATGTAAAAGTGGTGGTGGGGTAGCACTGTATGTTGATAGAAAATTAAAAAGTAAAAAAGTGGACAGCATGACATCAGCAGTGAATGAAAGTATAGAATGTTTAACAATTGAGATTACGATGGAAAAAAGAAAAAATATAGTAGTAAGTTGTATATATAGAGCACCGGGATCTGATATGGAAAAATTTAAAAATGGGATGGAAAAGATGTATGCAAAAATAAGACAAAAAGATATCTTTATTTGTGGTGACTTTAATATAGATTTAATGAAAACAAAACAACACAAACCAACTGAAGATTTCTTAGATACAATGTATAGCTTAACCTTGTTTCCAAAGATTACAAAACCTACGAGAATAATGACACACTGTGCTACCCTGATAGACAACATTTTTTACCACTGTTATTGAATATAATATGGTGAGTGGTATAATAATAAACGATATTAGTGACCACCTGCCTGTATTTGTTTCTTTAGATGTTAATTATGGGGCTAATGAGATTAAGAATAATAATAAACTATGTAAAAAGATTATCTATAAAAGAATATGAACAGAAGACAGAATCAGTGATTTAAAAGAAGACTTAATGTTACAGAATTGGGATGTTGTCTATAGAGAGAAAAATGTGGACTTGGCATATGATAAATTTATTGATATATTTAAATCATTATATGATAAAAACTGTCCAATTAAAGAAATTAATAAAAAACACATATAAAAAAATTGCCCATGGTTAACCAAGGGGTTACAAAATGCTTGTAAAAAGAAAAATTATCTCTATAAAAATTTCATTAAATTAAGAACTAAAGAATCTGAAAAAAGATATAAAACATATAAAAATAAATTAACTGACATAATACGAACTAGTAAAAAATTATACTATAGGAAAATGTTAAATGAAAATAAAAATAATATAAAAGGAGTCTGGGATATATTAAATAAATTAAGGAAAAATGGAACTAAGAAAATGATATATCCAGAGTATTTTACTGATAATTGTGGTGATATTTATGATAAGAATATGGTAGTAAATAAAATGAATAAATTTTTTGTAAATGTTGGGCCAGAGTTGGCAGCAAAAATTCCAAACCAAGGAACAGACACCGTGAGTGAGACTTTGATTGGAAGTAACCCTCAGTCAGTTTTTCTTACAGTGGTGGATGAACTAGAGGTAAAATCTGTTGCTGAAAAGTGTAAAATGTGGAGCATGTAAATAACGAGGCGGATTTGACTCAGACAGTTTATTACACATCTCACACAGAAGCATAGTCAGAATGACTATGCTTCTGCATATGCATATGCAGAATGACTATGCACTCCCCATGTGTCACCAAACGACCCCCCCCCCCCCGAGCGTCTTGGATAGAACAATAGAATGACAGTCCATATGCTGTGGTAAAATCATTAAACATCAATCCACATGCTGCTTGGGCTTCAGTCTTCTCCCGTATCTGCTGTAACCAGGATTCACCGCCTCCGTGGCGCTGTCATGCTGGGGGGCTGATGTTTGAGGGGTAAAAGTCTGTCCGTGTGGGTGCTCTGGGGAATCTTTTCTCTGGGAAGCTCCCCGTGGGGGTCTTCCACGCCGAGGGGCCCTCGCCAACAGCACTTGCTCATCCGCCACCACAAAAGCCGGTTTGAGTCTGTCTATGCCAATCTTTCCCTCCTACCCCCCAAATCTAGCAAAAAATTCTTGTCCTGTGGCGGCATGAAATAATAAGCAGCGAACTGAGAGTTTTTGAGGGAGTTTATTAATCATACCGCCATCACAACACCCACTCCAGCGCCGTGCAGGCGTGCCGGAGCGGGCCCGGAGGCTCTCGTCAGGAGACAGGCAATGCGTGTGTCAGAAGTGGTGGTCAGAGAGAGAGTGAGCATGTGATATTCAGTCCCTTATATACCCAGTTACAGACAATACATGAAAGGCACATTTGCATCACAGTAACTGGCAGGAAGGCAATGGGACATTTGCATCACAGTCAGAGCAGGAAGCATGAACATTTGCATTTGAGTCATACATATCAACAGCAGGAACTGGAAGGAAAGAGCTAGACAAAGGGAGGCTGCCTATTGATATCAATACACACATCTCATTGTTCTGCTAATTGCTCCAGCTGAGCGCTCTGCTTGTCCCAGTCTGTTGTGGGGGTCACCCACAGTCCCCTGTTTCCAGCACTCTGAACGGTCCATCATAAGGTGGGCGCAGGGAGGGCAATGGGCATCGTGTCTGACAAAAACAAACTCCACGTTTTTCAAAGTTTTAGGCACAAAAACACGTGGAAAACTGTGGTGAGCAGGGCCTGGCAGCGTGCTTGTGTCTATGCTACGCTGCAACAGCTGAGACGGGGAGCTGCCCGGCGCGGGATTATCTGGAAGAAACTCCCCGGGCAGCCGAAGTGGCTGCGCAAAAACGAGTTCAGCCGGGGAAGCTTCCAGATCCTCTTTAGGCGCAGAACGTAACCCCAATAAAACCCACGGTAGCTTGTCTACCCAATTTGCATCCGTCAGTAATGCCCTGAGAGCCGCTTTCAATGACCTATGAAAACGTTCGCATAACCCATTAGCCTGTGGATTGTACGTGGTTGTGCGGTGAATTGTGACACCCAGGCTGCGGGCCATTGTTGACCAGAGTTTGGAAACAAATTGAGGGCCTCTGTCGGACGTAATATCCGACTGGACTCCAAAACGCGCCACCCATGCTGTTAAAAACGCACGTGCCACCTCCTCGGCTGTGGTTGCCGCCAGCGGAACCACTTCCGGCCAGCGCGTGGTGCGGTCAACCATTGTCAGAAGGTGCGTGCACCCCTGTGATGGCAGGAGGGGGCCCACGAGGTCCACGTGAACATGGTCGAACCTCTTAGTCGGGATGCGAAACGACTCCAAGGGAGCCTTCGTGTGTCTGTGTACTTTGGCTCGTTGGCACGCCATGCAGGCTGCTGCCCACTCTTTCACTTGTTTGCAAAGGCTCGGCCACACGAATTTCTCTCCTACCATTTTGACCGACGCGCGCACTCCCGGGTGCGCCAAAGAATGAATCAAGTCAAACACGCGGCGGCGCCACGCGGCCAGGACCACGGGACGCGGGCGCCCCGTGGAGACATCGCAGATTAGGGGGGGCATGCTGTCTTGCAGTACCCTGCTCTCCAGCCTTAACCCTGTTAGTCCAGACTGGAGCGCGCGCATGTCCGCGTCACTAACCTGCTCCGCGGCCATGGCTGCGTAATCTATCCCCACACAGACTGGGGCCGCCACGGCGCGCGAGAGGCAGTCTGCCACTACATTCAGTATACCCGAGACATGCTGAATATCGGTAGTAAACTCTGAGATCGCGGCCAGCTGTCTCTGCTGCCGGCCCGACCACGGTTCTGAAACCTTAGCCATTGCGAATGTTAGCGGCTTGTGGTCAACGAACGCGGTGAAACTGCGCCCTTCCAGCCAGAACTGGAAGTGGCGAATGGCCAGGTGGAGAGCCAGCAACTCCCTGTCGAACGCGCTGTATTTACGTTCACTGTCGCGCAAAGTCCTGCTGAAAAAGGCGAGCGGCTGCCAAGCCCCGACTACGCGCTGCTCCACGACTGCCCCTATGGCCACATCTGAAGCGTCAGTGGTGAGCGCTATGCGGGCCATTGGGTCTGGATGTGCCAGCAATGCGGCGTTTGCCAGGGCTGCTTTGACTTCCGAGAACGCCCGCTCTCGCTCCGGGGTCCATTCGACCTTATCCGCAGGCTTCTGTTTTCTGAGCGCGGCGTACAGTGGTTGCATGAGCTGCGCTGCGCAGGGAAGGAAACGGTTATAAAAATTCACCATTCCCAAAAATTCTTGTAGCGCCCTGACCGTTTGCGGCCAGGGAAAACCAACAAACCATGTGTGCACAAAAAATCAGCCCCCAGTATATTGAAATTCAATGCTGCTATGATAAAAGTCCACTCAAATGTACGGCCGTGTAGAGACAGGAGTAGAGTCCTCTCACCAAAGGTCTTAATCTCCGAGCCGTTTGCTGCTGCCATCTCGGGGCCGCTAGATCCTGCCAGCCGGTCGGCGTAGGTCGGCAGGATGAAACTCATCTGGGCGCCGGTGTCCACGAGGAAATGCTTCCCCGAGTGTGCGTCTGTCAAGTAGAGCAGCTTGTTCTCCTCCCCGAGGGTCGCGGCTGCTACCGACCCCCGGTCTTGGCGTTTCCCGAGCGCTTGAACTGGCACGGTGGTATACATTTGCGTGCCCTCTCTGCGAAGCGGCGGTGGTAGAAACAAAGGGTGTCTCCCCCGCGTTCTTTGGCCCCCGCTGCTGCTGTCGTCGGTGGCTCTGCTGCTGCCGTCGATGGTTCCTCGCCTCCTCCGGCCGTCGCGCCGAGCTCCGTCGCTGCTGCCATGGTCGTGAACTCTCTGCTGGCGATGATGATCCGGTTTGCTTCTCGGGCCAGCGCACAATAGTCCCACTTGGCCAGCAACGGCGAATTGGCCAGGGTCGCTCTCGTCGCTGACGGAAGGTTCCGGAGGAAGAGGTGGGTAAAAATGAAATGGTCGTCGTCCATGCCCTTTAATCTCAGCATCTTCTCCATCAGGTCAATGGCCGACCCATCTCCTAACCCAGTCCGCGTCAGGAGTTTCTCTGCTCTCTCACCATCCGAGAGTGTGTAGTGCTGGATGAGTGCAGCCTTCAGAGCGCCGTACATGTCGTTGGTTGGTGGCTGATCGAGCAGGCTCTCCACGTGCTGAGCCGTGCGGGCGTCGAGCGTTGCGACCACATAGTGGAACTTCGTGTCATCCGCCGATATCCCCCGGAGGGCGAACTGCGCCTCAACTAGGTGAAACCAGGAGCGCGGATTGTGCTGCCAAAAATCCGGTAGCTTGATTGCAACAGCATATGCTTGGCTGGGGGTTCCCAACGAGGCTGGCTCCGGGGATCTTTTGTCGTGTTCCATGATTCGTCTTGGGTCACCAGTGTGGAGCGTGTAAATAACGAGGCGGATTTGACTCAGACAGTTTATTACACATCTCACACAGAAGCATAGTCAGAATGAATACTCAGCAGAGACTCTCCTCTTAAAAAGCATGGCAACCTTCTAGAAGCTTCTAACCCACAAAAGGTCACATTGCATTCACTTCCTTAATCCTTTAACATCCTTCCAGAAGTTTCTAACACACAAAAGATCACACTGCATTCATCCTTCACACCTCCCTGTTATCTCCCAGGGAAACTCTGCTCTTTGTTCTTGTCTAAGATGCTATACAATTATGCACTCCCCATGCGTCACCAAAAAAAATAAATTATCTACTGATTGTGATGGTATTGATATGGCACTAGTAAAAAGAACTGTTGATGGTATATTAAAACCATTCACATATATTTGTAATTTATCATTTCAAACTGGCTCATTCCCGCAGAAAATGAAAATAGCAAAAGTAATACCATTATTCAAGCAAGGAAATAAACACCAATACACAAACTACAGACCAGTATCACTTCTCCCACAATTTTCAAAGATTCTGGAAAAACTTTTCAACAACAGATTAGAAAACTTTTTAAATAAACAAGATGTGCTGAATCAGAACCAATATGGGTTTAGAGCCAAGAGTACAACATAGTTGGCGATAATGGAAGGAACAGAGGAAATAATAAATGCATTAGATCAAGGAAAATATGCAATTGGTGTGTTTATAGATTTTAGAAAAGCATTTGATACAATAAATCATTCAATACTTCTTAATAAATTGCAAATGTATGGTATTAGGGGAATGGCTCTGAAATGGGTTACAAGTTATCTATCTGAGAGACAACAATTTGTGAAGATGGGAGAATATCTGTCTGGGTGTATGGGAATTGCCTGTGGGGTCCCCCAGGGGTCAGCATTGGACCCCAAATTATTTAACATATATATAAATGATATATTCCAAGTTTCTAAATTATTAAAAATAATACTATTTGCTGATGATACTAATATATTTTATTCTGGAAATAATTATAATCAACTAATCCATACTCTAAATAATGAATTAAATAAGCTTAAAAAATGGATGGATTGTAATAAATTATCACTAAATATAGATAAAACTAAGGTAATGATATTTGGTAACTGTAAAAATAAAGAAGATGTACATATTCATATAGATAATGTAGTTATTGAAAAGTTAAGGAGATCAAGTTTTTGGGTGTAATACTGGATGATAAAATTAGTTGGAACCACATGTCAGATACATACAAAATAAAGTTGCAAAAAATATTGCAATTATAAATAAAATTAAGCAGGTCCTAGATTATAAATCACTTCATATCTTGTATTGCTCATTAGTACTTCCATACATGACTTATTGTATAGAGGTTTGGGGTAACAGTTATAAAAGTAAACTTAATTCATTGTTAATATTACAAAAAAGGGCAGTCCATGTTATACACAAAGTCGGGTACCTCGAACATACTAATTTATTGTTTTTACATTCAAAGTTATTGAAATTATGGGATCTGGTTCATTATTACACAGCACAATTAATGTTTAAAGTCAGTAAAAACCTCTTGCCACACAATATACAAAATCTTTTCAGGGAGAGAGAAGGGAAATATAATTTACGGGGGAATACAAAATTTAAAATGCACTTAGTAAGATCTACTCGGAAGAGTTTTTGTGTGTCTGTGTGTGGGGTAAAATTGTGGAATGGGTTAGGGGAGAAACACAGGCAATGTCCAAACATCCACATATTTATATCAACATATAAAGAAATGATTTTTGAGCAGTATGAGAATGAAGGGCAGTGATGTTACATTGTGTCTTCAGTGAGGGAAGGTTGTTGTTGTGTTATGGTGATTGTGAAGGTGATGGTGTTGTCTGTGTTTGTATTGAACATGCCAGAAGTGTATGTTTATTGTTGTTGTAATATTGTTGGATGTTGGTATTGTTGTCAATATGGACTGTCATTGTTGTGTCATTTTTGTTGTATAATTTGACTATGGGTGTATTATGGTGAATGTGGTTGTGGGATAATGATGATTATGAGTGATACTGTAATTTGTTGGGTATGGAAAAGGGGTGGGACTATATAAGCGTTGGCTTCTTCCCACTCCTTTTGAACATTTTAGTTTTGGCTTGTCTTTTTGTTTTGTTTTGAATTCTCTCTCTTTTTTTTTTTTTTTTAGAATGTTCAAATAAAAATCAATGTCAATAGTTACAGAATAACTGACATTCTCAAAGCAAGCGGGATGAAGGTCGGAGAAACATAGTTGCAGACTAACCAACATTCTCAGACAGACAAGGGCATCATAGAAATTTACCAACACACTTAACATGGTAAATGGTGTTCACTTATATAGCACTTTTTCTCATCTCTAGATGACTAAAGCACTTTACAGATCCTGCTATCCACCCATTCATACACTGAAGGTGACACAGCTGCCATCTGGAATTTCCCCATTGTGGGATTAATAAAGGCTTATCTCATCGTATACACAGGTGCTGGCCTGACCCACAAGGAGCAACTGAGGGTTCAGTGTCTTGCTCAAGGACATTTTGACATGCAGACTGCAGACAGAGCGGGAATCGAACCCCTGACCCTTCAAGCAGTGGTCGGCCACACTACACCTGTCTCTACCCCCCCCCCCCCCCAATATACTGCATACCTGTCAAGTGATATGGTTTCGCCATATT
The DNA here is from genome assembly GCA_020510985.1 of Pholidichthys leucotaenia. NCBI lineage: Eukaryota > Metazoa > Chordata > Actinopteri > Cichliformes > Pholidichthyidae > Pholidichthys > Pholidichthys leucotaenia. The sequence continues at coordinate 39,897,091 of CM035844.1, read as the reverse complement.
TTAATACGGGGAAAATGCAATTTTAGCAGATACAGGCGTATTGCCATCTCTGTACGCCAAAAAGAAAAATATACAGCAAAAAAAAAAATTATTGAGAGAACCTAAAGTCAACTGAACAGTAATTCGATGCCTGGCGAAATTGAGTGCACCTAAGCAGCCTTTTAGTGATTTTCAAAATGGCTTCATGCAGCTTGCCGCCGGCGAAGAAAACAAAGCTTGAAGAAAAGGGAAATCGAGGGACTGGACGTCACCGAAAAGAATGGGAGAGTCCGAGCTTTGAGAAGGGAAAATATGCTCATCTGCATCAGATCGTACCTGACAGCCAGACCCACACTGCAGGTCGGTGCCTTTTTAGTCCTTCATGCTTCCTAGACGCACTGGATATAAAGTATTGCAGCGGCATGAAATAAAGCGGCGTTGAGAGTTTTAAGCAGAATTTATTAAATCATACCGCCGTCACGAGCTCCGCTCCCGGCGCCGTGAGCGAGTTCAGCGGCTCTCAGCAGAGGGACACCAAATGTGCGTGTCCAGCAGCAGCAGTTGCAGAGTGAGAATGAGAGAATGAGAGAGTGAGCATGGGTTACAGTGCAGTATATATACCCAACTACAACAATACATAAAAGAGCATTCCCCCAGCAGTTGGCATGATCAAAGAGATAACAGAACAGGCATGAGACATTTGCATTTGAGAGACATATTGATCTCAGTCCCTAGGTCACAGTAAGGACAGGACGCATGAACACAATGCATGAAAGGCAACATTAACATCACAGAAGTGAGCCAGAAGAAGCGGGGCTGCCTGTAGACATTAATACACATTTCACTGTTCTGTTAATTGCTCTAGCCGAGCGCTGTGTCTGTCCAGTCTGTTGTGGGGGTTACGCCAAACCGCCACACGCTCCCTCCCAGAGGGCTCGGCAGGAGGCCGAGGTCTCGATCATTCAGCTTGGGCAGCGAGCAGGAGAAGCTCTCTGCAGGAGGAGGAGGAGGGAGGAGGGGGGTAGTACGTGCCGGACGGGGACGGTGAAATCGTCCGAGCCGCGCAAAAATTGCTTGCTGGTCCCCGACGTCGAGGGGCTGTCCCGTTGAACGTGCGGAGGTCTGCAAGAAGAAAAATTAGTCTCTGACTCCTCTCGTGGCCATGAAGAAAAGCAGGAGCGGCTGTAAGAAAAAAAATAAAAGCAGGGGGACTGGCGTTTTGACTCTAGATGCAGGCGCAACCCTAAAGCCTTGGGAACCGCAGACAGCTGAATTCCCCTTGTGTGCCGTGGCTAAGACCATAAAATCCAGTGAGCAAGCTGCGTGCCTCAGGTGAACGAGCAAGCCTGAAGGGCGGTGTGCAGCAGAAGGAAGGCGGTCAGTGTAGCCGTATGTGTCCCGTGCGTGGTGCGCCGTCCTCGTAACTCCCTGGTGCGTGCGCCGGGGTTCCGTGATGGGTGGGCCAGCTGGAGAGGAAAACCAGGGTGCAGAATCCTGGTGGAGATCAGCGCAGATGGCGCCGTTAAACATCTATGATGGGCTGTGGCTGCAGATTAGTCATGGTGCGTTGGAGCGTTGAGGGGAGATAGACGATCTTTGTTCCTCAGGCTCAGGTAGATTAGTAGGATCGCTGAGAGGGAGGAGTAGCGGTGAGAGGGAGAAAACGTTGTGTCCCTCGGCCGGTCCAGCGTGGACGTCCCGATCTCAGGTGAGGGTCGCGCCATGACGTTTTCTGCAGTTTTCCCGGTCGTGGGTGATGTCCGGAGAGCAGCTCGCCTGTGTTGGCTCCGCGTCGAGGTCTCCCTGAAGCAGAAGGGAGGGCGGATCGTTTGCGTCAGGCTGCTGTGTTCGCTGGCAGCGTGTTTTTTTCAGCGTCGAGTCGCCAGCGGGGCCGTCCAGACCAGAAGGTTGCTTTGCACAAAACGTGTGCATGTTCGGGGTCACCAGTGCGGCGGATGATAAAATAAAGGCAGCGTTGGGAGTTTTAAGCAGAGTTTATTAAATCATACCGCCGTCACGAGCTCCGCTCCTGGCACCGTGCATGCGCGCCAGGAGCAAACTCAGCGGCTCTCAGCAGAGGGACACCAAATGTGCGTGTCCAGCAGCAGCAGTTGCAGAGTGAGAATGAGAGAATGAGAGAGTGAGCATGGGTTACAGTGCAGTATATATACCCAACTACAACAATACATAAAAGAGCATTCCCCCAGCAGTTGGCATGATCAAAGAGATAACAGAACAGGCATGAGACATTTGCATTTGAGAGACATATTGATCTCGGTCCCTAGGTCACAGTAAGGACAGGACGCATGAACACAATGCATGAAAGGCAACATTAACATCACAGAAGTGAGCCAGAAGAAGCGGGGCTGCCTGTAGACATTAATACACATTTCACTGTTCTGTTAATTGCTCTAGCCGAGCGCTGTGTCTGTCCAGTCTGTTGTGGGGGTTTACACCAAACCGCCACAGTATCAAACTTCAGCTTTCAGTAGATCAAACCCAATGAAGGTGATGATTTACAGTAGGTGAGAATAGGGAAACAGCATCTTTGACTGACAGCGCTGTTCAGATTCAGTAGGGCATATGCTGCTCCATGATAGCTATGGCACTAAAAAACAGGCTTTTCAATTTTATATAATTTAGCTAAAATATAGAAATGTTACACATTTATGAGGGCTGTTCATAAGAGATTTCCCCTGAGTCATCTTCCATGGACTGAGAAGACTCAACCTTGGCACATTTATTAGTCTTTCTCTGCATAGTTACCACCAAGGGTTACACATTTCTCCTATCGCTTTATGCAGCTGCAGAGACCTCACCTGTAGAAGTCTGCAGGCTGTGCCAGAAGCCACAACTTGACCATGGAAATCAGCATTTCATTGTCTTGGAAGGGCTTGCCCTTCAAAAATGACTTCATTGTAGGAAAAAGGTGGAAGTCAATGGTGTAAGGTAGGGAGGGGAAGTGGGGTGAGGAAGGATTAAATAGCCGCAGGACTGTGCTTCCCTCTGGGCAACGTGTAAGTTGTGAACCCGGCATTATCTTGCAGGAAGCGGACACCTTTGGTCAGCATGATGATTGCTTTTGATGACCTTCTGCAATTTCTGCAGCAGTGAAGTGTAGTAAGTCCCGGTAACTGTGGTACCCTTTACCAGGCAATCCATCATCACTACTCCATGTTGGTCCCAAAAGACCATGAGCATGACCTTGCCTGCCAAGGGTCGGACATGTGCCTTCTTCAGAGGTGGTGAGTCATAACGCTTCCATTGCCTCAACTGGGCTTTAGTTTATGTATCATAGTGATGGACGTATGTTTCATTCTATGTGATTAGTCTGTCAAAGAAGTTGTCTTGTTTTTTTTTTTTTTTGGTACATGGCCAAAAGAGCCTGACAGTATGTGACTTGTTCCTGCTTCTCAAGTTCATCCTGCCTGTCATCAACACCATCTTTCAAGCAGACGAGAGCAAGATAGGCAGTCTCCTCCCTGAAATGGATTGTCTCTTGAGAAAACTATTGGTCAAATTTGTTCAAATGAAGTATGTAAAGGTGACCAATGACCTAAGAAGGCTGGATTTCCTGGACAGTGACCTGCAGCACTCTGATGAGTTTATCGCCATTGGACTGGAAGCCAGAGAAGCCCTACAAACCCATGAACTTGACCCAGGCACAGAGCAGAAGTTCTTTGAAGCAGTAAGAGGCTTCTATGAAGCTGTAGTGAGAAAGATGCTCAACAAGTTCCCCTTTGACGACAAAATTCTGCCACACCTCTCTGTCCTCGACCCCAGGAAAACAGAGTCCCTGACCTATGGCCCCATTGTAGAGCTTGCTGCTGCATTTTGCCCCACTGTTGATATAGAAGAGCTGAAAGAAGAATGGGAGGACCTGCAACTGCTGCCAGAAAACACAGTGCCTCTACAAGACAAGGATGGCAAGCCTGTCCGTGTTGATGTCTACTGGGATCAGGTGATGGCCTTGAGGACAGCCCTTGATGTGCCCCGCTTCCCCCAACTCCTCAAAGTGTACTCAGCACTGCTTTGTCTTCCTCACAGCAATGCTGACAGTGAGAGGGCTTTCAGCATGGTCAGGAAAATTCACACCGACTTCAGAAAAAGTATGCTCCCAGAAACTCTGACTTCTTTCATGCAAGTGAAAATGAATTGTGACACTCCATGCTTCAAGGTCAAGCCTTCAAAAGAAATGCTAGAGTCGGCAAAGGCTGCTACTTGGAACTATAACAAGCAGCATCAGTGAACATTTTCTTGTTTCAAGTTCATCCAAGTGCATTAGTGTAACAAAGCTGACAATTAAAAACTCTTTAATTCCAAGTGTATATACAGTATCTAGCTGACAATTAAGAACTATATTCAGAATTATTCTTATTGTGTACTTTCAAATTAAGCAATCTACCTTGTGCTAATGTAAATTTGAAAAATATTGTTTTTTAATTTATTTATTATTAATATTATCATTTTTTTATTTTTTTTTTATTTTTTTTTTGTGTGCTACTTGGCTTATTATTTTCACATTACCAAAAAGTTATGGCTCAAGATTGTGTCCATATAAGTGTACATTTGAATAAATATGTTTGAAATAGTTCATGTTGCAATTGTTGTTGCAACATGTGTTGTTGCAACATGTTGTTGTTGCAGTTGTTGTTTGGTTTTTGTTGTTTGTTTGGTTTGTTTGGTGTTTGTTTTGGTTTTCTTTCATCTGCTGATAAATGCAGTTTTTAAGTACTCAGTACAGGTGTGAAAGCCCCCCCCAATAAGGGAGGCACAAGGTATGCCTTGACAGGTATGATACTGATTTATATTATTTTTCTTCTCAGTCTTCTAAGTAAATCAACAAAGGGAAAAGCAAATGTCCGCAGTTGCTTTTGAGATGAGCACAAATAAATTTGTCACAATAAAATCTTAATGGCAATTTACAAGTTCTTGTGCTACTTCCAATACACTAGCTTGCTTGCTTGACTTTACTTGTATACTTGCTCCTCTTTATTCCAAAGTGATTGCTCTAAATGTGATGCCTCCCTCTGGCCAACAGTTGCACACCACTTCACCATCTTGGACCTTCACAGACGCAGTGAAGCATTCTACTATGTCTGCCCTAGTCATAAAGCGAAGGTCCAAGTGCGGCGATATGAAAAAATAAGCAGCGATGCTGTGGTTTTAAGCAGGTTTTATTAATCATACCGCCGTCACGAGCTCCGCTCCCGGCGCCGTGCATGCGCGCCGGGAGCGAGCCCATGGCTCTCAGAGAAGGAGGACACAAAGTCTGTGTCCAGCAGCAGCAGTTGCAGAAGTGAGATTGAGAGAGCGAGTTACAGAACCTGTGCAGTATTTATACCCAACTCAGACAATACATCAAAGTGGATTCACAGCAGTTGGTACGATCAAAGGGACTGCAGAACAGGCATGAGACATTTGCATTTGTAAGACCTACATAGCAATAGGCAGATGCAGTCCTCTGCTCCAGCTTGCAGGACAAAGAGGTTACAAGGCACATCTACATATTGATCTATCTCTAGGTCACAGTAAGGACAGGACGCCTGAACACTATACATGAATGGCACATTACATCACAATACATGCATGGCACATTGCATCACAATACATGAATGGCACATTACATCTCAGTAGTGCAGCGGGAAAAACCGAGAGAAGAGAGCTGAGTGTCCTTAATCTGTTGGGGGGTTAACCAAACCGCCCACACGCTCCCCCCCAGAGGGCACGGCAGGGGGCCGAGACCTCGATAATCCCTCTATGGGAGCGAGCTGTGGGAGAAGCGTGTGTGTCTTCGGGGTCACCAGTGAAGCGTTCACTGGCAGCGTGTTCTTTTCTGCCTTCAGGTCATGGTGCGTTGGGGCGGCGAGAGGGAGGAGACGTCTTGTGTCCCTCGGCCGGTTCAGCGTGGATGTCCAGACCAGAAGGCTGCGTCGCACAAAGTGTGTGCGTCTTCGGGGTCACCAGTGCGGCGATATGAAAAAATAAGCAGCGATGCTGTGGTTTTAAGCAGGTTTTATTAATCATACCGCCGTCACGAGCTCCAGCCCACGGCTCTCAGGGAAGGAGGACACAAAGTCTGTGTCCAGCAGCAGCAGTTGCAGAAGTGAGATTGAGAGAGCGAGTTACAGAACCTGTGCAGTATTTATACCCAACTCAGACAATACATAAAAGTGGATTCACAGCAGTTGGTACGATCAAAGGGACTGCAGAACAGGCATGAGACATTTGCATTTGTAAGACCTACATAACAATAGGCAGATGCAGTCCTCTGCTCCAGCTTGCAGGACAAAGAGGTTACAAGGCACATCTACATATTGATCTGTCTCTAGGTCACAGTAAGGACAGGACGCCTGAACACTATACATGAATGGCACATTGCATCACAATACATGCATGGCACATTGCATCACAATACATGAATGGCACATTACATCTCAGTAGTGCAGCGGGAAAAACCAAGAGAAGAGAGCTGAGTGTCCTTAATCTGTTGTGGGGGTTAACCGAACCACCCACACAAGGCTCTTTATCACAGCTATCTATTCAGTACACCAAGCACATGACTTGAAACACATCTAAACAGCGTAGAACTAAACAGAAAAAGACATTTTAGAAAAACGTCAGTAACGCTGAAAACACAAAATGACAACTACGCAAAAAATATACAAAGAAACAAATCATACCACTTTTGCCCACTTATAAACTAAAGGAGGGGTTTCTTCTTAACAGTTCTCCCTTAAAGTCTTGTCTGGAGTAACTTTGGCCTCTTTCTTCTCCTTATGTCTGCATCCCACATGGTTAACAGGAAGTGATGGACAAGGCATGCGCATTAGAAATAAATGCAACCAAAAAAGTAACCTCACAAAATTAAAATCAACACAAAATAGATATCAATCCCCAGCATGAAGCTTAAAATGTGTGAAAATTAAAATTTTAGAGGAAAAAAATTGATTGACAACAAGTGTAATTCACCAAAAAAAAATAAAAATAAATAAATAAATAAAGGCCTTTGGCTCCACACGATGGTAAACTACCAACATAGCAATAAGATCAAAGTTTGTAACTGCAGATACACATTAAGAACAAAAATCAAAGTCCAAAGAAAGGAAACGAGAAAAGCAAAAACTTTATGATGGATTTAGATTTAGATTCCTTGATTAGTCCCACAATGGGGAAATTACAGGGCATCCACATAAGTTTACCCACCTAAATTAATTGCTGGCAATGAATGATTTTCACTTTCATGCCTAAATGCTTTAATGTTTAACATCCATGAGAAATTATTTAATAGCACAAAGCATCTGACAGTAATAAATTTATGGGTGTAAAATGTAAAAAATATATTTACAAAATTACAACTCTTTTCTTTTAACAATATTTAAATGCAGTCTTATTAATTTTCTTTTAATTGGGGGGGGGGTGATTCTCTACAGTTTTCCAACAAATTAAATATACAATTATTGAACAAAAAGTATTTTACTGAGTTTTGTAGAACGTTCATTTGTCATCTGTCTCCATAAAATTTGATGTGTACAGATGTGTTGGATATGTCGTGTATATGTTCAGAAGTTAAGTTATTACAGAATTTAAAAATGACCAAACTATGTTTTAAAAAGGCTTTTTAAAAGTGGGTTACCGTGGTAACTGTGTCTCCCACTGCGCATGCGTAAACCCCACCTACTTTGGCAGACAGGAAGTGCGACCAACTTCATCTGATCTGAGATTGTGACTCATTTGGAGAGAACGCTGGCTGTCGTTCTGTTTTTTCCGACCTGTTTAGCCGCTGTATGCGTGTCCCTTTAACAGAAGAGGGGCGGTCTCACTCGGGAGTCATTCATAAATAAAGACAGTTTGGAGGGGCAGAGCGTCCACATTTGTCACTCAGGGGAACGGATGCGTGGGGCGAGCGGGGATCAGCTATGCCCACCTCGGTCTGGGACTGTGAGTCGGGGGCCATCCTGAGAGAGACGCTGGAGTGACCTCCCGCCATCTGAATGGCTGAGCCCCCCGCCGACGGGTCTGACTTCATGTGTGAGCCGTCAGCGGTGAGCTATGGCAGCTAAAGAGGACCTGTACGCCAAAGTGACCCCGCGGAGGCAGCGCCAGAACCGGCCCAGCACCATCAAACATGGGTCCACCTTGGACGTGCTGCTGTCCATGGGCTTCCCCAACACCAGGGCGTGAGTACGCAGTAGTACACGCTGGGAACCGGGCTGGGCAAAGCTTCCTTTATCTGCCACTTTGCATGAGCAGCTGATCAGACCAGGAGCATCTCTGCAGCAGGAGAGAGATGCTGCATGTCTGCTCGGTCAGCCATGCAGGTTGTTACACGTTAGAGCCTCTGGGCTCCTGTCAAATGACCCCTTGTAAAGCCCCCCCCGCCCCCCAGCTTTCTTTTTTTCACTAATCCACAGACCTACATGCGCTACATCATCATGCAGTACAAGGATGTTGACTTGCTTACATTTTTTTTGTTATTACAAGGTTTTTATTTTTCCTACAGGACTAAAATTTACAGAAAATGTGGTTTCTTTTTAATAACGCACCTTAAAAGACCTGCGATCATATTTCCCCTTCGCCAACACTTCACTTTTAGAGCTCTTTTTTGGATGCACACAATGGTCTGCACTCTGATACTCACCTCCCGCTCATAACTGATTTTTATTTTTATGCTTAGTTCTGTGAGATATTAACAAAACTCACAGTATTCTAAAAAACTTCCCTTGTTTTGGAACCGCTTAATCTTTTACACACCTATCATACCCACCTCTTATACATGCCTGATTTTTTTTTTTTTTTTTTTTTTTTTTTTTTTAATCAAGTTTCATCCATTAGTCTCAAATAAATTGAGAAAATGAGAATGTCAGATTGAGGGGGAAAAAAAATCTGGATTGCCACTTGATTCAGACCAGCACCAAAATCTGAAAGATTTATCTGCGATTTAAGCGTCACCTTTCTACCAAATTTCATTGAAATCATGTCAGTAGTTTTTGTGCAATCCTGCAAACGGACAGAAAAATGCTCCTGAAAATATAACCTCCTTGTTGGAGGTACTTAAGCAAAACAACTGCATTTATCTTTGAGTATCTGTCTACCAGTTATCTGATCTTTCCCGCCACTAAAAAAACGTGCAGGTGTTCTATTGTCATCTGAGACAGGCACTTTATTCATCATTTCTCTGGTTTTCAACGAAAACTCCCTCACGTGTATTTCTAGTTGTATGACTCAATATTTCTTCATTAACGCTTCCGTGAAGATATTACCAGGAATTTAACAGAATTGGCTTTTGTCTGTAGATTTTATATTTGTATTTGAAACTTGGTGAAGTGAGGCCTAACTGCTATTGTGGTCAACAGCTAAAAAGGATCTAACACAGTCTGTGGCCACTTCTATAGTTTCATATATGGTTGCAATGCTGCACAGATATTTTGACTACAGACAGCTAGAATAAAATGTGACTTTATAGACAAAAGTCACAAATTCATGAGAAGTTACAAATTTATGAGGACAACAGTCACATAATGTACAATAATCACTGAGAATGTATAAGAAAGAAAATTCATTAAAAACATCCACTAATTTTGTGAGTGAAAAGGTCTACATTTTTGAGAAAACATCACAAAATTACAAGAGATTTTTTTTTTAAAATCATTGGAAAAACTTAAGGGGAAAAATACTGACAAAAGGTTCCAAAGTTGGAAAAATATGTGAATTTATGACACGAAAGTCACAAATTCAGGAAAAAAAATTTTTTTTTGAGTTGAGTCTGTGAAAAATTTTCACAGTTTAAAAAATTTTGTGAAAAATTCTCTAATTGCAAGAGAAAGAAGGAAGAAGAAAAATAATCTCAGAATGGCAATAAAAAATATCCAGTTTATGAGAATGTTCCAAACATATTAAAAACTCAAAATTTACAAGAACAAAAACTCTGATTTCTAAAAACATGTACAATTTAAAGAAAAAAGTCACAAATTTATGATTAAAAAATGAAGAGTAGTCTCAAAATTACATGAAAAAATTACGAGAGAAGCAAGAAAAACTGCAAATTTATCAGTATAATGTGACACATTTTAAAGAAAAGTCACTTATTTTAGAAAAAAAATGCCTCAAATTTTACAAGGAAAAGTTGCAACCAGACAAGCTAGAGAAAACGTGCAAATCTACAAGGAAATAATCTTATTTCTAGTGCTGACAGGCCAGCTTTTTTCTTTTTTTTTCCTCCCCTCTGGAGTGAAATCTCAAGACACAGACAGCAAATGGGATGTTTTCCAGGCAACAGTAGCCCGAACCTGTGCACATCCTTGATAGATTTCTGTTAACTATGGGAAAAATTTTACATGACGAGGACGACGTACCTATGTATAAAGCCAGCCACACAAGACAAGATCTCAAATCATAAATATCCATCCATGTTGAATATTCAAGATCATGCAAAGCTGGTCCAAAAGTCTAATTTAATAACTCCCCAACATTAAAACGCAATTAAAAAAAAGCATAGATGAAACAGCATGCTAAAATTGGAGGTGTAATGGGGCCTCTAATCCTTGTAGAGAATTAATTATTTTACTGTTTGTCTTTAGCACGAAATACCCACAGGAACCAGTTACTTAATAATGTTTGTGTGAATCCCTTTGAACGTGAATGCAGCTGCTGATGTGGTGGTTATGCCCTAAAGGGTGTCCATTTTAAGCTCAGGTTTTACGCCTCAGCCTCCATTCGTTCAAGGTCCAATTATTACCATCACCTGTTGTCATCATTCCATGTAATCACCGTTTTAACAGCCCTAGCCCACACAAAACCTTTCTCTTTATACAGCATGTTTGGGGTATCAAAGGAAATCCAAAGCAGTTCCTTTTGTGTGTGTCACTGTACTTTTGGAGCACTGCGATTATGCTCTAGATCTATACTTTAAAGCCTCAAGTGTGCCTTGCTACAGTGAAACAATGAATAGGAATTTAGCAATGGCTGCCGACGGTTTCTTTTCAGTACCAGAGTGAATTTCTTCTCCTTTACACAGCAAGGCGCATCAGCTCCAAAATTAAATCTTTTCACCCTTTGCAAAACTGTCAGAGGTCGTCGAGGCTTTGAGGGTTCCAGACTGAACCTCCTCCTGCTTAATGAACCGTGAGCGGCTGTGTTCGTTCATATTTGCAGACTCACAGTTATTATTGGTGGCAACGCTAGTACACTTTGATTTGATCGATGCGGTACATTTATAATGAAGCAGGATAATTTAGTCGTTACAGTCAAGCCTGTCTGGTCTGATGTGGGTACAGATATAATGGATGGAGACAAAACAAATATCTGTGAAATATCATCTATACAAAGGTGGTGCTCTCAGGTGTTTGTGGACAAGCTTGCGTTGAACTGTGTTGTGAGGCATGGCTCTCACGAAGTTGCTCCTATAGTAGAAGTACCTCAATAAAAATGTTGGTGCAAACTCTGGATACACTTTTGAGCAAATTTATCTATTGCTCCGAATGTTAAAAAAAAAACCCAAAACATAAAATAAACTTTTAGTCTGATGCATTATACAAAACTAGTGCGATGTCCGTAGAACATAAGTCTTCCTGTCTGAAACAGGTTTCCCAATCAGGCTTTCCAGGCCCAAATGTAGGCTGTGTTTGAAAGTGGAATACAAAGAGGTGTAGCTTATATGTAGGCAATCACATGTTAGACTTTGACAAATATAAAAGGGACTAAATGACACTACAATTTATTTGATTGAGTGAATATTAATTACAGAATACCTAAATATTGAAAATGGACAGGACATCCAATATTTGCGACAGTTTCAGATCCCTTGCTTATCTGTTTGTCAGATCACTTATTTGTGTGATCTTTTATCACTTATATTCAAGATAATAGTGTGTCTTGCACTTTGGGGAATGGGAGTTGTTCAGTCACAATTATAATTATTTTAGTTTATATCACTGTTCAGTGATGGAGTTCGGTGTTAATGGTTAATTTCTTCTGGGTATCGTCAATAAACTCATGCAGTGCTATAACAGGACACGTTTACAAATATTTGAGACCCATTGTAGTGTGTCATTTTATACTTAAGCAATATTTTGTTATTAATGTTTTTTAAGACTGTCATCAACCGAATTAACTACAAAACACTCAACATTATTATACACAGCAGGAGGACCTGTTTGCCTACAGCTGTTGCATCAGTGTTGTCCATTTGTCAGTAAATATTTAACTAAAAATGATTTATTTTGCTATTTGGGCATTTTTGTGTCCTGCGTTTAGGCCCTGTCACACCTAGACGATTTAAGCAGCGTTTGCAAAACGTATGAAAAATTTGGAGAATATGGCATACATGGAATCAGTTATGGCTAAGTTTTGTCTAAGTTAAGAGTACGCTGAAGAATACTGAAGCATGCTGGTATTCGGCGTAGTTTGCCAAGCTCCTCTGAAAATTTTCAGCATGCTGAAAAATTAAGCAGAGGGACCCATTTGACTCCAACCGTTGCATCAGTGCTGAAAATACACACTTTACTTGTCAGCAAGTCATAGTTACTCAAAAGTCAAAATACATTGAGATTCATATTTAGGGTACCCCAAAATTATTTCTAACATTCTGCACGGGTAACGCTGTTTGAACCTATGTGTAACTTATTGAATGGGTTTTTTAACTTGGAGCTACCGTATAATCGCATATTTGCAGCGTTGGTTCACAGGAAAAACTCGTACAGAGCTCTGCTCAGCTGCTGCCTGCAGCACGCATGCGCACGCGCGCGCGCACACACACACACACACGCACACAGCTAAACACACATACTTGTTCATATAACAGGACCTATCAGGGATGTGCCTGAGCACTTTCAAGCTACAGGATAACGATCCAAATTGCTGTTTATCCCTCCCCCCCCCCCAATTTTTTTATTTTTTTTAAATATTTTTTTTTTAACCTTTGACTGCAGTCTGTACCATCAGCTGTCCAGCGCTGTTCTGATAGATATGTCAAAATGTCAGAACACAGAGGAGGTGGATCTGATCAGCTGATCACCCGAAACACAGAGCTCAGCTGTCTTCCATGATAAATCACACTTTGCTGTTGGCTGCGCCTCCCGGCAAAAGCACACTCCATGCATTATCTTGTTTGTTTGTTTTTTTTCACTTTATTGAAAATAACTTTTTTTTTTTAAATCGCCATCAGTTAGCGTGCCTTTGAGCCAGGTCGTGTCAGGCCACTGCTTCTCCCAGCATGTTCTGTGTTGAATACATCAGTGCTCTTTGTTCAGACCCGGGTCCCCGCTGACGCTTCGCCCAGTCTGCTCATGCACCTGGTGTTCTCCACATATGCCAAATTATCCTTTAGACCTACACAATCACGGCAACTTTATGGTATAATTTTTTTTAAGCATTAAAGCTTCAGTATTATCTTTTTCTAGTTAAATTTGTCATTTTTCACTTCATTGTTTTGTCCAGTGAACACTGTAGTGAGTGACAGGTCGTGATGCCATGCATTATCTAATCAGCATGGTCGTGATGTTGTGTATCATCCAATCAACATGGCCGTGATGCCATGTATTATCCAATCAGCACGGAGTCAATCCGAAACCCCGCCCACACTTCCTGAAGCCAGGGTATGATGATGCAGAACAGTGACAGAGCAGTGGCTAAACTTTTATTCATAAAAATTACATATTTTGACTGAGCGACTCCATACCCGGGGATACCCCCCCTCCCCCCCGTAACCTCAGCAAAGCACGTATAAAATCTTAGGCCAGTCTGACAAATGGTTTAAGAGATATACATGGAACAGACACACAGACAGAGATTCCGTACATTTATAGATAGATACTGACAATTATTATTGCAGTGAAATTATTTATCATCTTTTGCAGCCTTTCTGAGAATGGCTTGCATGTCTGCATTTAACTTCGCCCTCCCTCTTACATCACTATTGCTAATCTTAGCTCCTAGCTCCTGGCTTTGAGCCAACTAACGTAAATTTGTCTCAAAGAATGAATGAAATGAAAGCACCAAGGTGCTGATGCCTCGGTGCGTGTGGCAGGGAGGCATGGGGGGCCTGTAAAAAGGCGCACTGCCACCTGTACTGGCCCGGCATGGTTATTACAATACCCTTTTTCCCAGCTGCAGTGACGGTAAAGGTGAGTTAAATTAGTCTTTATTTTGATAACAAAGCCGTATGTGGAAATTTTGCCAAATAAAAAGTTGATAAAATATGGGGATACAATGATACAAGCCTTTAGTTCCACTTGATTTTGACCAGGCGAGCTGAAAAGCTGGTAACAAACAGACAAACAGATACACACACACACACAGACGCATGTAGTGATTATGGTATGCCTAATTTGCTTTGCACTGAGGCATAATGAACGTAACCAACAATTCATACCCCCTAGGCCAATTTATACCCCCCCATGATATCAGCAGTGTTGAGTGATATACACAAGAATTCCTTAATTTTTTTGTCCCCCGCCGGTCTCAAAGGGAGGTAGATCATAGATCCACTGGGGGTTCTTTTGTCGTGTTGCGATGTAGAATGTCAAAAGCTAGTCATACAGTTGGTCCTCCATGGTTGTGAAAAGTCCCACCAGCATGTCCAGATCACATGACTGCTTTAGGACAAGGCAGAAGCAAGACGCAACATCACCATTTCACCTTGTGTTGAAAGTGCAGATTCAAAACTGTTTTTTTAAATTTTGTTGATAGGACAAGTAAAACCGGAGTTATGATAAACAATTTCTATCATGTTTTTCCAAATATTTTCGTCACGTTTGGTGTACGTTTGGAGCGGCAAAAAACTTTAAAAACGGAAAGTGAAACTGAATGTGTAGATTCTAAACACTATGGGCCCTATTTTGACGGTCATCCGTGAACTTTTTTTTACAGACTTTCTGCCGTGTGCCAGTGTTTTTGTTATTTTCTGTCAGCGCATTGTCAGTTTTTTACGCCTTGCTAGACAGTGCGTCCGCCATGCGCTCGGAGGAGGTACCTCATTTCAAAGAGGTGTGGCGGCGCACAATCTAATGTGCATTACACTATTATAGTGCATTTCATCAGAATCCGCTTTTGATCAGGAAAAAAGAGGTCTATCGTCAGAAGCAAATTGTTTAATGATATTTCAGTGGCGTGTTTTGACATTGCGCAGCTCCAGAGCTCAGGAAACAGCATGCGCTGGGACAATCATGGGGCTGTATTACAACGAAGGGGTCAGTTGATCAATTGTCAGACGCAGAACACATTTATGGACATTTCCAAGTTCATTTCCTTATCACAACGGCGTAAAAACAAACTTTCCACTGGCGCATGACGCAAAGAGGCCGGTCTAATCATTCAGAAGTGTGTTTTGGATAATCAGCACTCCTTCCCATCCCTTTAATGCAAAGAGAGACATTATCTAAAGTGAATTGTGATCATGACGGTTTAAGACGGGTTTAAGGGATTGGCGCCACACCGTGGTTGCCTCATCCATCCAGGTGGATGCCCTGAATTTCCCTCTGGGATTAATAAAGTATACAACTAGAAAAGCACTCGGACAGCGCAGACCTCCGCCAAGCGCCACAGTTCCCCCCATACAGTGTTTGTGTGTACGTTTTCAGATTCCTTGACCATGAAAACATATGACAAGCAATTGGATTGACAATGATAGGATTAGTGGTTCAGTAGTTATTCACGAAAATGGCATTTTGCGTAATGGCGGTTTTCTTGTGGACGGTGATCCAGATCACCACCAAAATCTAATCATCTGTAGGATACCCCATTTCTGACAATCTGTGAAAATTTCATGAAAATCTGTCCATAACTTTTTGAGTTATCTTGCTAACAAACAGACAGACAGACAGACAGACAAACCAACGCCGATGAAAACATAACCTCCTTGGCGGAGGTAAAAAATACAAAAACACACCTCTGAATGATTAGACTGGCCTTTTTGCGTCATGCGCCGGCAGAAGGTTCGTTTTTATGCCATTGTGATAAGGAAATGAACTTGGAAATGCCCATAAATGCAGTCTGTGTCAGTGACAACTGATCATCCAACCCCGTCGTTGTAATATAGCCCAATGTTTGTTTGATGTTGACAGACGATGTAAAGTTGTAAACACAGATATGTTTTTAATATTATAGTAGAAAAATATTTACTTGTGCATAAAAGTAGGCTGAGCAGGCATGTCATTTATTTCGATATATATGTCATTTTACAAAATGAAAAAAAGTGGTTAGATCAGCTGGGTGGAGGTTAATTTTGCCTGTTAGACTGGCATGTTTTAGAGGCGAGCAGTGTGGCACTTGTAGTTTTTACCGATGAGAA
The DNA here is from genome assembly GCA_020510985.1 of Pholidichthys leucotaenia. Taxonomy (NCBI): domain Eukaryota; kingdom Metazoa; phylum Chordata; class Actinopteri; order Cichliformes; family Pholidichthyidae; genus Pholidichthys; species Pholidichthys leucotaenia. The sequence continues at coordinate 39,880,824 of CM035844.1, read as the reverse complement.
ATATAATGTGATGCAACATAAGGTTTAAAAAGTCAAACGTTGCAGTTGTATGGGTTATTAGTGTTTTAATACCGGAGTGGTGGCTCAGTTGGTAGAGCATCCACCCCATACCCGGGAGGCAGGGGTTCAAATCCCGGCCGGGTCATGCCGAAGACCATATAAAAGCGGAACTTCCTGCCATCCAGCTTGTTGCTCAGCAATAATGGAATGGAGGAGGGAATCTGTGGCGGCGCCTTGCATGGCAGCGGTCCTTCTGATTCTACTATGGGGTGTGTGTGTGATTTACACTGTAGATAGGATAAAGCACAATTTCGTTCTACTGTACATGATTGGTTGTATGGTTGAATGACAATAAAGGGTGATTTAATTTTTTAATATTGATATTGCTGCATAATTTAAGCAGAAAACTTACTTTTATAGGGTTTTTTGCTTTCTTCAGATGTCCGTTGTGGTCTGCCTTGTTTAGGAAGTCATCCATGGGCTATAAAAATTAAAGCTGCACTGCTGTCTCTAGTGGCCCGGCATAGTTATTACGACACCTTTTTCCACAGCTCCATTACATGGCAATGGTGAGTTATATTTGTTTATTTTAAAAACAAAAGCCTTATCTTGAAATTCTGGCAAATTAAAAGTTGAGAAAATATGATGATGCAATGATACAAGCCTTTAGTTCCACTTAATTTTGACCAGGCGAGCTGAAACAGACAGGCGGACAGACAGACAGATACAACCACACAGACACATTGAGTGATTACCGTATGTCTCCCATTTTCACCGAGGCATAATAATGCATCGCTGGTGGACAGGGGTGTGTTGTTTCAGGGGTTGTTAGGATATGACTGGTCCCTGGAGTACAGTAAGCACAGAAGTATTCATGAATGAGTCAAGACTAGTGGCTAAACTGCTAGCTTCAGCTAGCTCCCTTGGTGTTGCTAACGGTGTTAACGATGTAGCATCACGGTGAAAATATAACAAAGTAAGTCAGAATGACGCAAGATATGTTATAGACTGGATTAGTAAACCAGGTGGAACCAGGGATGTCTGTTAGGGTGACTGAAATCTGAAAAAATAATAATATACACGCAAGCTTCCTAGTACCGCTGTTAGCTCTTAAGTTAACACCTTTGGCTTCCTGCCCATCTACATGACAGACAGCTACGCTGACCAGTAATAGAGCAGCAGGCTGGTATCGAGGCTAACGTTTACCTTTTAGTGACATTTCCCATTTTTTGACATACAGGAAAATGCCTAGAAGAGTCAAAATGGCTTCTTGGGAGAGAAAAGCGAGTTAAAGGCTGTGTGTGTTTTTGAATTTTTTTTCAATAGTTGCTTGAACAATAAATGCATTTCAGAACTTTAAAACCTACAAAAACACAATTTTTCAGTCAGTGACCCCTTTAAAATTAACCTGCTCTGGAATTGGCTAGATGGCATTTGCAGATACATTTTTTTTTTCCTGCTGGTCAGACCTATAGAGTCATCTCATTTGTTTTAGGATTTGGTAAGAGGCCTCTTTGTAGACACTGTGGGAGAGAAAATATGAATAATAGGAAAAATCAGCTGTCAGTCATAGATGAGAGGAACAGCAGCTTTACTGTGCTTTCAGTTGGTGTTTTTTTTTTTCCTTCCCTGAACAAAGTGGAGTATAGGCACACTCATACTGTAGCCACACATTCACGGAGAATCAGGCTTTCTGTTTTAATTGGGTTGGTGGGGAGATCGGTCTGCTGAGTTGTGTAAGAATTTTGCATTGTAATCAGACAAGAGCTGAATGGACAGTGGTCTCTATCGCCATGATAAGGACGCCCGACGGTTTGGAAACCAATCCAGCTGAGACTGTGACAACACAGTTTTTGTCCATCTAGTTTGCAGCTTGTGACGATAATGCAGTGTGTTTCTGTGGGTTTGATTGTCCGAGATTGGCAGAGTACAGCCTCAAGCACATGATGTTGAGCTGTCATTTTTTGGTATATATTACTCAGCTTTTTTAAAGCCACAGTGAGACCCATTTCCTCTGAGAACTTTACATTTTAGGTTATCACCGTTTCCACTCATAGAGATTTTGTCCTATTTAAAGGGGTCATTGACTGAAAAATGGCGTGTTTGTAGGTTTTAACGGTCTGAAATGTGTCTGTTGGTCACATAATTATCCAAAAAATATCAAACCAATCAATTCTCTTACAAACACACAGCCCTTATCTCTTTTTTCTTGTCCAGAAATGGCAGAAATGTTTTTGACGCTTCCAGGTAAATTGTATACGCCATGATATGACAAAGCCAAATCACCGCCATCCCTGAGACCTGCCCACTGCTGTATTATTCGCCCACCTAGCAGTCTGTCATGTAGATGGAAGGGGTGCTAAAGGTAGCCTATTAGCCCCCCAGCTAACACTGGTATCAGTAGGCTCGCACCAAATGCAGCTTATATTTTTATGTTCCTGAGATCTTAGCCACCCCAGGGCTCGCACCAAATGCGGCTTATATTGTCATTTTCCTCAGATCTTAGCCATCCTGATAGCCATTCCTATTACACCAACAAGAGCCAGGGCAGTGGTGGCCTAATGGTTAGGGATGTGGACTGGTGAGTGGAGGGTCGTGGGTTCGATCCCTGGACCGGCAGGATCAGATCTGGGTGGGACAGATAACATAGCAGTGTTTGCTCCACCCTCCTTAACCCCACTGTGATGCCCTTCAGCAAGGCCCTTAACCCCAACTGCTCCAGTGGAGCTGCTCAGGCCTCAGGTCAGTCTGGGGTTGTACTGGGCAGCTTCCTGGTGTGACTGTGTAACTGTGTGAGTGTGAACAGGGCATCCTTGAAAAAGAGAGGTTGCATCTCAATGGAACTACCCTGTATAAATAAAAGTTAAATAAAAAAAAATGAATAAAACCTGGTTCACCAGTCCACAGTCAACAGTATACATCGCGTCACTCCAGCCTATCTTCCAATAATTTTGCCATTATTCCACAGCAAATCACCAGTACGAGCGCTCCGGTCACAGCAACCGACAACAGTGTTGCTGGCTGAAGGCTGCTGGCTCTCACGGCCAGCTTCCCCACCATCTTCCGTGCGACTCCGCTTTGCTCTTGCAGGCAGCGTAGGGAAGCCGCCTCGTGACGGGGCGTCCACCAGCTAGCCGTGGGAGCGTCATCCCACAGAGCGAGACATTGGCCTTCCGTGGCTCAGCGGCTCAGCTCAGCTAGCAGCCTCGGGTCCTGGGCCAGGTCGGTTGTGGCGATTGGGATGGATGTATGGATAGACATGAAAAAGGCATACATCAAGGTATGGAAGGATGGCCTCTGGAGGAGGCCAGAAGAGTGGCGTTACTGGCTGCATGTACCAGTGGATCTCTGAACAATAGGAAGGCCCGAATTCACGCCAGCGGAGCACATAGCCGGAAGAAAACACTGAGAGAAGGGGTCCTTCAAGGAGGCATACTCAGCCCTACCTTGTTCCTTGTCTTCATAAATGACATTGTCAGAGACCTGGTACGTATGGTCCAGGGAGCCATATATGCAGACAATCTTGTCCTCTGGTGCTCTGAAGAATATCCCTCCACCGCTAACTACAGGCTGCAGCAGGCGTTCAGTATACTTGAATGTTGGACCCAACAGTGGCTAGTAACTATCAACACCAAGAAAACCACATACACTGTCTGTAGCCTCTCACCAAAGATGCAGAAGGCTAATCTATATATCACTGGGCAAAACCTGCTTGCAGAGGACAATCCCACGTATCTTGGAGTCACATCTGACAAATGCCTGACATGAAAGAAACAAACAGAAAGCAGAAATAAGAGCCAGGGTCCAACTTGCTCTCATGAAAAAGCTGGCAGGAACGACCTGGTTCGCCGATACCATGACCCTCAAGAAGCTGTACACTGACAGAGTCAGGCCGGTGCTTGAGTACGGCATGACAGCATGGGGCACCACGACCAACTTCAACTTTGATCGAGTTAGCAGGATTCAGAACCAGGCTGCCTGCATCATCACGGGGGCCATGAAGTCAACGCCAATGCATGAGCTTGAAACAATCACAGAGCTCCAACCTCTTGAGAACCGTAGAGACGCTAAACTCCTTACCCAGGCTGCCAAATTCAGGAGGATGCAAGGTCACCCCATGAAAAACAGACTGTCCCAGCCCACAAAGGGGAGACTGAAGAGAGGGAGTTTCATGTACCAGAGCAGAATACTTGAGTGACAGAATCGCAATCTCCTTGATCGTGATCCCAAGGAGATATCCTGTTGTCTGGTGGTCCCTTCCTGGAGTGAGAGAACTGTCCTCCTCATCCAATGCAGCATCCCCGGAGTTGGCCTCAATGACTCCCAAAGTGACCCTGTAAATAAGTCCCTCACACTTGAATACCTACACGCCCACTACCCCAAAGGTTCTTGGACTCCTATATATATATATATATATATATATATATATATATATATATATATACACACACAGAAGGCTCTGCAGAGGATGCAGTTTGGAATGGAGGGGCAGGAGTCTACATACAATATCCCGGAGGCCGCGAAGATAGAATCTGCCTCGCTACCGGCCTGTACTCCACCAACTACAAAGCAGAAGCCCTGAAAATAGCCACAAATCACATGAAAGTCAGCCTCCATGCCAGTCAGAATGCTGTCTTCCTGACTCATGCCCTGTCTATCCTACAGGCCTTGCAATACAATAGAGACACTGACCTGAACAACCTGTCCTTCTTTCTTGTCTCCCTCTGCGTGAGTCACACAGTTGCCTTGCAGTGGATTCCTTCCCATTGCGGTGTGTTTGGTAATGAGACAGCTGACTCTCTAGCAAAAGAGGGATCAACACGGCAACAGGTGGACAGGTCTACTAGCTACGCAGAAGTTAAAAGTATCATCAAGGCCAAGCAGCAGACTAAGTGGAGGCAGCAGCATCCAAGCCAAAATGGAGAAGATCCATACTTCTTGCTGACCCGGCATGAGCAAGTAGCCTTAGTCATGTTTAGGACAGGCCACAACCACCTGAACTATCATCTATACACAAAATTCCATATCGGTAATGCAGACCAGTGTCCTTGTAGATCAGGCAGCCAGACAGCAGAACATTTATTACAGTTCTGCCCACTGCACGAAGCGCTCAGAGAGAGGACCTGGCCCACCCCAATCCCAGTGGCCCTGAAGCTCTACGGCGAGTTGGGGGACCTGCAGCGTATTGTCGCTTTCATTGAAGAGGTGGAAGTGTCCATCTGATGAACGAGAAAAAGAAGAAGAAGAAGAAGTTTCCCTGACCAGGTCAGTTGTGGCGATTGGGGGGCTGCGCGGTGCTAGGGATTTGTTGTGGAATCCTGGCAAAATTCTTGGAGATGGGCTAGAGTGACATGAGATACACCATGTACAGTGGATCAGTGAACCAGCGCTGCTCATCTGAGCTAGAAGAAGGCTAAAAGCTAAGGGCTAGACTCTAGTCAGCTAATGGCTAACTGATTTAAGAGGGAGAGTGGAGTTGAATAGCTGAAGGATGTTTCTTAAAGTGATAGGCTTTAAATCAGAGTGTTTCAAGAAAGCCAGGGAAACTACAAAACAAATTTGCTTCAATAATTAAAAAAATAAAGAAAATGTGAACAAAATATGTCGCAAACACTTGAGTAAGACGTGTATGAGCTGTTAAAATATGGAAAAAGTGCAGTCAATGACCCCTTTAATGATTGGTGGGTTAGTGATCGGTTTTCTTTAGTTTTCCAAAAATAGTATCTTTAAAAAGGTGCTTCTGTTATCACTGTGAAAATGGTTGACAATAAACTTTTAAAAAATGATTTATTTTCCTTGTGTGCTTTGTTAGTCATCTTTGCCTTGATTTAGACCAGGAATCACCTTTGCATTGTAAAATACAGTGAATAGAGTAGAGTTGTTCACTGGCTTCATTTAGGAATGCAGATTTGTTTTTTCTCCTTAATAAGGTTTATATGTGAATGATTAAAAATACTGAAGGACTGGCTTAACCTCCTGATAGACAAATGGCAAATGAATAACTTGATTATGAAAAGCTTGCTAATGCCAAAAAGAATCATGAATAACACATAGACCCACTGCAAAGCAGCTGTCAGAGATGAACAGTGGCTACAAAAAGTCTACACACCCCTGTTCAAAATGTGAAGTTTTTGTGATGTAAAAAATGAGACCAAGATAAATCATTTCAAAACTTTTTTTTTTTTTCCATTAATGTGACGTATAACCTGTACAACCCAACTGAAAAACAAACTGAAATAGTTTAAGGGGAAAAATAAAAAGCTGACCATAATCTGTTTGCATAGATATGCACACCCTGTTATAACTGGGGATGTGGCTGTGTTCAGAATTAACCAATCACATTCAAACTCATGTTAAATGGGAGTCAGCACACACCTGCCACCATTTAATGTGCCTCTGATTAACCCCAAATAAAGTCCAGCTGTTCTAGTAGTCTTTTCCTGACATTTTTGTAGTCACATCTTACAGCACAAGCCATGGGTTGCAGAGAGCTTCCAAAGCATCAGAGGGATCTCATTGTTCAAAGGTATCAGTCATGAGAAGGGCACAAAAGAATTTCCAAGGCATTACATATACCATGGAACACAGTGAAGACAGTCATCATCAAGTGGACAAAATATGACACAACAGCGACATTACCAAGAGCTTGTCGTCCCTCAAAAATTGATGAAAAAACAAGAAGAAAACTGGTCATGGAGGCTGCCAAGAGGCTGACAGCAACACTGACGGAGCTGCAGGAATCTCTGGCAAGTATTGGCTATTTAGTACATGTGACAACAATCTCCCATCTAGGGTGGCAAGACGAAAAAGAAAAACATCCAAGCCCTGCTACATTTTGCAAAAACACATTTGAAATTTCCCACACGCATGTGGGAAAATGTGTTATGGTCCGATGAAACCAAGGTTGAACTTTTTGGCCATAATTCCAAAAGGTATATTTGGCACAAACACAACACTGCTCATCACCAGAAGAACACTATACCTACAGTGAAGCATGATGGTGGCAACATCATGCTTTGGGGCTGTTTTTCTTCAGGTGGAACTGGGGCCTTAGTCAAGGTGGAGAGAATTATGAACAGTTCCAAATACCAGTCAGTGTTGGCACAAAACCTTCAGGCTTCTGCTCGAAAGGTGAAGATGAAGAGGAACTTCATCTTTCAGCACGACGATGACCCAAAACACACATCCAAATCAGCACAAGAATGGCTTCACCAGAAGATTAAGGTTTTGAAATGGCCCAGCCAGAGTTCAGACCTGAATCCGATCGAGCATCTGTGGGGTGATCTGAAGAGGGCTGTGCACAGGAGATGCCCTCACAATCCGACATATTTTGAGCATTTTTGCAAAGAAGAGTGGGCAAATATTGCCACATCAAGATGTGCTGATAGACTTCTACCCAAAAAGACTGAGTGCCGTACTAAAGACCGAAGGTGCTGCAACAAAATATTACTTTAAGGATATGCATATTTATGCAAACAGGTTATTGTAAGTTTTTTATTTTTTTTTTCCCCTTAAAAGATTTCAGTTTATTTTTCAATTGGGTTGTACAGGTTATAGGTCACATTAATGGGGGGGGGGGATTTTTGAAATGATTTTTCTTGATCTCATTTTTTACATCACAAAAACCTTGCATTTGAATAGGGGTGTGTAGACTTTTTATATCTGCTGTACATTTGAATATGCTCTAAAATACAGATCAGTTAAGCTCACCCCACACTGCTTTGTTTTGCATAGCTCCACTGAAATAATAGCGTTTCAGAGCAAGGGGAAACAGGAAGTTGATGACCAACATGTACTAGAAGAATGTCTACAGTGAGCTCAACCAAGGAGGGAAATTAAAGATTTAAAAACCATTTTGCTCCCTGTCCCAAATCTGATAACAGCAGTATCATGTGATTTGTTAGACCAGTCATAGATGTTTATAGACTGTCTGGAAAATTCAGCTGTCATGATTTTATATGGAAGGCCTTTAGTCCATCATGAGATATCTGTATTCTTGTTACAGAAGAGAAATTATCAGATATTGATTAGTACTTAAAAATAATAAAATGATCTCTCAACATCTCAACAAGAGAAAAAATACTGAACCTCTAGTACTACAGGCTGAAATTTAAGGTATACCAGTTTTAGGGCATTTTCATAACTGAAGGTCCCCGCCAAGGTCTGGACCAAGGTTCATGCTTTTGTTACACTGTATACATTTAGTCCAGTTAGGTTACACACTGCTTCTTATCCAGGTGAACTTAGAAACTTTGTGACACACCTACGTCTTGTTGTTTTGACGACATCCTGCTGTCATGAAGACATTTGCGTTATTAGCCTTTAGCAAACAGGCTACTCATCCTCCAAGGGGTTTTCCATTGCTCTGGACACCTTGGTAACTGCACTTTAAGTTGAAACTGGGGAAGACTTCATCATACAAGTGAACAGGTTTATCCAGGTCTTCATTAAAGCAGATGTTCGTCCTTCTCATCATCTGTGATAATTTTCAGGTGGCATTGCTCGTCCATTTGTAGCTCCTTCTGGCGAAGCTGAAAGGAGCTTATGCAGTGATGCAGCATCCGTCTGTCCGTCCATCTGTCCATCCACATTTCACAGGAATCACTACCCCTGCTAGGCATTTGCCCTGATGCTCACCAAACTCACTCAAAATAATGCTCAGGTAGCTCTGCATTCAGGCTGAGGTCAATGTCAAAGGTCAGGAGATCTGGGCATTTATGATTTCACAAAAAACATTACTTCTTCTAGGCCACTGGCCTTGACCTGAAGCTCATCCTAGATGCGTCTGCAGCTAGGCTGTGCTTAATGTCAGGGTCAACGGTTAGGAGAGCTGCGCACTGCATTTCATCAGTGCTGGAATGAGGTACTCTATCATTGATGGGCTGTTTTTTTTTTTTTTCATAAACTCGGTTGTTGTTTTAAGTTTATGCATTGTTATGATTTTTTAAAAATATCCATCCATCCATCTTCTACCGCTTGCTCGGGGATCTGAGTCACAAGGCAACAGTCTAAGCAGAGAAGCCCAGACTTCCTCTCCCCAGCCATTTCTTCCAGCTCTTCAAGAAGGATACCGAGGCAATCTCAGGATAGCTGGAAGTAGGGCTGTGCGATATGACAAAAATTTCATATCACGATATAAGTCATCTTATATCACGATGATATATATCATGATATACATTTTCTGTAAATTCTACAGTTTAGATAATCACATAAAAAGGACCATCTCTTTTTTAAAACTTTTTTTACTTGTATCGTTTTCCCTCATAATTTTGCAGTGTTGTTATAAAATTGTTTTTTATGTGCATTTGAGACTTGAGTCTCATAAATTTCAGGTTTTTCTTCTAAATCATATATAAATAAAAAGTAAACATCAATAAGTTAATCATTTCCTGAGCCAGAGGAGAATAGGAAAAAAAACCCCACATAACATAAAAAAATGTCTGAAAATGAGAAAATTACCCATTGCTACCATCTATAGACATAAATTTGCTGCAAGTTTAAATCAGTGAAAATTTAAGTGTAGCTCCACAGTTGATGACTGCCATTGTGGCCTGATTTAATCTGTTTGCTTCTTAGTAAAAGTATTTCAGATGGACTTCCGGTTATGGCTGCCACGTAGGACGGACGTGTCTCGCTCTGCTCTGCTCCTGGAAAAAAAAAAATCGGCAAATAACTCTCTCATTTGGGACAGAACGTATCCCAGCATTTGGGCGAGGATATGTCGGCGAAGCCTAAGGCTGGAAAACCAGGAAAAGGAAAAAGCGAGCCGCCGAAACAGTCCAAATTAACGGACTTTCAGGTCTGTGACGCAGCAAACAAAACTCCATATATGGCGGAGGAGGCTGGCAACGGTGCGATATTTGCGGGGAATGGCGCAGATGCGCTGATGGCTGCCATGAGTTCAATGAGAGCGGACTTTTCCTCTAGATTTGATGGGATTATGACAGCGTTGGAAGGAATAAGAAAGGAATTGGGTGACTGTGTAGAACGAACGGCGCAGATGGAGCTCCGTCTCGCTAGTGCTGAAGATGACGTCACCCGTCTTCAATTAAAGGTGCGCACTTTGGAAAAAAAAAAATAAATCTCTGGAAGATAATATTTTGGATTTGGAATCTCGGTCGAGACAGAATAATTTGAGGCTGGTGGGTCTTCCAGAGGAATCAGAAGGTCGGGACGTATGCTCCTTTCTGGAAAAGTGGATTCCGGAGGTGCTGGGCAGCGAGGAGTTGCAATCAGCAGTGATTCTGGAAAAAGCACATCGTATTGGCCCACGGAGAGATAAGGGACCGCCGAGGACCTTAATTATGAAGTTTCTTAGCAACAGAGACAGGATGAAGATCTTCAACGCTGCACGAGCTAAAAAAGGAGAGATTAAACACCAGGACCAGCAGGTGCGGTTCTACCCAGATTTGGCCACAGGAATCCAGCAATTGAGGAAGCAGTTTGATCCCGTACGTAAGGAGCTGCGCAACCTTGGGATTCGTCATGGTGTAATCTATCCTGCGAGACTGCTGACCACGTATGAGGGCAGAACCCACATCTTCAAGACCCCAGAGGAGGCGCAGGAGTTCATCAAGAAGATCAAAGAAGAAGAAGAGACTGGTGGGAGCTAAGCATGAACAAAATATAAGGTAGAATAATTAAGCATTTGCACAGGCATCTGACTGACTTTAAGTAAATAGTAAGTTTACAAAATATAGATTGTATTATATATTAAAAAAACAAAACAAAAACAAAACAAACAAAAAAAAAAACTATGATGTACAAAGTTGTTAAAAATTTTGGAGTTAAGTTGGAAAACTACAGAGGAGAGTTAATGTTACGTCATTAAAAGCAGTAGAGTTAGGGTGATTGGGAGGATGAAGAAGGAGTGGCTTAGGCTGTTCCCCGTGGGTGTGGAACGGTCGATGGCTATATCGGGAGACAGAATTTTTCTTTTGATTTTGGGGGGTTTGCCACAAGTGTGGGAAGGGGAAATTTGTTTGTGTGTAGTTTGTAGGATGAATGTTCAACCACTCATGTTTTTGCTTCTCTGTATGAGCATGTTTACACTGCAAGGTAATCCCAAACTCTCTATTGATCATGGACCAAAGTGTTAATCTTAATTTAACTTCATGGAATTGCAGAGGTCTACAAAATTTAAAAAAACTTAAACAAGTTATGAATAAAATAAAGGACATGGGTTCAAGAATTGTGTTTTTACAAGAAACTCATCTGATAGAGGAGGATGTTAAAAGAATTAGGAGTAGATGGCAGGGAAGTGTATTCACCTCTTCATTTTCATCCCTAGCCAGGGGAGTTATGACTCTCATACATAAATCAGTTCCTTTTCAAGTGAAAAATGTAATTGGAGACAAATTTGGAAGATATGTAATCATTCAAGGTTCTTTGCTATTAGAAAATATAAATCTTGTGAACTTATATGGTCCCAATATAGATGATCAGAAGTTCTTTGCTAATTTATTTCTCATCTTATCATCACTTACAGGGCAACATATAATAGCAGGGGATTTTAATTGTACATTGAATCCAGGTGTGGATAGATCAACAGGACTGGATTGTACGCACATTGGATGTAGGATGACTATTAATCATTTTATGAAAGAATTGAGATTGTTAGATATATGGAGAGAAATGAAACCACAAGTTAAAGCCTATTCTTGTTATTCCAGTACCTACAAGACATTCTCACGTATTGATTATTTTTTGATTTCCACAGAATTAAGGTCCAAGATTCAAAACTGCTTTTATGATAACATCGTGATCTCTGATCATGCACCCTGTTGTCTAATATATGTAGATAAAAAATTGACAAAGGAATCAGGTAGATGGCAATTTCAGCATAAATGGCTTCAGGATGAGGAATTTGTCAAGTATATAGAAAAACAGATAGACGAGTTCTTTGACATCAATACTACACAAACATCAGCATGTGTAAAGTGGGAGGCTTTCAAAGCTTTTATTAGGGGACATATTATTAGTTATACAGGATCAAAATCTAAGAAGACTCGAGAGGAGAGAGCTAAATTGGAACATAAAATAAAAAGTCTTCAGGAAAAAGTGTATGCAGGAAGTGACCCAAGGTTGGAGAATGAATTACTGATTTTGAGAGCTGAATACGACAAAAAATCAGCGAATAGAGCTGCCTCGAGTCTTCTAAGATTGAAACAATCTTTTTATGAACAAGGTGAAAAATCAGGAAAATTATTAGCATGGCAGATTAAACAATTGGAAATTAAAACACCAATTACCAGTATTATAAGTAACGGACAGGTAGTTATAGATCCTTTAGAAATTAATAGAGCCTTTAGAGATTACTATGAAAAATTATATGATACCAAAAATGAACCTGATTTAACAAAACTAAATGGGTTTTTGAACGAACTATCTATACCGTGTATTCCAAATGAAAACAGGGAGATATTGGAGTCTAAAATTAGTCAAGAAGAAGTTGGGCTAGCCATTGATAATATGAAATCAGGAAAAAGTGCAGGACCAGATGGTCTTCCAGTTGACCTTTATAAAAAATTTAAGAATAAATTAATAAAACCTTTTTTGGAAATGGTTTTAGAAGCATTTCAAAATAATAATTTACCATCATACATAAATAATGCCTTAATTATACTGCTGCCAAAACCAGGTAAGCCCTCTAATAAATGTGAAAATATGAGACCAATAAGCCTATTAAACGCCGACCTTAAGATAATCTGTAAAATTTTAGCAAGACGAATACAAGAAATTTTACCAAATATTATTAATCGAGATCAGAATGGCTTTATAAAGGGTAGACAAGGCTTCCATAATGTAAGAAGACTATTTAATATTATTTATTTTAATAAAGAAGCGCCGGATACAGCTCTCCTATCATTGGACGCCGAAAAGGCCTTTGATAGAGTTGAATGGCCCTTTCTTTTTGAAGTCCTACAAAGGTTTGGACTTGGAAATAATTTCATAAAATGGGTTCAAATAATATACAATAATGCTACAGCAGAAATCCTAACAAATAACAATATTTCAAAACCAATAAAAATCAATAGAGGATGTCGACAAGGCTGTCCACTTTCACCTTTACTGTTTACTATGGCAATTGAACCTTTAGCGATAGCGATACGTTTACATTCACAAATATATGGAATTAAAGTTGGACCAACAGAACATAAAATCTCCCTGTACGCCGATGATATAATTTTGTTTATGTCGAATCTAAAAAAATCAATTCCAACCTTGTTGAATTTAATAAAGAATTTTGGGGAAATATCAGGATATAAAATAAATAAAACTAAATCTTCAATATTAATGCTAAATGAGACCCAGAGAAATTACCCAGCCCCTGAGGTAAATCAATTCAATGTTGTAAATCAGTTTAAATATTTAGGAATCCAAATTATGCCTAAGCTAGAATCAGTCGCCAGCGTCAACTATGAAGCCTTAATGTCAGATATCAATGAGTTAACTCAGAGATGGATGTCACTACCAATGTCGATGATCGGGAGAATCAATATACTTAAAAGTAATATTTTACCTAAAATACTTTATTTATTTCAATACATTCCCTTATCACCACCTTTAGATCTATTCTCAAGAATAAAAAAAAAGTTAGTGGAATTTATATGGAACAACAGGAGGGCTAGATTACGTTTGTCTTTATTATATTTACCATTTGATCGTGGAGGTCTGAAATGTCCAAATTTTATGTTGTATTATTGGTCGGCACAACTGAGGTCTATGACATATTATTTTTCATCAAATGATCTCCCTCACTGGACTGAAATGGAATCATACAATTTACCTTTACCTCTTCCCATATTCATATACTCAGATTCGGCAAAAAAATTACAAAAACAAGTTAAAAATCCATTTGTAAAGCATATGATCAAAATATGGTGTGAAGCTAAAAACTATTTAAAAGAACCACAGTTATTGTCACAATTTAGTCCAATATGGGGTAATCAATATTTTAAACCAGGGAGAGCGGACGCTGTATTTAAAGTATGGAATTTAAAAGGGATACAAAAGATTCAGGATTTATATTTGCCATGTGCAGACAACATAATGTCTTTTGAAGAGCTGAGGATCAAATTTAATCTCAATAGAACACATTTTTTTAAATATCTTCAACTTAGAAACTTTATTCGATCAAATCAAAATAAAGCTCTCACTCGACCTATTTATTCATCCTTGGAAAAAATGATGATGAAAGATAGTAAAAGAAAGGGTATTATTTCAGAGTTTTATAACTCATTGACACTATCTTCAAGTGAAAATTCACTGAAAAGATTAAACTACTGGAAAGAAGATCTGCAAATTGAAATTTCAGAGGAACAATGGGAATTGGCTTGTACAGAAGCTCAAACCAAATCAATAAATGCATGCCTTAAATTGATACATTTCAAATGGTTAATGCGGATGTATATTACACCGGAGGAGTTAAATAGATATAACAAAAATATACCAGATACATGCACAAAATGCATGGAAAGTAAAGGAACCCTATTTCATTGTTTATGGGAATGTAGATTAATAAGAATGTTTTGGGAAGAGGTGAGGGTAACAATTGAAAAAATAATCTCAAAACAAATCATACTGAATCCTAAACTGTTTTTGTTGGGTCTGTACCCAGAAAAGCATAATTTTAATAAAAGTGAAAGAACATTCATAGACCTCAGTTTGCTTAATGCCAAAAAATGTATTGCACTATTATGGAAAAAGACTCATAGACCAGATGTGACTCAGTGGTTAAGACAGATGTTAACAAACCTTCCATTAGAAAGAATAACATATATACTGAAATCAAAGGAAATTGTGTTTGAGAATATATGGAGACCTTTTATTGATTATGTAAAAAATTTAAACATAACTCTTGAAGAAGAAGGTGAATGATGTGTGTGGACCTTGTAAATTCCAAACTGGTGAACATAATATGTATACTTATGTATTGGATTGTCTAGACTAAACAGAGGAGCATTGTTGAAGACTTGATTTTGTTGGTGGTTGTTGGTGTTTTTAGTGCATTTTTTTTTTTTTGTAGTACTTTAGTGTTAGTGTTTGATTGCTTGTATCATGTTTGTTAAAAAAAAAAAAAAAAGGTTCAATAAAGATATTGTGGAAAAAAAAAAAGTATTTCAGATTGGTCATGATCTGAAAGTCAGACACAAAAGGTAATGTAATAAAATACATCTGATGACTTTAACTTTACTCATTATTGCTACTTGACTAATTAAAATTATTAGAAATCAAATTACATTAAGAGCCAACTTGCTCCTCTGACCTGTTTTAATTTATTTATTTTGCATGTATGTGCCACCATCATGCACTTCTGCAGCTTTAATAAATTTTTTTCTGACAATACTAAGAAGCTCAGCAGTAATTTAAACCAAAGAAACGATGGTCTGCTATGGTTTCGAATTAGCACAACTTAGAATCATCATTTAGCATTTTATAATTAGACATGGTGTTAATATTGCTTATCTCCTATTAAAATGAGGTTAGCGATCTATCCTCTCTGACGCAGCACGATGGAAAATAGTCCCACATCCCTGAAAAACAGGACTAGCAGCTATCTGAACTGGTAGTTTGGAGTTAGCATTAGCATCCACCAGACTGAAGCCAGCCAACCACTACACACCTGTTATGCTGCACGCAGTCGCCCACTGTGGCAAGAGATGAGGCGCTGATACACAGTGGTCAGGAGCTTTACTGAATAAATGGGAGTATGTGCATTTTAAATCACGATATAAACAATAGAGTATCCTATGAAATGATAGACCTTTTTATATCGTCATCCGATATATATTGTCATATCGCACAGTGTTGCTGGAAGACGTAGTCTCTCAGCAGGTTCTGGATCTTCCCCGGGGTCACCCCCCTGCCCAAAACACCTCATATACACTACCGTTCAAAAGTTTGGGGTCACTTAGAAATTTCTTTATTTTTGAAAGAAAAGCACTGTTTTTTTCAATGAAGATAACTTTAAACTAATCAGAAATACACTCTAATATCTAATATACATTGCTAATGTGGTAAATGACTATTCAAGCTGCAAACGTCTGTTTTTTGGTGCAATATCTACATAGGTGTATAGAGGCCCATTTCCAGCAACTATCACTCCAGTGTTCTAATGGTACAGTGTGTTTGCTCATTGCTTCAGAAGGCTAATGGATGATTAGAAAACCCCTGTGCAATCATGTTAGCACAGCTGAAAACAGTTTAGCTGGTTAGAGAAGCTATAAAACTGACCTTCCTTTGAGCAGGTTGAGTATCTGGAAAAAATTATTATTTCAAATACAAATCATTATTTCTAACCTTGTCAATGTCTTGACTATATTTTCTATTCATTTTACAACTCATGGTTGTAAATAAGTGTGACTTTTCATGGAAAACACAAAATAATTGTCTGGGTGACCCCAAACTTTTGAACGGTAGTGTAGGTGTTTTCAATCATTTACTATATGTGATTGGATGTTAGGTAAAGAACCAGGGGAGATGGCAGTGCACAGATGTAAAGTGAAAATTTGAACACATTTCTCATTTTATCAATTGAAAAGTTGGTTTAGTGATTTAGTTTAGTGAAAGTAATTTTTCAGGATGATAATAGATCTTGCTACAGAGCAAAGAGCTTCAAAACTTTTCTTTGGGACTGACATATCATGTCTTATGCCTAGTAAGTGTCAAAGTTGAGCCCCTCCAGGGCAAAACTCAGGACCCAAACGCAGAACCTAGTTCTTTGCAGATTTATTAATTGAAACAAAAATGCAGCTCGAGCGCTGAAAAACAAACTTAAAACCAACTAGGCAAGACTAGCGATGCTAAACAGGCTTGGCATAAATACAGACAAGGCAGAAGTGTATAAACATACCAACACTGACAAGGACACAACACCCGACAATGACTGAGACAGACATACATAACCCCACGGGTAATCAACAAACAAGACAGGTGGGAACAATCAAGGGTAATCAGAGACAGCAGGGAAGTGGCTCCAGGTATGGGAGACATGAAGGGCTGGAAATAAGAGGTAGACAAGAACAGAGGATATACACAAGACATGAACACAGGACCAGGGGAGATGTGACCATAACAACAATTATACCAACACCACAATATAAACCATCCTAACAATGACAGTAATAATAATGAAGCCAAAAACTAAAACAAAGCAGGAATCTTCACAACAGAAACCAAGACCATAATAATGAACATAATGACACAAGAACATAATGACCACACAAAACTAAAGCTGAGGCAGGGATAAAACATGAATGAAAGAAAACACAGAGAAACATAATAAATAAACTAACGGCAAAGACATGGGCTGAGCTCATGTCCCGGTAATCACAGAATATCTAAATGTAAGCACAAAATGAGGACATGAGCACAGTCCAAGACCAAACCCTTCCAGTAAACAATCCAGATCTCAATCTGATTGAAAATTTATCGTGGAAATTGAGAAAGTGGTCAGGCTCCATTCTACAAGATTGATCTGTCAGTGGCTATACAAGAAAGTTGAAACCTGATTGATGAAGCGTATTAATTTTGTATTAGTGAAAGCCTCAAAGAATTCAAGCCAGAGGAGGTGCAGCTAAGTACTAATTAAGTTTTTGGTTGATGATTCTATAATTTTTTCCTGTATTTGATCTGGAATTTTTTTTTTTTTTTTTACAAAAACACACCAATTATAGCAATTTCATACTTTTTTAAACCTATGATTCACAAAGTCACAGTGTTCAGGTGTAATTAAAAACAGGGGTTGTAAACTCCATTAATACAAAAAGGAAACGAATGAGCATTGCCATACTAAATTTCAGATGCTCAGGTTGCACGATGTCTTGGTCAATAGTTAATCAGAAAAAGTCTTTGCTTTGGATTGTTCTCACACTTACTGTAAGGTAAGCTGTGCCTTTTCCACATTTCTTTACAAACAAAAAGAGCAAAACCACAGTGGTTTCTGAGCTGTAACTCATCTAGCCGAGACAAGATTGTGCATTGTAAATTCAGCATTTTTTTCCGCCATCTATCTGCAAAAGCTCTTGCTCATTGAAGAGGAAGTCAGTGCATCTACGACAGTTTCATGTAATTCACTGAGGTATGTAAGAAACATGCATGAAGGATGAAAGGAAATATTGCTGTTTGTGAGAAGAATCCAAATAATAATTACACATCGTAACAAATTTGATAGGGTGGCGTGAGCCTAAGAAATAAACCCTAAGGTTATACCAAAGGCAGCCCAGAGGAAGTAGCACATTTCCGGAAGTGGCTTGTGACCTTTAAAAAAACATTCTGGTGAGAGTTTGAGGGCGGCTGGAGCAGCGACTCTCGCTGCATTTGCAGTCAGTAAAAAGTTAAGCACACTGACGGGGGGAGTCATATTTTTTTCTCACTGCTAGAATTAATTCATTTGATACCACTTTAACCTCTTGACAGATTGAGAGTCTTCACACATGTTTGGAAATCTATTAAAAGCATGCCTAAAATGAGGTGGTTTGGGATTTTGCTGTTGTAACAGCATTTACACAAAGATGCAGACTTGGAAAAGTTCTTGGTGAGGCACCACGGTTTTGGCACGCTGCCTCTCATGTGCTCCGTGAAACATTTGCCCTGTACACTTTGTCTTGTTTCACTGACGTCATGTGGTGCTAAAAATAGCACTCGCACAAAATCAATGCTTTGTGTTTTAGCCTTGACAGAAGCATTTCTACTTTTTGTTCATACTGATTAGGTCAACAGGCATCCTTTAGTCACACAAAGGCTCACACGGTGTGTTGACTGGTATCAGTTTCTCACTTGCTCTGTCTAGCTTCATGGTTTTGATCTTTCCTTTTCGCATAAATAATGTAGGGAAAAGAAGAATAACTGTTGTATGCACAGCTAGCCTTTGTTAGCAGTATACCACTTAAACACTGCCTTGGCAGTTTGGAAGAAAAAGCTCATGTCGATAACACCCTGGCTGGTGTTCTTCATGTCTTTTCTGACCATTAACTAAAATAGGTAATCCATTCGAGATGCATTTTTAGCTCATTCCGTTGATGGTCAATTGAGCTCATGCCATTGTGCATGAGCTCATTTCCTTCTTAAAAGATTGCCTGGATACTCTCCAAAATCACACACTATGGTCCTCAGGTGGGTGTGCATTCAGATTCTGCTTGAGGTTGGGGTCAAAGGTCACATGCTGTTAATATGCATCATTTCAACTTTCACTAGGCCTAGACATTATTCTTTAGTGTATTTTGAGAGACAAAGGCTCTTCATGACCTCGTGGTGTGTCCATCAGGCTAGAATGAGCTACTCTTGTCATTGATGGTCTGGTTTGTCAAATATGTTGAAATAGGAGATGAGGGATAAGGACCTCCCCAGTTTGATACCAGTTAACCTAACTTGCATGTTTTTGGCATGTGGGAGGATACCGGAGAAATCCCGGAGTAAACCCACGCAGACACGGGGAGAACATGCAAACTCCACACAGATCACTGTTGGTCGGGGGCTGGGATCGAACCCAGGATTCCCCGGCCAAGGGTGAGTTGCTGTGCTGCCGCAGTGCTAACCACTCCGCCACCGTGCTGCCGCTAGCTATGAATGTGAGAGTGAATGGTTGTCATTCTCTCTGTGTTGGCCCTGCGATGGACTGGCAATCTGTCCAGGGTGTACCCTGCCTCTCGCCCAAAGATGCTCCAGTCCCCCCCACCTCCGCAACCCGAAAAGGATTAAGTGGAAGAAGATGGATGGATGGATAAGGACCTGTACTTATATAGCGCTAAGTCCACTCAAAGTGCGTAACTAGTAGGTACACTAACTCTATTCTAAGGGCCTATCAGAGACAGATGCCTAGGGACAATTTAGAGTCCCTAATTAACTTAACATGCATGTCTTTGGATTGTGGGAGAAAACTGGAGCCCCCGGAGTAAAGCTGGCTTTATGCACCCGCATCACATCGACACCATTACGACGTCCGTCGCATACGCAGTGGTCAGCAATTTTTTCTTGTGTTGGGTAAAATGCTTGGTTCTGTGACCAAAACAGGTTTCAGCCGATGTGTAGAGTGATTTGTGTTTGTCGTGTGTTTTTGTTTATGAAATAGTGATGGACAAGAGCAGACTGTGATGGAGTTGGAGCTAAAAATGTTAAGAAAAAGCAACTTTTAATATGATTGTTGCACAGAGAAAAAGAGAAGTAGGAGAAAACAGTGCATGCGACCACCGCCACTGCCTTTTTGACAATCTGTGTAATTACTGGGGTTATGACGAGCCACAAAATGTTCTGTACGTGCTTACTATCTCAATATTCTTTTAAATTTAGTCCATTGTTTAACCAACTCACCTTGGAAATTGTGTCTCCATGAACAGGCACAGTGGAACAGTGGTGAGAACCAGGAAATGTGAAGGAGAAGACAAAGCAGCCCAATCACAGCTCTTACGGCCTGCGTCGCCGATTTGCACCTCTCCTTCTCTGGAGAAGTGCATGTCAGACGACGCAATAGGAATGCACGTCATTGCTGCGTCAACACCGTCGCAACTGCGTCATGTCGACACCGGTGCATAACTTGTGCTTTAACCCACACAGCACTGGGAGAACATGCAAACTCCACACACATAGGTTTTCACCCCTGCTAACCTGAAGATTCAAACCAGGAACCTTCGGGTTGTGTGGCAACAGCGTTAACCACTGTACCACCATGCTGCCTAATTCTCTTCATATGCCAGCAACCGTCAAGAATAAAATTGTGTGTGTGTGTGTGTGTGGGGGGGGGGGGTCCATTCTGTAGGGCAGTGACAGGACTGTAAAAACATAAGTAATTTGTACCAAATGAAAGGATTGGATGGTCTGCTCATTTACCTACATTCTTCCTCACACTGTGGCTGAGCATTTATTGTGCTCGAAACAGGCATTGCCCAGTAAGGAGTAGCTTACTGGGCAATGCCTGGAGGCTGTAGACAGACTAAGAGAACTTTCATTAATTTGACCTGGGGCCCTATTATGATGATCTAGAGCAGGGATGGGCAACTTTAGTGGTAGTGAGGGCCACAAAATTTTTTCCTCACTTCCCGAGGGCCAGATTTACATGTAAACCTTACCGGGGGAAGGGTTAAAAGTTTCACAATTAAACCTGAAAATGCAAATGAAATTTAAAGCTACACAGTGTTTTATCATATTAGAATTAAAATTATTGATAAAATTATATCTGCCCTGCAATGGACTGGCGATCTGTCCAGGGTGTACTCTGCCTGTCGCCCAAAGATACTGGGATAGGCTCCAACCCCCCCCCCCCCCCCGGCGCACACACACACACACACACACACACACACACACACACACACACACACACGACCTAAAAAGGATTAAGCAGTAGAAGATGGATGGATGGATGGATGAAATTATATCATGACCTAATTTTTAAAACTCTCTCCATCAAAATGATGAGCAAAGAGAAATTACGGACGATAATTAACAAAAGAAGCCAAGAAGAAAAGGAACTACGACAAGCCTTAGCTTGTTCTTGAATTCATTGTGGGTGTGGAGGGGCAGGTGGGCTTTGTAATCATCTGGCTCCCCAAAATGGGGAATAAAAAATGTTTAAGAGCCACTGGTGTAAATGAACAAAAAAATCAACAGATTACAACAACTACAGTCTCTGAACTTTTATTGCTGACATGGGATTGAAACAGTGTGCTTCAGTCATGCTCTTTAGAAAGAAACCTCAAAGTTTTCAATCTTTTTCTGCACAACTGGAAGGAAAGAAAGCCACCGAGCTCCATGAGGCTTCATCTGCCAAATAAGAATAAATGCTACAGCTCTCATTTATTCTTATTTAAAAGCAGTCTACTTTGTACATTTACTGCTGTTTATAGCCTATTAATGTAGTCTTAGCATCCAACACATACCTTACAAATATGTTCTCCGGCACACTGATTCCTCTTATTTCTCTGTGGCTCTCTCACTCTTGCTCCATTGCTCACCACTGGCACAGAGCGGCACCAAGGTTTCGATTAGAGCTCCCTCTGCTGGCGGACTCTATAATTGCATTCCAAACGTGATATAAATAAATAATTGATTTTTACCTTCATCAAGGGAGGACGGAGGTAATGTTTTTAGTCGCGTTGGTTGGTTGGCTGGCTGGTTTGTCTAACTTTTAGCAATATAACTCAAAAAGTTATGAAAGGATTTTGATGAAATTTTCAGGGAAGGTGCGTAATGGCATGGGGAACAGATGATTAGATTTTCGTGGTGATTCGGATCACGATCTGGATGTAGGAGTTTTTTGAATATTATGCCTCGGTGAAAACGGAGGCATATAGTAATCAGTGCGTCTGTGTGTGGATCTGTCCACAATGTGTGTGTGTGTGTGGGTGGGTGGGGGCTCTGTCCGCCTGTCTGTTTCAGCTCACCCGGCCAAAATTAAGGGGAACTAAAGGCTTGTATCATTGTATCGCCATATTTTCCCGACTTTTAATATAAGGCTTTATTTTCAAACTAAACAGTAATTTAACTCACCTGCACCATCCAAACTACAAGTCCCAACATTCCTCACCCGCAAATGGTCGCAGTGAACTGCGCATGCACCAGGAAACTCCCGCCAGAGGGAAGTACTGATTCGCCAATACTGGGTGAGCAAATGTCCGTCTTTTTGCCTGTCTGATTTCTTCCTCTGCCACTAAAAAGCAAAAGCTCCTGTTCATCTTGATTGTCATTGTATTCACGTACCTCCATTGCCTCCACCATTTAAAACATCTGCCACCATGCTCTTCTTTTGTGTTTGGATTGCAGCTGTTGAAATCAGTTTGGTGGCTTTTGGCTGCCACCGACAGTACGGGCATGTGAACTGCAGATTATTTTCACTGCGCATGCATGTACTCCAAAACTACTGGATGGATTTGGATGAAATTTTTACCAGAGGTGGTCCTTGGGCTAGAGAGGAATGCATAACATGTTGGTGATGATCCACGAACGCATACCTCCACCAAGGCTCTGGCAACGAGGCATCAGCACCTTGGTGCTTTCATATTATGTATTAATATGGCGCTTTTCATGTACTGCCCATTTAAGACGTGTTCATGTGTATGGTCACGTCATAGGGTCACGCACCTCGGCAACCCGGAAGCCAAACACTGCAGAAAAAGTATTAGGGGGCGTGTCCACCAAACTGGGTTTTTAGTTGTGGGCGACTATTTTCTATTCATTCTCTGTGTAGTCCAGCGTTTACAGCGCTGAGCACCCTCGGTGCTGAAGCGCTTTGAGCAGTGGCCGCTTTTTGTCTCAGCACTCAGGGCTGAAGAAAGTTCATCTTTTCAGACTACTGTACAGCTGCGCTCATCAAAGTCAGACCTTTCCAAGCAGCTAATCAGAATTAAGTAAGGGTGGGACATGGGACGCCGGTACAGAAAGACGAGAACAGGAGGTGACGGATGGTGGAGGAGGTGGAGGCTGAACTTTGCTGCATCAAATAACCCGGTACTCTTTGATCTGACAATAAAAGGATATCATGATCAAAATTTGAAAGCAGACACTTGGAGGAACATGTCCACATCTGTCGACATGCCAGGTGAGCATTTGTTCCTTTGTCATTGTAATATTTCTTACAAGTTTGTTGTGGTAGATAATATGGATACTATGTGAATTTGTAGTTGATACAGTGCTCTGAAAAAGTATCTGTACCCTTCCTGATTTCTTGTATTTTTGCATATTTGTTACATCTAAATGTTTCAGATCATCAAACAAATTTTCATATTAGACAAAGATAACCTGAGTAAATACAAAATGCAGTTTTTAGATGATGATTTAATTTATTAAGGGAAAAAAGCTATCCAAACCTACCTGGCCCTACATGAAAAAGTAATTGCCCCCTAACTGCCCTTGAAACCTAATAACTGGTTGTGCCACCATTGGTACCAACAACTGGCAGTGGGTCTTTTACATCACTGTTGAGGAATTCTGGCCCCACTCTTTTGTGGAAAATTGTTTAAATTCAGTCACATTGGAGGGCTTCATGAACTGATGGCCGAACATTCTCCTTCAGGATTTTTTGGTACTTTTGTCTTGTCAGTCCCCAGAATATTTTCCCAAAAGTCTTGAGGCTCATCTAGATGTTTTCTGGCAAATGTGAGATGAGTCTTTGTGTTCTTTTTGTCCAGCAGTGGTTTTTGTCTTGGAACTCTCCCATGGATACCATTTTTGCCCAGTCTTCCTTATTGTTCCATTGTGGACCAGTGTCCAAACTGAGACAAGTGAGGCCTGCAGTTCCTAAGATGTTGTTCTGGGTTTTTGTTTCTCATCTGATCTTGAATTTCTTTAGATCACAGTGTAATGTGTTGCTTTTTGAGATCTTTTAGCCTACTTCAGGTTGTCAGACAGCTTCTATTTAAGTGATTTCTTGATTCAACAAGTCTGGCAGTAATCGGGGCTTGGGTGTAGCTACTGAAACTGAACTCAGCTTTCAAAAAAAATATGGTTAATCACAGTTAATTACCTCCGCCAAGGAGGTTATGTGATCATCGGCATTGGTTTGTCTGTCTGTTTGTTTGTTTGTTAGCAAGATAACTCAAAAACTTATGGACGGATTTTCATGAAATTTTCACAGATTGTCAGAAATGGGGTATCCTACAGATGATTACATTTTGGTGGTGATCCGGATCACCATCCAGAAGAAAACCGCCATTACGGAAAATGCCATTTTCATGAATGACTACTGAACCACTAATCCTATCATTGTCAATCCAATTGCTAGTCATATGTTTTCATGGTCAAGGAATCTGAAAACGTACACACAAACACTGTATGGGGGGAACTGTGGCCGCCATTATGGAAAATGCCATTTTCGTGAATAACCACTGAACCACTAATCCTATCATTGTCAATCCAATTGCTAGTCATATGTTTTCATGGTCAAGGAATCAGAAAACGTACACACAAACACTGTATGGGGGGAACTGTGGCCGCCATTACGGAAAATGCCATTTTCGTGAATAACTACTGAACCACTAATCCTATCATTGTCAATCCAATTGGTAGTCATATGTTTTCGTGGTCAAGGAATCAGAAAACGTACACACAAACACTGTATGGGGGGAACTGTGGTGCTTGGCGGAGGTCTACGCTCTCCGAGTGCTTTTCTAGTTCATGATGTAACAAGTGGGGCAATTATTTTTTCACACAGGGCGAGGTAGGTTTGGATAGTTTTTCCTTTAACAAATGAAATCATCATTTGAAAACTGCATTTTGTATTTATTCAGGTTATCTTTGTCTGATATTAAAATTTGTTTGATGATCTGAAACATTTAAGTGTGACAAATATGCAAAAAATATAAGAAATCAGGAAGGGGGCAAATACTTTTTCACAGCACTGTATTTAGGTTGATCATCATTGAACCACTGGCTTAATTCAACTTTTTTTACTCAAACAATGTGGTCAAAAGTGTGGTAGTCAAAAGTTTGTCTTGCTCTAGGTCAACCGGTCTTCCCATTGCCTACTAGGGTGACTGGAGGTGAGGGTTGGGGTAGTAAGTTTCCTCTGCTGATGGGGGCTGTCCTCAGGGTGCAGCTTGGAATTGGGCAGCAGCGGAGGCTCTCAGCAGTCTGGGCGTGATAAGTGGTTAGAACAGTGATCTGTGTGGCGTTTGCATGTTCTCTCCATGTCTGCGTGGGTTTACGCCGGGATTTCTCCGGTTTCCTCCCACATGCCAAAAACATGCAAGTTTGGTTAATTGGCATCAAACTGGGGATTCTAAATTGTCCTTAGGTATGACTGTGAGAGTGAATGGTTGTCTGTCTCTCTGTGTTGGCCCTGCAATGGACTGGCGATCTGTGCGTGTGTGTGTTCAACACGGGTGTGTAAACAGGAAATGCTGATTTGCCTTTAGAGCGGAGTTGGGGAGGGGCGCAGGAGAGTTTGTAGTTTGCAAGTGTTGTGTCCGTGTTCATCTGTGCGCATTCCTTTTTCTTACTTGCTGTGAATGCATATTTCTATAGCCAAGTTTTTCTTGAGTTGCCTGGAAAATGTCCTAGTTATCCGTAATAAACAATCCAAAGTATGTTGACATGCATGAAAAAAAACAGAAAAAACCAACAACACACATCTGTTTAAACATGCATCAGCACACCAGAACCTTCTGTTTGTAGTGGGGTTTGAAGTGGAAACAGGAACTGAACCACTTACCATATGTGGGTGTCATGAATGGCTGTTTTTCATATCTGGTGCTTATGAAATGAAGTGAAATCCCTCCCGTAATAATGGTCACTTTCACTTTTATCACTAAAGCCCGTCCTAATCCAGAGTGACTTCTCTCCTTTGCTCTGGTTAATCTTTTTTTTTTTTTTTTTTTTTTTTTTTTTTTATCTTCGTCTAGCTGCGGACAGGAAATGCAGTTTATAAATAACTTGCTTAGTTCTTGCTGAGAGCAAACCAGAGACTAGATGCAGTTTTCGAGGACCGCTTGTCTATGACAGATCCAACTAACAGAGGAGCAGAAGCAAAATAGGTTTTTAACATTAACATTTGCTATAGTAAAAACAAAAGAAGATGGATGGATTAAAAATGTTTTGGCTCCAACCTCAGAAGTCTTGACATGTAGTTCATTCATAATCACTGATAACCATATATAGTGTTTATTTTGCTTTAGTCCTGCTAATATGTGGGAGAGCAGACGCCTGATAATCCTGCAGCAGCCTTTCAGTGCAGTATTCCAGAGTTTTATAGGTTAGAAAAAGACTTTTTTTTTTTTCTAAAAACTTCACAACTTCATGCATCGCTGTATGTTGCTGTGCAGCTAAAAAAAAAAAAAAAAATTGTTACGCATGTAAAATATTTTAAAATTGTGTAAGTTAATTTGCGCAGTCTATTTCAAAATTAAAAAAAATGTATGCAAATATTCCTTTATGGTAGCTATTAAATTCTTACTGAAATAAAGCCTTAACTTTTGTACTTTCACAATGAGTGCTTGACACTCTAAAGTTTAGAGTGTCAAGCACTTTTCACACACTTTTCCCTGACGACAATGGTGTGAAAAGTGTGAAAGTAATGCTCTGAGAATGGAAGGAAACCACAAAAATGACAAAGAACTTACTGACGTCAAGCATGGAACAAGCATGCAAGACATACAGTACATAGGCTGTATATAAACTGAAATGCTCTCTTTCTGCCAAAAATGTCACAAGCTTTCAGCTACTTTTTAGTTTTTATTATTTTTTTAATTATATTTTGTTAGTTTTTATTATTTAGCGCAAAACCTTAGCCTCCCTTATTATAATTTTGTCAAATATTAAAAGGTCTCTTGTCTCAGCATGCATATTCACTGAGTATTTCTAAAAACAGAAGAACAGCTTCTCAGTCATTTCATACACCTCAGATAAACCAGTTTGTTCACTGTTGTATCATTCATGTTGTTCTGCTCAGTGACCTGGCAGTAAGACCTTTATCATCTATTGTCACAAGGGTTCAATCCTATAAAATATACAGTAGATAAGAAGCAGTAATGCCAGGCTGTTGGGGGTGGGGGGTGGGGGGGTTGTTGTGGTGCGGGACCGCCCTGGTGTTTGGCATTGCTGTGACTGTGCATTGCGGGGGTTGTGGGCTGGGTGCTGCTGGGTGGGTGCAGGACTCGGGTCTGGTTTTGGTCCCCACCCTGGGTCTCCATAGGTGGGGGTTCTGCCTTGCCCCCCACCCCCCACCCCACCCTGTCCTCTTCCCTATATGGTGGTGACCTGTTTGGGGAACCAGGATTGAGATGATTATTATTATTGCCCCCCCCACTTCCAAGCTCAGTGGGTTACCTTTTAATAATCACAATAATAGTCAAAAAAATAAAGCTCCTTTGACGGAAGTGGTGATTTGTATTCAGCAATGGTGGCCCCATCCTGAACAAGGAGCTGTAATCACAAACTGAACTGTCACTAAATAAAAAACCAGCAGTTCTGAGTTATTTCAGACACCTTTAAAAAGCTATTTGAGCACCGTGGACATCATTCATGTCATTCTGCTCAAGGACATGGTATTAAGAGCTTTATTATTATCTATTGTCTCAAGGGTTCACTCTCATAAAATGTCCAACAAAAGAGACAAGAATGCAATGTTCCAGCCTGGATTTGATTGTGTGATGTGTCGGTCGCATCTGCATGTAATCCCATCATGCATTCTGAGAGAAAATCCCCTTCTTTTCCTTCACCACGCTTCACCAGGTAGAAGCTTTGAACAAAGCAACCACAGACAACAAATGACTTTCCTGCCTTGTTCTACTGTACTATTATGTCAGAGTAAATCTAGTTTAATTTGGCAAAACCTTCTTTAGCTGCTGTTGTTTTGTTGGAGTGAATGAGCCAGAGACTTTAACGTGATTTGGAATTGTCTCTGCAGCTTGTGTTTTATTCAGGCCTCCTATTTCGATATAGTAGATCGACCATCTGTTATGATCCTGTGGGCTTGGTGTTCCCATCATGCACTCTGCCTAAGGGTTCGGGGACTTCATTGTATCTAGGGCCCTCTCACTGGGACAAATGCAAAAAATAGCTCATTGAATTTGGACACGAGAGGCACAATGAACGCTGATGGCACCGCCACGCACACAGACGCTGCACCATGTCCAAATGGCGTTGTGTATTATTTAAAGGCTCTGTAGTGGCACAGTAAGGAACACTTGTTCCGTTTTTTAGTTCATTTGGTTCAGCCGAATGGTTATTACAACCAGAGACAAGCAGGGCTGTGTATTTCAACAGCTGTCCTTTAGAAAATGCATGGTGTGATTTTAGAGTTTTGTGTTTAGAGTATTTAAAATAGTGCAAGGGTAGATAAGTGGCTTATTTATTTGTGATTAATGCCCACAGAATTTTAGCTGAATGGAGATGGGATCTCCTGGCTTGTAGCCTAGCTTCACAAGGATAGCATCCTTTATTAGAAACGTGGACAGACTGTAATTTACTGTACATACTCTGGTTGTCATTGAATCCTTATTTAAATCCTTCACCTGAACAACGAGAGCAAGTTTTTAGCCAAAGTCAAATTCCTTGTATGTGTTGTGCATACTTGGCCAATAAAGCTGATTCTGATTCTGATTCTGATAGTTAGTATAGTAGTTAGTTGCTTGCAAAGTGCCGTTTACTCATCTGTTGGTTGATAATAGATTATATCTTATATCCAAACATGTATTTAGTTATTAACACCCCGGTGTCTCATGAGGCCTGTACAGTGGTGGGGAAACGTTGCTCATATGTGGGTATAGATCAATTGTCTCTTTGTTGAATTTAGTTTTACTAAATGCTCACCAGCGTTGGCCTCACTTCATTCCCTCAATGTACAGTAAGATTAACTTTAATGTTTTATTGTGTGTTTGAGTATTTAAATGGGTTGGCCTCAGGAGAGGAACTTTTACATTGTCCCACCACAGCTACAACACTGATGTTGACCAATCAGACACTCCTTAAAAAGCTCCAAGATCCAGACTCGAAAATGGACATTATTATGCCTTTGCAGTGACTCCATTTCATCTATTGAACAGCTGACCTATTCATATAAGAACTGCTTGGACTTCAGCAACCTTTTTTTGACAGTTCAGTTTGTAATTCCAGCTCCTTGTTTGGCATTGGGCCGCCGTTGCTAAATACAACTCCTCATTTCCTTCAGAGGAGCTTTTACTATTGTGATCATTATTATTTTTGGTTAGAACCATTAATAGTGCCAGGTGAAACATACAGTATATACAGTGCCAGGTGACCAAAGTGTTAGGACAATTGCAATTACAGCAACATACAATGCATTACGTGTGTGTGTGTGAGCCTGTGGGGAGAATGGATTTGCAAATATGTACACACTAAAACCTAGATACAAATGTAAATGAGTATATACACCTGTATACAGGATATATAATAATTCTCTGCCTACATACACAAACTCCAACCTGTCCTTATTTTTCCAAGTATTAGTCAGTATTTGAGAAGTTATAACAACAACATATCAAACAATTAAAAGACCTCAGAAACTTATAAGATGCTAATAAAGACCCCCATCTTCTTAGCAGTGTTTTTTTCTCTGTCCGTTATAGGGCCAGGAATACTAACAGATTCACTTTTGTGATTAATGTTGGCCAATTAACACATTAAAAAAACAATCAACACTGTCAGGTGTCGATTGAAGTGGTGTCAGCAGTGGTGACTGGTTTGTCTCAGCAGCTGGCTCAGCTTAAAACAAGAGCAGATCTTGTTTTTCAGCATTTAAATTTACACCACACTAAACTAATCCTTTGGTACTCGGGGCGACCTCACTCTGCATGCAAAAATCCCTTTTTAAAGCGTGCGCACACACACACACACACACCTGATGTAGCATTATTGATTGCAGTTGCTTGCTTAAAAGTATGAAAAGACACTTCTTTTTCATTGTTTAGTCATTGTAATTTTAGCCAATAATGACAGTTTATTATTTTTGTATTTAGTACACGTTCTTGTGTTCCAGGTATTTGCTAACCAAGCTAAGTGTTGGAATGATATCTTTTGTCATGTCATTTGTGATTGACTGAGAGGAGGTCAGGTAAGCTGTGCAAACCCTCAGACTTCGAACCAGATCTAGATTCTGTGCGTTTGTCCGCTCAATGCTGACAGCATCCCGCTGAATCAGTGAGTCCCTTCAGAGGTTTTATAAAAAGACTCTAATTAGGTTTTCAGCACTCAGGAGTAATTGTAGAATCAGCTCTTGCTTGTTACAGAGAAGGAAGGTGGGTTTTAAGAAGTGTGGCAAAGATGAATCATTTTGAACGGGCATGTAAAATCCATCCAAATGTAAAATCTGTTTAGTGAGAGACTTCCAGTACAAAATCACACCAGACTACTAAAGTCCCTGCAGCGGTAATGCAGGCATTTTCATTTCAGAGTAGGTAACCATATTAAACTGATTATTCTTCATACTTTCACAGCAGAAATCACGGCTGTTTCAAATCAGTTTGTCGTTCTTTCAAAACGCTGGTATGAATAATGAAGCTCCATTTGAGTTATTGTCTACATGCCCTTTTTACTGCTCTCACAAGAGGGTTTCTCTTTGTTCATCATCACGTGGAAGCACAGCGACCCCCCGCACCCCCATACAGCCCGGAAGAGAGTGTATTGATTTTTTTTTGTGTGTGTGTGTGTGGCTGTACTTTGATCTCTCTTTTCTCATCCCATTTGCAGCTTGAAAGCTCTGGTCTCCACAGGAGGCAAAAATGTCCAGGCGGCTTGTGACTGGTGAGAGGAACACACGCATTTGTTCATATTCTCCATCAACCTAATCAACACTTGATGAACAGTCAGCAGAAACGCTCTTAACCATGTTTACCATGCATTGATCTTATCAGCAGCATTGCTGCCATCTGCTGGACATTGGACGCACTCCCTGCTTCCTGTCTCCCATTTCTCTCTCTCTCTCTCTCTCTCTCTCGGCCCATCTGGTGTCTGCAGGCTCTTCTCCCATGTGGACGATCCTTTCCTGGACGATCCTCTGCCCAGAGAGTATGTGCTGTATCTGCGACCCAGTGGGCCACTTCTCCAGCAGCTCTCACAGTTCTGGAAGCAATCTCGTCTATGCTGCGGCAAGAACAAGGCGCACAACATCTTCCCTCACATCACCCTCTGCCAGTTCTTCGTGGTCAGTCTCGGCCTTCTGCACTGTATGTTTTGTTAAATGCTGTGAGAGCTCAGTTAAGCCCAGTGTACCGTTATGCAGTGTTTAATAGACATTAGCATTTATTGAACATGGGAAAGTCACCTTTTGCAAACATTTTAGCATCCACATAAACTCCAAAAAATGAATCATACTTTTTTGTGGTATGTTTCTATTCAAAATGCAAAACATGTGTATTTACCAGCTAGGTTATGCTTGCATTACAGGCCGTATTTCTGATATTTATTTTTTTTTGGGGGGGGGGGGGTCAGATCAGTTTTGGCTGTCATGACACTTCACATTCATGGTTAAAAGTTACTTTTAACTGACTCGAATATGAATGGGAATAATATGACCATCGGTGACCCGTCTGTGTGGTGTTTGCATGTTCTCCCCGTGTCTGCGTGGGTTTTATCCAGGTACTCCGGTTTCCTTCCACAGGCCAAAGGCATGCACGCTAGGTTAACTGGTATTAACTGGGGATTCTAAATCATCCTTAGGTATGAATGTGAGAGTGAAAGATTGTCTTGTCTCTGTGTTGGCCCTACGATGGACTGGCGATCTGTCCAGGGTGTACACTGCCTTTCGCCCAAAGATGCTGGGATAGGCTCAAGCCGCCCCACACCCCTCCCCAAAAAGGATTAAGCGGTAGAAGATGAATGAATGAATAGTCTTACAGTCATTAGTGAAAATACAGACTGACATTTTTGTATTTCACAGCCGGCGGGCAGGTTTTTCCAAGCGTTCTGGATATGTCAGATTTTTAGACAACTCTGTTGTCTTCACTCTCTGATAATCACTGACACATTCCTGAGTTTGCCTTCAGTTTTATACCATGTGATGCAGGTTATTTGGCACCAACCAGAGGTTTTCCTGAGTGTGTTTTATATTTGACAAAGATACTTTATATTCATATCAGTGTAGTTGTGTTACATGGTGCCTGTGTGTCTGGAGTAACAGCTGATGACTGACTGATGCAAAAATTTGTCTTTAGTGTGCTGATGCCAAGGTAGAAGCTCTGGTTGACGCTCTCCAGACTACCATGGCAAAATGGAAGGGCCGCATTCCCATGCCACTCCCCCTGGAGCACTACAGCTCCTCAAACTTCATCGGCCTCTTTG
The DNA here is from genome assembly GCA_020510985.1 of Pholidichthys leucotaenia. Lineage (NCBI taxonomy): Eukaryota > Metazoa > Chordata > Actinopteri > Cichliformes > Pholidichthyidae > Pholidichthys > Pholidichthys leucotaenia. Next base: position 39,848,100 of record CM035844.1, on the reverse strand, counting down.
TGGAGGAGCAGATGGCGGAGATTTTGAAGAGTTTTGCTGTTGATTTTGCCACAGAAGCAGCATCTAAAGCAGGTTTGACTCATCTTCATTGTTGTGGATAAAATAACTGTGAACACAGACACTTGAAGCCAGTGTGTGTGGCGATAATGGTAAGGCCCTCAGGTCCTGTTTGAGAATGGTGTAGTTCAAAGTCATTCTTATCAAACTTTTTTCTTTTTTAAAGTTTGTAGCTCTCAGAAACTGTGCACACTTTACTCAGAGAGTTTAAACCGTACATACTGTGTGTCCACAATGGTGATATAATGACTGAATAGGCTTTTGTGGAAGTAATTTTTAGGTATACTAATTAAACTGCTCTCCACCTCCCTCCCCCCCCAAAAAAAACCAAAAAAAAACTAAAGACCAAAATGGGAACAAAAAGATTTATAAGAGCCAAAATGGTTTAAATCACTAACTCATGACCCTCACAGACTGCTTTGTCCACCAGTTTTGAATGTGAGGGAGAGAAAAACACATTGTGACTGAGTGCAGCTGTGAGAGGAGAGGTGAGAGAAGTGGAACAAATAAATGCTGACAGCTTACACTGTCGCAACAATTTATGCTCGATGCCCACGATAAAGGCATTTTATGTATCGTGCATAGTAGAATGTATCGATGGAACAAATATATTTGGTGTATCGCCCAGCCCACTTTAAATATACAGTATATATTGTCACAATTACCAAATCATATGTCTTTAGAAACCAATGGCTGCTATGGTCATAACATTGTTGATAATTGATATAGCTGTTTTCTATATAAAGGTAATATAATTGAGTTTATTGCAGTTTTTAACATTGTTCCCAACTGTTCAATAAAAAAGAAAAAACTTCTATATTTTCTAAACTTTATCTTTGATAATTGTCTTTCTCAAAGTTATCTAAACATTTATTTTGGTTGAATTTAATGTATAAAATTAATGTTTAAGACTCTGCCGAAGAATAAAATGACACCAGAGCTCAACACTAGTTTTTTTTCAATCTTTCTTGAGTCATAGCACATTTTCTACATGAAAAAAATCCTACGGCACACCACCAACCAAAAATGTTACAAAATGGCACATTGTAGCCTATTACAGGACACTGTATCTAATGACAATTTAGTTTTGTAATTTGTATATACCCGCTCAGTGTGAAACCCGGCCCTGTTTAGTCATGTCTTTATACGTCCATATTCACTTCACCTCAGCTTGGCAGACATTTGAATAGGACAACCTGGATGAAAGCACAATGAAGGAGGTGTCGCTGTCCTCTCATCACAGCACAGCCACACAGTGGAAATGGATCTGAAAGCTGTCCATCATTATTCTGACAGATTATACTCATTTTGAAGCAGCAGTTGTGTTTCACAATTACACAAATATCACAGTGGTTGAGCGAAAAGTTTCTTTTAAGAGCATCGCTTTTCATTCAGTCCCCTCGAAGTCTGCAGCATCTGTGACCGTCGCCAGGTGCTGTCGAGCCGAGACCAGCCTGTCCTGGAATGAAAGCTGTGGGAGAGACATTGGTTTGGACAGGGACAGTCTAATCTCAGGGATGTCAAGCTCAATCCATTTAGGGCCAAGACCCTGCACATTTTACTTCCATCCAGTCTCTTCAGCAGGTGTTTTTTTTCCTAATCTGCAGTTAGTGGGAAGAAATTCAGTTAAATCACCTGTGGAAGACACTGGGTGAAGGTAAAACCTGCAGGGTCTTGGCCCAGAATGGAATGAGTTTGGCATCCCTGGTCTACCTGTTCAGCCCACATGGATGTGTATGGTGTGATCCTCCTCTCCTCTTTTTTTGACATGACAGTCCCCTCCAAAAAATAAATTAATGCATAATCTATATGCTCATCCTGTGTTATTAAAAGGAATGGTTTTGTAAATAAATATGTGAGCATGAAAGCTGTTCAGTGCTAATATGAAAAAATTATGCTTATTATGTAAAATGTGCATTTTACATAATAAGCATATTATGCCCATTAAAATGGAGAGTAACAAAAAGTAACCATTGAACTGTAGATCGGTGTATTCCAATCAACCACTGGTCTACGCTGAGTTTGACAGGGTGACAAAATTAAGACTTGTTAAAATGCCAGTGGGGACTCTTAGCTATAATGGAACCCATGATCTCAGCTTTTCATTTATAGTTTAAGAGCGGATTTATTTGCAACATCGAAACAATCATTTTTTGGACCAATTAAGTAGAATTTGACAATTTCCTGTGGCACACCTGGCGATCTCTCACAGCACACTGGTTGAAAATCACTACTCCACACTGACACCATCTCACTTCCAACTGTTTAAACACCATATGGTATATATTTTTGACTTTTTCTTCATCCAGATGTTCATGTTGAACCCCATAAGAAACAACTTCATGTCACTTTGGCATACCACTTTCAAGCCAGTCACTTTTCAACTTTGGAGAAGCTGGCCCAAACTATAGATGCGTCTTCAGGCTGTGACTGGCTGGCTGTGCTCGTCTCCAGGGATATTAGATTCGTTAATCATGAGGTAGACTTTTTTCCTCTAAATAAACATGCTTCCACTCGTCAGTTGTAGCTCCGGCACTTTACCTGACCATGATCTGTTGTTAACCATCTTCCTATTACAGACTCTGCAAGTCATGTACCCATATGTGCCTCAGAATGATGATGAGTTGGAGCTGGTGCAGGGAGACTTCATCTTCATGTCTCTAGTGGAGCAAAGCACTGCCAGTGAGGGCTGGGTGTACGGCATTTCGCTGGGCACGGGGCTGTCTGGCCTGCTGCCCGAAAACTACGTCAGCCGTGCTGATGAGTCCGACACATGGGTTGTCCATGGGTAAGGAGAGGAGGCGCAGCTCTTCAGCAGAAGTCAAGCTGAATAAATTGTTTGAGATGAGGAGATGGTGATTTCCTCATCTCAAACAGTGTATTGAAACAAAAGCCAACAACAGTGGCCACGGTTACATGGGCAAAATTTCTTCAATCTGATTACAATTCAGATCAGAAGTTTACTGTTTACATGGATCCTGATAAAGCTGATCCGATTAGGACGTGCGTTTCCATGTGTCACACGTTTGAACGGACTAAATCATTTTGACATGCGCACGTCGACATTCTGAAAATAGTAGAAGAAGAAACTTCCGGTGTTAGCAAGCCCCGCTTCGTGTGGAAATGGACCTGTATTGTGTTATTCGGACTGTACTTTTGCTTCTGCTGGTCTCAGTGATGAAGCTACAAGTACATACTTCTGCATATGACAAACAGAGGGAGACAGCAGGACGATACAGATCAGTTCTGTTTTACTCCCGCTATGTTTTCCGCTAGCTGCTGTAAAGGCGGAAATACGTCACATCGATGTGTGGCTGGCGTACAGACATGCACAGTAAACATATTTTCTGCCCAACCTTCGGAATAAGTGTTTTCATGCGCACCATTCGGATTAACAATCGGCATAACCCACCGTCTCAATCGGAATGAAATTTTGATCAGAATGAGTGTGATTGGGTCAGAATATTTAGATTGGCATGTTTACATGAAGCATTTTTATTCCGATCAGGTTTTTTAATCCGGTTACTTGTGTCCATGTAAACATGGTCAGTGGTGGGTATACCACAACAGAAAACATCACTATCCATGTTTACATGAACACAAGTAACCATATTAAAAGCCTGATTGGAATAAAAATGCTTCATGTAAACACACCAGTCTGAATATTCTGACCCAATCACACTTATTCGGATCAAAATTTCCTTACGATTGAGGCGGGTGAGTTATGCCAATTGTTCATCCGATTGGTGCGCATATAAACACTTATTCCGAAGTCTGGGTAGAAAATATGTTTACTGCGCATGTCTGTACGTCAGCCACATGTCGACGTGACATATTTCTGCTTTTACAGCAGCTAGCGGAAGACATGGCGGGCGTAAAACAAATCTCGTCTGTATCATACCGCTGTCTCCCTCTGTTCGCCATATGCAGAAGTATGTACTGCTGGGCTTGTAGCTTCATGATGGAGACCAGCAGAAGTACAGTCTGAATAGCACAATACAGGTCCATTTCAAAAAGAGAACGACATGAAGTGGGGTTTGTTTACATCGGAAGTTGCTTCTTCTTCTGCTATTTACGGAATGTCGGGTAATTGTGCGTATGTCAAAATGATTTAGTCCGTTCAAATGTGTGACACGTGGAAACGCAAATCCTAATCGGATCAACTTTTTCAGGATCCATGTAAACAGTAAAGTTCTGATCTGAATTGTAATCAGATTGAAGAAACTTTGCACATGTAACCATGGCTAGTACTCAATAACTTGTCATGTTGCCCTTGAGCATCAATTACAGATTAACAATGACATCTCATGCTGCTCACAAGTCAACTTATTGTCTGCTGAGGCATGGCATTCCACTTTTCTTGAAGGGTGACCCTCAGGTCATTGAGGTTGTGGGGTGCAGGGTTACGAGCCTCTACATGGTGACTCAGCTGATCCCATAGGTTTTCTATGAGATTCAGGTCTGGAGAAAGTGCAGGCCACTTCATTTGAGGTACCCCAGACTCCAGCAGCCGTTCCCCTAATGATGTGACCTTGATGAGCTGGAGCATTGTCGTCCATGAAGATGAAATTAGGCCTGTGTTGTTCATGCAGGGGCACAATGACTGGATTAATGATGTTATTCAGGTAGTATCTGCTTGTCACTGTACCATTCACAAGGTGTAGGGCAGTTCTGTATTGACTAGACACACCTGCCCAGACTGTAACCCCACCACCACCAAACGCTTGTCTGGTGACAACAGTGGTTGATGCATAGTGCTCTCCTTGACATCTCCAGCATCATTGGCACCCATCATTTCTGCTCAGCGTGAATTGATTTTTTTTTTTTTTTTTTTTTTAATCAGAGAACAGCACTGAGGCCCACTGGTCCCTTGTCCAGTATAAATGCTCTCTGGCCCATGCAAGACAATGATGCCTGTACCGGATGGTGTGGTCAGGTACCCTTGCAGGTCATCTAGCATGCAGAAGACACTGATTTAAACAGTTTTGAATGGTCTCACGTGACACTTGGGTGCCTCTCATCTCCCTTAAATGTGTCTGAAGTTGAGTAGTATTCATTATTCAGTTCTGCAGGGCACTGTTCACAATGAAGCGGTCATTAGCGTGGGATGATGTGACCAAAGAACGTCCACTTCTGTGCCTTTCTGTGACTCCTTCAGTCTCTCTGTATCTCTGTTGCAACCTGCTGATGAGACTCTGTGACACTCTAAGCTCAGTGGCCACCTCCTTCTGAGAACATCCTGTTTAAAGCCTCGCAATGGGGAGGTACTGTTGATCAATTGTTAGGCGACATCGTGGTCTCGTGATGTCAAAAAGTGAATAGTTTGATGGTATAAAATGCTTTTTTTTCAGTCATGTAGTGTTTGCTAATTATGACGTGAAGATTCCAAACCTTAAGATGGAAGGCTGCACAAACTGAACATCTGATATGTCAAGTTTCAAGTCGTGTAGCCTGAACTTGGCTTTGATGAGATGGATTTCCAAGTCATTGGGCAGCTTTTGCCATACTCAAGTTCACTAATCAAGATGGCTGTGCCCATCTTAATGTGTATCAACGAGCTGTGTTCGATTTATTAACATTTATGTTTCTTGTGGTTGCTTATTCGCAAAAAAAACTGTCCAACTCCTGTTTGCGTTAACCTGGCTAGAGCAAAATGCAGTTCCTCTGGATTGTGGCCACTATAGAAGTGTTTCCATTTTGACTCTCGACTTGGAGACTCAGATGCACCTGGAACAGCACTTAAGTCCTTTGTTTTTGTGTGATCCTCAGGTCTCACTCCTTCTTGAACTCTGCCTCTCCAGCCAATTCCCGCAGCACAGTGAGTGGGTTATTATTTGATGGACAGCTAAATGACAGCCTTCTTGACAGTCTTATGGATCCTCCAAGCCTCACTGGCGTCTGTTTTCCAATGCAGGTACAAAAAAAGCATCAAACCTCATGCTGAATTAAAAGAACCTCATAAACCTCAGTACTGTCCATCCCAGTGAGAGCCTTTTAATGATAATAATTACTGTGCCAGAGCTTTAGATTAGTGCTGCTGTGCAGTTTGTCATTATTGCCTCATAATATGAAATAAATGTTAATTTTAGGTTTCAAGGCCAGCTAATCAGCCATCCCTGTCCAGAATGAGGCTTTTTGTGTGTCGCCATGGCGAAAGGATGGATGTGGTTTTTGGTAAGCACTGGATCACTCAGTGCTTTGACTCCAAAGGTAAGTACACACATTTACTGTATATGTATATGCAGTGTTCCTACATTAAATACATTTAATAATAATAATAATACATTTTATTTGTATATCACTTTCCAAGGCACTCAAAGATGTTTTACATAAAAAAAAAAAAACAATGTTAACATTAAAGATTAAAATTAAACTGGTGGGTTTTGAGTAATGATTTGAAGTAGTTTAAGTCTGTGCAGTCACGGATGTGTTGGGGGAGAGAGTTCCAGAGGGAGGGGGCTGCGATGGAAAAGGCTTTGTCCCCCCAGGTTCTGTGCTTGGTTGTGTATGGTGGAGAGGGGAGGTTTGCATCAGAGGAACAGAGGCAGTGGTGGGGGGAGAGATCTGCCAGTACAACAGATCAGTGAGATAGGAAGGGGCCTGGTGATGGAGGGCTTTAAAGCAAGGCAAGGCAAGTTTATTTGTATAGCACATTTCGTGTACAAGACAATTCAAAGTGCTTTACATAAAAACAAGGTATTACAGGAAGTTGCAAAAGGAATACATTGCGGCGGATGATAATAAAATAAGGCAGCGAAGTGAGGTTTTAAATAGGTTTATTAAATCATACCGCCATCATAGGAACTCCGCTCCAGCCCTTGTGCAAGCAGGCTGGGAGCGGGTCCTCAGGCTCTCAGCTGCAGTGGAAGAAGCAGTCGTCAGAGTGAGAGTGAGAGCAAGAGAATGAACATGGATTTCAGTCGGCTTATATACCCAGTCACAGACAATACATGAAAGGCATGGTATCATCAAAGGGACTGCAGACAGGCATGGGACATTTGCATTTGAGAGACACACATAACAATAAGGAGATTGCTGGCCGTAATTCGCCTCCGCTTCAGATCTGTAGGACAAAAGAGGTTACAAGGCACATCTACATATTGTTATCAATCATTGGATCACAGTAAGGGCAGGAAGCATGAACAATGCATGAATGGCACATTAACATCACAGTACTGAGCCGGAAAAAGCCAGAAGAAGCGGGGCTGCCTGTTGACATTAATACACACATTTCACTGTTCTGTTAATTGCTCTAGTCGAGCGCTGTGCCTGACCCAGTCTGTTGTGGGGGTTACGCCACAACATTAAAATTTAAAAGCAAACTAAAAAGTAAATTAAACTAAAATTAACATTTGCAAAAGGAATACATAAGAATTTAAGTGCAATCTAAACCGTAAATTGAAGAGAAACAAAAACAAGTTAAAACAGAATAAGACAGAAAACGTGCAAGAAATAAAAGTTACAGTACATTGTAGGAGATTAACAATTGTTCTGCTGAAAGGCCGTGGCAAATAGGAAAGTTTTTAACCTGGATTTAAAGCAGCTGAGAGTTTCAGCAGCCCTGATGCTTTCTGGGAGATTGTTCCTTATGTGAAGGAGCATAAAAACTGAACGCTGCCTCACCATGTTTGGTTCTAACTCTGGGCACAGATAGTAGGCCTGACCATGACGATCTGAGGGCTCTGGGTGGTTCATAATGGGCCAGCAGATTTGAGATGTGTTTTGGCCGTAAACCATTCAGAACTTTATAAACCAACAGCAGTATTTTTAAATCTATTCTTTGGCAGACAGGAAGCCTATGTAAAGATCTGAGGACTGGAGTTATATGATCTACTTTCTTGGTCTTAGTGAGGACTCGAGTTGCAGCATTCTGAACTAACTGCAGCTGTCTGATGGACTTTTTAGGGAGACCTGTGAGGACAGCATTACAGTAGTCCACTTTACTGAAGGTAAATGTATGGATAAGTTTTTCTAGATCCTGCTGAGACGTCAGACCTTTAATCCTCGCTATGTTCTGTAAGTGATAATAGGCTGGCTTCACTACTGCCTTAATGTGGCTGTTAAAATTCAGGTCGCGGTCCAGAACCACACCCAGATTTCTGGCTTGGCTGCTGGATTTTAGCATCATTAATTGTAGCTGAGTACTAACTTTGACGGTGCCTTCAGACCAAATGCGAACAGGCGGCGCAAATACATATAAAATCAATGGAAAGAGGCGAGCTTCCGGTCCTTCTGTCTCCAGGTGAATGTCAGTCTCATTTTCAAACTACTTTACTCTCCAGTGCTGATACTTTTGCTCTGGTGATGGCAGAATGTCAGAGCTAGCGTTATCCCTTGGACGTGAATGTGCGAGATTCACGTGTGCTTGCCTCTTTCCATTGACTTTGTATGCATTCACGCCGTCCATTCGTTTTTGGTCTGAAGGCATGTTGAGTCTTTCCTCTTTGGCTCCAAAAACTATTTTTTCGGTTTTGTCTTCATTTAACTGAAGAAAATTCTGGTACATCCACTCTTTAATTTGACCAATGCATTTGATCAGGGTTTTAATTGGACCATAGTTTCCTGGTGAGATAGTTATGTAGATTTGTGTATCATCTGCATAATTATATAATATATTTTGTTGTTTTCTTATGATTTGAGCTAGTGGAAGCATATAGATGTTGAAAAGCAAAGGTCCTAAAATGGAACCTTGGAGAACTCCACAGGTTATTTTTGTTCACTCAAATTTGTAGTTACCTATCGACACAAAATAATCCCTGTCTTTTAAATACTGTAGGACTCAAACCAGCTAAGTGCTGTACCAGAAAGTCCCACCCAGTTTTTCAGCCAATCTAGTAAGATGTTATGGTTGACTGTGTCGAATGCAGCGCTGAGGTCCAATAAAACCAAGACTAAAACATTGCTATTATGTGTATTGGAGCGGATGTCATTAAGGACCTTAACTAGAGCTGTCTCAGTGCTGTGGTGTGGCTGAAAACCTGACTGGAAAACATCAAAATTTATTTAATGTTAGGAAGCTGTACAATTGTTGAGACAGCTTTTTATATTATTTTACTCAGAAAGGGGAGGTTTTGATATAGGCCTATAGCTGTTCATGAGTGAGGTGTCTACAGTAGGTTGCTCTTTTTTTTTTAGAAGTGGCTTGATAACAGCTGTTTTTAAGCACTGAGGGAAGACACCTGAATGCAGAGACATATTTATGATCTGTAGTAGATCTGAGACCATACAATATGAAACGTTTTTAAAAAACCCTGTTTGGAGGGTGTCAAGGCAGCAGGTGGTGGATTTCAGGTGGCGTATGATGTCATTCAAGTTTTTATGATTGATTGTGAAAAAATTTTGCCATGGTGTTTGTCTTCTCTCCATGGACACAGAGGAAGAACATGTCCTGCACCTAGCATAGGAGCACTGACTGACTGTCTAATTTTCTGAATTTTGTCAGTAAAGAAAAAGGCAAAGTCATTGCAGGCACGATTGGATAGAAGTTCAGGGACTATTGACACAGGGGGATTTGTTAGCCTGTCAACAGTTGTGAACAAGGTGTGTGCATTATTGTTGTTTTTAGCAATGATGTCAGAAAAATATGCTTGCCTTGCATTTCTCTGCTCCAAATTATAAATGTTCAATCTCTCATTATAGATTTGATAATAAACCTGTAATTTAGTTTTTCGCCACCAGAGTTCAGCTTTTCGACACACTCTTTTTTCAGCTCTTACTAGTTTGGCATTTCTCCATGGAGGTTTCTTTTTAATAAGGACCACCTTCACCTTGATGGGAGCAATGGCATTGATAATATTTGTGATTTTACCAGTGAAATTTTACAAAAGCTCATTTACTGAAGGTAAGGGGGGGAAAGCTTGGATGAATGTTTCACTGGTATTATCACTGATGTACCATTTTTTGATGACCTCTGTGTGGATATTTCTGTTGACGTTAATAGCACACTCAAAGTAAACACAAGAATGGTCGGCCAGAGCAACGTCCATCACCATAACCTTAGCGATGTTCAGACCTTTGGAGATGACCAAGTCCAGACTGTGTCCTCCATTGTGTGTTTTTTCCGTTACATGCTGTCAGTCCAAAATTGTCAAGGACACAACACAATTCTTTGGTCCCTCTGTCCTGAGGGTTGTTAACGTGGATGTTAAAATCACCAACAGTAACTACACAGTCAAAGTCAACACAGATAATAGACAGCAGCTTTGTAAAATCATCAAAAAAGGTTGAATGGTATTTAGGTGGTCTGTAAACATTAATAAACAACACAAGGAAGGAGGAATTCAGCTGAAGAGCTACATATTAAAATGAAGTAAACATATCATAAGACATCTGCTTGCTTTGGAGGGAATCATTAAACAAAACAGCTACTCCTCCTCCGTTCTTATGCAGCCTGGGTTCACTTATAAAGCTGTAGTTGGGAGGGGCTGCTTTGATAAGAAGAGATCCACTGTTATCATCTAACCAGGTCTCTGGCAGGAAAAACATTTTTAATTAATGATCTCATTATAAAACACAAACTGGATTTTATGTTTTTAACAAAGACCTTATATTTAATAAAGCTAGTTTCAGTGTGTTAAGAGCATCGTCTGCCAGATTTTCATTTTGTTCAAGCTGTGACTGATGAGAAATAAACACTAGATTTGATAAATTTACAGGATGTGTAGGATGGATCTTGTTTCTCTGTAAATTTACCAACCTTTTTCTGCTACCTATTAACCTTTTGACGTTCCGCTTTCATAAGACATCAGCGTCACCTGCTGTCCCTGGCGCAGTACTGCGCCTGTCACGTGATGTGTCCCAAAAGCACAGAAAACCCAGTTGTAACAAGCATTTCACATCACAAGATGTCAGACACGTATAGCTTACTGCTCTTCACTGGAGGACTGGAGGACTTCACCCAGTGAACCGTCGCAAACATCATTTCCGGTAACACGAAGAAGAGAATGTAAACAAAGGCTCCATCTCGGCATATATTTCCACACGGAGGAAGCGTTTGCTCCAAATTTTGCCAACTATGATTCGAAAAAGAGATTATTTAGCTTCTGAAGGGAAATATTTACTTTTGTGACAGGAGAAGACGGTCTGGAGCGTGTACACTTTCGTCTGCCATTGATAAGATAAGATAAGATGAGCCTTTATTAGTCCCACAATGGGGAAATTCCAGGATTGCAACAGCACAGGGATAGCAACACTCAGAGCAACAATCAGAAGGCAAGAGAAAAAAAGAAACAAGAGCAGCAAGTATACATATGTACATATAAATATAAATATATAGACACACAGTGCGGAGCATTGTAGCTGGATGGAATAAATATGTAGATATATAAACACACACAGTGTGGAGCATTGTAGCTAGATGGAATAATATGTAGATATATAAACACACACAGTGTGGAGCATTGTAGCTAGATGGAATAATATGTAGATATATAAACACACACAGTGTGGAGCATTGTAGCTAGATGGAATAAATATGTAGATATATAAACACACCCAGTGCGGAGCATTGTAGCTAGATGGAATAAATTTGTAAATATATAAACACACACAGTGCAGAGCATTGTTGCTAGATGGGATGAAACAGCACAACCGTCTACTTAGTTATCCTACATGGTATGTTTATGTACCCATACATATTCTCACCCTCCATAGCGACCGGTATCTTCCTAGTTGTATGCCGGAGGGGACCATTGTGTAAGTCTATTGCGTCTTTTGCATTCAAAACTATTAGGTTGTCACGTCTTTTTGCTACCTCTGCGAGCAGCCCTGCTTAGGTTGTACAGTCTGACAGCCGTTGGTAGGAAGGACCTGAGAAACCTCTCGGTTGTGCACCTAGGATGATGTAGTCTGCTGCTAAATGAGCTCCTCAGTGCATTCAGTATGTCCTGCATAGGGTGGAACTCGGACTCCAGCAGAGATGACAGTTTAGCCACCGTCCTTCTCTCTCCTATCTCCTCCACTGGGTCAAGGTGCTGCCCCAGGACAGAGCTAGCTTTCTTGATCAGTTTGTTCAGTCTCTTCCTATTGGCTGCCGTAATGCCACTGCCCCAGCAGACCACTCCAAAAGTGATGGCTGATGCCACCACCATGTCATAGAATGTCTTCAGCAGCGCCCCTTGTACACCAAAAGACCTGAGTCTCCTCAGTAGGAACAGCCTGCGCTGTCCCTTCTTGTAGAGTGCGTCAGTATTGTGTGACCAGTCTAGTTTATTGTTCAGATGAACACCCAGGTACTTATAGGATGTCACCATCTCGATGTCTGTTCCCTGTATATTTACTGGTGCTGTGAGGGGTTGTCCTTGCCTGCGGCAGTCCACCACCAGCTCCTTAGTTTTCCTCGCGTTGATCTGGAGGCAGTTCCGATGGCACCAGTCCACAAAGTCCTGGATAAGCCCTCTGTACTCAGCTTCATCTCCATTGGAGATGAGGCCAACGATCGCAGAGTCATCAGAGAACTTCTGTAGATGGCAGTGTGTTGTCTTGTGTGAGAAGTCCGCAGTATAAAGGCTGAACAGGAAGGGAGCCAAAACCGTTCCCTGGGGGGCCCCCATGCTACCGATGATCGTGTCGGACACACAGTCCCGGGTTCTCACAAACTGAGGCTGGTTAGTGAGGTAGTCCAGGATCCATGATGACAGGTGCTGGTCCACCCCTGCGCACAGCAGCTTGTCCTTCAGGATCATCGGTTGGATGGTGTTGAAAGCACTGGAGAAGTCAAAGAACATGATCCTCACCGCATTCCCGGGCTTCTCCAGGTGGGACAGAGAACGGTGAAGGAGGAAGATCACCACATCCTCCACCCCAATGCCATGCTGGTAGGCGAACTGGAGTGGATCCATCGCTGGTCCCACCAGGGGGTGGAGGTGAGCAAGGAGCAGTCTCTCCAGGGTCTTCATCATGTGGGACGTCAAGGCCACTGGTCTGTAGCTGTTCAGGTCTTTGGGGTGGGAAGTCTTTGGTACAGGTACCACACAAGATGTTTTCCAAAGCTGTGGTACCCTCCCCAGCTTCAGGCTCAGGTTGAAGATGTACTCCACAATCCCACACAGCTGGTCTGCACAGGACTTGAGGAGCTTTGCGCTGATGCCGTCCGGTCCCGACGCCTTCCTCGCCTTGATCTTCCTCAGCTCCGTCCTCACCTGGGTCTTAGTCAGGGTCAGGTTGGGGGGCTGTGTGTTGGGAGTGGGGGGGGGGGGTGTTGGTGGAGTGGGGAGTGGGCAGCAGGACTTGATTTCTTTAGAGGCAGCAGTGGTTGTTGTGCAGTCAGGGGGGAGGGCGGTTGGTCAAACCTATTGAAAAACAGATTCAGATTGTTTGCCCACTCCCTGCCCCCCCGTGGCCTGGGGGGAGGTATTCTGGAGCCCAGAGATGGTTTTAAGGTTTCTCCAGACCCCACTGATGTCGCTCTGTTGCAGCTTGTCCTCCATCTTCTTCCTGAAGCTGTCCTTGCCTTCTCTGATCTTTCTCCTCAGCTCCCTCTGTACAGACTTCAGCATCTCCCTGTTCCCCGACCTGAAGATCCTCTTCTTCTCTCTCAGAAGTGTTTTTAATCTCAGGGTTGATCCAGGGTTTGTTGTTTGAGCAATACCGTATGGTCTTGGTGGGAACGGTGTTGTCCACACAGAAGCTGATGTAGTCCGTGATGGTGTGAGTGAGGCCATCGATGTCCTCACCATGTGGATCGCAGAGCTGCTCCCAGGCGGTGGTTTCAAAACAGCCCTTTAGAGTGTCCATTGCCTCCTCAGACCATAACTTCACTGTGCGCATGGCCGGAGGTTGTCTGTGCACTAGGGGTTTGTACACCGGCAGGAGATGAACCAAGTTGTGATCCGATCTCCCGAGTGGGGGGAGTTGTAATGAGGTGTACGCCTCCTTAGTGTTTGCGTAGAATAAGTCCAGTGTTTTATTGTCTCTAGTGTGGCATGTGACATACTGGGTAAACGTGGGTAGAATGGGAGACAGTGAAACATGGTTTTCAGCAGGCTGTTCCTGCTGAGGAGACTCAGGTCTTTTGGTGTACAAGGGGCGCTGCTGAAGTCATTCTATGACACGGTGGTGGCATCAGCCATCACTTTTGGAGTGGTCTGCTGGGGCAGTGGCATTACTGCAGCCGATAGGAAGAGACTGAACAAACTGATTAAGAAAGCTAGCTCTGTCCTGGGGCAACGCCTTGATCCGATGGAGGAGATAGGAGAGAGAAGGACGGTGGCTAAACTGTCATCTCTGCTGGAGTCCGAGTTCCACCCTATGCAGGACATACTGGATGCACTGAGGAGCTCATTTAGCAGCAGACTACATCATCCCAGGTGCACAACCGAGAGGTTTCGTAGGTCCTTCCTACCAACGGCTGTCAGACTGTACAACCTAAGCAGGGCTGCTCGCAGAGATAGCAAAAAGACGTAACAAACTAATAGTTTTTTGAATGCAAAAGATGCAATAGACTTACACAATGGTCCTCTCCGGCATACAACTAGGAACATACCGGTCGCTATGGAGGGTGAGAATATGTATGGGCACATAATCATACCATGTAGGATAACTAAATAGACGGTTATGCTGTTTCATCCCACCTAGCAACAATGCTCTGCACTGTGTGTGTTTATATATTTACAAATTTATTCCATCTAGCTACAATGCTCTGCACTGGGTGTGTTTATATTTATATATCTATATATTTATTCCATCTAGCTACAATGCTCCGCACTGTGTTTTTATATATCTACATATTATTCCATCTAGCTACAATGCTCCGTACTGTGGGTGTTTATATATTTACATATTTATTCCATCTAGCTACAATGCTCTGCACTGTGTTCATATATTCATATATTTATTCCATCCAGCTACAATGCTCTGCACTGTGTGTCTGTGTGTGTGTGTGTGTATATATATATATATTTTATAGTAATATGTACATATGTATATTAGCTGCTCTTGCTTGCTTGTTTTTTTTCTTGCCTTCTGATTGTTGCTCTGAGTGTTGCTATCCCTGTGCTGTTGCAATCCTGGAATTTCCCCGTTGTGGGACTAATAAAGGCTTATCTTATCTTATCTTATCTTATGGTTGAAATCGCCTGAGATGAGGAGAAGAGCATCTGGGTGTTCTGTCTGCAGCCTGCCGGTTACTGAATGGATGACGTCATGCGCTGTCCCAGCGTTCGCCGTTGGGTTTGCATAAACAACAATGCAGATCACGTGTGAGTATTCCCTCGGGAGATATGTAGGCCGCATGCTAACAGCTAGCAACTCAGTGTCTTTGCTGCAGTGTCGTTGTTTAACAGTGATATGTCCCGGTCTGCACCAGTTGTTGTTAACATACATTATCACTCCACCGCCCCTTGCTTTGCCACTGTCTGGTGTTCAGTCTGCCCATATTGCGTGGAAACCCTCCAGCTCAATGTTAGCATCTGCTGCTAGTTCAGATAGCCACGTCTCGGTAAACAAAAGGAGAGAGCATTCCCGGTATATGCTATCGTAGCGGGAGATAGCCGCTAGCTCATCTACCTTTCCCAGTAACAAATGGAGCTGCACGTGATGGAGCTGCACGTGACGACAGAGAGCAATGGCGCCGGTTCGGCGGCGTAATGTAACCGAAATTGAGGTAGAGTAATTCATAACATACATGTGACAGTTTATGGATGTGGGAGAGAAAGCAAAAATGACTGGCAGAAGACAAAATAAAGACTGTGGATGACGAAAATGGACGGATGAAGACACGACGAGCGGTAGGTCTGACCGGTTTTTATTGGTTTGTGTACATTCTACTGATTTTCTGGTTCATGTACTTTGAAGATAAAAAAACAAAAACAAAAGCAAAAACAAAGACAAAAAAACAAAACCATCCTTTGTGTAAATATGTCCAAAGTCCACTTTTGATCGAAAGTTATGTAATTTCATACGGCTGCTGTCGCATTATACAAATTAGGTGCATAAATTTACTCCTTTCTCAAACTTTGGATCATATTCTACAGCTTTCTAATTGACAGTAAGCCATTATCTCTTACCACTTTCAAGTTACAACCTTTGGAATGTCTAATATCCAAACTGAATATTTTCTTCAAAAAAACCTTGACTGCCAGAGGGGGGACGCTGACGGGTGCACCATTGCGCCCCAGAATTTCAAGAGGTTAAAACAGGAATAAAGGAAACTACTTCCATACCCTAGCCCCGGCTTGTCCTGGAAAGAGCCATGAGTACCAGTGGTATCAGAGCCCGGACCCAGTACATATCATACCCAGCTTGTGTTGTTATCAGGCTGTGGATTTCGGTTTGGCTGTGAGGGTGGGAGGGGTGGTGATGGGCGCCGGGACTTTGGCAGTTGTGTCAGAGCTCGCTGAGGAATTGCTGGAGGGGAGAGAGGAGAATGACTTTGAACTGTATGTGTTGTGAGATTGGGAGCCAGTGGAGGTTATGGACGACAGAGGTGATGTGGTCACGGGAGCAAGACTGGGTAAGGAGACGGGCGGCTGTGTTCTGAATGTATTGAAATTTCTGGAGGACTTTGGATGATGAGCCGTAAAGAATGCTGTTGCAGTAGTTGAGTCTGGATGTGATAAATGTGTTTGAGGGTTTCAGCGGTGGAGAAGGTACGTGAGGGACGGAGTTGGGCTATGTTTTTTAGGTGAAAGAAGGCGGTTTTGGTGACATGATTGATGTGTGGTTCAAAAGTGAGGTGGTTGTCAAAGATGACTCCAAGATTTCGTATCTGTGGGGATGGGGAAAGTGTGGAATTGGCAATAGTGAGGTTGAAGTTGTGGGTGGTATTGATGAGAGAATCCAGGCCGATGATCATCATATCAGACTTATCATAGTTAAGTTGTAGAAAGTTCTTTTGCATCCAGGATTTTATTTCACAGAAACAGTTTTCCAGTATGGTGCAGGTTACTGTGGTTATGCATTTAGTAGAAATGTAGAGCTGAACATCATTGGTATAACAATGGAAGTTAAGACCATGTTGGCAGATGGTGTTACCAAGCAGGAGTATATAGCTGATGAAGAGGAGAGGGCCAAGCACAGAACCCTGGGGAACCCTCTTTTTACTTCATCTATAAGTTGGGTTTTTTTGTGTGTGTATTTTGCAGGTCGATATGTTCGATCCAATCTCAACATGCCGTCCAGCCTCCCCATCCGAAGTGGAGGCCACCGGGACTATGATAAAGATTGTCCAATTACTGTGTTTGGCTCCACTCAGGCCGGCCTTGTAGGTCAGAGATTTTACACTTTTTTTTCAAATGTTGCTGTCCTTGTGCAACATATTCTGAGATAACTTGATTATTTAGGCTTTGAAAGATAAGTTAAGTCCGTTTTTGCATTCATGCTTTCAGGTGAGGCCCTCCTAGAAAGTCACACGACAATAGACTTTGTTTACTGCTCTCCTTCCCTCCGCTGCATCCAGACGGCTCAGCATATTCTGGAAGGTAGGTGTGAAGATTGGATGAGTGGGAAAGGAAAAAAAGGTATTCATTTTCCCTTGTTTACAGCAGTAGATTAATATAGCGACTTTATAGAGTGAATTGCTTTACCCAAAACTGACCAAAAAAAGTCTAGGAGTCCATGCATCAGACTGCCAAGGTGTTTGCTTTTGACTTATGTCTGATCCACATAGCACTGGACCCCCATGATCCCTCCTCCAGGTGTTAAGCCCACTGGAGGGCAGACCCATGTGGCTGAATCGGGTGAAAAGACAACCAGCACGTTTGTCAACCTGATCATTCATTCATTCATTCATCTTCTTCCACTTAATCCTTTTCGGGTCGCGGGGGGGCTGGAGCCTATCCCAGCATCTTTTGGGCGAGAGGCAGGGTACACCCTGGACAGATCGCCAGTCCATGTCAACCTGATCCCTTTAGCTAATCACTGGGAACAACTTTAGCCACCAGCTAACAAAGTACCCTGTGATTGGCTACAGAGAGTCAGGCTGTAAACCATGCCAGTTGTAGCCTTTCCAGTGTTCTTTCCAGGAACAGCAAAGTTGCATATCATTGTTTTAACAAATGAATGCAGTCAATGCAGTTTTTCTTTTGGCATCAGGTTTACAGCAGGAGGGGAAGACAAAAATCCGTGTGGAGCCCGGATTGTTTGAATGGACCAAGTGGGTTTCAGGAACGTGTTTACCAGCATGGATCCCCCCGGCTGAGCTAGCCACTGCTAATCTGAGTGTGGACACAACATACAGGTACACATCAGTACCACTCTAACTCTAGCGTGTGTGTTTATGCTTCTTAATGTGATGCTAGGATTCACTGTGCCTGTCCTTTTCCCCCTAGACCTCATATTCCTGTGAGTAAGTTGACTGTGTCTGAGTCTTACGACACGTACATCAGCAGGAGCTTCCAGGTGACCCGAGAGATCCTGGCAGAGTGCAAAAACTTGGGTAAAGTAAAACAGTGAAATGCTTTAATGGGTTTTGTTGCAATTTATTCATAAACAAATTGTTTGTTTCCTTATGACGCAAGGGTAAAACGGCTTTCAAAAACAAAACATGAGAGCTAATAAAAAAAACTTATAGTGGTGAATTTTTGTAATAAATTTATAACTGCAGATCACATTTATTAAGTTGAAAATAGCAAAATTATGACATTGAAGAAAAATAAAGGTGTTCACTGTTTACACTACAGTTTGTTATAAATAAAAATGGTGGTTTTCAAACACATTTGTAAAGTGTAAGGGGCATTTATATACACTTTTTAATGTGTAGACTTTGAATTAAAAAAAAAAATATGTTCTTAAACTTTAACAATCAAGAACAATCATTTTGACCTCAGTATTTCAGGATACAGTATACAGTTGAAACCAGAAATTTACATACGCTATATAAAAAGACACATAACCTTTTGTCTCACTGTCTGACATTAAATCAGACTAAACCTTTACTGTTTTAGGTCAGTTAGGATTAACAAAATCATTTGTATTTGCCCCCTCCATGGATTGTCACTTTATTGTGGTGGAGGGGTTTGAGTGCCCGAACGATCCCAGGAGCTGTGTTATCGGGGGCAGCTTGCCCCTTGTAGGGTCTCCCAAAGAAAAGTGGTTCTGGGTAAAGGGCCAGACTAAGAGCGGTCCAGTGGATCTCCATTAAAAACGTTACATCAAGGATCCAGTGTACCCAAAGAAGGCACATGGGTCCACTCTCCAGTGGGCTCACCACCTGCAGGAGGGATCATGGGGATCATGGTGCTATGTGAACTGGGCGGAAGTCTGGGCTACTCTGCCTTGACTGACGCTCCCGCAACCCGGATCCATGGATAAGAGATAGAAGGTGGATGGATGGATTTCTATTTGCTAAGTATTTTTTATATTTGATAAATAATTCTTGAGATATTTTTTCATTACTTTCTCCAAAGTCAAAAGTTTATATACATTTCCTTAGTATTTGGTAGAATTGCCTTTAAACTTGGGTCAAACATTTTGGGTATCCTTTCACAAGCTTCTAACAGTAGTTTGCTGGAATTTTGGCCCATCCCTCCTGACAGAACTGGGGGGACTGAGTCAGGTTTGTAGGCCGCCTTGCTCGCAGACGTCTTTTCAGCTCTGCACACAAATTTTCTATGGGATTGAGATCAGGGCTTTGTGATGACCACTCCAAAACAATGACTTGGTTGTCCCGTACTTTCCCAGTTTGTTGTCTGTCTGTCTGTCTGTTTGTCTGTCACCACTTTGTAACTAATTTGGTGGTATGCTTAGGGTCATTGTCCATTTGGAAGACCCATTTGAGCCCAAGCTTTAACTTCCTTTTCTGATGTCTTGAAATTTTGCTTCAATATCTCCACATACTGTTCTTTCCTCATGATGCCATCTATTTTGTGAAGTGCACCAGTCCCTCCTGCAGCAAAAACACCTCCACGACATGATGCTGCCCCCTCCCACCCCCCATACTTCACAGTTGGGATTGTGTTCCCTCTTTTTCCTCCAAATATAACGAAGGTCATTATGGCCAAACAGTTCAATTTTAGTTTCATCAGACCATAGAACATGTCTGCAAAAATTAAGGTCTTTGTCCCTGTGTGCATTTTCAAACTGTGATCTGGCTTTTTTTGTTTCTTTTGGAGTAATGGCTTCTTCCTCACTCAGTGGCTTTTCAGGCCATGTCGGTACAGGACTCATTTCACTGTGGCTAATGACACTCTTTTACCAGCTTTGGTCAGCATCTTCACAAGGTCTTTTGCTTTTGTTCTGGGGTTGATACACACATTTCACACCAAAACACGTTCATCTCTGAGACACAGAACCCGTCTCCTTCCTGATGATAGCTGGACATTCCCATGGTGTTTATACTTGTACATAACTGTTTGAACAAATGAACGTGGCACCTTCAGGCATCTGGAAATTGTACCCAAGGATGAACCAGACTCGTAGAGGTCCACAATTCTCTTAGTGTATGTAAATTTCTTTGAAAAGTAATCAAAAATAATTCTCTGAAAAATATTTAGCAAATATAAAAATTATGTAGCAAACAGAAATAATTTTGGTAATCCTAACTGACCTAAAACAGGAAAAGTTTAGTCTGATTTAATGTCAGACGGTGAGAAAAAAAGTTATGCATCTTTCTATGCAGTATGTGTAAACTTCTGATTTCCACTGTATGTACTGTACATTTCAAGAAATATTGTGATATCTTGAGATACTAGATTTCTGATGGTATATAGTTATAAATCATAATTATCAGAATGAAAACAAAAAAGTTTTGAAATATTCCCCATTCCTTGTAAGGAATATAAAATATAAAATCTCTTGTGGCTTAAAAAAAACACTATAAAATCAAGAGTAAAGAGTGTGATCCATGAGAACTATAGAGTATCACTTTCTTTCCTGACCCAGCGTACATTTTCTAAAACACTAAAATTGAGGGTGACAACATTGTATTAAATTCCAGTTTTTTCACTTATTCCGGAATGAGCTAATGCGATGACATGGTGTCCACCTGTCCGACCGTCTGTCCACATTTCATGGAAATTGCTACTCCTCCTAGGCATTTTCCCCAATGCTCACCAAACTCACTCACAATGACCCTCAGGTGGGCTTGCATCCAAGTTGTGCTCAAGGTCAAAGTCAAAGGTCAGGAGATCTGGGCATGTATGATTTCACAAAAAATGATACTCCTCCTAGGCCATTGACCTTGACTTGAAGCACATCCTAAATGAGTCTGCATCTCGGCTGTGCTTAAGGTCAAGGTCAGTGGTTAGGAGATCTGAGCTCTCCCGGGGTGATTTCGTCAGGGCGGAATGAGCTACTCCATCATTGACAGTCTGGTTATTAACTACATTATTTTTTGTGTATGCCTCAATCTTATCTCTTATGTTTAAAAAAAATGCAGATCATCCACTTCTTTTTCAGTAATCTAAGGGTATCTGTGTCTACATCTTTTAATAGGAAGCACAGTCCTGATTGTGGCCCATGCTTCTTCCCTGGAGGCTTGCACCCGCCAGATACAAGGTCTCAACCCCCAAAACTCCAAGGACTTTATCCAAGTTGTCCGAAAGGTTAGATTAAATATTTTATTTCTAGCCTTATTCTATCTGTCTGTATATCAATAATGCAGTGGACTCTTTGTGTGTGTGTGTGTGTCTGTCCTTATTTAAAGAGGTCACTGACTGCACTTTTTCCACATGTTAACAGCTCACACATGTCTTAATGAAATGTTTGTGACATATTTTGGTTTTGGTCATATTTTCTTTAATTATTTAATTACTGGAGTGGTGGCCTAGTGGTAGAGCACCTGCCCCTCAGCCGGGAGGTCATGGAGTCAAGCCCCAGCCTGGTCATACCAAAGACCATATAAAAAAAATGGTACTTTCTGCTCTCTAGCTTGGTGTTCAGCATAATAGAATGGAGGAAGGAAAAATTAGTATTAGAAGTATACTTTCTGGGATCATCAGCAAAATGTTATGGGTTCCTCTCTTGCTCAAGGACCACCTCTGGTGAAAATTTCATCCAAATCCATGCAGTAGTTTTTGTGTAATCCTGCTGCATAAATAAAAACAAGGTCCTTGGTGGAGGTACTGTATGTACTCTCAGATCATCACCAAAATTTAATGGGTTCATCCTTGGCCCAAGGGCGACCGTTGGTGAAATTTTCATCAAAATCCATTGAGTAGTTTTTGCATAATCCTGCTAACAATCAGACAGACGACTTCCGGTTATGGCTGCCACGTAAGACGGACGTGTCTCACTCTGCTCTGCTCCTGGAGAAAAAAATCGGCAAATAACTCTCTCATTTGGGACAGAACGTATCCCAGTGTTTGGGCGAGGATATGTCGGCGAAGCCTAAGGCTGGAAAATCAGGTAAAGGAAAAAGCGAGCCGCCGAAACAGTCCAAATTAACGGACTTTCAGGTCTGTGACGCAGCAAACAAAACTCCATATATGGCGGAGGAGGCTGGCAACGGTGCGATATCTGCGGGGAGCGGCGCAGATGCGCTGATGGCTGCCATGAGTTCAATGAGAGCGGACTTTTCCTCTAGATTTGATGGGATTATGACAGCGTTGGAAGGAATAAGAAAGGAATTGGGTGACTGTGTAGAACGAACGGCGCAGATGGAGCTCCGTCTCGCTAGTGCTGAAGATGACGTCACCCGTCTTCAATTAAAGGTGCGCACTTTGGAAAAAAAAAAAAAATGTCTAGAAGATAATATTTTGGATTTGGAATCTCGGTCGAGACAGAATAACTTGAGGCTGGTGGGTCTTCCAGAGGAATCAGAAGGTCGGGACGTATGTTCCTTTCTGGAAAAGTGGATTCCGGAGGTGCTGGGCAGCGAGGAGTTGCAATCAGCAGTGGTTCTGGAAAAAGCACATCGTATTGGCCCACGGAGAGATAAGGGACCGCCGAGGACCTTAATTATGAAGTTTCTTAGCAACAGAGACAGGATGAAGATCTTCAACGCTGCACGAGCTAAAGGAGAGATTAAACACCAGGATCAGCAGGTGCGGTTCTACCCAGATTTGGCCACAGGAATCCAACAATTGAGGAAGCAGTTTGATCCCATACGTAAGGAGCTGCGCAACCTTGGGATTCGTCATGGTGTAATCTATCCTGCGAGACTGCTGACCACGTATGAGGGCAGAACCCACATCTTCAAGACCCCAGAGGAGGCGCAGGAGTTCATCAAGAAGATCAAAGAAGAAGAAGAGACTGGTGGGAGCTAAGCATGAACAAAATATAAGGTAGAATAATTAAGCATTTGCACAGGCATCTGACTGACTTGAAGTAAATAGCAAGTTTACAAAATATAGATTGTATTATATATTAAAAAAAAACAAAAACAAAACAAACAAAAAAAAACTATGATGTACAAAGTTGTTAAAAATTTTGGAGTTAAGTTGGAAAACTACAGAGGAGAGTTAATGTTATGTCATTAAAAGCAGTAGAGTTAGGGTGATTGGGAGGATGAAGAAGGAGTGGCTTAGGCTGTTCCCCGTGGGTGTGGAGCGGTCGATGGCTATATCGGGAGACGGAATTTTTCTTTTGATTTTGGGGGGTTCGCCACAAGTGTGGGAAGGGGGAATTTGTTTGTGTGTAGTTTGTAGGATGAATGTTCAACCACTCATGTTTTTGCTTCTCTGTATGAGCATGTTTACACTGCAAGGTAATCCCAAACTCTCTATTGATCATAAACCAAAGTGTTAATCTTAATTTAACTTCATGGAATTGCAGAGGTCTACAAAATTTAAAAAAACTTAAACAAGTTATGAATAAAATAAAAGACATGGGTTCAAAAATTGTGTTTTTACAAGAAACTCATTTAATAGAGGAGGATATAAAAAGAATTAGGAGTAGATGGCAAGGAAGTGTATTCACCTCATCATTCTCATCCCGGGCCAGGGGAGTTATGACTCTCATACATAAATCAGTCCCTTTTCAAGTGAAAAATGTAATTGGAGACAAACTTGGAAGATA
Organism: Pholidichthys leucotaenia; assembly: GCA_020510985.1. Classification (NCBI taxonomy): domain Eukaryota; kingdom Metazoa; phylum Chordata; class Actinopteri; order Cichliformes; family Pholidichthyidae; genus Pholidichthys; species Pholidichthys leucotaenia. The sequence goes on along the minus strand of CM035844.1, from coordinate 39,824,151 downwards.
TGTAATCATTCAAGGTTCTTTGCTATTAGAAAATATAAATCTTGTGAACTTATATGGTCCCAATATAGATGATCAAAAGTTCTTTGCTAATTTATTTCTTATTTTATCATCACTTACAGGGCAACATATAATAGCAGGGGATTTTAATTGTACATTGAATCCAGGTATAGATAGATCAACAGGACTGGATTGTACGCACAATGGATGTAGGATGACTATTAATCATTTTATGAAAGAATTGAGATTGTTAGATATATGGAGAGAAATGAAACCACAAGTTAAAGCCTATTCTTGTTATTCCAGTACCTACAAGACATTCTCACGTATTGATTATTTTTTGATTTCCACAGAATTAAGATCTAAGATTCAAAACTGCTTTTATGATAACATCGTGATCTCTGATCATGCACCCTGTTGTCTAATATATGTAGATAAAAAAATTGACAAAGGAATCAGGTAGATGGCAATTTCAGCATAAATGGCTTCAGGATGAGGAATTTGTCAAGTATATAGAAAAACAGATAGACGAGTACTTTGACATCAATACTACACAAACATCAGCATGTGTAAAGTGGGAGGCTTTCAAAGCTTTTATTAGGGGACATATTATTAGTTATACAGGATCAAAATCTAAGAAGACTCGAGAGGAGAGAGCTAAATTGGAACATAAAATGAAAAGTCTTCAGGAAAAAGTGTACGCAGGAAGTGATCCAAGGTTGGAGAATGAATTACTGATTTTGAGAGCTGAATACGACAAAAAATCAGCGAATAGAGCTGCCTCGAGTCTTCTAAGATTGAAACAATCTTTTTATGAACAAGGTGAAAAATCAGGAAAATTATTGGCATGGCAGATTAAACAATTAGAAATTAAAACACCAATTACTAGTATTATAAGTAACGGACAGGTAGTTATAGATCCTTTAGAAATTAACAGAGCCTTTAGAGATTACTATGAAAAATTATATGATACTAAAAATGAATTTGATTTAACAAAACTAAATGGGTTTTTGAACGAACTATCTATACCGTGTATTCCAAATGAAAACAGGGAGATATTGGAGTCTAAAATTAGTCAAGAAGAAGTTGGGCTAGCCATTGATAATATGAAATCAGGAAAAAGTGCAGGACCAGATGGTCTTCCAGTTGACCTTTATAAAAAATTTAAGAATAAATTAATAAAACCTTTTTTGGAAATGGTTTTAGAAGCATTTCAAAATAATAATTTACCATCATACATAAATAATGCCTTAATTATACTGCTGCCAAAACCAGGTAAGCCCTCTAATAAATGTGAAAATATGAGACCAATAAGCCTATTAAACGCCGACCTTAAGATAATCTGTAAAATTTTAGCAAGACGAATACAAGAAATTTTACCAAATATTATTAATCGAGATCAGAATGGCTTTATAAAGGGAAGACAAGGCTTCCATAATGTAAGAAGACTATTTAATATTATTTATTTTAATAAAGAAGCACCGGATACAGCTCTCCTATCACTGGACGCCGAAAAGGCCTTTGATAGAGTTGAATGGCCCTTTCTTTTTGAAGTCCTACAAAGGTTTGGACTTGGAAATAATTTCATAAAATGGGTTCAAATAATATACAATAATGCTACAGCAGAAATCCTAACAAATAACAATATTTCAAAACCAATAAAAATCAATAGAGGATGTCGACAAGGCTGTCCACTTTCACCTTTACTGTTTACTATGGCAATTGAACCTTTAGCGATGGCGATACGTTTACATTCACAAATATATGGAATTAAAGTTGGACCAACAGAACATAAAATCTCCCTGTACGCCGATGACATAATTTTGTTCATGTCGAATCTAAAAAAATCAATTCCAACCTTGTTGAATTTAATAAAGAATTTTGGGGAAATATCAGGATATAAAATAAATAAAACTAAATCTTCAATATTAATGCTAAATGAGACGCAGAGAAATTACCCAGCCCCTGAGGTAAATCAATTCAATGTTGTAAATCAGTTTAAATATTTAGGAATCCAAATTGTGCCTAAGCTAGAATCAGTCGCCAGTGTCAACTATGAAGCCTTAATGACAGATATCAATGAGTTAACTCAGAGATGGATGTCACTACCAATGTCGATGATCGGGAGAATCAATATACTTAAAAGTAATATTTTACCTAAAATACTTTATTTATTTCAATACATTCCCTTATCACCACCTTTAGATTTATTCTCAAGAATAAAAAAAAAGTTAGTGGAATTATATGGAACAACAGGAGGGCTAGATTACGTCTGTCTTTATTATATTTACCATTTGATCGTGGAGGTCTGAAATGTCCAAATTTTATGTTGTATTATTGGTCGGCACAACTGAGGTCTATGACATATTATTTTTCATCAAATGATCTCCCTCACTGGACTGAAATGGAATCATACAATTTACCTTTACCTCTTCCCATATTCATATACTCAGATTCGGCAAAAAAAATTACAAAAACAAGTTAAAAATCCATTTGTAAAGCATATGATCAAAATATGGTGTGAAGCTAAAAACTATTTAAAAGAACCACAGTTATTGTCACAATTTAGTCCAATATGGGGTAATCAATATTTTAAACCAGGGAGAGCGGACGCTGTATTTAAAGTATGGAATTTAAAAGGGATACAAAAGATTCAGGATTTATATTTGCCATGTGCAGATAACATAATGTCTTTTGAAGAGCTGAGGATCAAATTTAATCTCAATAGAACACATTTTTTAAAATATCTTCAACTTAGAAACTTTATTCGATCAAATCAAAATAAAGCTCTCACTCGACCTATTTATTCATCCTTGGAAAAAATGATGATGAAAGATAGTAAAAGAAAGGGTATTATTTCAGAGTTTTATAACTCATTGACACTATCTTTAAGTGAAAATTCACTGAAAAGATTAAACTACTGGAAAGAAGATCTGCAAACTGAAATTTCAGAGGAACAATGGGAATTGGCTTGTACAGAAGCTCAAACCAAATCAATAAATGTACGCCTTAAATTGATACATTTCAAATGGTTAATGCGGATGTATGTTACACCGGAGGAGTTAAATAAATATAACAAAAATATACCAGATACGTGCACAAAATGCATGGAAAGTAAAGGAACTCTATTTCATTGTGTATGGGAATGTAGATTAATAAGAATGTTTTGGGAAGAGGTGAGGGTAACAATTGAAAAAATAATCTCAAAACAAATCATATTGAATCCTAAACTGTTTTTGTTGGGTCTGTACCCAGAAAAGCATAATTTTAATAAAAGTGAAAGAACATTCATAGACCTCAGTTTGCTTAATGCCAAAAAATGTATTGCACTATTATGGAAAAAGACTCATAGACCAGATGTGACTCAGTGGTTAAGACAGATGTTAACAAACCTTCCATTAGAAAGAATAACATATATACTGAAATCAAAGGAAATTGTGTTTGAGAATATATGGAGACCTTTTATTGATTATGTAAAAAATTTAAACATAACTCTTGAAGAAGAAGGTGAATGATGTGTGTGGACCTTGTAAATTCCAAACTGGTGAACATAATATGTATACTTATGTATTGGATTGTCTAGACTAAACAGAGGAGCATTGTTGAAGATTTGATTTTGTTGGTGGTTGTTGGTGTTTTTAGTGCATCTTTTTTTTTTTTTTTTTTTTGTAGTACTTTAGTGTTAGTGTTTGATTGTTTGTATCATGTTTGTTAAAAAAAAAAGGTTCAATAAAGATATTGTGGAAAAAAAAAACAATCAGACAAACTATCCCGATTATATTCAAGATTCAAAGGCTTTATTATCATGTGTACAGTTAAGAAATGCTACATTTCCTGAGCAGTGACATTCTTACTTTGCTCTCCGAACGAATGCCAAGGTAAAAGGTACAGAAACAACAATTCTAAGGTCATGATGCACAAACAACAATTCTAGGTCATAACACAGCAACTTACAGTAATTCCATCCTAATACTAATGGATGCTAATAACACACACACCAACACACAATTAGGCAGTTAGGACTCCTTATGCACACCTTAATACTAAATATTAAAACTAATGAGTACTAATAACACTATGTACAGTGTGCAAATAAGCATTGTGTAACCTGATGTGAACCTGAGATGGCATAGACCTATGTACAGTGTGCAAATGAGCATTGTGCAATGAGCAGTGTATTATTACAAATTAGTACCCGGTGCTAATTTCTGTAACGGTAGCACCAGAACTTTAAGTAGCAGCAGAGATGACATAGACATCAGACAGGTGAGACTATATCTACTGTACAGGTGAGCAGTGTGCAAATTTAGCAGCCAGTGTGCAAGTTCCTATATGCAAAGCTGTATTATGGAGTTTTGGGAGTTATCTGTTCAGAAGTCTGATGGCAGTGGGAAAGAAGGAGTTCTTCAGTCTGGTTGTCCTGCATTTCACACTTCTGTACCTCCGGCCTGAGGGTAGAAGTGTGAACAATCTGTGCTGGGGATGGGTGGGGTCCCGGAGGATGGCGTCAGCTCTCTTTTGGACTCTGCGGTGGTAGATGCTCTGCAGAGAGGGGAGTGGAGTCCTGATGATCTTCTCCGCTGTCTTCACCACTCTCTGCAGGCATTTGCGGTCCAGGGCAGTGGTGCTGCCGTACCACGCAGTGATGCTGTTGGTCAGGATGCTCTCGATGATGCAGCTGTAGAAATTGTTGAGGATCCTGGAGGACATGCCAAACTTCTTCAGCCTCCTCAGAAAGTACAGTCGCTGTTGAGCTCTCTTAACCAGCTCTGTGGTGTTGTGTGTCCACTTAAGGTCCTTGCTGATGTGGATGCCCAGGTATTTAAAGCTGCTCACCCTCTCCACCTCAAGCTTCCGGATGAACAGCGGCAGATGGGGTCTCCTCCTCCCTTTCCTCATGTCCACTATCATTTCCTTTGTCTTTCGTGTTGAGGGTGAGGTTGTTGTCCTCACACCATGACACCAGGTTGGCCACCTCCCTCCTGTAGGATGCTTCATCGTCACCAGTGATGCGTCCTATCACTGCTGTGTCATCCGCGAACTTTAGGATGATATTGTCCTTGTGGGAGGCAACACAATCATGGGTGAAGAGCCTGTAGAAGATGGGGCTGAGAACACAACCCTGTGGGACACCTGTGTTTGTGATGATGCTGGCTGAGGTCCTGTTACCCATCCTGACAGACTGGGGCCTGCCAGTTAGAAAGGCCAGTAGCCAGTTGCAGAGGGTGGGGTGCACGCCAAGTGAAGACAGTTTGTCAGTGAGCGTGTGAGGGATGACCGTGTTGAAGGCGGAGCTGTAGTCGACAAGCAATATTACCTCCTTGGCAGAGGTAATAATAATAAAAAAAACAGCAATTGTTGCAGTATAAATGTTTATCATCTTTTGCAGCCTTTCTGAGAATACCTTATTTCTATGCATGTCTCTTTAACTCTCAGACCGTATTCAACTCCACCCTCTCTCTTATGTCACTATTGCTAACATTATCTGGGTAACTCGAATTTAGCCTGAGCCAACTAATGTAAATTTGTATTAAAGAATGAATGAAATAATGCATCACTGGTTGACAGGGGTGTCTGATTTCAGTGGTTGATAGGCTCTGACCGGTCCCTGGAGTACAATAAGCACAGAAACATTCATGAATGAGCCAAGACTAGTGGCTAAAGTGCTAGCTTCAGCTAGCCGCCTTGGTGGTGCTAGGGTTGCTACCCGTCTTGTGTATCGTCCTGTTTTTTTATGCTAAAATAAGTTATAATAAAGTTTGTCCTGTATTTGCTAGGTGCCTTTAACACAGCATCATCTCATCCGCATTCTGCATGTTGCCCTCCTACTCAGCAGTTGTTGGTTGGTTGATTTGTTCTGGTTGATCTGTCCAGGGTACACCCTGGACAGATCGCCAGTCCATCGCAGGGCCAACACAGATAGACAGACAACCATTCACTCTCACAGTCATACCTAAGGACAATTTAGAATCCCCAGTTTTTGATGCCAGTTAACCTAACTTGCATGTTTTTTTTGGCATGTACTCTGGGACGAACAGATCCAGAAAAAGTAAAATCACAGAGGAAAATGGAGAGTTTTATTCTGTGTGGACAGATTTGTTTGCATTCATGTATGGTTGCTGTGGAGAGAATTTCTCCACAAGAACACAAACAAGGAGAAAAACAGCCGCCTCATTAGTGTCCATAAAAATTCTTAAATGTGATTATCTAAAATCAATGACTTAATTGTCCTTAAAAACGAGAAACAATCCTTGAATTCCTGCTCAATAACCTTAAAATTAGTCACCCGCGCTATAAATGCTGGATTCATCGGACATGAAGTCTGAATTAGTGTGATTTTATTTTCACCATCACAACTCAATACTTTCTGAGTTATGTCAAAATAAAAGCCCTTTATAGCAATTCTGTTTTAAGAATGTTGTACCTGTTATAAGATAAGCCTTTATTAGTCCCACAATGGGGAAATTCCAGGATTGCAACAGCACAGGGATAGCAACACTCAGAGCAATAATTTAGAAGATAAGAAAATAAGAGCAGTGAACATACATAATATATATTGTGTTTTTATTGTGAAATGCCATCAACAGGATATACTTGTCTGAAATCACCAACCTACAGCCGAGAGTTTTCACTAACAATTTGTCAATACAAAAGAGAAAAAGAGGGGAGAGAAGATTGTCTGACAGTGATGTAGAGGTGAGCCTTTTATTTTAAGGATGTTTTCAGCTTTTTGTCTGCAGGATAGCTGCTAGTTTGTTACCTGTGGGGTTTGGGACAGTGAATTTTAGGTGCAGACTGTCTATCAATGCCACACTTTTTTTTTTAATTATAACCAAAATTTAGCTCAGCAGAAGAAGGCATTTTTTAAATGTTTTTCCACTCTGCTGTAATTATTTCTAATTGGCTTAATTTATACCAAATGCAAAAACCCGCGTATGGGAGGAGTTCGGTGAGGCCATGGAACAAGACTTTCGATCGGCCTCAAAGAGATTCTGGCAAACTGTCCGGCGCCTCAGAAGGGGAAAGCAGCTCCCTGTCCACACTGTGTATGGTGCGGATGGGACACTGTTGACTTCGACTGGGGATATCGTCGGGTGGTGGAAGGAATACTTCGAGGATCTCCTCAATCCCACTGATACGCCTTCCACAGAGGAAGCAGGGTTTGGGGATGAAGGGGATGACTCGCCTATCACAGGGGCTGAGGTCGCCAAGGTGGTTAAAAATCTCCTTGGTGGCCGGGCCCCGGGGGTGGACGAGATTCTCCCTGAGTACCTCAAGGCCCTGGATGTTGTAGGGCTGTCATGGTTGACACGCCTCTGCAACATTGCGTGGAGGTCGGGGGCAGTGCCTTTGGCATGGCAAACTGGGGTGGTGGTTCCTGTCTTCAAAAAAGGGGACCGGAGGGTGTGCTCCAACTTTAGAGGGATCACATTCCTCAGCCTCCCTGGGAAGGTCTATGCCAAGGTACTGGAGAGGAGAGTCCGACCGTTGGTCGAACCTCGGATTCAGGAGGAGCAATGTGGTTTTCGTCCTGGCCGTGGCACATCGGACCAGCTCTTTACCCTCTCGAGAATTCTTGAGGGTTCGTGGGAGTTTGCCCAACCAGTTTACATGTGTTTTGTGGACTTGGAGAAGGCATTTGACCGCGTCCCTCGTGGTTTTTTGTGGGGGGTGCTTCGGGAGTATGGGGTATCGGGCTTGTTGTTACGAGCTATTCGGTCTCTGTACGACCGTTGTGAGAGTTTGGTTCGTATTGCCAACACTCGGTCAGAGTCATTCCCAGTGAGAGTTGGACTCCGCCAGGGCTGCCCTTTGTCACCGATCCTGTTCATAATTTTTATGGACAGGATTTCTAGGCACAGCCAGGGAACAGAGGGTGTCATGCTTGGTGACCACAGGATCTCATCTCTGTTGTTTGCAGATGATGTTGTCCTGTTGGCTTCATCCAGCAATGACCTACAGCTCTTGCTGGGACGGTTTGCAGCTGAGTGTGAAGCGGCTGGGATGAGAATCAGCACCTCCAAGTCCGAGTCCATGGTTCTCAGCCGGAAAAAGGTGGATTGTCCTCTCTGGGTTGGGGACAGGCTCCTGCCCCAAGTGGAGGAGTTTAAGTATCTTGGGGTCTTGTTCACGAGTGAGGGGAAAATGGAGCGAGAGATTGACAGACGGATCGGAGCAGCATCTGCAGTGATGCGGACGTTGTACCGGTCTGTTGTGGTGAAGAGGGAGCTTAGTTCCAAAGCAAAGCTGTCGATTTACCAATCAATCTACGTTCCTACTCTCACCTATGGTCACGAGCTTTGGGTAATGACCAAAAGAACAAGATTGCGGATACAAGCGGCTGAAATGAGCTTTCTCCGTAGGATTGCTGGACTCACCCTCAGAGAGAGGGTGAGGAGCTCAGTCATCCGGGAGAGGCTCAGAGTAGAACCGCTGCTCCTCCACATTGAAAGGAGTCAGTTGAGGTGGCATGGGCATCTGATTAGGATGCCTCCTGGACGCCTCCCACTTGAGGTGTTTCGGGCACGTCCCACTGGGAGGAGACCCCGGGGCAGACCCAGGACTCGGTGGAGAGACTATGTCTCCCAGCTGGTCTGGGAACGCCTTGGTATCCTCCCTGGAGAGCTGGAGCAGGTGGCTGGAGAGAGGGAAGTCTGGGCTTCTCTGCTTGAACTGCTGCCTCCATGACCCGGACCTCCGGAAAAGTGGTAGAAGATGGATGGATGGATGGATTTTTAAAGTTATATTATTTAGAAAGTTGTTTAAAATTCTTTGTTTTATTCCAAAGTAAATAAAGAAGAATATCAGACAACTAATCCACTAGTTGTCAGACTGAGAGTCCGGAGAACAGGTGAAGGATACAGAATTATATTAATAAAATTGAGTAAAGAACATTATGAGGAAACATAAAAAGGATGAAAAGTAGCTGCTTCTAAATAAAACTTTTGTCTTTAATTTATTAAAATATCAGAAACTAAAACTGTGTGATCACTGTTGAAAGTAGGAGATGGAAGATATTTTTCAGATTTAAACAATTTATGAATGTGCTGATAATTAAAAAAAACTATACAAAAATTATGGTCAGATATTCAGAAATTTATTTTTCAGCCCAAAACAATTTGTAATAATTTTATTTCATAAATGAAGCTGTATACAAACCTTGACAGCATAATCTTTATTTTAAAGGTCAGATTGCTGTTGCGGCCCTCAGCCACATATATTTTAGTTGGAGAAGGGCAAAATGGTTCTTCGGTTGCAGACCCCTGGGCTAGGGAGAACAAAGGCAGAAGCATTGGTGAAAGATGTTGTTGGTCCAAAGACGGGGGTGGGGGGTGTTATGTATGGAAATACCTGGGTGAAGGATGAGGCACGATGATGGTTGGCGAACACAGCTTTATTAAAGGAACTATGTACAGAGCAGTACACAGTATGCACCAGTGTAGGCATCCGACAAAGAGACGGAATATGGATGCCCTCTGCCTTAAATAGGGAAGTGCGGTGACATGACGGGAAGTGCACTTCACAATAATGTGCTATATTCATATATAATATTCTCCCTCCCCTTTAGAAAGTCCAAAACCATACACACAATTAAAAAAAAATCCAAATTTTGGACCCGAATCATTCACTAAAATAACGAGAAATAATGTACTAAACTGGCCTAACACACTCACTCAAAACAACCTAGAATAGGGCTGACGGGTGGACTACTGGTACAGCCCGCATGGCGGGGTTGATTATTCTGCCACCCAATAACCTAAAAGTCCTTTATTGAAACTAAAAATATCAGCTGTGCTCCTAAACTAAACCACAAACACATAAAATAACCCCATAACATGCATGCAAAAAACACAAGAACTGTAAATAAAGTGTTACCGCACAGTCATTAGGATGAAAAACGTTGGAACTTGCATGGGGGATCCAGGACAGCCCCTCAGCAGGCTCGCCCCTGGAGACTGCAGACCCCCGGAGCGATGGCCGATCTTCTGGAGAACGGAGCCTGGATTCCACACCGCCATCACCGACTCCCGTCCAGCCCTGCCACCTGGAGCGTCCTCCCGTACACGCCGAAGCTGACTGGCGTGCTTTGATGAGCCATCGGACAACCTGAAGCACACTACGCCCAGCTTAGCCACAATGTGTAGACACCTTCAATGTTTTGCTGGCTGTCGTTTGGCCCATCTTCGCCGTGGACGTCCCTCACCCCAAACTCGAACCAAGTCCATGAGCGGAGTGATTTCTCCCTTGGATTCCCCGGGTAAGACAAACGTCACACCATGGCATGGTGATTCAAGAGTCCACATCTTCTACAGCGTCTTCATCTAGCCGGGCATTTCTTAGGTTTATGGCGGTGCATCGCGGACCCACAACCCCTGCAATGGGAGCAGACCTTTGGCTGGCAGCATTGATTTCCCAAAAATCTTCATCCGAGCTATCCTCGCTATCAGGGTCCGCAACATTAGCTGAGGCAAGCAGCTCCGGCGTCTTCTGTGGCTGGCGCAAATTTAGCTCCACAGCTAGCTTATCAATGGCTTCCCACTGGAGAGCTAGCTCCATTGCTTTAGCTAACGTTAAGTCACTACGCGCCACTAATGGCGTAGCACGCAGCTCAGCATAACACATGTGCTCTGCTAGTTGGTCACGTACCATTTCATCTTCAAGTGGTCCAAAACAACACTCGCTGGCTACCTACTTCAAGTCAATGACATACTGGCGGATAGGCTCACCTACCCGCTGGCGTCCCGGCGAAAATGAATTCTCCGAACAGTCACGTTGTCTAGGGTGGAGAAACGTTTAGCTAGCAGCTCTACAACTTCCTCGTATGGGTTTACCGTGCCGAGCATCTGCAGGACCCTCTGGCACTTGATACCCAGGTAGTGAAGGAGAAGCGCTTGCACTCTCGCCCCATTGAGCTTCATGAGGTCCAGTGCCATAATATACATCTGATAGGCCTCCAGCCAATGCGGTCATAAAACCTGTGGTTCGCCCGGGAGCTCGAGAAAGGGACGAAGCGGTGTAATGCACACCTCCATGAGTTAATCCTCGATCGCCAATTGTCCATCCATCCATCCATCCATCCATCTTCTACTGCTTTTCCGGAGGTCCAGGTCGCGGAGGCAGCAGTTCAAGCAGAGAAGCCCAGACTTCCCTCTCCCCAGCCACCTGCTCCAGCTCTTCAGAGAGGATACCAAGGCGTTCCCAGACCAGTTGGGAGACATAGTCTCTCCACCGAGTCCTGGGTCTGCCCCGGGGTCTCCTCCCAGTGGGACGTGCCTGAAACAACTCAAGTGGGAGGCGTCCAGGAGGCATCCTAATCAGATGCCCATACCACCTCAACTGACTCCTTTCAATGTGGAGGAGCAGCGGTTCTACTCTGAGCCTCTCCCGGATGACTGAGCTCCTCACCCTATCTCTGAGGGTGAGTCCAGCAATCCTACGGAGAAAGCTCATTTCAGCCGCTTGTATCCGCGATCTTGTTCTTTCGGTCATTACCCAAAGTTCGTGACCATAGGTGAGAGTAGGAACGTAGATTGACTGGTAAATTGACAGCTTTGCCTTAGAACTAAGCTCCCTCTTCACCCCAACAGACCGGTACAATGTCCGCATCACTGCAGATGCTGCTCCGATCCGTCTGTCAATCTCTCGCTCCATTTTCCCCTCACTCGTGAAGAAGACCCCAAGATACTTAAACTCCTCCACTTGGGGCAGGAGCCTGTCCAACCCAGAGAGGACAATCCACCTTTTTCTGGCTGAGGACCATGGACTTGGACTTGGAGGTGCTGATTCTCATCCCAGCCGCTTCACACTCAGCGGCAAACCGTCCCAGCAAGAGCTGTAGGTCATTGCTGGATGAAGCCGACATCCAGCAACATCGCCAGTTGTTATGTATGGAAATACTTGGGTGAAGGATGAGGCAAGATGACGGTTGGCGAACACAGCTTTATTTAAGGAACTATGTACAGAGCAGTACACAGAATGTACCAGTGTAGGCATCCGGCAAAGAGACGAAATATGGATGCCCTCTGCCTTAAACAGGGCAGTGCGGTGACGTGACGGGAAGCGCACGTCACCGCACTGCACTTCAAAATAATGCGCCATATTCATATATAATAGGCGGGTGTCCTTTATTTTTCTGCATTGAAGGTGGCAACCCTAGGTGGTGCTAACGGTGCAAATGATATAGCATTGCAGTGAAAATTCAATAAAATAAGCAACAATGACAGGAGATATGTTATTGACTATGGATTAGGGAACCACGTGGAAACAGTGATGTGACTGAAATCTAAAGAAAATAATATAAACGCAAGCTTTCCCGTTCCACTGTTAGCTCTTAAGCTAATGCCATTGGCTCGCCACCCAGTTTTAGAGGATACTGCACCTGCAGTACCGCTACAATAGTTGGCTTAGTGCAGCTACTGTGACATTAATTGCTCTTGTTTATGTATTCTCTCCATTAGAAATCCATATGGTTCATTATTCCAGTTTTGTTGACGTCTCACTTCCAGGCATTATTCTGGCTTAATTTGTTATATTTTGGCTGGGATAGCTCTGTACCCACACCCACAGTCCCATTAGCCATGTCAACTAGTGGTGTGAATCTTCAGTGGTGACACGGTTCGATTCGAGTACGATTCAAATACAAAATGATTCACAATGCATTTTAATGGATCTCTATATTACATCTCATCTACAACTCCACCAGCAGTTGGCCACTACTATCAGAGCCACTCATTTATTCAGGCTCGATACTGTGCTTACTATATACCTAAGGAACCAGTCGTATCGACCACTTAAACAACTTGCAGTATTTGGGCTTTTACCCTCACATATTCAGCCAATTTTGCATTAATTAGTTCAGGCTGTAGCTGATGAACTGTGGCACATTGAAGAAACAGAAACTGTAATGGGTCATTCTGAAAAAGGGTGTTTGATCTGAGTGGAAAATGGTGCTGTAGTATTTAATCTCTGTGAAATTTTGACCAAAACATGTCCCAGCCATTTCACTAAGACCTCGGGTACCCGAGTCAATATGGAGAATAAGGGCACATAAATGTCAAAAATGGGGAAGCTTCTTTCTCTTACGGCCCTTGAGAAGTCCCGTATTTTCTGTTATGATCATCAGCATGAGGTCAAATATGGATTCTTCTATGGAATGTATTAACATGAGCGTCCTAGATCAGACATCTGGGTGCTGTTGTTACATAACAAATGATTGTTGTCTCCTATTTGTCACGCAGATCCCTTACCTGGGCTTTTGTGCTTGTGAAGAAATGGGAGAGACTGGGGTGTGGCAGCTGGTCGACCCACCCATCCTTCCTCTGACACATGGACCTAATCACAGCTTCAACTGGAGGGAAATGCTGATGCAAGAATGAAGGATATGCTTCCATTAAAGACATCATTTAAAAAAAAGAATAAACAAAGACGAAATGGATCGCTCAGGAATGTGAATGGATGGTTTGAGTGGAGATCGTGGCAGAAAGTAGATGCAGCTGTGTTACACGTCTTAACTGAAAACGCAGAGGTGCTTTGTAGGGATTTATATATATATACTGTATATGCATCGATGGCTTCTGATGAATCAAGTCTAAAGACTCTTTGTGACCCCAGAGTTCGGGGCGATGACGACTTTGTGCTCTGCTGCCTTCTCACACACTGTGACCAGAATTAATTAAGAATGACTTGCTCTACAGAAATATTTTTCCACATGTCAGAATATACTATTTAACTTGTAACCACGGCCCTCCTGTGGAAAAAAGCACAAAAGAAATGTTGACAATCAAACAAGGGAGACCAGATTGTTTTTAGTGCTTAGGTGGGTAATTTATTATGCTCATTTTAGTTGTGTAAATGTCATATCATTTTTATGTTTGTGGCCACACAAATCATTTAACCTGAGTTATTATGCACCAGACCTTCCTGCATTGCAGCAACCAAGTACTGTATATGACTGAGGGAAATATGATTGACTTCAATTGTGTTGGTAATTTCATCCAGGTGCATCATCTAAATTTTTTGCTTGCTTATCATTGCCCTGACACTCTGTAAGCCTCATAAGCACACCGCTTTTTTTCAATACCTGGTGCATTTAATTTTTTTGGTAACAGCAAATAAAATAAGTGTTTAATAATCATACCAGATATTTTCTGTTTGACTGAAGATCTGTGCTAAAAATGGAGCTATGAAGACTTGTCATGCTAGTGTTATGGACCCCTCCATAAGGAAAATCGCTACTCCTTCTTGGCAGTTGCACCGATGCTCACCAATCTCACACACAACGATCTTCAGGTGGGTCTGCATCCAGGTTGTGCTCATTTTCAAAGGGCAGGAGCTGTCAGTGCTTTCATGGTAGCTTCATCGGGCTGGAATGAGCTACTTGAGATGTCGGGTTTGGGTGCCTTTATTGTGAAGTGCGGTGTAGTGGCGGCCACTTCCTCTTCCGCCACTGCACCGCCCTATAAATACCAGGGGGCATCCATTTTAGGGCCTCTCTGCCGATGCCCCTGCCTGGTGGCTGTTCCATATCCAGTGCTGTTAATAAAGTGGAGTTTGCACGTTCACCTGGCCTCATCTTTGAATAAGGTATTTATTTAGACATAACATTTTGGCAACAAGGACAAACTATGGAGGCGTGTATTTCACCGCTTCGCCCCTTCCTGGAGCTCCCGGGCGAGCTGCCGGTACCTTAACCAAGATAGTTCATGGCCTTTCAGAATTACATCATTGCGTTCAACCTGGATGAGCTAGATAAATGGAGCACAATTTGGGAATTGAGGGCCAGCGTATTCTGCGTACACTTGGGGCTTCGGACTCGTATAAAGATGTCGTCGAGTTGCTATCGCGCCATTTTCACACCCCTGACAGCGTGATTGTCCGGAGGATTCGGTTTCGGCAGTGACACCAACGGGCGGGTGAGCCTATGCACCAGTTCATCGCTGACCTGAGGCAGCTAGCTAGTGAGTGTCATTTTGGGCCACTGGAGGAGGAGATGGTATGTGACCAGCTGGCGGAGCACACAAACAGCACCACTATACAAGCGAAGCTACACACGGCGCCAGGTGACTTAACACTAGCCAGCGTTATCGAGCTAGCACTCCAATTGGAGACTGCGGACAAGATAGCCTCGGAGCTAAATTGGCGCCAGACACAATGGCAGCTGGAGCCTTCTGCCGTGGCACTAGTAATGGACCCGGACAGTGAGGATAACATGGACGACGACGTTATGGGAACGAATGCTACCAGCCGAAGGTCTACCCCGGGAAAACCCTTGTGCATGGGTTGTGGGTCCGCGAAACACCAATGCAAGGCTGCTAATACAAGACTAGGAAGAACGTCCACGGTGAAGATGGGCCAGATGACAGCCAGACATCACGAGTATCTGCACATAGTGGCTAAGCTGGGCGCAGCATACTTCAGGTTGTCCGATGGCTCGGCGAGGCATGCCAGTCAGCTTTGGCGTGTCCAGGAAGAGGCTTCAGGTGACGGGGCTGGACGGGAGCAGATGTCGGTGGTGAAGAAGCGAGGCTTTTTCGTCCTGAAGATCAGCCCCTGTCCCGGGGGTCTGCTGCTTCCAGGGACACGCTTGCTGAGGGGCTGCCCTGGGCCCCCGCATGCCAGTTCAACTCCTCCTGCCCAAGGAACAGTGCTGTAAATAATTATATGTTCATAGTTCTTGTGTTTTCATGTACATTATGTAGTAATATGGGATTATTTTTTTTGCATTTTATTTAGTTAAGGAGCATGGCGTGTAATTTTAGTGTATGTGTGGACTCTTTTCAGTTTATTGGGTGGCAGAATAATCCACCCCGCCATGTGGGCTGCACGGTAGTCCACCCTGTTATGTCTGTATATGGAGCCAAGGACGAGGCCAGGTGTCGAACCAAACATACGTTTATTAAAGGAGGGCACAGGTGCAACTCACACAGCCACCAGGCAGAGGATGTCCAAAGAGGCCGCCCCTCCTGCCTGCAGCCCTTTTATAGTCACGGGTGGTGGCGTGACCGGAAGGCGGAGCCACCACCCCGTGCCTCACATTATATTATAAATAACTACACTACACTACAACACCCCCCCCCCCCCATAGAAGTCCAAAACACACACAATTCACACCCACCCCAATTTAGGACCCGAATCACACACTAAGATGACAAAAAACATAACATAAGTGGCCTAACACATTCTTACTAAAACAACTAAACTTGGGGGGGACGGGGGGACTGCCGTCTCCCCCCACACGGCAAAGCGGATTATTCTGTCGCTTGTACTAAAACAAAAGTCCATCCACAAATTAAAATCACCACCGTGTTCCTAAACTAAAGTAAAATACACAGAATACAGTAATCCCCCAGAACTACATACATAAACAATAAATCATTCTGAACACAAGCATAACAATCAACTTATAATACACACATAATAAAACATTCCAAACACATGCACCATAATCAACCTATATACATACGGCCGGAGAAAACAAGTCCATGGGCCTCCTGGACTGCCCTGTCATCAGTCTGCCCCTGAACGCAGCCAGCCTCCCGGGCTGCAGCAGGCCACCTCAGCACAGGTGCGCCTCCTCTTCATCACCACCGGCTGCTCCGCTGGTCCAGGCCTATGTCCCTCAGTCCCCTCCCGGGCACGCCACAGCTCATTTGGGTGCCCCCATGAACCATCTGGCAGTTGGAGATGAGCGTTCTCCCGTCTGCCCATGATGCGTAACTGTCCCTGGTGCTCCTACAACCGCCGACCTACCCGTACCTGCCGTGGTCGTCCCTCCTCCCGAATCCAGTCCATGACTGCTAGAGGCGATTTGCTCAGCTTGCAGGGTCTCTGCGTGGCGCGTTGCCTCGCCATGCCTACTGGTCTGGCCCCTACCTCTTTTGAATCCACCAAAGCCATCACCGTTGTGGCTCCCTGTTCACCGGCCCACCTCAGCCAAGCTTCAGGAACAAATGGAACCAGCTCCTCAGCGTCACCCGCTATCGTAGGCTTCCGACCATGCTGCCCAAAACCCTTGTCCAGGGCAACCAGGGCTCCAGCGCAGGGACCCTCCTGCGATGGCTCTGAGCGATACTGGTCCTGCTCACTTTCCGGGGTGCCAGGCAGTTCTTCATCCCACACTGCATCATCTACCACTCTCGGAGTCAGTCAGTCCCACAGTCCACAGCCCGACCACTCGAGCACTGCATTTAATGACGAAGCCCAAACCATAAAAAAAAAAAAAAAAAAATCGCAGCCCGTTATGTTGTTGCCCCGGGCTGTCACGGTGAACTCCAGGTCAGACACCTCTGCCGATTTGTACCGGGTCGTCAGTCTCAGCGTTCCCACCATGGCCAGCCATCCTTCTCCATATCCACAAAGTGGTGCTGGGTCACCTCCAATCCTGTAGTGCGGGAAAAATTGTCCCACAGTAGTCCAATTCAGCAGGGAGCCCACCGCTCCCGTGTCGATCAGCAATGGCACCTCTACACCATCCAACTCCACCGCGCAGGACGTGTAACCACCAGTGCTTGGGGACACAGTGTGAACAACCGGCAGGATGAGAAGGTCCCACTTATACTGTGGATTTCCTCGCTTCAATATGTGACATACCCTGGCAAAATGACGCAGGTGACCACACTTGCCGCAGCACCTTGCTCTTGCCAGATAGTCTCTGGCCTTGAAGCGGTACTTCACAGACCCGCAGCCCATATGCATAGTCTTCCCCGGGGCAGACCTCAAATCCACAGCGTTGGTATCTTCCGCGTCTTCTTCCAAGCTCCCATCGCTGTCCGGGTCCGCTACTTGTGTGGTAACGGGGAACTCCAGCTGTGGGTAGCGCTGTCGAAACCCGCTCCTCCGGATGGTGATGTCGTGCAGGGTGCGAAAATTGAACGCCATCAGCTCGGCCATGTCCTCAAAGCTGTCCAAGCTACCAAGTGTGCTCAGTATCAGCTGGTCTCCAGTTCCCAAATTGCGCACCAACAATGTCCTTACCCTCAGCCTGTCCATTCTCTCCGAGTTCAGTGCCACCATGTAAGCCAGGAAGACAGCGCACCGCCTCAGCCAGGGAACAGGTGGCCCGTCTGGGAGCTCTAGAAACAGCCAAACTCTAGACCCACATGCTTCCATATCTTCTTAATCCTTTTTTATCCTCATCCCCAAAACGTTATGTCTGTATATGGAGCCAAGAATGAGGCCAGGTGTTGAACCAAACATACGTTTATTGAAGGAGGGCACAGGTGCAACACACACAGCCGCCAGGCAGAGGATGGCCAAAGAGACCGCCCCTCCTGCCTGCAGCCCTTTTATAGTCACGGGTGGTGGCATGACCAGAAGGCGGAGCCACCACCCCGTGCCTCACATTGTATTATAAATGACTACATTACACACCCACCAGCCCTATTTTAGGTTAGGTGTGAATGTGTTAGGTCATTTTAGTACATTGTTTATCGTTATGTTGGTGTGTGATTCGGGTGCCAAATTTGGGGGGGGGGGTCAATTGTGTGTATGGTTTTGGGCTTTTCTAAAGGGGGGGAGAATGTGATATAGTGTTTTGGCACATTATTGTGAAGTGCGGTGTAGTGACGTGCACTTCCCGTCACTCACTGCACCGCCCTATATATAGCAGAGGGCATCCATATTGCGGCCTCTTCTTCAATAAAGCTGTGTTCATTCAGTCATCTTGCCTCATCCTTCACCCAAGGTATTTTACCATACATAATAGGAAGGTTTCATGTTTTGTATCAGAATCCTAAAATTGATGAAGATAGTTCTAAAAGAATTAGCATTAGGCCTTAAGTTTTATTCCATTTGGGCCTATTCATCGCAGTCTGACAAATTATTTCAATATGTGGTTAGTCTATACTAGTTAAGTAGGCTATGTATAGCAAGGCCTTGATCTACAACATCACAAAAAATATGTGAGGCCTTTTTTCTCTCAAATTTTTACCTCAATTTAAATGGGACCTTTGCAAAAAGGTTGTGATCCCATATTTTGCAAATTAGATCAGGCCTAGGCACTTAATAGCAAGATTAAAGCACTGCTTGATATTTTAATTTACTCATATAGGACTATCATTAGGACTATTATTATGACTAGATGCCTAAACACACTGCAAGCATTACACAGAACTACTCGCCTTGGCTTGACTTTTCTGATTATCCAGCCTTCCCACAGCCACTAAACATAATGTCAACTCAATTTCTATAGTACACAGGTTGCGCAAGATTATAAGCTGTGTCTCCATACCAAGAAGTTCAAAAATCAGTTTATTTTGGGGGAAGTTTTTGAGGTAAAAGTGGCACTGTTTACTACTAAACCATTCATTCTCCATTACCTTGCTGAGTGTTTTGGGTGTACTAAAATAGCGGCCATGGAGTTTCCTGTGGCTTTGCTTCTGCTGGCCAGGAAACTGTAGTCAAATGGCCCATCCATCCATCCATCCATCTATCTTCTACCACTTTTCCGGAGGTCCGGGTCAAGGAGGCAGCAGTTCAAGCAGAGAAGCCCAGATTTCCCTCTCCCCAGCCACCTGCTCCAGCTCTTCAGAGAGAATACCAAGGCGTTCTCAGACCAGCTGGGAGACATTGTCTCTCCACTGAGTCCTGGGTCTGCCCCAGGGTCTCCTCCCAGAGGGACATGACTCAAACATCACAAGTGGGAGGCATCCTGATCAGATGCCCATACCACCTCAACTGGCTCCTGACTCAGCCTCTCCCGGATGACTTGGCTCCTCACCCTATATCTGAGTGTGAGTCCAGCAATCCTACAAAGAAAGCTCATTTCAGCCGCTTGTACCCACGATCCTGTTCTTTCAGTCAATACACAAAGCTCATGACCACAGGTGAGGGTAGGAACGTAGATTGACTGGTAAATCGGCAGCTTTGCCTGAGAGCTTAGCTCCCTCTTCACCACAACAGACCGGTACAACATCTGCATCACTGCAGATGCTGCTCCGATCCGTTTGTCAATCTCTCACTCCATTCTCCCCTCACTCATGAAGAAGACCCCAAGATACTTAAACTCCTCCACTTGGGGCAGGAGCTTGTCCCCAGCCCAGAAAGGACAATCCACCTTTTTCCGGCTGAGGACCATGGACTTGGACTTGGAGGTACTGATTCTCATCCCAGCCACTTCACACTCAGCGGCAAACCATCCCAGTAAGACCTGTAGGTCATTGCTGGATGAAGCCAGCAGGACAACATCATCTGCAAACAAAAGAGATGAGATCTTGTGGTCACCGAGCATGACACCCTCTGTTCCCTGGCTGCGCCTAGAAATCCTGTCCATAAAAATTATGAACAGGATCGGTGACAGGGGCAGCCCTGATGGAGTCCAACTTTCACTGGGAATGAGTCTGAATTAGTGTTGGCAATACAAACCAAACTCTCATAACTGTTGTACAGAGACCAAATAGCTCGTAACAACAAGCTCAATACCCCATACTCCCAAAGGACCCCCCACAAAAAACCATGAGGGACGCGGTCGAATGCCTTCTCCAAGTTTACAAAACACATGTAAACTGGTTGGGCAAAGTCTCACGAACCCTCGAGGATTCTTGAGAGGATCAAGAGCTGATCCAATGTACCACGGCCAGGACAAAAACCACACTGCTCCTCCTGAATCCGAGGTTCGACCAATGGCCGGACTTTCCTCTCCAGTACCTTGGCATAGACTTTCCCAGGGAGGCTGAGGATTGTGATCCCTTGAAAGTTGGAGCACACCCTCCAGTCCCCTTTTTTTGAAGAAAGGACCCACCACCCCAGTTTGCCATGCCAAAGGCACTGCCCCCGACCTCCACGCAATGTTGCAGAGGCGTGTCAACCATGACAGCCCTACAACATCCAGGGCCTTGAGGTACTCAGGACAAATCTTGTCCACCCCTGGGGCCCGGCCACCAAAGAGATTTTTAACTACCTTGCTGACCTCAGCCCCTGAGATAGGCAAGTCGTCCCCCTCGTCCACAAGCCCTGCTTCCTCTGTGGAAGGTATATCAGTGGGATTGAGGAGATCCTCAAAGTATTCCTTCCACCACCCGACGATATCCCCAGTCAAAGTCAGCAGTGCCCCATCCGCACCATACACAGTGTGGACAGGGAGCTGCTTCCCCCTCCTGAGCCGCAGGACAGTTTGGCAGAATCTTTTCAAGGCCGACCGAAAGTCTTGTTCCATGGCCTCAACAAACTCCTCCCACACCCGAGTTTTTGCTTCAACAACCACCCGATCTGGACTCCGCTTGGCCTGCAGGTACACCTCCGCTACTTTGGGAGTCCCATAAGCCAACCAAGCTTGATAGGACTCCTTCTTCAGCTTAATGGCCCCCCTCACCACTGGTGTCCACCACTTAGTTCGGGGGTTGCCACCACGAGCTGCCCTGACGACTTTGCAGCCGCAGCTCTGGACAGCCGCTTCAACAATGGAGGGGGAGAACATGGCCCATTCAGATTCCATGTCTCCAGACTCCCTCAGAATGTGGTTGAAGTTCTTCCGGAGGTGGCAGCTGAACACCTCCCAAATAGGGGCCTCAGCCAGACATTCCCAGCACACCCTCACTATACGCTTGGGTCTACCAAGTTGGAATGGCATCCTCCCCCTGCCATCGGATCCAACCCACCACCAGGTGGTGATCAGTTGACAGCTCTGCACCTCTCTTTACCCGAGTGTCCAAGACATACTGTCGCAGGTCTGATGACACGATAACAAAATCGATCCTCGACCTGCGACCTATCGTGTCCTGGTGCCAGGTGCACATATGGACACCCTTATGCTTGAGCATGGTGTTCATTATGGACAAACTGTGGTTTTAAATTTTTTTTCTGTCAACATTATGAAAAAATGAAAGCCAAAATCAATGAAATGATCTATTCCAACTGGCTCATTTCTGAAACGCTAAGCCCTCATAAAATCATTTTCTTCAAAGGTCACAGAATAATTCCAGTGGATTAGTGTTTAGACTGACTACACCATGAGTCTGATGCATTTAAAAAAAAATACTGTCAAAATTATGAAAAAATGAAATCAAACATCAGTGAAACGATCTATACAGATTGGCTCATTTCTGAAACTTTGAACCCTCATAAAATCATTTCCTTCAGAGGTCACAGAATAATTCCAGTGGATTAGTGTTCAAACTGACCTACACTATGTGTCTGATGTATTTAAAAAAAATGCTGTCAAAATTATGAAAAAATGAAATCCAATATCCATGAAATGATCTCTATAGATTTGCTCTTTTCTGAAACTTTGAACACTCATAAAATAATTTCCTTCAGAGGTCGCAGAATAATTCCAATGGATTAGTGTTCAGACTGACATACACTATGAGTCTGAGGCATTTTCAAAAAAGTTACTGTCAAAATTATGAAAAAATGAAAGCCAAAATCAATTAAATGAGCGATACCGACTGGCTCATTTCTGAAAATTTGAACCCTCATGAAATCATTTCCTTCAGAGGTCACAAAATAATTTCAGTGTATTGTAGTTTAGACTGAACTACAATATGAATATGATTTATTTATAAATAATTTTACACTCAAAGTTAAATCATAATAAATTGTAATCTGATTATAGTGTTTATCTTTTTCGCTTCATTCACACCGTGAGTTTCTTAACTCAAAATGTTAAAGCAATTGTAACTATATTACAAACTAGAAAAGCACTCAGAGCACACACACCTTTGCTAACCTGTGCAACGTTCCATCCATCATGGATCACCTCCAAATGTAATGGGTTTTTGTGTAGGTCTAGAGCAACTTCTGGTGAAAATTGCATCAAAGTCTGTCCATTAGTTGTGGAGTATTGTTACAAACATAATGTGAGATGATAAGAGCCTTAGCTGAGGAATGCATTCTCAAATCATCAACAAAATTTAATGGGTTTGTCTCTAGCTCAAGAACCATATCTGGTGTAAATTTCAACCAAATCCATCCAGTGTGGTGGCACTGTGTGGGGGATTCTCCACCCAGAGTCAGGAGCCAGGGGGAAGAGGGAATAATGGACTGAAGGAGGAAGTGGTACCAGCGGGTCTCAGACAGGACAGAAAGGACTATTTGCCCCCCGAGGAGTTCAGGAGGTGCCAGAGTCACTGGAGGAAGAGTGGGTGTGAGAAGCGGTACTGGCGTTATGTGATGCCAGTGTGCCACGCATGTCTTTGTTCCACTGAATGTATTGTTGTCGGGCTCCCTGGGTCTCAAGGCACGGAATTAAAGGTTATAAAAAGAAGGTGCTCAGAGACCCAGTCAGAGTTGTACTGTATTTGATGTTGGAGGAGGAATAAAGCTCGTGTGCTGTCTAGCTCGTTGCCTCATCTGTTTCCTTCCTCCACAATGGTGACCCCAGACGTGCCATGGAGAACAAGCCGAGCACCGCCCCGGAGATGGGAAGATGGCTGGTATGGGGTGAGACGGTCATGGTGGAGCACCACGACCCGGTTCCTTTTCTGCAGCCTTACCCTGTACACTACATCTGACACTCTCTGTAGGACAATGCACGGTCCCGACCAATGGCTCGCCAATTTTGGCGACAGTCCCCTTTTGTGCTCCAGGCAGACAACCCAGACTTGTTCCCCTGGTGCAAAGTCCCTCCCCTGGCAGCAGGAGTCATATGCTCTCTTCTGCCGACTCCCCGCCGCTGCCAGGGCCTCCCAAGCAAGTTTGTGCACCATGTGGAGATGTTCTTTCAAGCAAAACAAATAATCTAACCCTGGTTTGCACTCCACTTCCAGCTCCGGGGGGTGGGGGTGGGGGAGGGGATGAACACCAAATCCACCGGTGTACGCAGCTCGCGTCCAAACATCAGCGCTACAGGAGTGCACCGGGTGGATTCCTGTGCTGCCGTCCGGTACGCCCACAGAACAAAGGGCAGATGCAGGTCCCAGTCTTGCTGTCGCTGGTCCACTAGGACAGCGAGCTGGGTGGATAGGGTTCGACTGAAACGTTCAACCAGGCTGTCACTCTGTGGGTGCAGTGGGGTGGTCCGGGTTTTCCGGATGCCCAGCCGCCTGCAGACCTCCCCGAAGACCTCTGCCTTGAAGTTCCGTCCCTGATCGCTGTGCAGCTCCTCTGGTGCTCCGAACCGACAAAACATCTCATCCACCAGCTTTGATGATGTGGTGGCGGCGCTCTGATCAGGGACCGCATACGCCTCTGGCCATTTGGTGAAGTCATCCATTGCGACCAATATATAGTGGTTCCCCCGATCCGTGGTCGAGAAAGGGCCCAGAATGTCCACTTCTACCCGCTCCATGGGTGCTCCCACCCGGTACTGCTGCAAGGGGGCATGAGATTGTTGAGTCGGCCCTTTCTGAGCCGTGCAGGTGTCGCAGCGGTGGACATGGAGCTCTACATCCTGGTGACATCCGGGCCAGTAGAACCGGGCCCGAAGACGCTGCAGAGTCTTCGTCACCCCAAAGTGGCCTGCCCCCACTGCTCCATGGACCAACAGGAGCACGTTGGGGCGGAGCCTCCAGGGAACCAGCAGCTGCCAGACGTGACGCTGCCCAGCTGGAGCCTGCCGCTGCCGATACATAACACCCTCGTGGAGGGTCGTGGACAGTGGAAATTGGCCCACTGGGAATGTAGGGCCTTGGCCTCTGGGTCCAGCATGGACACAGCTTCCCAGGTGGGCCACTGGCCCGTGTCCAGCCACTGCCGAACCCGGGAGATGACCAGATCTCTATCCTGCTCGCTCTGCAGCTGCTGCGCACCAAGGGCCTCCGTGACATCATCGCTGGGGAGAGCTGACTGATTATCCAAGGAGGAGCTGTGCGCTGTTGTGTTATTCATGCTCACAGTGGTCCGGAGAGCAGCTGCCCGTGGGACTGCTTGGTCTCGGTCCTCTGCCCTCTGGCAGTGCCGACAGTCCTCCACAGCACAGGGACGCCGAGACAGCGCGTCAGCGTTGGCATGGAGGTGATCTGCCCAATGCACAATCTGGAAATCATAATCCTGTAGTGCCTCCAGCCATCTTGTCAAGTGTCCATCCGGCTCTTTAAAGTTCAGTAGCCAGGTCAAGGAAACGTGATCCGTCCTGAGCTGGAACCTCCCCCCCCCCCCCCCGTACACATATGGCGAAAATGACGAAGCCCCTGGATGACAGCCAACAGCTCTCGGCGAGTAACACAATAATTCCTTTCGGCTCTGCTGAGAGTGTTGCTGAAAAAAGCAACTGCCTGCTCTCCGTGTTCTCACTCCTGGGATAACACCGCCCCGATACCCTGGTTGCTGGCATCCGTGTCCATAATGAAAGGGCGGTTCGGGTCTGGATACTGCAGGATGGGTGCTCCGATGAGCGCCGAGCAAAGCTGGGAAAAAGCAACAGCACAGTTCTCAGTCCACTCAAACGCATGGCCCTTCTGTGTCAGCTGATGCAGCGGGCTGGCAATGGTGGTGAAATCCTTCACAAATCTCCTATAATAGGAGGCCAGTCCAAGAAAACTCCATAGCTCTCCCACATCCCGCAGCACTGGCCAGTTTTTCACCACTGCCACTTTCTTTGGATCAGTGGCGACTCCCGCTGTGCTGACGACGTGGCCCAGGAAGGTGGTTTCTCGCCGAAATAAGTGACATTTCCACGGGTGCACCTGCAGCCCGGCCTGTCAGATGGCATCCAATACTTCCCGGAGGTTGGGCAGGGTGCTGTCAAAATCAGCTGCGTGAACCAGCAGGTCATCCAGGTAAACAATGCAGCGGCTCCGGGGCACGTGAGCCAACACTCGCTCCATCAGACGTTCAAAGGTGGCTGGGGCGTTGCAAAGTCCAAACGGCATCACCTTGAACTGCCACAGTCCCTGCCTGATGGAGAAGGCTGTTTTCTGGCGGACCTCTGGCGATAGCTGCATCTGCCAATAGCCAATACGAAAGTCCAGCAAGCTGAACCAGCTGGAGCCAGTGATGTAATCCAGCACATCATCAATGCGGGGTAGAGGGTAGGAATCCTTGCGGGTGACGTCATTCAGGTACCGGTAATCCACACAGAACCGCCATGAACCATCCTTCTTCTTAACCAGAACCACCGGCGCCACCCAGGGGCTGCTAGAAGGCTCAGTAACATCCGCCTCCAGCATTTCCCATATGCTTTGTTCTGCCACCACCCACCTTGAAAAAGGCAGACGGCGGGGGTGGAGCCGGATTGGCCTGGTCTCACCAGTGTCAATCTGGTGCTGCACCAAGCTGGTTCGGGTGCACTCTTCATCCTTGACAGCGAAGACGTCAATGTAGCAGTCCAACAGCTTCTGCAGCTGGCGTCTCTGTCCCGATTCTACTCCACTGCAGCTCTGCTGGAACAATTCCTCAACCGCCTGCTGTGTTTCTGCTAACACATTGACCTGTTCTGCTGTGCACCCCCCCCCCCGCTGTCTTTATCGGCGATTGCGCTCCCTCTGCTTGTGCTGGTGGCGCTGCTGTGTTCAGTTCTGGCGGCGACCCGCCCAGTTTGGTCCGTTCTGGCAACCCCTCAATCACGCAGGCCCCCAAGTTCCTCCTCTGGGTCCCACTGCAGAGCGTGATGGTCCGAGCCCCCAGCAGGAGAGACGAGCTGGCGGTGTCAATTGTTGCGCCCCACGCTGCGAGCAGATCAAGTCCAATAATGCAGGGGTCTTGAATGTCAGTCAGCCAGAACGGGTGGTTTGTATTTTGGCCGGCTACCCCCACCACAAGAACTCTCCACCCTCCCAGTCTGGTGCGCTCACCGGTGGTGAGGTGATGCAGCGCCCGGTGGGTTCCCACCTCTGCGGTTCTGCCTCGTCCGTACCGGGGAGCACTCCGGGTCGGACCAGGGAGATGGTAGAACCGGTGTCGATCAAGGCCCGGATCGGCATGCTGTCCAAGCTGCACTGTAGGTACATACCTAGCGAGTGTCCAATTCGGCCCAAATGTGATGACAGTTCATCGGGGAAAACATGTGTGGGAGGCGGCAGGTCCCCGTCCATACTACCTCGCTCTAGTTTAAAGTCGGTGAGGAGGCAATTTGTTGTGGGGTGGGTGCCAGGTAATACCGCACGATGTGTCCTGGCTCCCTGCAGTGGAAGCACCCTTCCTCACGCCGCCATTGTCGTTTTCTCACTGGCTGCGCCGCTGTGGTCCGGCGCAGTTCCTCCTCCTCCTCGCTCTCAACTGTGGCCTGGAAAGCTCTCTGCCTCGGCAACGACACATCAGCTACATAATCCATCAATGGTCCCTCCCGCTCCACTTCTGCTATATCTGCCTCTCAGCTGCTCGCGGCGTGAACCCGAATGTGGTTCTGGAGTTGGGCTGGGCCCAGGATGAAGTGCTGGAGGGTGAGCTTCTTCTCTGCCGCCGGCTTGAAATCTGGGTAGCCATGCTGCATCAGCAGCCGTATGTCCGCTGTGTAGGCTCCCAGGCTCTCTCGGCTGCCTCGCCGGCGGGGGGCCAGCTGTTCCTGGGCGTGCTCAGTGTTGGCTGCTCTCCCAAACCGCCTCCAGAGTGCTTCTTGTAGCGCTGGCCAACTGCGGTGTTCCTCGGGCTGGAGGTCAGACAGCATGTGGAGAGCCCCTCCCTCCAGGGCCAGCGCAACCTGCACGGCAGTCTCTTCGGATGTCCAGCCGTTCAGCGCAGCAGCCAACTCCACCTGTACCAGATAGTCATCCAGCAGGGTTTCGCCGTCGAAGCGGGAGAGTTTGGCCAGTTGGCGGATTGGTGGGACCGTCGCCTCTTGGTTGATTGCCGCCCCTGGTAGCAGTGGAATTGCCGGCCCGTCCTGCCCTGAAAAGGGAGGGAAGCAGGGCTGGTTTCCTCTGCTTAGTCCGCTCTGCCTTGAGAAAGGCAGAGCGGACTCTAGGGTATGCGCCATTCATCCTGGCAAGCAGCTCTGGGGGTCAGTGTGTCAGCTCCGTTGTCCATCCCCAGCTGAGCGATGAGCCGCTCAAGCAGTTGAATCTCCGTCATAATTCTGGCTTCCATCTTCTCTTCGGATCCCACTTCTGACACCAGTGTGACGTTGTAAGGGTTCACACAATAAGGAGAGATGACTGTGACGAAACAGGCTTTATTTATACACACACTCACAACACAGAACGGAGGGGAGATCATTTATACAGACCCCCATCTCACTTATGGTGACACAAACACATGAGCTATCACATACAGGGAAACAACGCTAACTGGTCTTATAACACAGTTATAATGGCACAGCAATAACACTTAGAACACACGAATAATAATTCCGGTGCAGCTTCCGGTGCTGTTGCGATGTCTGATATGAGCCGAGGATTTTAAGCAAAACCATCAAAAATAAGGACGTTTGTTGGCCACCAACAAATATGGGGAATACTCTTACGACCCAGCGCTGACCTGGTGAAGGTTCTGGCAGCTCTGGCCCCGTTTCGCCCCGTTTCCGACTTCTAAAGACTGATCCTCGCCTCTGCTGCTACCCCAGAGAAACAGCAGCAGTGAGAAGGTATTCACTACGACGGGCGAATGGTCATCTGTGTGTGATGAAATAGATTCTGGTGTCGTCTACCATTATTCCCCGGAGGGCGAACTGATCCGCAGTGTGGTGGAACCAAGAGCGCGTGTGTATTAATTCACACAAGAGCGCAATTATTGAATCTATCACGCTAACGCTAAGCTAATGCTAATGCTAAGCTAACGTTAGCCCCGCCAATCTAATGATCAGCCCCGCTGAACGTTACTCCTGTTGGGCTTCAAAGCTATCCAAGCTAACAAAGCTATCTCGTTAAACCTATGTTGGTGTGCTAAATACATGTCAGTATCTTGTTAGATAACTGTCTGAATTGTCTTCTGGACTAAATGAACTAACGCCAGATATGGCTGGTGACAAATATGGTGACGACCCTCCCCTGCATGGGCCAACTACAGCATCCCCACGTCAGATGTCCGTCTGCGAGCTGCTGTGCTTTATGCAGAACAAGATGGGTGTTGTCCCGATGGACTATCTTGTGAAATGGGTTAGCGACTTCTATGATGAGAACCAGGTTGAAGGAGCAAAGAAGTTGCTGTTCGAGCAGTGTCCAGAGGGAAAATCGCGGAAGAAGAAGAGGATCGGCCCCAGCCAGAAGAAAGACAACATCGTCGACATCTACCACAAGCTGAATGAGGTTGGTCAGCTGGCACCACAATACGTTGCCCTGAACCTCAAGGATTTGCCACCAGCTTCGTTGGAGTCATTTGACCTTGCCAGGCTGTCTAAGGATGTGTGCCGTGTGATGTCCCTTGGAGAGAGCATTGCTTCCGTGTTCAAAACGATATCTGCTATCCAGGACGACATGGCGGCAATAAAGTCCAAACTCGGCATCACACCCCTTCCAGCTGACGTCCTGGTCATGGAAGATGACGACGAGGCTGGCAGTACTCAGAGTGCTGTCTACACCACCAGCGATGAGGAGACCGTGGTAGCAGATGTCGACCACGCCTCGGTCGCCAATGCAGCCCGTGGTCCTCCACCTACTGCCACAGCCGACGGGGAGAATGCGGACGAGGCCGCCAACTCTACAGAGGCCTGTTCTGTTGACGTTGTCGGCAGCAACCCTTCTGGGGTTGCCAAAGCTGCCAAAGTTGCTGTAACTGCTGAAGAATGCGAGTGTGAGTTCGAGGAAGTTGAGAGTCGCCGTTCCAAGAAGAAGAAGAGGTCCTATGCTAATGCTCTTCAATCGTCTGACAACCAACCGTCTGCCAAGCAGACCACGAACCAGCTACAGGCCGTCAACAAGACACGCCCCCACTCACAGTTACGCGTTGTACCAAAGTCTGGTAGGAGGTCTGGCGGACATCAGGGTCAAGGTCAAGGTCATAAGAAGCACCAAGTCTTCATCAGTCGACTTGACCCCACCACCAGACCCCATCATGTACACTCCTACATCAAAACCCATGTTAAATTAAATGACAATCTCAAGATTGAGCAACTAGAAACCAAGTATGATGGTTATGCCTCTTTTAAGATTACATGTCCTGCCAGTTGCAGCAAGAAGTTGCTTGATAAAAATGTGTGGCCATCTGGTTTATACCTTCGACAGTTTTTTGAGAGGAAATGATCTACATGTGTTTGTCATTATTGTGTTTGTCATTATACTCATTCAATAGTAGGACCAACCTTAGAATATGTTCATTCAACTGCCAGAATGTAAAAACTTCATCTAATGAGATCTCCAGTTTATGTGATAACCATGACATTGTGTTGTTGCAGGAACACTGGTTGTTCGAAAACGAATTGTCTATTCTGAGCAGATTGCATGGTGACTTTATAGGACAAGGTGTTTCTTTTATGGATACGGAAGAACGTGTTATCTTAGGTCGCCCCTATGGCGGCGTCGGTATCCTATGGCGGAAGTCACTTGCGAACAGTTGTGTTGTGAAAACTTACGATTGCTTAAGAGTTACAGGTATTGAAGTCAACCTGGGTGACTTTCACTGTCTTATATTATGTGTATATTTCCCCTATGACAGTGTTGAAAACTTGGATGAATACTTGCACTGCCTGAGTCTTGTTTAACGTATCACCGAGGACTTTCCAACTCCATATGTGTTCACAATTGGTGACTTCAACGCTAATACAGCACGTTCAAGTTGTTTTGGAGACGAACTGGTGTCTTTTTGTGAGAGTTACTCCCTACACATCTCGGACAGGATTATCTTACCAGGTGATACCTTTACTCATGTTAGCATGGCTCATGGCTCTACATCATGGCTTGATCACTGTGTGACTACATCCTCAGGCCATGATAACGTGTCCAATATCAAAGTTCTGTATGACTATGTGAGTTCTGATTATGTACCTTTATCTATAGATATTGAGGTATCTAGTGTTGTAAGTGGCCCCCGGGAAGCTCCCTCAGCCACAACGGGCAGTAGAACATACAAATGGCGTGATGCCACAGCGTCAGACCTGTCCAGATATAAGAAACTTACTCGTAGGAAACTCTGTAACATCCGTGCTCCTATGGACGCCATCAGGTGTCACGACCATAATTGTGCGGCACACAGGGACGATATCGACAGGTTCTACAGTGATATTGTTGATGCTTTAAATTACTGTGTGAGTGAATGCATTCCTAGTCACAGTGTGGCCACCCAATATAACGTCCCAGGCTGGAATGATGTCGTTAGCGAGGCTCACACAGCTGCTCGGGATGTTTTTTTGTGGTGGAGGAGTAATAGCAAACCTCGTTCTGGTCCAATATTTGAAAACATGAAAAATTGCAGGGCTAGGTTCAAACATGCTCTACGAGCATGCAGGCGCAATGAAGAAAGTATCAAATGTGACCAGCTAGCTAATCACATGAGTGAACTGAACATGGTAGAATTCTGGAAACAAATGAAGGCTATGAGCTCCCACCGGTCTGTCAGATCAAACACTATTGATGGTGTGACTGGTGACGTTAATATTGCTGAAAAGTGGAAATGTCAATATGAAGCTATTTTCAACTCAGTCAAGAATGTTTCAATGAAGGATTCTGTTATGCATTATATTCGTCTGTATAACGACATGTTTGATGCCTCTGATATTTCTGCTGTTACTCCTGTTGAAGTTGATTCACTGATCAAAGTTCTCAAGAAAGGCAAATCAGCTGGCCCTGACTGTCTCACCAGTGAATGCCTCATCAGCGCTGATTTCAATTTGTGTATTCTGTTGTCATTGTGTTTTAACTGTATGTTTGTTCATGGTTACATGCCAGATATGTTGATGGACTCTGTTATTATTCCTTTGGTGAAAAACAAGTGTGCCTGCGGCGGCATGAAATAAAGCGGCGTTGTTGGAGGTTTTAAGTAGAGTTTATTATATCATACCGCCGTCACGGGATCCCCTCTCCAGCCCAAGTGTGTGCAGGCTGGATGGGGATCCTCTGGCTCTCAGAGAAGACACAGTGTGCTTGTCTGCAGCAGAGGTTGAAGTGTGAGTGAGAGGAAGTGTTACAGAACCTGTGCAGTATTTATACCCAACTCAAACAATACATCAAAGCAGATTCACAGCAGTTTGTCTGATCAAAGGGACTGCAGAACAGGCATGAGATATTTGCATTTGTGAGACATACATCACAATAGGCAGATTTGCTAGACTTTGATCCAGCTGCAGAACAAAGAGGTTAACAGGCACATCTACATATTGATCTGAGTCTCTAGGTCACAGTAAGGACAGGACGCATGAACACAATGCATGAAAGGTGACATTATCACAGTAGTGTAGCGGAAAAAACCAGGAGTAGCGAGTTGTCTGTCCTTAGTCTGTTTGTGGGGTTTTTCCCAAACCGCCACAGTGCCAGTCTTTCTGATATGAACAACTACAGACCTATAGCTATTGCAAATGTTATATCTAAACTGTTAGAGGGTTTACTTCTGAACAGAATTGAGGATTATCTGTGGACAAACGACAATCAGTTTGGTTTCAAATCAGCTCTTTCAACTGACAAGGCTGTTTACCTACTTCATGAATTTGTTGACAACTTCAGAAGCTATTCCACTAGTGTCTATGCTACGTTCCTAGATGCTAGCAAAGCTTTTGACAGGATTAACCACTGGTGTTTGTTCAGAAAATTGATCGATCGAGGTATTCCTATTTACATTGTTAGCATCCTGTTATACTGGTACAGAAGGCAGTCTATGGTTGTTAGATGGGGCAATGTCACCTCATCCAAATTTCATGTGACCAACGGTGTTAAACAAGGTGGTATACTGTCACCCTTGTTGTTTAATGTCTATGTTGATGATCTCAGTGCACTGTTGAACAATACTAATGTGGGCGGCTCCTTTAATGGTGCACTGTTAAATCACATTTTCTACGCTGATGACCTCTGTTTGTTAAGTTTGTCTACTGCATCAATGCAACATCTCCTTTCGGTATGTGAAAAATTTGGTGAAAAAAATGACATCCTGTTCAACTGTACTAAATCTATGTGTATGGCTTTCAAACCAAAGGGTGTCAATACGTCGAATCCTGTTATGCCACTTGGTGGTAATAGCTTGAACTTTGTTGAAAAAGTCAAATACCTAGGTGTGTGGATTGAATCTGATAGACCAATGTTGATTGTAACAGACATCTCAGGAAACTGTATGCTCAAACAAATTTACTGTTGCGAAATTTCCATAGATGTTCTCCTGATGTCAAATGTATGTTGTTCAAGACCTTCTGTACCTCAATGTACTGCTCGCCTTTATGGTTTAATAGCAATGTTGCTGTTAGGAACAAAATCCGCATTGCATATAATAACTCCCTAAGAAGGTTGTTAGATGTACCACAAAGGTCGAGTGCAAGCAAGATGTTTGTGTCCGTGAACATTCCGTCTTTTGGCGAATTGATACGTAAGAATGTTTACAGTTTTTTGAGAAGGTTGCTGGCATGTAACAATCATCTTATATCAGCAATTGTCAACTCGTCACTCACACTTCATTCCAGCATTTGGAAGTGGTGGCGTTCCATTTTATACTGAGCCCATTATTGTATGTTATTGTTGTTACAAGAGCGCCAAGTGTCTGCTGATCTGTATATACTTTTATTTATTTATTTATCTATTTTCTACTCGTTTTAGTTTTGCTCTTAATATGAACCCTGAGTTTGAAATAAACGCTTGAATTGAATTGAATTGAATTGAAATAACAGTCTTTGAATCCTCCGCAGCGCAAGCATGCCAGGAGAATCCCTGCCCCCTTATCACAGCCCCAACGTTACAATATTTTAAAGCTGCAGCTGGCTTGACCGTCTCTTTGCTAAAGGTGGACACACTGTAAAAACGATAACTAGCAGTTGTTGATCTGAGTACAATTTAAAAACTGATGTGACTCAAAAGTGAACGTCTGCTGTATGTAACCCAGAAAAACTTGTCTCAGCATGTCTGTCTCTAACTGCCTCTACACTGGTATTTTCTTGTCAGCTCAACAAAGACATGAGTTGGCATTAGAGCGTATCTCTGATGCACCTCTCTCACCTGACGTACGTTAGTTGCGCATGCGTATTACACAAAACCTTTCAGTCCGCTGAGCGGGAAAGACGTCCACGAAGCAGTGGCGACAGTACCTCAAACGAGTTTATTACGAGCATTTTTTTTTATTGGACGAGTTTTGTCTCATCCGTCGTGTGGACGATTTCTCGACATCGACTCCTGTCGTTGCCTTGGCTGCATGTAAAGCAAGAACATTAACGGTCCACAAACTTGGTAAGTGTGTTTTTGTGACTACATTGACATAATTTTTCACGGTCGTATTATTTCGCAATAAAGAACGAGTTGTTAGTTTAAAACACTGTAAATGTAGACATAAAGAAAGCTTAGTAGGCTAGCGGTGTTGCTGTGTGTGGGCAGTCTGTTTAGGTTTTTTTTTTTTTTTTACTGACGTACCACCTGTAATTGATAACCGCGGCACATCCGGGTAACTGCGTGGTCACGTGGCGCGGAAAAGTGGGTCATGTCATGGCGCAGTGAAAACAAACCCACGTTGCAGTGTAGGAGGTGTGATAAGTTAGTTGAATTGGGTCGATTTCTGCGTTAAAATGCCGTCACCATGCGTGATATACGGCTGCACCAACCACAACATGATGAAAGACAGAAAGTTGAGTTTTTACAAGCTTCCCAGTCGAGACAGAAGCCCTGAGAGGAGAAACAAATGGATAGCATCATGCAAACAACAGGATGATGATGGGAGCAAGTGGTCTCCAGCCAAAAGCAGGGTTGTGTGTTGTGACCACTTTATCACAGGTAAGTCCTTATGGGGCAAAATCTGAGTTTTTATTTTGTACGTGTGTGTAATCTGTGAAGAATGCAATCATTGCATTAGCCAGAAATACATCACATTTTAAAGTTGATACCTGGAAGCGTAATATAGATGCATCAATCCTACCCTTTTTTTTTTACTAATAATATATTCCAGGGAAGCCAGTCAAGAAGGACATAGCATCCTGACTACATTCCCTGTATATTGCCATCACAAAAAGGTAGCTATGAGCATGCCAAACAACAACTGCAGAGGTATGAGAGGACACAAAAGAGGAGAAAACTGGTAAAATCACCTGTTTTTATTTTCCATGTGTGTTCATGGCCTTACCAACTCCCATATATATAATGTTTTGAAATACTGTTATCATCATGATGTCTGTAGTTTGGCGTTGTAGCGTGATTTCGCCGTAGGATCGAGCGTATTGCTGTACTCGTGCGCCATGGTAGCATGGAAAGCAAGCGGTGATAGCGGACACGTGGGTTTGTTTTCACTGCGGTCTATTTTTGGCAGCAGCCGTCACGTGACTGTGACGTTGCCTCGCGGCTATCAATAGGGTTTTTCAGGGTTCCAGAATGCATTGCACGCCGCGGCGTAGTTCCGGTCCAGCAGCTGTTTGACAACAATCGCCGCCACAATAATGCACTCAGTAATGCATTATTGTTATGTAATCATGTGCCTGAAAAACTCTATACTGCCGTGACACTAAAGCCCTCG